>OZ012541.1:19529859-20779859 GCA_963935595.1 Schoenobius gigantellus
TAAAACTTTACTTTTTTCCTACCTAACCCAACACCTTGTGGTGTCTGCGCAAACCCATGATTCACTGGCATAGTCCGACAGGATGGTTAGCAGACATGACTGGAACGAGATTATGTGCAGGGCCAGTAAAGGTCTATCCACACACATCCGGGCCGTGACCGGGCCGTGTCCGTGGCAAGACCGGAGATCCGTGCCACGTCAGGGCCACCAACTTCAATCTGTATCTCTTAAGCACCATTTGCAAGAAACCAATATGCATTATTATATGACTTTGTTTAAAACGGCAGAGATACATATCGCTTCTATTAATAACTCGTCATTCATTTTTTGAAATAAAACTCGGACGTGCACTGGTAATATCGGTGGACGGGGGCACGTCACAGTGTCGGCCCGGGCACTGAAGCCCCGTCGCCCCGGCCCGGCCACGGACGTGTGCGTGTGTGAACGAGTTCATATAAAAAGTACGCAATGATATTTTTTCAAGCCACTGACGGTCCACGTCCCGGACACGGCCCGGAAATGTGTGGATCGAGCTTTGGCGCCAAATTGGATATGTGTTTCATACTGCGAAAATCTTGAGTAAATTAAACATAATTATACTGAGATTGAAACGCGCCTTCCGACGCAGGGAGAAGCTGGAGATGTTTCATAATTTAAGTCATCCATCGTAGGCCTGACCACGGCCAACGTTGCTCACTTTTAGCAATCGTTAGTCGAGCGTATACGCCACTTCGATGGGCTTAGCTAGACAAAAGCAACATGCTTATATTTTTCCGCAGTCGTTCCGCAGAAAAATGTATGGAGATGACATTAGTTGCGGAAAAACATAGAGTAAGGTTGTCACATTCTAATGTCGTTCGTTACCATACATCACGACTGCGGAAAAATAAGCGTGTGGCTTTTGTTTAGGCCCACAGACTGATCGATGTCAGTCGGTCGATGCTCGGATCTTGCTTGAGTACGTATTTTTTTAAAAAGAAACGTCGCCCCACTCTGGAATTTTTTTCGGACAAGTAATAAGTTCCCCTGTCAAAATATTTTTGGTCGAACGAATATTCGCATCGAAGAGAACCGTGGTAGGAAACATGCGAAATTTCGTTTTTCATAGAAATAGAGTAGACCTCCTGACTACACCGATTTGTCGCCCCGCCCCTATTGTACCGTATCAAAATAAAAAACATAAGACCTCAAATAGAATACTAGTTACCAATACTCATTAATAAAGTAGCTTACAAAACGGTGCTTAAAGAAAACTTTTAAGCAGTTCGTTAAATAAAACCTCAATTAAAAAAATCCTCTCTATCTTAATATTGAAGTTGTTCTCTGTATTTCTAGTCGCTCACTTAGTAATTTAGTCGCACGTTTAAAATTTTAATATCCCAAATCGATTATTCATAACCCACTTTTTGTAAGCTCATTTTGGATTTTATTATTAAATAATTAATATTCGTCATCAGTTGAGTTAATTTTTCGCTTGCTCAAATCCATACCGCTCAAGTTATTAAAATAGTACGAGTAGGTATCTCATCATCAGTCGCTACGTATTTTTTTAGTCGATCGTTTTATTATTCCCTGTTATAAAATAGGCCCGCATAGCATTTATCATCACGAGATGGTTGCAGTCTAGGTTAACTTGGTTAACCCATGGCTCCTGGAGTGAATGAGAGTACCTACAAACTAACTTTGTCAGTAAGATAATTAGATTTGGTGATGTCCTGCAACGCTATAATCATGCCACAAAAATGATTCATTCATTGTCATGGTACCTTTATATGACATAATCAATAAATTAGTACGAGAGTGCCCCAGAACACACGGGTGCCTCATTTAATTTGACATGTAGATGTTACTAAATCGATAATAGGTGTTTAGTGATATTGGAAGAGTGAAATCTAATGCTTTTGACCTTCTGGACTAAATTTTGCATTCCGTGTAGTCTACTTCTGAGAGAGGACAAGATTTTCCATCTTATTAAAAACATATTGAAATTAATTTCTATAACGAAAATGACGAGGCGGTTTCTGCATCCAGACACTTCAAAGATACACTTCAAATAAACAGATACTATGATGTTAACAACGAGATAGGAAAAATATTTTGTAACACCGCGTTTACACATTCGCGCGAATCGCGAGGCGAATAGCGAGGCGAATAACGAACTAGCTGTTTACACATGCGTGTTCGTTATTCGCCTCGCTATTCGCCTAGCAATTCGCCTCGAGATTCGCGCGAAGTAGCGTGTTTACACATTCGCGCGAATCGCGAGGCGAATAACGAACACGCATGTGTAAACAGTAAGTTCGCTATTCGCCTCGCCATTCGCCTCGCGATTCATGAGTTCGCGTCGGGAGCGGTTTTTTGGACGCGAATCAAAGGGCACGAATGGCGAACACGAACTTACTGTTTACACATTCGCATGCATTTAGTTGACTGCTAGCGCCCGACCCAACCGAACGTGTAGACAAATTAGAGTGGAGTAAAGTGCGAATTTTAGAATTCCTAGAACTTTATTATAGAGAAGAGCTCATTTGGAACCCAAAACATCGCAATCATAATTACACATAAAAAATATTTTACAAAAAATAAAAACCGACTTCAAAAACACTGAAAAGTTAAAAATAATATAAGAAATAGGTACAGACAACATCACACTTCTATATTGAAGTCGGTGCCAAACGATATCTCCTCGAAAGTCTTAAAATTTGTCACCGACTTCAATATAGAAGTGTGATGTTGTCTGTACCTATTCTTATATTATTTTAAACTTTTCAGCGTTTTTGAAGTCGGTTTTTATTTTTAACTTTTTAGTGAATGAAATCTTTTTAGTAAAAACAAAAACCCTAATTTAATACCAGCTCATCAGTGAGCTGGTATTTCATTAGCGTTTCCATCGATTTTCATGGGATCCCATTATCAGAGAATACAAAAAGAATGTTGAAAATCAGTCCACAATTGGCGGCGTAATCGCATAACATACACACAAAAAAAACATTCGCATCGAATTAAGAACCTCCTCCCTTTTTGAAGTCGGTTAAAAATAAAAACCGACTTCAAAAACACTGAAAAGGTAAGAATAATATAAGAATAGGTACTGACAACATCACACTTCTATTTTGAAGTCGGTGTCAATTTTAAGACTATAAGAGATCATCGTTTCGTGCCGACTTCAATATCATCATCATCATCATCATCACAGCCCATATACGCCCCCACCGAGGGGCTCGAGCCTACCCTATATTAGGGTGATTAGGCCTTAGTCAACCACGCTGGCCCAGTGCGGATTGGTCGACTTCACATACATCATTGAACTTCTTCGCAGATGTATGCAGGTTGCCTCACGATGTTTTCCTTCACCGTACGAGCGTCAGACAAATGTACATATGAAATTCGAAACGAAAAACACATTGGTACATGGCGGGTCTCGAACCCCAACCCCCCGATTGGAAGGCAAGTGCCGAGTCCACTGCGCCACCGACGCTCTGTCGCGCGCTGTATATGCAAGTATGTATGTGTATATATAAACACATTCATACACATTACTTACATAACACTTACACACACACACATATACAATATGTATATGTGAGTGTTATGTGCGTGTATGTATGTTTTTTTCTTAATATCATATTATTTGAATGTAACAATTATTGTCATTTATTACATTTATTTTCTTATGCCGTCATTTACTTTCTCTCCTTAGCCTAATGGTTGACTGGTAGAGAGCGATGTTTATCGCTAAGTCCGCCATATGTTTGTAACATTAAAGCTTAAATTATTAAAAACTAAAATGTAGCACGCATGCCGCCATTATTTTCACGTCCTCCGTGTTCGTGTGCTAATATCAAAATGAATCACCCGCGAATGTGTGAACAGTAGTTCGCGGTGGCACTCGTAGGTACGAATGTTTCGTCGAATGACGAGGCGAATAGCGAACACGAATGTGTAAACGCCACACGAATGTTTCGTCGAATGTTTCGTCGAATGTTTCGTCGAATATTTCGTCGAATGTTTCGTCGAATGGCGAACACGCATGTGTAAATGCGACATTGGATTCGTACGTTGACTACTATAGGTAGCGAGCGCAAGTATAAAACGGCACTTGCGAAACCGTATCAAATATAAAAAAATGATAAATTAATATAGAAAAATAATTGTCTCGGTATGGAATAATGTTTAGGCAGAGGGAACCTGGAGGTGAAAGTTGATGCATCGTAAAGTAGCTACTTAAGCCTACACCTAGGTCGTAACGTAATTAGTACTATTAGGTACTTAGTCCCAGGCACTGTGATAATAATAAGTAGAGCTATAGTATTACTCGTTAGCATTTAGGGTCATTTACGAATATTTGCTATGCAGTACCTATGCAATTGACGTATACACGTCAATGGCAATTGTATTGAAAATCTGATCTTTATCAGTGCTATCAAGGATATTTATAAAGAAAATTAAAAAACATAAAGGTGGTGATTCATAACAGTCAAAGCAGATGTAATATCTATGCCTTATAAGTAGGTACTAGGTAGCGACCTTATTACAGTAGGATAGTTGTCTTACCAAAACAAACCTGCATTCAATTGTATCTTAGTAAAATATCAGTCCCCTTTCCGTTAATTTTCCTGTTGCTAAACAGCGCAAGGTTGTACGAAGCTATAGTAAAAACGCGCGAAGGTAAGCTAATGTGACAAACCGTATCTACTTGATAATAGCGATGTGTTAAAAAATTAAAGAGTGAAGAACGAGTCAGTAGGTAATTTTAATCTGAGCAGTTACAAGAATGCGATAAGAATAGAAACATTCATACTGTAGAGCCACGAACAATGTTTAGGTTTGCTCAACCTCATTCATACTTCACACCCATTTGTTTAGGTACTCGAGTGATTCAGAATGATTAATGTCGACCAATTTCGCCTTTCACAAACAGCCATCAATTGAACAAAATTCTATTAGTTATTAAATAATAAAAAGTTTCAGTAAATTTTGGAACATTAATTTTACTGTAGGTAGATTATGTGGAATTGTAAGCAGGTTTAAATAATACAGCAAGAAAAAGGCAAATTACAATAAGATCACGTTATATTATGAAGTTAATTTTAACACTATATTAATATCATTAGTTTACATGTTTATTATTTAATTTACCATAGTAACGGGAATCGTTTCATCGTGAATATCTTCGTCAGACTGTTTATTAGCGCGGCAAAAAATTCGGCGACAAACGGCACCACAACCGCATCTGTCCCCGCAAACCATGTCTTTAAAACAGTAAAATCTCACACAATATTTCACACAACACTAAAAACGTTTGAGAAAAACCGGGATGTTAACATCGCAACAAAAATATCCGCTCCGAGCGTGCACCGACCGGCACACTTACAGCGTCGGACTACGAATACCTACTAGTATTTGATTCGAAATTGTGTTTTGATGGTTGGTTGGATCGTGTTTTGTTTGCTAGGTACCTAATGGAGAACGTAACCTTCTATCTCTTTCCTTTATAGGTACAGGTAGATACTCATGTTGCGGTAGATATTGTACAATCGGGTTAAATTTTTTTCTGAATCGCACTCTTTATTCTAATTGTTGTAGGCGATAATATCATTGTTTGTGTACTATTAAATGAAGTACCGAAATAGATATACAAGCACAGTATATATTTGTCATACTTTGTAAGTTTATAAAAATGCCAATAGATGGCGTTTATTCTTTATTTATTAACATTCAACAAAACAATAACTTCATCTTTATTATACTTAATTGGTTTATTTAAGTACCTCACTAACTGCTACATAATAGTACAAATACAAATTATGCAATCATAAAACTGTCAATATATTTGTCTAACTACAATAAAAGATAACCTCATTAAAAAGGATTAAACAAACATATCACCCCATATCATTTTATCATTTGAGCTTAATGAATCTATTACTTTTTAATTTATTAAAAGTTACTTATTATAGACGAGTACTAAAAATCAATATAAGTTACAACAAACAAATAAAAAATAACCTGTTCTAAAAATATGAAAACAAACGTAATCTAGTAGTTTCAATGAGATAGTAAAAAAATTATATCTATGTGAGGATTATACCTACTTCCAAAAGCTCAAAATAATGATGGACGAGACTAACCTCAAATTCTAAGGCGTCCTCCGCAAAATCGTACTCAATAAAATCTCTTGGTATGTCACCTTCTTCAACATAATAATCCATTTTAACACACCTAACACAACTTAACACTTCAGCTGGCATTATCCAATCGCTATTAAGACATGCTACCTACCTACTAATTTAATAAAACATAATGTACCGACAGAACGTAACAAAACACCGGAGGGAGTCTGTCAACTAAACAAACAAATGATTAGGTCACACACAATGTAACGAAATTTTTTCAATAAATCAATCCGATTAGAAGTATTTGCTACATATCACTTGCATAATTATATTAATTTGATTGTTTTTGTACTTATTTATTTACCTCTCTTATCTTGAATTTGATAACTATTTGATGATTAACAGAACAGAGATAAATGAGAGCCGAATCATAATGTATGATTTGTTGCTGTCTTTGTTAGTTCTACATTCTACTGAAGTACTCGTACCTATCTCCTATTGCGTATAAACACATGCGCCGAGGAAATGAATGCCGAAGGTCAATAATGACACACTGTCATCTGATGTTTCTATAATCTGTAGTTGTTTCATCTTTTAACTAAGGAAATAAACTCATTCGTTTATTATACTTACCACTTTTGAATCTTTGGGTATTTCCATATAATCATTAAGCCAGATTTGATATTTCCTGTGTTCATCATATCAGGTAATAGCAAAAAAATTATTATTGAGTTTCTATGAAAATATAAATCCCATGGTTAGCCTTAATATTTTTCCTACATTCACCTATTTCATACATATCTACATTATTTATAATTTGTCTTGTAATCTCTGGACTGGAGATATGAAATATATAAGGCAAGTTTAGAAGCAGGGCTAGCAGGAGCCAAAGGAGGTCGCCAATCGTCCATACATTTTTGCCCATGTTTGTACCTTGAGGTACATCTGTACCAAAATGTAGAGAAAAATTCGAGGATTCCGAAAAAAAATTATTTTCTTTATTTGTTTAGATAAAACTACGAAAACAATAAATAAAAGTCCTCAATTGCGTTTAGTTTCGACTTCTGCAAAACCTATAGTGTTTACGAAATACTTTATTGTTAGTAAATTGTTAAGTTTTAATGTACACACAGCAACACGCTAGGCTTTAAATGTTGACCTTGAGACCGCTCTTATGACGCTCGTAATAGCGGCAGCTTTCGTAATGGAAATGTAAAGCTTGACGTGTTGCTGACTGTACATCGTACACTTATATAAAAAAACATCTTAAGCTCAATCCACAAATTTCCGGGCCGTGTCCGGGACGTGGACGGGACGTGTTCCGTCAGTGGCTTGAAAAAATATCATTGCGTACTTTTTATATGAACTCGTTCACACACCCCCGTGTCCGGGCCGGCGACAGAGGTTCAGTGCCCGAGCCGACACCGTGACGTGCTGCCGTCCACCGATATTGTCAGTGCACATCCGAGTATTATTAAATAAAATGAATGACGAGTTATTAATAGAAGCGATATACATCTCTGCAGTTTTAAACAAAGTTATAATGCATATTCGTTTCCGTAAATGGTGCTTAAGAGATACAGATTGAAGTTGGCGGCCCTGATGCGGCACGGATCTCCGGTCTTGCCACGGACACGGCCCGGTCACGTCCCGGGCACGTCCCAGATGTGTGTGGATACCTTTTAATGGGATTACAACAATCAAAAGTAAAAAAATAATAATATTTTAACTTTCTATGCGCAAGTAACAAAACGCCACAAAAAGTTTAAATCTGATCTGTGGTCACGGGTTACCGACACACTCTATATTTAGTTCCATCCAAAACTGCATAGATGGCATAAGCTATGCCATCTATGCAGTTTTGTCTTTTTATAGGGAATGTAATAAATAATGAACTCATTTTGTAGAAATAAAATCGTAAGTAACTACTCAATACTTTAGTTTAAAATAAAATATTGTTTTGGAACTAAATTCGATACTTTTATAAAATAAAATAATTAAATTCAAAATAGCGTCTTCTGCAAAAGCACAATCCAGTGTAATAGTTGACCGTGTCATAAAAATTCAAAAATCCGAGAATAGATGGCAGCAATTTATATTGTTATATATAAAGCATATGTAATCTGTGGTTAAAGGGTCTAAGACGGCGTATTTTCTTAAAAATAAAAAAGGATTTTTAATCGTTTCCAAATAACTAGAGAAAAAATAGGGTTGTTTTATTGTTCAGCGTATTATAGAGAATTTATTTCCATATAGTGTACCTCGGTACATTGATTGGGCAGATTTTGGCGACTTCCTTTTGTGCGCTTGTTCAGATAAGCAAAATTAACAACAACTATGCGAATAAAAATCGACAGCTCCATATAAATGTTCAACGTCCACTAAACCTAATAAAACAGATGACTGATTTTGTTTCACGATTTCATGATTGGTCCCTAGTTAAAAGTTGTTAAGTAGTTTGCTTGTTTGAAAGCACACAGAATTTAATTCATCGCACATTATGAAAAATACTAATTTTTTCTCACCAAATAAGCTTATCGTGTAAGCTGTCACCATTGATTTACTACCAAACGTAGATAACGCATGAACGATCGAAAAGTGGGCCGGTGACGAACTGCTCAATCGCGACTCGTGCAGTTCCTTTCCATAGTGAGTGATTAGCTGTCGGCACGTAAACATGCCGAAGTGCGCATTCAAAAGTTGTGGTAACAATAGCCAGAAACGGCAGAAAAAAGACGGGATTTCATATTTTACGTGAGTAAACTCATTACACATCTTATCATGTATTCAAATATTCGATTTTTACGTAAAAACCAATCCAAAAAATTATTTTAATCATAAACATGTCGCTTCGCGTCAGTGTCAGTACATCACAATCGTCTCGCTCGCACGGGCGTCGTATCACGATGTGTTATCTCATTCATACGTTGGAGCGACAACGCGATAAGCAATTTCAAGCATTATGTTTGAGAGTATAAAGTTGATATTTTCTTGTAGCAATTACTAACACTTGTTTTGATCTGTGGCTAGGTATGAAATGATGTAACTTCCCACGGTTGTACTTAAAATAGTTGCCGTAATAATGCAGAGTAAGGTTGAATTCGATAAATACGGTACTTCCTTTATGGTAATTTTCATTCGGGCGTGCATATTCAAGTATATATCAGCGAGTACAAATGTATAGTCGATTAGGTGACAGATTTGAATCGCGTTTTTGTATAAAGCGCTCTATCTACGTTTGGTAGTAAATCAATGGCTGTCACACAAAGATTTTTCCCAGGCTAATGAACTTAAAATAGCGAAAAGAAACAAGGAGTAGAATCTAATAATTTAAATAAAAATTTTATCTTTTATTATTGAAATGTGGATGGTAGCTTGTTCAAATAGTTTTCATGAACATTACAAATACTCCGGTTCGAAGGACCACGCGACAACATTGATATCCAAAGCCCAAAGTAATACTTAAAAGTTGAAATATATACAGATATTCAGGAATAAATCTGAAATTAACAATATTGTGATGCATTTTTCCTAGTTGACAAAAAAAATATTTGAGCAATTTTGTAAACCATTTAAAATTAAAGTATAAAGATATGTGTAGATACAAAATATTTGTTAGTTAAGTCTAAAACATATGTTTTTTTATTTACATTTTAAATAAGGCGCGTAAATTTTTTAACTCTTAAATTTTCGGGAAAGTAAACAGGTCTATCCTGCTCGCTTTTCGAACCTGTTTTAATCAGGCTTGTCATAATTATATTACATTTAAAAAGCTTGAAAGTGACACATTCCAAAGATTTAAATCCATGCGCTACTATTCTTTGTTTTAATATTATTCATTCGCGAAATATTACTCCAAAAGTGATCGGCTGTCCGTCCTTAAGAGCATATAATTTTGAGCAATATTAGGAGGTTATTTCCCCCACCCGTTAATCACCTAACAATAAATCATCGCTCTTAGATGAGCAAATTGTATCAAAACGAAACTTGGACTCCTCTCAAGGTCAGTTGACTTCTCCTTTTTTTCGTGCCTTTTTCCTCTTCCCTACCTTTTGATTTGATTATTTCATGTCAGTGTTATCACAAGTTGAATTTTGTGTTTTGATTTTATTATTGTAACTAGCTGTGCCCGCGACTTCGTCCGCGTGGAATAGTAACTTTTGGCAAGATCTTGATAATAAGTAGCCTATGTTATACCTTATATAATTAGCTATCTATTAGTCAAAATCCCGTCAAAATCGGTCCAGTCGTTTCGGAGATTAGCGGGAACAAACAGACAGACAGACAAAATTTTTTAAATTGTGTTTTTGTTATTTGTATCCGATATACATTCATACCCATTTAGTAAAAACTAACTGTTTGACATTACAAACAGACACTTCAATTTTATTTATTTGTATAGATTTTATAATTTCTCTCTCATAAGGATTAGACCCTTGCGCAAGCGATTCGATGAGCAATAACCCTTTTAGTGTAATTCAGTAGGACGAAGGTAATAATACTTCCAAGATGTGGCCTCCGGGCTATAGGGTGATTCCTGATGCAGGTGACTATAGCCAATTTGGTGGTTACCTATCTAAATGTCCAGGGTAATCCTCCACAGGTTAAGTTAAGTTAAGACCCGAATCGTAGATGGTCGTGCTATCCCAGGATGGTCCGGACAATTGGGCCTTCCCAGTCATCGGATCACCTGGACTATGGACATGATAGACATTGAGGCTAGTTTGATGGGTATGCTCCGCACACTGCGGGGTGAGTCCGATACACGTCTGTCGACAAGCACAGTGCGTTAAAGAATTCCACTTAATAAAAAAGGTAATTTAATCTTTCCTTCCAAAGAACAATGGTCATTTTTGTTCCCAAAATAAGCGAAAAATAGAGAGATTAATTCATGGATAAATGTGATCCTAATAAAATATGGAACCGATGTATATATTAAGAATATTTTTGAAACCCCAGATAAAAGTTACAAAATAAAATAAAAAATCTTCTTAAACGCATTTAATGTAATTTTTTTCCGCCATTTTACTCCTTCTAGAGCCTGAACGTATCTGTAATCTGGCAGTACATTTTAGGTGCATTCAGAATGGCGATAATATCGATGTCAGCACACTCACAGTGATTCGAAACGACTTTTAGCGCGCTGACATTGATAACATTGCCATTTGGAACGCACCTTTCTATAGCCAGTTATGGTCCGAAATGCGTATTTTATCAATAATATTAAAACGTGAATATCTCTTTAACCTGTAAAAATAATATAATTATTTCAACATTCATATTTTGATCACTGCAATAAGTTGAACTAGTTTTAAAATCTCTAAGTTTTTGTTTTTGGGTGAAAATCGTTCTAAGAAAGTGACCATTGTTCTTTATTACTAAGATTTTAAAAAGTCTCAATAATGGTAACTCTTTGGAACAAATCTATAAACATTTTTTATAGATAAGGAACTAAGTGCTCGACAATTACTAAAATATTTTTTCTGATAAACTTACCGTTGGCTAGAAAATGCAAAAGTTCAATTTTATGTGACCTTTGACCCCGAAAAGAAAAAATGTCGATGTGGGATTGATAAAGATTTTTCATTTTGTTTCGTTTAGATTGATGTTCTGACCAATGGTACGGAATTTCAGCTCTATGCGATTTATTGTAATTTGGCCATTATTTTTCGAGCTCACTTCACCATTGAATATTCGAGTTATGATATTTATCATAGACTATATTACTTGACTCCTATTTTTCCATTAGGCTATATTTTTTGATGTTTTAAGAATTTTTGTATGAGCTCTCGTGGTTAACTACTATGTATATCTATTCAGCTCTATGCGAATTATTGCAACCTTGAATGGGCTTCAATATTGTGGATGCTGCGCTACATATTGCGATTTTCGACTAACTACATCTAAATTCTACATCATTACTACTTACGTCTACATAATAACTACATAATAATACCTATATGTAAATACGTAGGTACTTTATGGGTAAATAAATTAAATATAGTCTTATTCTCAGAGAAAGAAGATAACTACAGAAATAACTAAGAAGAAAAAGAAAATAATTATAATAAATAAATCACCAATTTTCCCTTTCTTGGTTCATTCTGTGCTCATAACATTGGAAGGAAACGTAGGTAGACTTTGGTTAAACCTGTGAAATATGCAATAGGTAGGGTTATTTCTTCATAGTGTACTATTGAAATAATGAACACAGCAAATTGATTAATCGTCTTTATTCTAAACTTTTCTTCAGAAGACATTATTTCTGTTGAAATAAGTTTATATTACAAATACACACCCCCAATTAAAAATTCAGCAAAATTAAATATTCCTTCGTCTTTTGCCTGTTTCCTCGGAAATATTCTGAAAGCAAAAACAACACAATGAGAAAATATTATCCTGAGTGCAAAAACAAATTTTCTTCTTTTTGAAATGAAAGATATCCCAATATTATAACGCAGTTCGGTTAAAAACTAGGATAGAAATAGCTTTATTCTATTCATATGACAGCGAAATAAATCCGAAATAGCTTTATTTTATTAATATGACAGCGAAATAAATCTGCCTTCTATTCATTTCATGAAATCATTTCACCGATGCAGGGGACTATGCGTCACAATATTTGGGATTCCCAGTTATATGTTGTTTATCCATTGGCACTGGTTTTATTACTCTTATTATATCATTATTACCGCCTGCCTAGGGCAGTGGCAACTATAGGGTGGCAGGGGTGGTGAAATGCCACGGGTCCCCGACCTGAGGTGGCCCCGCAAGCTCAGAAATAACCTATTTTTGTAAAAAAATTTGTACCCAAGTACTTAAAAAGACCATATACAAATTCAAACTTATCGTCAAGATAACACATTCAAAACAAAAAGATGCCGAACAATAGAATTTGCCACGGGCCTCAGATGGTATAGTTACGCCACTGGCCCGGGGGGTTATTGCCTAAGAAAAAATCTATCCCGATCGCTTTCAATTTTACGACACTTTTGACGACACGGTTAGCGCAGAGATCGAGTGATCGCCTACTGCGCAAGGGGTCGCGGGTTCGATTCCCGTACGCGACAAATGTTTTGTATGGCCTACAGAATTTGTTCCGGTCTGGGCGTATGTGCATGTGATATTCTATGTTTGTAACTACACCCACGACACAGGATAAAAATCCTAGTGGGGCGACGTTTTTAAAAAAGAAAAAAAAGAAACAAATCAATTTGACAGTCGCAGTTCATCCATCACTCCTTTATAAGGAAGACGGCGTAGTCTGGTGTTGACGGAGCAATGGCTCAAATGGCTGTCAAATTAAAGGCGATCGTGGTAGATTTTTTCAAAGACAATAACCCCCCAGCAGGCGTAGCACGGGCTGCCAAGAAATTTGTGATAAGACTCAGTGACACGTTTCCCTTGAGGAGCGTCAAGAAATTTTATCATGTCAGTCGCACTAAGGCGGCGTTCCGAAAATCAATAAGAGTCACTATTAGCGAACTCAAACGCGTCCCGAAATGTTGTGAGCGCGCTAATGTTAGCCGGCGTGAAGAGACACAATAATCACGACATCGTTAACGTCATATAGAACTTACGGCGCTAATGCTCTGGAGTTTAATCACTTTATGCGAACTGTCAGTGTGACGTTTCATAATTGTGTTTTCGATTCAAAATGAATGTACCTGTTCTTCCGGACCGAAATCGTAAGCATGCTGATAGCATTTTCAATGTTCTCTTTAATTTAAGACATAGAGATTATGTCACTGAAATTGTGAGATAATGCGTGACTCAAGTCCTGTCTTGGCAGCCCGTGCTCCGCCTGCTGGACCTCATTGCAGTGCCGTTCGGGGTCGAAAAGACCTAACCCGCTAAAAATTTCTTAAAGGACCCGAGTGAACCTCGCCTACTCGCAGTGACCCTGCCGACCAATGAACAAGGCTCTGGCGCATTCATCAAGCCACAATGGGCGAGTGTGATGCGCGATGGACCTTAAACCACCAAACTCCTCCAAAGTTAGGAAGGTTTATGTCCCTGAGTATATAAACCAATAAAATGGCTAAAAATAAAAGGCTGAAATGCCACATTTTATAGTTACCTGTTACGACATTGCTTTCATTGCACTTTGAACAATTGGTGCCTGAAACAAGGTAAAAACAGTTATTTAGGTAGTATTTTTTTAACACAGGGCGAGTGAATAACCCCACGAGACAAATGTTGGTGTATCTATGTCATGTCTATACACGGTTATTTTTTATCACCCTGGATAATTTAAGGGATCACATTTTTTTTAATTGCAGAAAGTTGGCAAACAAGTAAACTGCCCACCTGATGGTAAGTAGTAACAGTCACCTATAATACATGTGACTCTTGTGAGATTCGCAGCAAAACTGCAACCCCCACAAGGGCCACAGTGTACGTTGCCAACTTGTGACACAAGGTGTAAAGTCACGGTACCCAGTAATTTTACTGCCATATCTTACCCTTCAAACCGGAACACAGCAATGCAAGCACTGCTGCTTTGCGGCAGAAATAGGTAAGACGGAGGTATCCAAGCAGTTTTGCAACCAATGGGATTTCATTTATCGCTTGAAACAGTAACCCAACAGGGTAAGTAACTCACAGAAGACCACAGGCAGCTCGAGTAACGTTGATATTATCCTGTGTCGCTGCCACCTGCTGCATTATGCTTGATGGTTGCTGCACATGAGTCGTGGCGATATATCTCAGCAAAGTGGCGCTATCTATCAGTGACCTTATGTTGGTAACGTAGGTTTTGATTGTTGGTTGGCAAAGCACATGTGACTCTCGAGGTCACAAGCGTGCATAACCGCTTAATGTTAACGAAGCCGTACGCTTTTCTATTTTAAATATCTTACAATATCCGGATGCGATGCACGTAAATGCTGAAATAACTTTGCCCGTGTAACGTATTGTCGATGGCAAGCCGGACACGCGGCGGGTTCACAAGCGCGACTACCGCCTTCGATGGTGCTGCCTTTAACTAATTCCGTACCTGTCAAATAAAATCAAATTGTCAAATATATAATAGAACAAACAAAAAAAGACTAAAAGGAACTAAAATTTAATATTTATTGAAAGTTTTGACAGTAATAGGTTTTAATTTGTATTACATATTTTATTTTACAGAAAGGTTTTTGTAGCTAGAACGGCGTGCGAGAAGAATTTCGGTCGACTCTCTTTTTTGCTACTCTGCTCTTAAGATTAGCATTCCGATCTTGGCAGTCACTGCTCCACAGTGCGACAGTCACTCGGCGGCGGCACAAAATTTTGTACCCATTTGTATATAAGGTATACTGATACCTGTGACGGCGCCGCTCTGGGGCCCTATTATTAAGATCATTCACCTGCCCCCGTAGCACGTCCACCAAAACACGACATGATAAAGCGATTTATCGCGGTGAACTGTCAAAATACGACGAAAACCGTATTGTATTTTGACAGTTCACTGCGATAAACCACTTTATCATATCGTGTTTTGGTGGACGTGCTAGGGGGACTGGTGTCGAGCGTTCGACGTTTGTGCTCAATTTCTAATCATTTTCGTTTCACTAAAATCAATATAATATTACAACGAATATGAACATCATTTTGATTTTCATCAAAAACGAAATGAAAATAAGTAAAAATCGAGCGAAAACGACGCTTGACAAGCGCTCGACGCCAGACGAACGATTCGAAAATAAGAGACCCTGGGCAGCTCAACCGCCTTGATCGTTAGCCCTTACATGCTACATAAACTTATTAAGCGTATGCCGAATACTTTTTTTATTTATTGGAAAAATCGTGATTGGTAACCGCGCCAAACACTGCATTGCCAATCATTCATTGTTTTAAAGTGCTAATGATTGTACTTTATATTATATGTTCCGTGCAACATTCGAAGTCCAGTATGACAGAGTACATCGATTCATATCCATTGCTTTTTCTGTTACATTCAAGGCCGTTTTTCAAACCGTTCGCATTTCCGCTGTCGGTGTCGATCATTTATTAAAGAATTTCCGCGAACGTTAATAAGGGTAAATTTTATTGTTTCCATTACAGGCTTTTGAGACAAATAAACATTATTTTTAACAATAAATACAAATTTCTTTTCGCTAATGGATTGAAAATATAAAACAATACATACTTAAGAATATAATCAAGTTTGCATAATTATTTTCGATAGTTGGTCACTTATTTCTAAAAAAACTGCTTGTAACGCCAATCATTATTATAGTAGGTAGTTGTCCTATTTACCGGGGTGGTGTATCCGCACGTGTCGATCGCGTTTGTTGGCGGTGCGGTACACCTTGGGGCAGGCGACGCAGAGGTAGTGCCTCACGCGCCGCTCTAGCGGCACCGTGCACCCCGTGCTCTGGTGGGCGCTCCACATGTGGTTCACCAGCATACCACGACGCTGTCGAACGCAAGACGTGTTGTAAAATTTGGTGCAGGCCAATGGTGCAAACGAAACATAGCGGGATTAGCTTGGCATGGTTATGAAGTCATTAGCATGAACTCTTTAGATTAGACCATGTATTCAAATCGAATAAAAATGAAAAAAACATAATTAACAATTTCAAAACATTGTTTGAAAGTTGTTCTAAGTAAGAATCGAGTTCACCAACACTTAAACAAGCGATTAACAGTTAACTGTCGATTTTTCGACATTCGCCGTATGTAAGAATAAATAACAGACAATTTACTTTTTAAACCAAAATCTGAGCAAAGAACTCGAGCTTGGCGAAATCCACGTGGGCCCGCCATCAAATCACAAAAGAAGAACAGTCGCTTGTTTTACGTGTTGTTTGGTGAACACCAAACTTTTTGCAGTGACGCGACATCTACCATTATAAATGAAACCAAGACTCACTTTAGAGACGTAACAGATCAATCGAGAAACTAGTTTTGTAATGAAAAAAGGTTCATTTTTAAGCAGGAGCCAAATAGGCTAGATGAATGAAAAAAAAATTATTGCTTTAATAGAAGCTCATTCATATAATAAATAGAAAGAAAAAATCGGTTTTCGAATAACTATAAAAACAACCAAGATCTAAGGTATTAAAAAACGTTCTCCATCTCTTTCTAGCAAAACAGCAATTTACATGGAGTTTATATGGCCGTACTAAACAATGACGTCACCTCACGTATTTCTAATCCGATTTTAATTCTAATTTCACATGATTGCATCTTTTCTACGGTATTTTAATATTTTATGACGAGAGGTGAAAATTAGAATTCAGTCATCATCCCAATTACAAGTACTTATTCAGACAGGCAAACTTAACATTTACTATGAAACCAACCTTGAAATCGCGAAAAAGAAATAAGCTGTTCCATACAAATGTTGATCGTCCATCCACTAAGCCAAAATGTATTGAACAGGTTATTTTTTAATTTTAGTTTGAATTTAACACCATGTAATGTAGGTAATGAAATATTAGATAGATTACCATTAGGTGACACAATAAGAAAAAAGTAAAGAAAACTCCTGCAAAATAATGAAATAAATATTTTTATATCAATCAATGTTATATTCTTACAATAGGTCTCACAAGAAGACTCACGCAAAGGGCAATGGGGAGGGCTATGTTCGAGGTTTCCTTACACGACCGCATTAAAAACGGTGTGATCCACAAAAGAACTGGAGTCACCGATATAGCCCAATGATTGCAAACCTTAAGGCGCCTCTTCACAATGGCCCATGATGGGCAAGTATACACAATCACGATTGTGTAGAGGGCATGATTGTCTATGAGCGGCCATCATCGCCGGTAATCGTGAGCAATCGGTAAATTGTCGGTACATCAAAGGAATTATGGCCCATGATGGCATACGCGTCCACACAATCGCCGATTACTCAGTACGTATTTATCTCGAGTACAGTGTAGACTTCTCGGTAAATAAATTTTACTCTAATGTTTCTTTTTTCACGCACATTAAGTAGATGATTATAAGAGCTAAGTAAAAATATTGCCACTGCCGCGATAATCTCTTCGATGTCCATTTTTAACCGACTTCAAAAAAGGAGGAGATTCTCAATTCGATGCGTATGTTTTTTTTGTGTGTATGTTACGCGATTACGCCGCCAATTGTGGACCGATTTTCAAAATTATTTTTGTATTCGATAGAGTATACTCCAAGGGTAGTCCCATGGTCACCAAAGTTAGGATCTGATGATAGGCTCCCATGAAAATCGAGGAAAACCCTTAAATTTTAAGGTTTGTCCAACGTGTTTTGTGTGTATGTTACGCGATTACTCCGCCAATTGTGGACCGATTTTCATTTTTTTTGTATTTGATACAGTACTGGGGTGGTTCCAAGGTCACCAAAATCAGGATCTGATGATGGGATCCCAAGAAAAGCGAGGAAAACGCTAATTTAATACCAGCGTATAAATTAGCGTTTTCCTCGCTTTTCTTAAATTAGGGTTTCTTTCACTAAAAAGATTGCTTCTTCTTCTTCCTTCCCTTGTCCCACCTACGTGGGGTCGGGTCTCCTTGTTAGTTTGCGCCAGAGCGGGCGATTCTGGGTTGTCTCTGCAGTGATGTTAAGGTTCTTTAGGTCGTTTCTTATATTGGACCACCATGTGGGTTTCGGTCTACCTCTTCCTTTTGGATGTTCAGGAAGTTTGAGTGCTATATTGACGACATGGTCTTTTCCTCTTCTCTGAGTGTGCCCGAACCACCGTAGCCGAGATTCACGAAGCTTTTCTTGTATATGAGTGACTTTAAAACTTCCGCGAACATGTTCGTTCCTTATCCGGTCTAGTCTAGTAACACCGCCGGCCCAGCGCAGCATCTTCATCTCATTTACATGCAGTGATTGTTCGTGACATTTCTTTATGGCCCAGCATTCAGAACCATATAGAATAGCTGGTCTTACTGCAGTTTTATAGACCTTCCCTTTAGTTTTAATGGGCATACGGCTGTCGCATAGGACCCCAGATAGGTTTCTCCACTTATGCCACGCAGCTTGAGATCTATAGCAAACGTCAGCATCAATATCTGCGTCAGATGTTATGACAGATCCTAGATATTTGAAGCGAGTGACCCTAGGCAGAGGATGTTCACCGATATAGACATTCTTCTCAGTTTGAGATGTTGAAGCAAATTTGCTGTGCATGTACTCAGTTTTGCTCCTGCTGACTCGTAGACCATTTTGCTCCAAGGCCTCAGTCCAAGATGTGAGCTCTATTTGCATCTCTTCTGCTGATTTGGTGGCAAGTACTATGTCGTCTGCATATAGCATGCACCATGGTAGTGGCATTTGTAGATGTTTCGTTAAATAGTCAATAACTAAATTGAATAAAAGAGGGCTCAGGGTGGAGGGTGGAGCGCTTTTTAATGGATTCCTCAGAAGTCAGTAGTTTTCCGTCTTTATCTTTTATATATCTTTTTAATATCGAATCGTATTTCTAAAACGTTGTTTTGCAATTTTAAAAATTTCGGTGTCCCCTTTGGCGGTTTCGATTTTGTTATAGAAATCGTTTCTAGAGGCAGTTTTTTCTTGTGCAACTATTCTCTTAGTTTTAGATTTAGCTTTCCTGTAGTTTTCACGGTCCTCCTCTGAGCTACTACTTTGCCAGGTTTTAAACAAATCTTTTTTCTGTTGAACGGCTTCTCTTACTGATTCGTTCCACCAAGTAGGATCTTTATTTTTGATTATGCCTTTTGATACACCTAAATTTGCTCTTGCTTCAGCTTTACATTTTTCTTCAAATTTTGCCCACATGTCTGTACTATTCTGATATTCTATATTTATGTCTTTTTCCAGGTATTCATACAAAGATTTGATCAGAGCTCCACCCTTATTCCCATGCAAATTACCCCACTTGATCCTCTCTGTTTTGTTAATTACGTGCTTAATAGGTTTGGGTAGCTTAAATTTTGTTAATAAAATCCTATGTTGTGCGGTCACAGCCTCGCCAGGTATAACTTTACAGTCCCGGAAGCATTGTCGCAGCCGCTTATCTCCGATAATAAAATCTATCTGTGACGATTTCCCGCCGCCTTGTAAGTAATTAAATGTTCTTCTTTCTTTTTAAAGTATGTATTTACCAAATGTAAGTTGTGCCTTATTGCAAAATCCAATATTACTATTCCTTGTGAGTTTAAACTTCCAATTCCATAGCCCCCGTGCACGTCTTTGTACTCGTCCACCGTGGTTCCAATATGCCCATTGAGATCACCTCCAATGATTTTATGCTCGTCAGTGTTTATTGACATTAAGAGATCGTCAAAATCTTCCCAGAACGCACTTTTTTTCTTCTAGTGAGCATCCCACTTGAGGGGCGTATGCAGATATTATATTGATTGGAAGTTGATCATCTAGTGCTATCTTCACCGCAATGAGACGGTCTGATTTTCTATCTACGTTTATAATTCTGTCCTTTAGCATATCACTCAGTACGATGGCTACTCCGTTTCGTTTTGTATCCAAACCATGGTAGATTAGCTTGTAGCCCATTCCAATATCTCTCGACTTAGAACCCTTCCACTTTGTCTCCTGAACGCAACATGCGTGAATATTTCTTCTCTTAAGGATTTCGCTCAGCTCGCTGCTTCGTCCCGTTAAAGAACCAAGATTCCAGGTAGCGATCCTCAGATTGTCAATAGTACGCGAACGTTTTAGGCGTGGTTCGTCGCTTACGGGGAACGCCCTAGTGTAATCTTCTTTCGTATCCAAGGTAGAATATGTCGCCTGTGCGTCGCTCTCGGGGTACGCCCTAGTATGTGATCGATTATCTGTATTAAGCTTTTTCATAACAAGGAGAATTTGATTTGGCAGGTTGGTTTTTACAGCCGGTTGCCACCTGACGCCAAGGTTGTTGCCCTCCTGGAGTGCCTGAGCGCCGCCGTTGGCCCTGTGTTGAGCTCCTCCGCCGCCATCTCTTCTAGATACTCCAACCCAGCATCTAGCACTGTCAACGACCTCGACCCCAAATACGTTGAGGAAGCCCGGAGCAGGGGTTTGATAACGGAGTATCCTTCTCCGGCCTGTTGGTCCGCGGGAGCTATTTTATTTCGTCCCTACCCTCCATATCTGGCGAGCATTCCCCGATCCGCCACCTGGGGACGCGTTCTCTAGGGGTGAGGCTCCCCGAGAATTCACTAAAAAGATTGCATTCACTAAAAAATATTAAAAAAAAAATCGACTTCAAAAACACTGAAAAGTTAAAAATAATATAAGAATAGGTAAAACAACATTACACTTCTATATTGAAGTCGGTGACAAATTTTAAGACTTTCTAGGAGATCATCGTTTGGCACCGACTTCAATATAGAAGTGTGATATATGTTGTTTGTACCTATTCATATAAGTATTATTTTTAAGTTTTCAGTGTTTTTGAAGTCGGTTTTTAGTTTTGGTAAAATATTTTTGAAAGACGTCTTATCATAACAGTAAAAAGTTAGTAAATGAATGTTCACGATTGTGTGAAGAGTTGCCCGATCATGGCATTGATGGACGATCATTTGATGGGCCATTGTGAAGAGGCGCCTTTAAGTGGCATTGGGCAGGACACATAGTTCACAGGGCATTACTGACGGCCGTTGGCGCGGCATGGTCCTCGAGTGGCGGCAACGTACCGGTAGACGCAGCGTTTGTAGGTCCCCGCAAGGCGTACCAATGATCTGGTGAAGGTCGCGGGAATTTCCTGGATGCGGGAGGCGCAGGGCCGACCGTTTGGATTTGAGATCCCTGGGAGAGACCTATGTCCAACATTGGGCGTCTCCTGGCTGAAATGATGATGATGATGATATTCTAGAATTAGATACATACCATATATGAGCGTTGACATTGGTCACATTTGAACACCGTGCCATTATTTTTATGGTCCTGCAAATATAATTAATAATACGATATGTAATGCACTGTTAATACATCGATTTAAGTTGAACCAAGCAATATCTGAGAGGACAATGTCGAAAATGTCCCACATGACCAACAAAAATTTGACTCATAGTCTGTCGATTAAATGTGTTTATACATGGGAAAATAATAAGGACTTTTAAAAACCCTATTTAACTTCTTCTTTTCTAATTTGAGGCAAGTCCTCCTTCCTTTGGTCCCTAGAGAGGCTAACGACCAATTGCCACAAATTAAAAAAGTTAAGTAGGGTTTTTGATAGCCCTTATTTATTTCCCATGTAAACATATTTAAGCTCGATCCACACATTTCAGTGCCGTGACCGGGACGGAGGCGGAACGTGTTCCGTCAGTGGCTTGAAAAAATATCATTGCGTACTTTTTATATGAACAGCCCGTCCAGCGATATTACCACTGCACGTCGACTTTTATACAGTTCAACTGTACAGGTAAACCGGAGCGTGTATGTTGCACAACTGTGCAGGTTTCCACACCTGTTCAGGCAACCGAAAAAATATGAATTTTGATATTTTTTGCCCGTTGGTATACCTGTATAGTTTAACTGTACAGGAAAAACTGAGCGTAGTATGTGGCGATCAGAACAAAATAAATAATAAACTGATTAGCGCTACAGCGTCGAGATATGCTGCCGGTGCCATGGCTTCAACTGAGTTTGTACAGGTTTACCGTTACGTGTCCTCTACTCAGCTCTAGCTTTCCTGACGGGTGTAACTGTGGCGGCAAACCCGTCAGGGACACCCTACCGTGTATATTTACTAGGCTACCTTAACGCGGATATTACATGTCGCTGTCACTGTCGCGCGCGGATCCGCCCGATCTACTCAGACGTCGCCGTCTACACCTCCGCGTTCGATTCGCCGTTTTGTTTGTTCCTGACTATGCGTCGCGGTTTCGCCTTGTTAGTTTCGCGGCGGGGGTGTGCTACAGGCATCAATGTGCTACAAGGCGACTGTAGCCACTTGCCATCAGATGGGCAGCCTGTTTGTTTGCCAACTGATTTGTACAAAAAGGACCAACCCATGATGGGCAAATGAATACTACCTAGTAACAAGGAGCAGTGATCCTTTTTTACGCTGTAGCACAGGATACTCATTACTTGGGCACTACTTCTAGTTTATTATTATAACCAGATGACGTTTAAACGTAATTTTCGCACCACCTGCTCCAAAATGACATGTTCTGTGTCATGTTAACCCAACATAAAGTAAACCATTTAAATTATTAAAAACAGAAATTGAATATTGTACTTACTGAATTTCCTTCGCTCCCTAGGGAATAGTAGGGATTAAATAAATGTGTAAGTATTCACCAAAAGTACCTACTTAAACTTTGATTGAAACCCATTTTATATTATTAGGCGAAAAAAAATAATTCTGATTCAATAACATGCACAAAAATCCGTAAAAAATTCGACAATATGAAACAAAAATTTAATCTTGCCGTGTTGTTTATATTTCTAGGTTATAGATTTCCAAACTGAAAAAACAAAAGGATTCAAGCAGTTACAGCACCCTCTTCTGTGTATTTTTTTCAATACAGAAGTTTCGTGACTTCTGAAAGTATTATAATAATTTTTGATTTGATTTAATATAAAACTAATATGATTTTGAATAAATGCTGTATTTCTTACGTGTTTGTTTTTATTTCCTCGCAGGTGGTGCGAAAAGTAGTGTATCAAATATTTTTTACTAAGTTTGGTATTTGGTTTCTGGAAATATTCTGGATTTTATTAGAAATCGTATACTCAGAAGCATCTAATCACATCTTTATAGCTCAAACCTTTTCTGTGACATGTGAGATGTGATGAGATTGTATATGTTGTGCGAGTTTAACTTTTGTCGTAAACGTGCGTCCACATTCGCATTTCAAGTTGCTCTCTTGACACTCTCTGCAAACATGTAAGTATTTCATAAGTTCTTAAAAACCGCACGCAAGGATCTAATAATTCTCAAAAGAAATAAGATACTGTTACCTCAAATGCTGTTGCTTATTTTCTTTTGTTGTAGTTTGCTTGCAAATAGAACACGACCATAGCATAGTTTCATTGGAAACCTATAATTATAAAGAACATATAAATATATAATAATAATAACTTATTCAATAACATAACAGCGTTGTTCACTTATTTAAAAATAATTTCATATTGTAAATCAATAGGTCATTCAGCAAATGGAAATGAACGAATGTACTCGATTTTTAGGAGCAACACCATTTTTGTTTCGTGAAAAACTTCTTTCTGTCAAATCACTTTAAATAATAACAAAATGGACTATAGGGACAGCGCCACCATGAAAAGAATAATAAAGAAATAGATTTGACAATTTGTATTTAAATACACAGAAAACCAGTATTAAAATAGTAATTAACACAAAATTTTTCGTTTTTATTGGATAGGCTGCATGCCAAATCAGTTTATCTTTAAATGTTGGATAGTAAACAGTATCATACAAACCTCTGTGGCACCATTCTTTGGTTTAGTAATTTCATTAGCCGAAAAACCTAAATCAGCCGACAAACTATTATCATCTCTAAATGGTATGCCGTAAGCATTAAACTCAGGATCAGATTTCGAACTACCAGATATATCAAGGTTTGGAATACGATCTGTATCGAATAAACTGGTTGAAAAGTCTAGTCCATTAGTATAGTTCTGAAGACTTTCATCTGATGGTAGTCTATTGTCGTCAATATTTAGTGTTGATGGCGTTACATTATCCTGTACTATGTCAGATTTGTTCAAACATCTGAAATACAAATTTTCAATAGTAATACAATAAGTAGTATAGCGCCAATTTAGTAAGAATGTGTTTGTGGCAGTAACAATTTATAGAACTTGTTAAAGTTTTATAATATAAAATACCTTTTACTTACGTTTTATCCGTCCTTTTGGGGCAATGAAGTGTTACATGTCGCTTTAATCTAAAATTAAAAAGGTAACAATAAAATTAATGCATTGAGAGCGATGTTATTCTGTCCTATCAGATATAACTTAATTATATCATAATGTACTGTTGTATATTATTGTCGAGGGAGGAGGATAAGCGATTTTATCAACAAGGGTGTAGCGCAATAATAATTAAGCTTGATATTTAAGTACATTAAATATATTTAGATAAACGATATAAATGAAAAATTCATGCAACATATTATTAACGTTTCAAAATAAAAAGAGTCTTAATGAGTCTATTGATTAAAAATGCTCATACAGAAATAATTAAACTACATTTACCTTGTTTTTATACCAAAGGCAATAAAAAAAATAATAGACAAAAAGGATTTCACGAAACTGTTCCGCTCACATATTTGTATATCAATAAACAAAGATTCTGAGCTGTCGCTTCGCAAGTAAAAGCCTATATACATTTCGAGCAGGTGGAGTATAAATAACGGGTGTAAAAAAAACCAATCACAAAGCCGAAGCCCACATATTGAACCCATCGTCATTTTTGTCTTAATTGTCCATGACTGGGAAATTAATAGTTACCGAGATATTTAATTTCAAAGCGGCAAATATTTTTTCGGGGTTTTTATACCAAAGTGTTTGGAACATTATTTGTTAATTTTCATCCAAAGCAACATCAAGAAAAAATTAAAGTGGTACTCGGGGACTGCCGCGGTAAAGCTATTGCATAGCATTTTTATCAACTTATGCAATTATAATTATTTACTCAAAAATGCATCTAACGTGGTCATTATTTTGACAACCTTGTTTGAGCAAAGTCGACCTTGCCGTTAACTTTTCAAAATTGTCATTTTAATTAAATTTCTAGTTAATTAATATATTTTTTATTTAAATTACTTGCTGGTTTTATTTAGATTAGATAATTGCATTTTTGAGTAAAGCACTATACAAACCTTGGCCCACAATTATATGAATTGATTGACTTGTCATTCTGGTTAAAAATATTAAAATTGGTTAAAAATATATAACACGGCTAAATTCTATAGTACCTTGTATCGAAGATAGACCATCCGAGTTTGAACTATTTGAATTGTTCGTATAATATTTGTTTGTGCGTCCCGTGGCTAGTAATATTTTGATGATATTTTATTAATATTTAAGTGATTAGAAAGCAAGAATTCTTTAGGTATTTACAAATAGTGTGTGTTTGTGCACTCCGTAACACAATGTCTTGTGTAGTTTGGGGCTGCAAGTCTCATTCGTCGCGAAAGGAAAACAATCAAAATTTATTGACCTTAAATTGGCATGTTTTCTCATATTGTTACTTGAATGTGAGCTAATAAGTACACTTATATACATATGAAATATCGCTGAATCATTTTGTAGAAAAACAATACGTAATATTAACTTCACTTTTATGTTTTAGCGATTTTTAGAAAATTACTTTGAGGTTTTCTTGATCATGCGTAGTGTTGTAAAATTTTGTCGATATTTTTATTTTACAGATTTCCTAAAGACAATGTATAAAAAAATATATGGATAAAGTGTATTGTCAGACGAAATTGGAGTCCAAGAAAGCATAGTCAAATTTGCTCCAGATATTTTCCATCAGATTAATTTTGTATGTACTTAGTAGTAAAACTATGAAATGGAGACGTCATGACGTAAGTCAAGTTATTTAATGAAAGGAAATCTTTAAACTAAAATATTATTTATGAAAATAAAAACGTATTTAATTTCTTAACTATTTCTTTAAGGAATCCTTGACACGGATGCCAAGAACAACCAGTTCAGATGATTTTTTTCTAAGAATTAAAATATTAGATCAAGAAAAGAACAGAAAGAGTCAAAAAGGTAAAATATCAAAACGCCGCCTTCGGAAAATGTACATTCTAACTAAGCCCGGCCGCACATCAAGCGTAATAAATCTATCGAAAAATGTCTTAACAATAAAGTATGGTCAAATGTTAATGTTTTTAGTTTAATTTCCAAGCATATGTACAAATAGTAGTTTTAGCATTCACGAATTTATCCAAAGTTCAAAATCCATGAGGGTTAAATTTTCGGGTAAGTAAATTAAATATGAGATTAACCTCAAGTACCTCTAAGCGATGCGATAAAAAATGAATTAAATCTAAGCGATGAAATAAAAGTAGTGTGTCTTCGATTTCCTTCCTATAGAATTTGTGAATCTCTGCAATAGAAAAATTCCAACATTTTAGATAACGGGAAATACCCGTCACTTAAATAGTCCAAATTTTAGGGTTCCGTACCTCAAAAGAAACACTGAACCATTATAGGATCACTTTATTGTCCGTTTGTCTGTCATGTAACACCGTTTTTTCTTAAAATTTCATAAAACACTAATTTTGCAAAAACATTTTGGTTTCACTGTAGTTTTAACACAAATTTCACAACTAAAATCATAATTACAATAACTTTGTCAATTAATTTCACAATATCAATGTCAAGTGTCAACGTCAACGTCGTTTTACGTCACGTCAGTGACATTTGCAATTATCTTTGGTCATTATTCAATTTTTGCATAAACAAAATAAATCTCGCGTTTATCCTGGCCTTATTTACAAAGATAGTTTTTTTTCGCCCAAAATCCCGTGCTTCCATTTAGGTGGGTTGATTTTCTCAAAATTCGGAATTTGACATTTAGACCGTTTGTTTTGATCATTTCTATAGACATATTTTAATAAAATACACTTAAACTTATAGATCATATAATTATAGTTTGGTCGAATAGAATTTGGAAAGCATTCACAGTTTGTTTATGGTTAATTTTTCATTACGTTTCGTTTTTCAACCAAGCTTATAACTTTGGCTGGAAATACTTATAGCATATTGTAGAATTCCGATAGATCCGTATGTTGACTTGACACATCATGACACACATGCTATGAAATGAATTTGGTTTTAGGGAAGGTTCCGTCGCCAATACGACGCTTAACATTCGGTGAACGGACCTCGATTCTAGTATGCGCGTAGATGGAACGCGTCCATTTTTCACCTTAGTCTTTGAACGCGTCTATCGTCTATGTTATGATTAGTCTGTGAGACATCGACCGAAGTAATTTAATATTGATTTCTTGCGAAATCTTAATTTCTTGCGAAATCTTAATTTCTACATTATCTTAATTTCTGCGAAGAAAATCCATAGGTATTTCTCTCGTTTTCCGTGTGAATTTAATTTGAAAAGCTATTTCCAAAGTCAGTTATTTTTGTTTTCAGCTTGAAGAGTAAAAGCTCAATCATATTTATAATCGCCGGCGCGCGATTCATTGAATTAGTTGAATAAATAAATTATATCGATAGATAATACTCCGCCCACAATAAGGTATCTAATTAACTTATTATATTTCATGATTTAAAGCAGATTTTGTTAATTTTATTTTTATTTGTGGGTAAATTGATTATTAAATCAAACATATTACATTTCTAAAATTCGCCTTTTTCATCCCCTATTTCATTAAAAAAACCTGATAGTAAGCGGCATCTTAGTGGGATTAAGGCATATATTGAGTAACACTTGCGAATTTCCTGTTAAATTCTAAATTTTCACAATATTAAGTTTCACATCCTTCTTTGGCAAATAACTCACAAATTAAGCTGTTTTCTTTTTATTAATAGCAGTAATTATACACAAAATAGGTGCTCTCCCCTCCATATGTCCTTTTTATTAACTAACCAATAAAAAACTTTGACAATTCATTGAAAATTATGTTTGGAATTAACTTGCAATGTTTATTACCTGAAATTCAAACGTATTGACTGGGATTCCTTCAGAACTCAGTGTTAGACCCACTTACCTCAAGATCATAGGCATATTTAATTATATTTTTAACCTAACACTGTGCTATGAATCTCCAGGGCAGTTCCCGGAGGCCGTAGGGCTCCGCTGCTTGGCTTTTAAGCTAGGGGCACTAACCTAACTCAAGGAGGAATTCTGTGGAATTACACAAATAATATTAGAAACAGAGAATAAGTTAAGAAAGTGGAATATCATATCTCTGACCCGTGATTGCAAGACTTAGCATAGAAGGTACGATCCACTAACAACCGCTCCGGGGAAGGCTACTAATTTCTTTAAAAAAAAAGGAAACCTATAACTATTTGTTGGTGTACTTTATTGCCCCTCATTTTGTAGTTTTGTACCCAATTTGTACCTGATTTTTACCTGCCGAGATTGATCAAACAAACCTGAACCATCCTGCCCTTGGCTTGTATTGATTAAACATTAAGTTAACACATTCAATGCCACCGACACGCCTGGCGTGTTCAAGCAAACCTACATCGCTATGCCACGAACACGCCACGCGTGTTCTGAATGTTTTGAAAATATTTCATAAACTAGACCAGATTTCTTGTTCAAATTATTTGTGCATAATTTTTACGAGTAAGGCTATGTCATCTTAAAGTGGCCACTTAAAAAAACAAGTTTTTCTATTTTATGAAAAAAATGTATTTTGTAGTGCCGAGAACACGCTAGGCGTGTTCACTTATAAAATATACCCTTAGGTTCTCAAACTTTTTTTTGCTAAAAGGTTGTAAGAGGTTTGGCTAAAGTTGGCGGCGGCGGCGTTTTGAAGTTGAACGGCCAGAAATAAAAGTTAAATATTATAAAAGAACAGGGGCCTAATTACGCTAATATTAACGTCGTTATCGTGTCTTGATAGCGTTTCAATAAAACAGCTTTTGCCGTTTTATACGCATTTCCTGGTGCAATTTATTCGTACTACAATTTCTTAGTAAATTATACTTAATAAGTCAATAGTGACAAATGTTTTTGTAGTTTGTATCAATAGTGACATATGTTTTTGTAGTTTCTAATCGATTAACCAACAACTGTCTCAAAAAGCGTTTTTTTTTTCAAATTGAAGCGTTATTGACACGCCACAAATGCGGTAACGCTACCAGATAGTCTTGTATAGTACAGGTACGATGTACGAATAGGTAACGTTGTCCTGCACTGTACTAAAAGAAATGTTACCAAGCGCGAACTCTTTATCGTGCCTAATCGTACTATTCGTACATCGTATAATACACCGCCAAAGCGTTAAGCGTTAACGGTTGATGAGGTGCGCTGCAGTGTGTTCAACACTGGTAGATGACGTATGACATGCCATTTAGAGAAAAACACGGAAAACATTAGCAGCTCTTACAAAAATTTCACCGTATTTAGTATTAAGGCGGGACTCCGGGACTTAGGACATTTTCGACTGTTTTTGTAAGGAATTTCAACCCTGCATAACTTCAAGAAAAATATTTACAAAATTCCTTATAACTCGAAAACGGTGGAGCCTAAAAATAACGAAATTTTTGACCCCCGTAAAATTCCACAGCTAATGAGGACACACCAAAAAATGGTCAAGTGTGAGTTCGACTTCTTTTTCCATACTAAATTTAGATTATTAGCATAAATGAGGACACACATAATGGACTTATCAAAAATGGTCAAGTGTGAGTTTGACTTTTTTCCAAACTTAACTTTTTGATTTTTAAAATGTTTTTATATGAAGCTTAGTCCAGATTCCACTTTGTGTAGCAAAGGGGCGCGAATTTTAATTGAACTCATCCATACTAAATACGTTGATTTTTTAAAGTGCTGGCTCCATACAAAAATCAGTTAAAAAAATTTCAGATTTTTTTAACTTTTTCGGAAAATTAGTCTATCTTTATTTATAACTATGATTTTCGCCAATTAAAACTATGATAATTATAAATAAATACTCATAAGACAAGACTTTAGAGGGAATTTCTTCCACAGCACCTTTGCTATAATCATTTGAGTCATTAGGATGTCATTTGAAGATGTTTAACAATCCCAAGTATCATCATCATCGTCATAATCAACAGCCCATATACTTCCCCACCGAGAGGCTCGAGTCTAACCCAAATTAGGGGCGGTGTGGGCGATCCGCCCCGGTTGAAAAAAAAAACGTAGAAATTATGACAATGTTTATCAATATTAAATCACTGACTTATAGGCAATATAATAAATAAAATTGCCTTTTATTTCAGAAACATAAATAATTACAGTTTTATTTTTATAACATAATCTAAAGTATGTCGCGTGTCTCTGAGTGCCTTAAAGCAAAGGCCTCCTCCGACTCTTTCCATTGTTTTCTGTTGAGAGCCACTCTCATCCTGTACGGATCTAACGTGGCTCGCAGTTCGTACTGCGAGTCACGTTAGATCCGTACAGTCTCTAAGAGAGCGACCAGTCCATCTCCATTTTAGCTGGTCAATGCGCGTAAGTATGTCTGTCATTTTCGTTCTGGCTCCAATGTCTGTGGATCTTAATTTATCTTTCAGTTTAATTTTCAGCATACTTCTTTCCATTGTTCGTTGGCATTTTAAGAGTTTCTCTCTTTGACGTCTTGTAAGGGACCTTGTTTCACATCAATATGTTATACATGGGAGTACACAAGTGTTGTAGGTTTTAACTTTAACATGGATTCCTAGATCTTTGCTTTGCATAATTTCTTTTAAGGACCAGTACTTTTTCCATCCATATGTAATTCTTTTGTCAATTTATTTAGACATCTGGTCAGCAGGCGAAATTATTTGACCCAGGTACACATATTCGGAGACGTATTCGATCTGGTTTCCCTCGATTATTATGTTTACCTGTTTTGAGTTCGTCATTATTTTGGTTTTGTCTTTGTTCAGTTCAAGACCTACCTCCCGGCTTGCATTCGCTTATTATATATCCTTTATCATGGATGCTAGAATCATTGGATCTTTTTCCAGTAAAACCAGTTCGTCAGCGAATCGAAGATGATTCAGGCGCCTTCCATTTATATGTATTTAGACCAAGGTTCCCCCAGTTTATTTACCTGAATATACTTTCAAGTACAACTGAAAATTGCTTTGGAGATAGCGGATCTCCTTGCTTGACTCCTCTATGTATTGGGAATTTTTGGCCTGTTGATTCAAGTTTTATACACTTTTACTGTAGATGTTTTCAATTATATTTATGTAGGTTTCACTGATTCCTTGTTCTTTCAGTCTTGGCCAAATATAGGTATGATTGAGTTTGTCGAATACTTTGGAATAATCAATGAACGCAATGTAGAGAGGCTTCTGGTATTCACTGTACTCTTAAATTACCTGCTTCACAGTATGAATGTGGTCAATAGTGCTAAAATTTTCCAATAAGGCAATGTAACCAAGTTTTTAATAAAATTACAATAATAACGTATTACTTGTTTTTTAAATTATTAACACGGAAGTGTATTCTTTTTACGCCTTGTAACTTTATTTCGTAACTTTATGATTTGATCGGCTAGGGATTACAAAATTTAGTAATTAGTTTTATTGATGTTGTTAGCTCTAACAAGTGCTGCCATCTTAGCACTTTTCGGGCTTCAAATTTTAGCAAACTGAAGTTAATTAAAAATTACCTCCGAGCAACAATGGTCGTCAAACAATGAGTCGTTACGTCCCGACCTGAGTTTATGGCTGAGATCGAAGGATCGAACGATTCTATGGATAGCTTTACACAACATCGCAGGCATCTGTCAATCAGGCTACATATCCTAAAGCCAAATTGATACGGCATTACACTGAAAACATCCCTGACGTCAGCCTCTACGAGATTATTGTGGCTCTCAAACAGCTCAAAAACAACAAGGCTATGTATGATGGAGTTACAGCTGAGCTTTTAAAAGCGGGTGGACTACCAGTCCGGAAAGCACTGCAGAGGCTATTTAACTCCGCCATTTTCGAGGGCAAAACGCCTAAAGCATGGCACAGGCGACGAGGCCCAGTTGAAGAACTACAGACTCATCATGCCGCTAATTTATGTATACAAGCTGTTCACGAGAGTTATCACGAAGCATCTCGCGCGCAGGTTTGACGACTTTCAGCCTCCCGAACAAGCCGGGAGTCGGGACCAGAGACCACATTCATACGCTGCGGCAGGTTATACTGAAGATCGAGGAGTATAATCTGCCACTATTCTTGGCGTTTGTGGTCCATGAGAAAGCTTTTGATTCTGTCGAGACCTGAGCTGTGCTTAGGTCACTCCAGAGGTGCATAGACTAGCCGTATATTCAAGTGTTGCAGTCATTGTACAAAAACGCCACTATGTCAGTCCGCCTTCAAGATCAAAGCTCAAAACCAATACGAATTCAGCGCGGTGTCAGACATGGTGACGTAATAATATTGCCGGAACTGTTCACAGCTTCGTTGGAGGATGTATTTAATCTGGACTGGAGAGGACTCGGCATCAACATAACACGGCGAGTACATGAGTCATCTTCGTTTTATCGATTATATCGTAGTCATTGCTGAGACCGTGGAAGATCTAGGCACAATATTCGAAGACCTCTGTAGAGTTTCCCAACAGGTGGTGTTATGGACTCGTTCTTAGTCTTTTATATCTAAGTTTTATCCTTGCTATTGACAATGTCATGATTGACTTTACTTCTGATTTTCTATTAAAAATGTTTTTTGACTTCTGTTGTAATATATAACATTTTCACCGAACTCAGTTTTCAGTTTTGGATATTTTTGTAAACCTTACTCAAGCAAACCAGCTCTGCCAATCCTGATATTGGTCCTTCTCAACCGACTTAAGTTTTAAGGTATAAAAATATGTGCAAAATGTTAACGAGAGCCAAAGCTCGAAGAGAAAGTTAGCTCACAGTAGAGTTACAAGAGAGTCAGCACGCGAGCTACCAAGATCGTCTCCAACAGCGTCAAAAGCAACAGCCGGTTATCGATTTAATCAGCATCTAGTACAAAGATGTCAGTTATGTCTACGACTGCACTAAGAAGACAGTTATAATTGGAAGCTGCCGAGGAAAAATCACGGTTGTTAGTTGCTGCTACAGAAGCCAAGCTGGAGGAAGCCCAGATGAAAACCAAGTTAGAAGAAGCGAAGATAAAAGCTCAGACGGATCTTGTGGATGAGAGACTCAGTGCCAGTATAGCAGAAATAAAGGAACTACATTCTCGTGCACGTTTCAGAGCATCATCAGCGAGAAGGAAGGAGAAATGGATAACGTAACAGAATGTATCTCCTCGTCGAAAAAGCGCAACGCAGAATGTGCACCACTCAGACCCCTTTACCGCCGATGCACCAGATGTTCATCAAACTATTCCTGCTACTCATAGTGATGTATTTTTTTCAACCTCTGTCTCACAACATAATAACATGTCAGTGCCTAGCCCCCGAAAGTCAATCCTAAGACCAGGCAATACTTAAGTTAGCTGATGCAGTGCATAACTTAGCGTTAGGTTATGCTCATAGTAATAATTTAATTAATAACGCTTCCACACGATAAAGAACACACGTCTCTGTAAGTCCATTTGATACTTCTTCTTTAATACCTTTTCATTTTTTGTTTGGAACTTCATCTAATTTTCCAGTTTACTACGGCTCCTGCCGGTTTATGCTCTTGGAAGCAATGGCGAAAAGCGAAATGTTTAGCTGATATGTTTTGGGCTAGATGGTTGCAAGAAGTACCTACTTCCTTTTATTACCGCGTACCATTAGTCCAACAAGCGATGAAAATCAACTACGTGTTGGTGATGTGGTGGTTGTCGTTGACCCGACTTCTGAGAAAGGTGGAATAGTCTAAGCAATTTATCCTGGAGCTGACGGTAGAGTGAGGGTCGTCGATGTGAAGACCTCTCGCGGCACATTACGCTGTCATTCGACACTGCGGCTAGTACCACTGCCTTGCAGCCCCAGGGGGGAAGAATGTGAAGGACTCTTTCTTAGTCTTTTATATCTATGTTTTTTCCTTGCCATTGACAATGTCATGATTGAATTTACTTTTGATTTTCTATTTATAATGTTTTTTGACTTGTAAACATATAACATTTTCACCGAGCTTAGACTTTTGGATATTTTTGTAAACCTTACTCAAGGAAACCAGCTCTGCCAACCTTAATAGGTGGTTAAGAAGGTGGGTCTTAAAATGAACACGAACAAGACCAAAATCATGGTGAATTCCCATGTAGTACTCACTCCTTTGAAGGTTGGAGGCTCTACACTGGAAGTTGTTGACGAATATGTTTACCTGGGACAAATAGTCCACCTCAGTAAGTCCAACTTTCAGAAAGAGGCAAATTGACGAATCCAACTCGGCTGGGCAGCCTTCGGGAAGCTACGCAGCATATTCTAGGCTAATCTACCGCGATGTCTTAAGACGAAAGTCTTTAATACGTGCGTGTAGCCAGTGATGACGTACGGAACAGAGACGTGGCCGTTTACAATAGGTCTAATCAGAAGGCTTAATGTCACTCAAAGACCAATGGAGAGGGCTAAGCTCGGGGTTTATCAACGCGATCGCGTCAGAAATGATGAGATCCGTAGAAGTCTCCCGGTACGCGGCCGCCACTCGAGGACCTTTCCGCCCCAACGGCCGTCAGTCCTACGAGCGATGTGTCCTGCCCACTGCCACTTAAGGTTTGCAATTCTTTGGGCTATGTCGGTAACTCTAGTTCTTCTACGGATCTCATCGTTTCTGATGTGATCACGTAGAGAAACCCCGAGAATAGCCCTCTCCATTGCCCTTTGGGTGACTTTGAGCCTTCTTATGAGACCCATTGTAAGCGGCCACGTCTCAGTTCCGTATGTCATCACTGGCAACACGCACGAATTGAAGACTTTCGTCTTTCGACTGCGGTAGATTGGCCGAGAATATGCTGAGTAGCTTCCCGAACGCTGCCCAGCCGAGTTGGATTCGCCGATTTACTTCTTTCTGGAAGTTGGACTTACCGAGCTGGACTATTTGCCCCAGGTAAACATATTCGTCAACAACTTCCAGCGTGCCTCGTTTGTATTTCATGCTTTAATATACGACACTTAGTTGTTTTTTAATTAATAAATCGTACTTTATGTAATACCGAATTTTTATTATTTTTAACCGTTTTCCATCTTGGGGTGACACCACAATTTCCGCCCCGGGTGCCACCCAAGCTAGCTACGCCACTGCGTATATGAGCTGTTGTTGATGATGATGATTGTATTGCCCAAAACTAATTTGTAAATTCGAACCAGTACATAGTTCTTGAGGTAAGCGCGTTCAACCAAAGAACTAACAATTTAGCCTTATGTGTATGTATAAGAAGATCCGTACAAGAGCTTTTCCAAAAAAAGATCAATATTAAAGTAAATATATCTCATATGAATATTTTGAACAAAATTCATAGCTACTAATGTAGTTAGGTAAGACCAACAATACGATAGTACTAGATAAAAAACGTAAAATTTTATGGAGATTTCCTTTCTCTCTTATTTCAAAAGTTTTTGTATTGGTTTAGAAAAATTAAACGAATTTTTACAACGATTGTTACTCAATATTATAAGATGAACATTCCGAGTAAGTAGGTATGATCGCAATTAATAAAGCCAATGTCACAGTTCACAATCACAGCAAATCATTCATTCTTGGGGATTTTAGTAAAAAAGTTTGAGAGCCACTGATTACATTGTAATATCTTTACTTGCCATAAAATCAATTTTTCGCCATAATTTCAAGAACCAAAACTCACGATACTATTGTAGCCACTGTTATTCTCGCGTAGCACAAGGCTTACTAACTAGAAAACAGTGTTAAGCTGAAAAATATTAATATAAAAGAATTTGCATTCAGTCAGTGCCACGGACACGCGTGGCGTGTCCGTCTTTTTTCAAAGTCGCAGTGCCGCGGACACGCCTAGCGTGTCCGCGGTTTACGCAAGGCGGCATCTCTATAAGCCTCAAGAAAATCGTGGCGGCATTGAATGAGTTAAGTGCTTTGCATTGAGGAATTGTGTTAACATATGCATAAGTAAATTATAATTATGTACTTACAAGAATAAAGCTTTTCATTTTGTACCGGACTAAAGGAATAAGTTTGTTTTTTTCTTTAACTTTAAGATTTCCCTATATTTCTACAATATAGCTAGAAAAAGCATTACAATTTGGCGCCCGAATATACAGCAGGTTTTGTGGCATTATATGGCCCATTATTCTGGTCAAATGCTCAGATAGTGTTGATCCATCTCGGTATGTATCTTTAATAATTTTCTTTTTTTTTAACGTAGTGTGTTAGTTAAGCTAAAACTCAAAAACGGCTCGACCGATTCTTACGAAATGTTATGTGTATTTGAATAGGTCCAGGGAAGGTTTAAAAGTACAACTGGACCCAGTAGGTGGCGCCGTAATCGGACAGGAGAACGTCTGCCGGTCTCACTAATTAACTACACTTTAGTTATAAGATAAATAACAAGAATTCTATGCAGGTTTGGTTCAGATAGGTATAAATAAAAACAAATTTTAGTTACATTTGCAAAGGTGAATATATTTTAAGATTTTTTGTTCATAGTTTGAGTATATAACATAAATAATATTGTAAAATTAACTTATCATATAGAATAGAGCGTAGTATATTTTTACAAAAATGGAGCAAAGACCAATTAGTTTTAATTTACTTAACAAAGATGAACTAGAATATGAGGTGAAAATCAGGGGTTCGAAACCAGCTGACACGGTGATGGCTCTGAGAGCACAGATCCGTACTCTCAATAAAGATCTGCCTTCTGATGAAATACTGACTTGTGATCTTGATGTCAATATTGAATTAAAAGTAATTCAAAAGAAATTAGATGATCTTGAGAAACTCATCACAAGTACTTCAAGTAAGCTGTCATCACTTAAGATGTTAAATAGAATTCAAACTCTTGCACACCACTTATTCCACAGAATTGGTCGCTTGTCTTCATCGGAGTATGATGATAATCTTACTTCTTTAATTACTTCTCTGAATAATAAATTAGATAGCATTCTTGTAAAAATAGATAATATTTGTCATAATTTTAAAAGTAGCTTGGCACCTGAACAACCTATTGAGCACTCCACTGCAACTACACACAATACAGCTAATGATTGCTCCGTGCATAAACTGAATATACGCTTCAATGGCAAGACATGCATTAAAGCTTTCTTACAACGCCTCGAGGAATTATGCTTGTCTCGTGGCCTTTCAGATTCAAAGCTTTTTTGTTCTGCGGCTGAACTTTTTACTGATGAAGCGCTGTGCTGGTATCGAGGAGTAAAGTCGGACGTTCACAATTGGTCTGAGCTGAAGACCTTGCTTCTCGAGAAATATCTTCCATCTGATTATGACCATCGCTTGATGCAGGAAATTAGAAGTCGTACTCAGGGCCCCGACGAAAGCATTGTGAATTATCTCAGCATTATGCAAAATTATTTTACTCGATTATCAAAACCAATCTCTGATGATGATAAATTGAACATAGTCATGTTTAATATTAGACCATTTTATACTACTCAGCTTGCTCTAGCCCCAGTGGAATCTTGGACTGATTTAAGAGGATTGTGAAGTAATCGTGCGCGGCGCGAGTAGGTATTTTCTAAAATGCTATCTGTTTCACACCGCTCGGCCTCCCGTCTGGCGTTTACACCACAAATACAACACGCGCAAATTCTCACGCACACTACGACAGCAGCGCGCGACTCCTCGGCGCGAGAACTCGAGATCATTATTTTACCGTTTGTAATGTTTTGCGTTGCTTAGGTATTCCTGACTGCCTTTCCGCTCGCAACTTTGCCTTCGTTATTTTCGTTTTTCGTGAGGGAATTTTGTTTTCCCGTATGAAAAATTATTTTATAACCTTATATTACTCAGTGATAATGTAGCATTCTATTAGTCAAAAATTTTTTAAATCAGCCTTGTAGTTTTTAAAAATAAAAAATATAATAAATAAAAATACTTAGCTTTATTTCTAAAAATCATTTTAACAATAATTATGCCGAGACTTCCCAGTGAGCTAGTTTTTGAGTTTATTCATTAGAAACAAAAATACAAATCTTCTTTCTTTATAATATTTTAGTAGATAAGTTTCGTAAATTATTTCAGTATTCCTTTGAAATTTATAGTGTAGGCATTTACTTGGTATCCCTACCAAGTCCTACTTTATAGGACTGAGCTGTTATTTGTTATGAAAGTACCTATCAATCGTACATTTACCTGTCTAAAGAAAATGACTTTTTTAAGATGAGTGTTATACTGAATTAAAATGATTTTCATTTGAGATGTGAATCAATAATGGATCCTTTTATGAAAAAAATAAACACTAAACATAAAATGACATTTACAATTGTTTAAACAAGAACAGAGACCTCTTGTTAACTTAAAAATAAATAACAAAAAATCTATTATTTTAGATAGATAAATTAATACTTTTACATACAAACTAAATAGGAGCAGAGATTTAAAAAATATAAAGTAATAATTATGCATCAAATAAAAAATACCTCTCATTTTTATACACTAATCTTGGGTAGTTATACTAATAGTCTTAGAATTCTAATTTTTACCACCTCCGTGGTCTAGTGGTTGAGGCCACCGCCGCCACCGGATGTTGATCGGGAGGTCTGTCCGGCGGGGTTCGATTCGTCGGGTTCGTCCGGACTACAAAAACACTGAAAAGTTAGAAATAATATAAGAATAGGTACAGACAACATCACACATCATTATTGAAGACGGTGCCAAATTTTAAGACTTTCTAGGAAATCATCGTTTGGCACCGACTTCAATATAGAAATGTAATGTTGTCTGTACCCATTCTTACACTATTTTTAACTTTTCAGTGTTTTTGAAGTCAGTTTTTATTTTTTGTAAAATATTTTTTTTGTTTAACTTTTTAGTGAAAGAAACCCTAATTAAATTAGGGTATCCCTCGATTTTCATAGGATCCCATCATCAGAACCTGACTTTGGTGACCTAGGGACCACCCTAGGAGTATACTCTACCGAATACAAAAATAATTTTGAAAATCGGTCCACAATTGGCGGAGTAATCGCGTAACATACACACAAAACGGTTGACATGGTTAGCGCAGAGGTCGAGCGATCGCCTACTGCGCAACAGGTCGCGGGTTCGATTCCCGCACGGGACAGATGTTTTGTATGGCCTACAGAAATTTGTTCCGATCTGGGCGTATGTGCATGTGATATTCTATGTTTGTAACTGCACCCACGACACAGGAGAAAATCCTAGTGTGGGGCGACGTTTTTATTTTAAAAAAAAACACGTTGGACGCACTTAAAAATTTAAGGATTTCCCTCCATTTTTATGGGATCCCATCATCAGATCCTAACTTTGGTAACCGTGGGACCACCATTGGAGTATAATCTTGAGAATACCAAAAAGAATTTTGAAAATCGGTCTGCAAATGGCGGCGTTATCGCGTAACATACACAAAAAAAAACATACGCATCGAATTGAGAAACTCCTTTTTTGAAGTCGGTTAAAAAATACCTATTAGTATATGTAATCAGCTGCTTTAAATTTTATAGTTAAAATGAAAAAAAAAACTTCAAAACCGTACGAAGGGTGCCTTCTTCCCATATATGCCTACCCTGCCTACCCTACATACTCGTATATTATTTAGGTACTTTGTCGTTTGTATTTTTTATACAATCGTAGATTCCATAACGCGAGTAAAACCTTAGAGGCCAGCTTTAGAGGAATAAAATTCAAATAAAATAATATTAAAAATAACGCTACTTGCATAGTCTATTACACGTTTTTAGCTGCTCCAACTTCATACATTGCATAACAAATACCTATCACAAGAAACAAAATACGAATTTATTTTGGGTTGGTTTCTTTATGGCACATATTTAATATAACAAACAACTACTTACATACTTACATTTTTTTCCTTTTTTGGTTTTGGGAATTTACAGTAAAGTTAACAGGCTACAGGCTGCTAACCCTCAAATAAGGAAATTTGTATCTAAATAAATTCTTTGAAATAAAACACTAAAATCAATAAAAGTATTCAAAAAGATATTTACTTTTTCATGTATAAGGTATTTGTGAAGATTAATAGTTCCGACTTGAGTAATAACTTTCACTATTGATCGATATATCGATATTACTTTCTCCTCCCTAGGCGACAATAACTACGATAACATTATGTCACATCACTATCACTACATTATACCCCTGCCCCCGACCCGTATCGTGCGATAGAGAGAGTTGCAAGAAATGGTCGAAATTGCCTACAATTCCTGTTTGAAATATTGTTTCGGGCGATAACTGTTTTACCCCCCTAAACCTTTATGAAATTAGACGCTTTTGGTCTCATTAGATTCAGTATACCTTAATCTATGTTTGTACGTTTTGCTTTTTTTGTAATTCAGTATAATTTAGTCAAAAAAAGACAAAAATGCTCAAGGTATTTTTTATGTCGATAATATAGATATTTAGATGCTAATAACTTATATTCTGAGCAATATTTCTTCAAAATCAAAACGTACAAACCTAGTTTTTCATTATATCTACAAGATTTCCAAAAATTATGAAAATTGGACTATGTTTAGAGGGAGAAAAGCGTTATCGCTTTTTGTATGAAAATTTACAGCTTCACAATCCTCTTAAAGAAAAAATGTAGGTTGTTAGAAGGTGCAAAGGAGCGATCGGTGCATTTCAGTGAACCTCCTAGGGTCACCACATCTTCTCTGGCTCCCGATTTGTGTTATAAAAGTGGTAATAGTAGTAGCAGCACTAGCAAGGCGTCACCAAAAGTCTCTTCAATACAGCCAGTGAATAATACACAAAATAATCTTTTTTGTGTCCGCTGTCGTAAAAATGGTCACAGCTTGAGGTATTGCAAGGCGCCTTGGGTACTTATTTGTTATCGTTGTGGAGAAAAGGGGTTCAATGCAAATAATTGTCCAAAGTGCACTTCTTCAAAACCTTCAACCGCAGAGATTCCAAAAAACGCCAAGCAGTGAACCGATGGCATAAAACAGTATATTTTTATAATAAACATTGTAATTCTGAACAATCAAGGCAGAAATAAAGTGAATTCTATATTAATGTAAATAAAGCTAGTAACATACACACGCATAAAGGTAAGGTTACATCGGTTCACGCTACTACTAACGCCACCTATAATGATGCCAGAGCTTATCTGAAGATTAATATTTTTGGCTTGGAATTCAGAGGATTACTAGATTCAGGATCACAGATCTCCATTGTGGGAGGGCAAGCATACAAATATTTTAAAGATTTCGCTACTTTACATAAGTCTGAGGACTTAGACTTTATAAAAACTGCAAATGGTTCTACTTCACGAGTAACTGGGTATTTATTTTTACCTGTATCAATAGAGAATAAAACTCGTGTTATTAAATTTTACGTCGTCCCTGGAGTTGCTACAGAGTTGTTATTTGGCTTAAATTTCTGGAAGGAATTTAATATTGCGCCAGATATTTTATCATTGTTAGAGGATAGCGGACATTTATATAAAAATAATAATCAGATGTACACAGTTATGTCAGGCAGCCGTGCTTTACATGATTTTGAAACTTTATCTAAGCTTGAGCGTAGGCTGGTCAATGACGTCATAAAGCAATTTGATGACATTTCCGCAGAAAAGATAGGCCTAGGTAGGACACACTTAGTGAGCCATAAAATTGATACCGGTGACCACCCACCTATTAAACAACGGTATTATGTAGTCTCACCCGCTAAACTGGCAGAATTAAATAAACACCTACACCAAATGCTGAAGGATGATGTTGTGGAGCCTAGCGGCAGTGCATGGAACAACCCCGTTACTTTGGCGGTTAAATCAGATGGGTCATCACGTTTCTGCTTGGACAGCCGAAAACTTAACGCCATATCAAAGCATGACGCTTACCCTATGCCTTATATTAGCCATATTCTGGACCAGCTCAAAAACGCTAAGTACTTATCTTCTATTGACCTTAAGTCTTCATATTACCAAGTTCCTTTGGACTCTATTGAGTCCAGAGAGAAAACTGCTTTTACTATTCCCTGCAGAGGCTTGTTTCACTTTAAGGTCATGTGCTTTGGACTTACTGCAGCTCCAGCTACGCAGCAGCGGTTGATGGACCGCCTCTTTGGCCCCGAGTTTGACAATAAGGTGTTCGTATATGTTGATGATTTAATTTTACTTACCCCTGAAGGCCCAATGGCCTTCCAGGATCACCTCCAACTCCTACTTAGGGTAAAGGAGAGACTTAAACTAGCCAACCTTACTGTCAACATGGGTAAATGCCAGTTCTTCAGGAGACAGCTGAAATTCTTGGGTCATGTGGTTGACGAATATGGTCTGCGCACGGATCCTGACAAGATTAAGGCTATAGTAGACTTTCCTATTCCCACCTGCAGGAAAGACGTCAAACGTTTCTTGGGAACTGCATCTTATTATAGGCGTTTCATAAAAAAATTTAGTCATAGAGCTGGTCCCCTTAATGCTCTTACTTCTACCCGTAAGAGCGCGCCCCCTTTCAAATGGACGACCGAGGCAGAGGAGGCGTTCAACGACCTAAAACTCGCACTGTCTACTTCTCCGGTTCTGGTATGTCCTGACTTCTCGAAAGATTTTGCTGTCCACTGTGACGCTTCTGATTTCGGGTTAGGAGGTACCTTAACCCAGGTTGTAGATGGACAAGAACATCCTGTTGCGTACTGTAGCCGTTCACTAACACCCGCTGAACGTAACTATTCCGCTACAGAGCGAGAGGCATTGGCCGTGGTGCATGTCGTTGAACACTTCCGCCCTTACCTTGAAGGTGGTCGACAATTTAAAATTATTACCGATCATGCTAGTCTAAAGTGGTTTTTAAACCTTAAGAATCCGACAGGACGACTAGCGCGTTGGGGGTGTAGGCTATCGCCTTATAATTTCATTATTGAGCATCGTAGTGGATCTCAAAACGTCGTACCGGATGCACTATCACGTTCTGTACCAGTGGCAGCCGTAGACGCATTTACTTCCAGCGATGCTTGGTATAACAATATATTAAGGCGAGGAATTTCCACGTGCAAGCCCATATGTTCCGCACTTCACACCGTTCATTTGTACATGACGTTAGCGCGGACGCGGCCACTGAACAGGCGCCAACATCATGTGCCGCACAAATATAACAGTACAACAAGGGCGTTTTATATCGTATGCAATATACTTTTTGCTAGGTTACAAATAAGTATTGATTTATAAACTGAGGTAAGTACCTACAGTAATACAACCAATAAAGATACAGCTTTATGACTTCATTGCTATTTTTTATTGTATCTTTACTTGTATGTAAATATGGACACTTTTTAATTGTTACATTACATAGTATTTTTATTTGACAAACAACCACGTGATTTTTTAATAACTAAAAAAATAACAAAGTTTAAAAAGCTTTTATTTGCTAGTGACGTCATTGTACTCGTCCACCATTATAATACCGATACAAACATATATTTTATAAGAAAGAGACGTAAAGCAATTATCAATAATTAGACTTTTTCAAGATTCATCATAATTAGACCGTTTCTTCACAATTTCAAAGGTTTTAAATGTTTCTATGATGTGTTATTAATAAAATGTAAATTCAAATTTTATGCATATTTCTTTTGTGCAGTATAGAATGCATCACTAGAATACAAGAAATGCTCGATTAGCTAGAAGTAGTATTTAAAACAAAAGCTAAGAATATGACTGACGCGGCGGCATATATAAAGCACTGTAAAATTTTTTTGTTTGACTTCGACGGCTATTCGATTTGATTTAGATATAGTAGATTGTTACACCGAGCGCTAAGTGACTTATTAATGCCCGCGGATGTTTGGTGCACGAGCACTTGCTCGAGGGCACTAATAACCCGTGGGATTTAATAGCTCACTTGCGAGGTGTGTAATCTGCTTTTCCTTCAACTTATTAAAAAATAATAAAAAACTGAAGTTGACTGTAGAAAAACTTATTTATTTATGACAAAAAAAAATACAAATTGTTCTTATTAAAAAACCAAACCTTATCTTGACGGTGGTGACGGAAGTGGAAAATCCACAAAAAAAAACTCACTGTCATGTACACCACAAAACCCTTATTTCTTGCCGTCAACATGAATGTGCACCAAAAAACACCACTTTCACTGCACAATATTCAGTCGAATACAATTTTTAATTTATTAAAATAAAAGCTAACCTTCGCCATTAAAGCCAATTGCCTCTCTTTTTTAAATAAAATTGGCTTTGTAGGGACCTATCTAACTTGTTTTGCGCATGTGTATTTTTTGTGACAATCTATACAACCACTCAAATCTCTTTGGAAAAATGCCTACATTTTGTATGAATTGTATGAATATGAATTGTAATTTCTTTTTAAATTAGAAAAAAAAACAACAGGGCAATTATGTTGAACGGGTCATTAATGAAATTTCATACAATACTACTGCCGTTTTCCAGGGTAGTAATGTATTACTTAGTGTTGCCTTTTCCGATGATTAGAGTAAAATTAATGAGTAGTTTGAAGAAAAATATTTTAATAGATATATGTAGGTATTTTAATACATTACTGAATAAATAAGTACTATAACTTATTTCGATTTGATTTGTTAACCGACTTCACTGACTTCACGAAGTTATGAGGTAACACATACCTCATAGCTTCGTCATTTATTAACTGATTTTCAAAATTCTTTTTGTATTCAGTAAAGTATACCCCCGAAGTGGTTCCATGCCATCAAGTCAGGATCTAGTATTAGAATCCCAAGAAAATCGAGATAATAGGCACGTCCAACGTCTTTCCTGTTTTTTTTTCTGAAGCTATTCAGGTATTTGCGTCTGAAAGACTTCATCTCAAGGATTCTTCCACTATGCTGAGCTTACGATGGATCCTTAACTTTAAGGACTTAGGGGGTTAGTCTTTAGATATAAAAGGTACGTATTGACTCTCAGTTAGGTATATTCTTTCAAGTTGACTTAGAGAGCTATTATTAATTTCACGAAAAAAATAAAAACAATTTTTTTTTACAAAAATATCGACACCACTTCAAAACAAAAACTACTTCAAAATAAAAATGTAATGTTGTGTGTTTTATTTTATTGCTACTAAGTTGGCAAACAAGCAAACTGCCCACCTGATGGTAAGTGGTAACAGTCACCTATAATACATGTGGTTCCTGTGCGATTCGCAGTAAAACTGCAAGCCCCACAAGAACCACAGTGTACGTTGCCAACTTGTGACATCAGATGTAAAGTCACGGTACCCAGTAATTTCAGTGCCATATCTTACCCTTCACACCGGAACACAGCAATGCAAGCACTGCTGATTTGCGGCAGAAATAGGTAAGACGGAGGTATTTTTATCCTTGCCTTAGCAAGCATCAAAAACGACAATTATAACGGATGCGGCTGATGAAATGAGATTTCCGATAGTAAAGCGAATGAAGTTTATTTGCTTCGAGACACACGTATAGCACAGTCGGTAGGAAACGAAAGCGACTTTTATTTCATAAAACGGCTACTTATATATCCCTAATTACACTACATTTACAAATATACCGTCTTAATAATTAATAAAATATGTTATATACAAATTACCCCCTAAATATTTAACAAACACATTTTTATAATAGTTTTACCCCCGAATACAAATTAATAAATTATAAACTACACACATAATCAAAACAACAAATATTCTGTACCCAACAGTATTTTTGTTTTTAATTATATCCCAATTTTTGTGACAGGTTTCCCTGGCAGGTATGTCATCCATCATATTATTATTAGATGAATTCGAAACAAGCTCAAACCTGTTTTTGATGTGCTACCATCATCAACGCTGGCCAAGTGCGGGTTGGTCGACTTCACACACAACCTAAGAATTTCTTTACCTGTGTGCAGCGGTCGGCGCGCCGCCGCCGGCGCGCTACTTAGTGGTAGGTATTTATAACGCTGCATTGCGTGAGTGACAGGGGCGTGCATGTTCTAAACAAGATTATCAAGAAGAAAGCCACAAATCGCTATGAATATCAGGCAACCGTATTAGTGTCTAAGCAACCTGGTTTTAAAATATTAATTAATATTCTACCACCTTAGGCCTGTAAGAAAACTCGGGAGGTACTACACAGCTAGCGTTCTTTACCATGATGACTTTACATTTGACGACACGGTTAGCGCACAGAGTTCGAGTGATCGCCTACTACGCAACTGGTCGCGGGTTCGATTCCCAAATATTTTTAACCGACTTCAAAAAAGGAGGAGGTTATCAATTCGGTTGTATTTTTTATGTTTGTTACCTCATAACTCCGTCATTTTTAAACCGATGTCCAAAATTATTTTTGTATTCAATAGAGTATAGAGCAAGGGTGGTCTCATGGTAACCAAAGTCAGGATCTGATTATGGGATCCCATAGAAAATCGAGGAAAACACTAAAAACACACTTCTTTCACTAAAAAGATTTCATTCACTGAAAAGTTAAAAATAAAAAATATTTTACAAATAATAAAAAACGACTTCAAAAACACTGAAAGCTTAAAAATAATATAAGAATAGGTACAGACAACATCACACTTCTATATTGAAGTCGGTGACAAATTTTAACACTTTCTAGGAGATTAGCGTTTGGCGCCGACTTCAATACAGAAGTGTGATGTTGTCTGTACCTATTCTTATATTATTTTTAAGTTTTCAGTGTTTTTGAAGTCGGTTTTTATTTTTTGTATAATATTTTTTTGTAGTTACGGGACAAATATTATGTATGGAATACAGAAATATGTCCCGGTCTGGGCGTATGTGCATGTGATATGTAATATATTCTATGTTTGTAACTTTGATGACACAATTAGCGCAGAGGTCGAATGATCGCCTACTGCGCAGTGGGTCGCGGGTTCGATTCCCGTACGGGACAAATATTTTGTATGGCCTACAGAATTTTTTTCCGGTCTGGGCGTATGTACATGTGATATTCTATGTTCGTAACTGCACCCACAACACAGGAGAAAATCTTAGTGTGGGGCGACGTATTTATATAAAAACACTTTCATTACTGAGTTACTGACAGATTACGCGCAGCGCAGTAATTAAAAGGCACAAAAAGCGGAAATTTGACATGTATGTTGGAAATTCGCCATCTAAGGGGGTAAAACTAAAAAAGAATAGTTTGTATGGAACCTCTATGATATTTATGCGGGCGAAGCAGCGGGCAAAAGCAAATATTTTATAAAGTTTCACAAAATTCCGCTGATCAGATATTTTCTTTTAATACAATGAAGTGATCTTTACATAAATCGAACGGAAATTTATGTTAATTATTTTTAATTTTTTATAATCAACTCACGCTTGACCATAAATGTTACGAAATTTAAAAGATTCCTAAAATACTGTTATACTGTTCATAATCATATATAATACATAGGCTCGAATAAAACTCTATTATTTACCTACATGTATAATGTGCTGTTGATTCTACCTTCTAAAGCTTTGATGCAAGGCGTTGTGAATAAAGGGGGTAACATTAAGTATATAAAGGAATTCAGCAATAAAGTTTTATAAGAAACATTATTTTGAACCTATAAATCGTTGCATATTTACTTGAAGAAATTATCATACTGGTTTATTAACACTGCACTGTGCTATATGGCCGCGGCAATAAAATATAAACATTTGGGAAATAAATATTTACCACTTTTCTTTCAGCATTTTTTGTATGCATTTGATTTAACATTTCGTCTTTGACTTCTTTTATTAGCGATTTTTACACATTAAATAACTTATAGAAAAAAAGAACGAAAAACATATTTTTTCACACATAAAATAATTTAGGAAGAAGGATTAAAATAGTTTTCTCCTTTATAAGACCTAATCCATTATTTACACTATTCACCATATTACTACACTAATCTATAATAATAATGAAAGTTAACAAAATAAACGCAAACTGCAAAATTAAAATTCGATCGTAAAGAAACACGTAATATATTTTTTTGCGCCCGCGACACGAAGCGACATGACCATACCCTGAGACGACTTGGCGAGTACTGTCTTATATGGAGCGCGATTGCAACCAAGCGAAATTATAGAATTTTCGTCATTTTCCTAAATATTTTATATGACAACAAAAAATCTGCTTTCACAGTTCACTAGATAATAACGAACTACATGTTTTGGTATAACTTTTATACTGTTTTATGTATATTTCGATTTCAACTCGTGGTTTTAGTTTTTGATTTAGACCTATGTTTGGATTTTTTTTCTATGAGTGAAATGGAGTAAATCGTGTTTCTGCTTTCACAGTTCACTAGATTATATCTTCAGGTTTAAGGTGTGTGAATTTCAGAATTGTGGGTTCTAATATTATCCAGATCTAGACGTTCTAAGATCGGCAAATTTGGGAAATCCTCGCCTTAAAACGTTGCACGGATAGGCCGCGCGCGTGTCCCAATTTTCAAATTACATTCGTAATTAGTCCAAGGTATAACTATTGTAGTAACGCCTCCTCCCGCTACTAAATACGCGAATTTTAAAGACACCATTAAAAATATAAAAGAAAAATACACCTGGCAACTCCACCGTCACCATAGCTCATTCGTTTTTTTCGCGCTCTACGCAGCTGACACATATTTTACATGTTGATGTTTTTCAAAGTGATTTAATTATCTAAATAAAACTAAAATCCAGATACGCAGTGATAAAAATGGAGAAAAGATGTCAAAAGTTGTTCGAAAGTAAAATGGTTATCTTAACATAATGAAAATAACCCAAGATGTCGAAACAGTAAGTACCTACCTGTTTTGAAGATGCGTCGTAATTTTGATTTAGCTTAGCAAGAGGACCTAGATACAATTAATTTAGATAAAATTTTATAATAAGAAATATATTTTTAAAACTGCCTGCTTTCCGTGGGAAAGCGTTACCTATCAAGGCAAATGAATTAGATGATGTATCTAGGTACCTACTCGATTATGAACTCTATTCATTGGATATAGGCTAAAGCACAAATACCTTTATAGGAAATTATGGTATATACGAGTAGTTTATATTTATGACCAAGTTTACAAAGAATTGCATTGAAAAATATTTTAATTGAGGTTGCCTATGTAGATAAAGTTTCTTGAAAACTGCAAACTGTTAGATGGTCCATAACATAACATGGAAATTCCTAATATCCTTCTAAAACTTGAGATAAATTACTCGAAAAATAAAGTCAAAGGATATGAGTTTTGCAATAGCTGTAATATCACAAGTATTGACTTCAATTTCCAAACAATCTTCTTAAAATATCTGAGTGATGTCTTTAGATTACAATGCAATAAGTTTACAATTTCAGTACACCAGGATCAGAAGGAAACATGACTATGCTTTTATAAAAGACCTAATAGAAGCTATTAAAAGCAATAAGAGGGATGAATATTTGTACTGTAAAAGAGTAAAATTATTTACAGTCATAAAAAGAATGATAAAACATTCTAAAATATAAGCCATGTATAAAAACCTCAAAAATTTGCTTCTAGTTTGAAAACCTACCAGCAGCCTGTGTGTTGCAACAAGCAGCCTGTGCGCTGCAATAATTTCTATCAATATCCTCCTCGGAGAGGCTCAGAGAGAGGGCCAACCTCAACTATCATTCAGGTCACGAATGAACATGCTCTGTTATCAGCAGCCAGTCTCGAACCAATTATCCATAGACCCCATATTTTTACCCATCGTGGGAATAAATAACCGAGGTCAATTAATTTTAAAAGTGGATAAGAGACTATGTAATACATTTTGTTACTATTTTGAATCAACTTCATTATCCACTGGACAATAATAAATATTGTGAAATGGATAATTATACAAACAAATTAACAACCGCATAGGTAGCAGAAATGCTTGGCCCCATGCAAAGATTTCTTGAGTTTTACTATTCCTAAAAGGATGGTTCCATAGATTTATTTTAAAATAAAATAATGATTCCTTAAAAAAAGTTGATAATAAGTTTATTGAAAATCTACTATTTCAAATGAAGATTTCATGTTACAGATTTGATTAAATTAATGCATGCTCTATTTACATCCAAATTATTCATAACGAAGAAAATTGTTAATTTTTATGTTTGAATAATTGTATGAATACAAGTGCTTTTACCATGCGGGTTAAATACAGTACATACATACCTTAACCATTTGTTTCAATTCAATTTCAGGTATTTTTATAAAAAAAAAATGTGTATTTTTATATTGTAAAAAATATATATTTATTTAAGAAAAAAGCTGAATAAAGAACACAATAATAATTAAAATTAATAAATGTTTGACGACTTGATTAAAATATTGATAAATCAATAAGAAATGTTAGTTATTGTAATTTTAAACTATAACTTATAACGGTTTACAATAGTTAGGCTTTATTTTTTAAATAAAAATAAAATTTTACTAATTTTATTCAATGTAAAATAATTTGTAGGTTTTAAAATATATTCCTTGGATATGACTTTAAAGATTAAGTGCAATAGAAAGGAAATGTATCACACTATTAGTCATCATCACTTATAAATAAATTTGGTTTGTAATTTTGCTCAATGTTTCATTAGGAATGGCAATTTAATTGTTTACACTTTGAGCTCAGATAGATATAAGTTTATGACTTTGAACGTTTGGGGGGCAATTACAACATGCTTATGTATATGAAAAGTATTGTAAAATGATTCTGCGATATGGAGTACTTCCTAAACATTTTCTTTAGATATTTTCTTAGGTGTATTATCAACTGACAGTAATTAAATGGTAAAAGCAAGACAGTATCAATTTCTTAGAACTGTTAGATATATAATTATGCATTAAGATGTTTTGCTGACCTCTCAAGTAGATGTGATATTTTATTAGAAATAGATAACACCACACTTTCAATACATTAACAGAAAAAGCTCAGTTTGATATCAATCCAAATGATCTTGCTAAACGTTTGGCGGTGGTGTGAAACTAGCAGCATCTGATTCTTTGCTTAATATATAAAATTTCAAAATATTATTAAGCTGATTTAAATCTTGTAGTCTCAATGCAGATGTAAGTTGGAAACTGTCGCAGGACATAATGTACTTGTAAGATTTGTGATGCATTGATTCATTGTAACACATTTCAATAAAAAATAATATATATATATATATGATTATATGATAAATAAATTATATTTTATAATATACATGTAATCATGGCATCGTCTTATGTTTCAAATGTTGATACTTTTACCATAGGATTAATATTTTGATAAAAGAAGAAGAAACTCCTTTTCTTTGATTTTGAAATTTTTGCAGAGTTATAACTGACAGAGCTTAAGGAATCTAAGTATTTCCTTTTTAGACCATTACCACTCAGGCTTACTGCAAAGGAATAATGTTTCATTCAGATCTATCCAATGTTTTGATACCAAAAGTTTCTTTTTTCAAATCTTATGTTTATTTTTAAAGCAGAAGCATCACATCAATCATTGCATTTTCACTGTTCAGCTCTTACACCAATTATCTAACTATAGGCAATAGAATAAGGTCAGATGATAAAATTAAAAAATGGATAAAACGAGTTAAAAGACTATGTCTGGCAAAGCCTATGTATGTCAGCATAATGGAATATGGCATATGCAATCCTGCCATAGTTTTATATTACCTTAAGCATGGGTCATCTAGAAACCTGACATTGAAATAACCTAGACTCAAGAAAACTGACATTAAAAACTGCTATTATTAGCAAAACCACTGCCCAAAAAGTCACAAATCCTATACATAATTAGTTATGTATTAATTATAGTTTTCTCAAATTAAGATGGCTATTTTAAGAGATATTAAAAGTTCTATGACAGCGACACTTAAGCAAGTTGTCTCTTCTCTATTTAAAGATTATTCCAGATATTTTACTTGTGAGAACTTTGTTATTGCTTTAGAAGTAACAAATAATAAAGGACCATAGAAATAAACATTTGATAAACTACTACTCAATCCATTAGTAGATGACTAAAGCAAACAATGGAGGAAAGTTAATCTAATTGTTCATCTTTCATATTAATATTCTATTTATTCATCACTCTCCAAACAATATGCTTCAAATTATCATGCATATAGGGCAGGATTAACTGTTTATAATATTCTAAAGGCGAATAAACATTTTCAGTAAATCACTATTTTACATTTTCGCGTGGCGATTATGTACTCTGTCCGTGGGACAGGCTGAAGGACATATATCTTTCAAAGCACATAAAAAATTTTTTTTAGGGAATCGTTAATTCTACATTTTCGCGTGGCGAGGATGTGGGTACTCTGTCCGTGGGACAAGTTAAAGGACAAATATATGTCCAGGCATATGAATGATTTTAAGGAATTGTTAATTCTACATTATCGCGTGGCGATTATGTACTCTGTCCGTGGGACAGTCCTAAGGAATTGTTAATTCTACATTTTCGCGTGGCGATTATGTACTCTGTCCATGGGACATTCCAAAGTACAAATAGGTACCTATAATGGTAAATGATTGATTTCAGGATTTTATTACTATTACATTTTCGCGTGGCGATTATGTAGTTTGTTTGTGGAACAGACTAAGGCTAAATTATTTTTAATGTATTTGATATTCATTATTAACTTCTGTACTTACAAATATTTCACTAAGGCAACATTAATTGAGTCTCTGTACTGTACAGTGAAATCCCATTAGGTTTCAATCTGGAAAGGGAACCGAAACTTACAAAGAGTTAGATAACACATTGGGTGGCATATCCCCACTATTGGATGATCTAATAAATTATCGATATTTGCTAAATATTTTAATATACCACGCCAGTTAGATTGGCAAAGCTTTTTGCCACGGCTGGTAGTTCTTGAAATTTATAGTTATTATATGGTTAACATGAAACTGTTAACACTAGTAAACGTTATCTACATTATGAAATAAATATTGAATGTTATTGAATACCTATTGACAGTTAGTAAATAGGTACTAATGTTTACCTATTTATCAAAAACTCTAAACATCTACAATAGTTATACCTTGGACTAATTACGAATGTAATGATAGGATTAAACGAACTTACCTAAAGTGAAGTTCAATCCATATTATATGAAGTAATTAGTCCAAGGTATGGAGCATCCCACCCTTCCCTTTTGAAGTAATAAATTACTAACCCAATTATATATACCTAATACTCTAAACTAATGAGCTATGGTGACGGTGGAGTTGCCAGGTGTATTTTTCTTTTATATTTTTAATGGTGTCTTTAAAATTCGCGTATTTAGTAGCGGGAGGAGGCGTTACTACAATAGTTATACCTTGGACTAATTACTTCATATAATATGGATTGAACTTCACTTTAGGTAAGTTCGTTTAATCCTATCATTATTGATGGTAGGCTTTTTAGATTTACAAAAAGCACTAACAAACTCTGTGGTGACTACCAGTGGAAAGAGGTTGTACCAAAGGAGCTTAGGGAGGATATTATTAAAAGTAACCATTCTGAACCAATTGCTGCGCACTTAGGCGTTGCAAAAACATATAAAAGATTAAAATTACGGTATTTTTGGCCCGGTATGCATAAACAGGGTGTCCACTGCTAATGTTCAAAAAAATTCCCTGACTTTTCCCTGACTTTCCCTGACCATTTTTCAAAATTCCCTGACCAACTATATTCATTTTACAGAAAAATAAAATACAATACTTTTTTTCGAAAATATTAAGTATTTTTTGTTGCAATTTTCAGACCAAATTGTATCTAAAATTTCATTTTTTAAGTACTTACTTAATTTATATTTTAAGGCACAGAATTTTTAAAAAGTACAATGACGAAAAAATAAACCGAGCCACCCTTAACATTTGAGTTCAAATGCAATTTCCTTCAAGTGTTTGTAACTTTGTTAAATTAAAAATATATCGGCAAAAAGGCTCTTATTGAATAGGTACTAAGATACTTGTAATAAACACAATCACTTTTCATTAATCTTTTGAGGGTTGGCTTCTTCTTCGTGAGTTAGTCGCTATCATTGGCGATAACCTCATCCGGAACGTGATCTGAGCCATGCTGGAGGGAGAGAGGACGTGGGACGCGGTAAACTCCTCCTGCGTGGACGTGATGGAGACGCAGAAGGAGTCGGCGGAGAGGGCCAGGGAGGAGGATCCCATTGCCGATCCGTACCGCCGTAGAAGGACGGGGCGGAGGAGGCGGAATTACGGAATTACGGAAGATTGATTCCGGATCCGTTCCCCCAGAGAAATCAAAAGCATGGATCGCTCCATTTTTCTTTGTGCTACCTGTAGGACGTGTATATGTTGTCTAGTCAGGGTCCAGGTCTCAGCCCCATACACGAGCACCGGTAGGACGCATTGCTCGAAAGCTCAGCGCTTAAGAGATACAGGCATCTCACTCCAGAAAATGTGGGACATTTTGCTAAACGCGCCCCAACCTAGTTTTATTCGGCGTTCTATTTTTTGTATTTGCCCACTTTTTTAAAAGTAAGTAGCTGCCCCAGATATATGTAGTAGTCAACCTGCTCAACCACGTTTCCCGCAATCATTATGGGGCCTATGTTCAGATCCCTGGCCATGATTTTCGTTTTTGAGGTATTCATGCGAAGGCCCACTGACAGCTGAAGATCTGCAGCCGTCTTAGCGGAAATGATAATGTCATCTGCAAATCACAGATGAGTTAATTCCTCTCCATTTATGTTGATACCCCTATCAGACCAGTCGAGGAGCTTAAATGTATCTTCCAAGCACGCCGTGAACAACTTAGGGGAGATTGTGTCACCTTGTCGCACACCTCTTTTAATAGGAACACGATCGGAAAGGTCGTGGAGTTTCACTTGACTATAATGACTTTTCTGCGTAGTTGCTCACTTTGTCATTAGTCTTCAGATTATGGTTGTTTTTGTTGTTAAAAATAGATAATCCGCTCTAGGAAGCTATACTTAAGCTGTCGCATTACTTCAATGGAGCCTTAGTCATCGTCGGGTTGCTCAAATGTTACGGCGTTTCACGATGCAGCGCTTGTATAGAAGATACCTAGAGGCTGGAGCCTTCGATCGACGCGCAGAAACTGACAGGCCACGGGCTACATCCTCCGCAGATGATCGACACATGCATTTGAATGTCCCGAGGAATCGGCGTCAGAACGCAGTGCAGGTCCAACAACAGCTTCGTGACGAACGTGGGGTGGCCATAAGCACGCGTACAGTCAGGATAAGGTTAGCCGAGCGCAACTTAACACCTCAAAGTGCTATAATAGGCTCAAAATTAACTATAGCCTACCGCAGAGCACGCTTTCAATTTGCTTGGCATATAGAATGAATACTGGATCAATGGACGCATGTTATTTTTTCTGGCGAGATAAGAGTGTCTTTACAGAAATCATCGAAGACAGAGACTGTACCGTTGCCCTAGAAAACGTTTCGCTCAGTGCTGTATCGAAGAAACTGTTGCTTGTGATGACTCCATTATGGAACCTCCATAATGGTGTGGGGCGGCATTTCCCTAACAGCATAAAAAGAGATGGTTTATATCGAATCCAATGCTTATTCACGCGGACTGGCTACAGAAAGATATATCCGTGATGTTCTTGAAGATCATGTGGTACCTTACTCAGGATGTATAAATTTAAGATGAGATGTTTCTAATGTGCATGATAATGCAAGACCCTATAAAGCGAGATTTTTTACGCAATATAATACTCGGGGACGTTGGCATTCGTATCATGGATTGGCCAGCACGGAGCCCTCATTTGAACCCCATCAAATATCTTTAGTACGAATTAAAACATAGGGCCTAAGATAGGGTTCCAGCTTCTTCAAAACCTTTGGGCTCAGAATGGCGATAGATGAAGAATGGAACAACATCCTCCAAGACATCATTGTAAAATTGGTAAGATTAATAGGTTCCAATATGCAAGCAGTTATTCAAGCTAGAGGCGGCAGGCAATACACAATTAATAATACATTGATTTTTATTGTTTTCTGATGTTTTTTATTGTAACTTTATGTTTCAAATGACTTTTCATTCTAGGGGTAGAAACTCGGCAAAATAGTTGTCTTAACACCATACAATAAAAACCATACAATTACTTTCAATATAAAGCCTATAAAATTAACAACACAAAGGTGCGTATAAAGTATGCGCGGCATACCCTCGAACATTGGCTCGCACGACGACCGCGCGCGATTTGGCCGGGATCGCCGCGCGCGGCAGCTCAAGCATTGCCGCGGTCGAACGTGCCGAGAGGTGAACTGCTTCTTGTCGGTTTTTGAGACCGCATCAAAGGAGCTCGAATCGTCCGCTCGCGCGCAGTCGGGACGCTGTTTTGTTTCGGGGATTTGGCTCATAGGTAGATAGGTAGGCCCACGACGTAAAACGGACGACACGTAGGTTTACAAAAATGAATCCGCCGCGGGCTGTACGAGCTGGATTGCATGCCGCGCGCGGCAGCTGCGTTCTGCTAAATTATTATCTAAAAATTGGCTCGCGCGGCTGCCGCGCGTAGTTTATACGCACTTTAACGATACCACTTTCATCAAAATTGTGTTTATACATTTGAAGGAAATTGCATTTGAACTCAAGGGTTAAAGGTGGCTCTGTTGATTTGTCTGCCAAAATTATGTTATAATGTGCGAACCTGAACAAAAATAATCCGATAGTCAAGATTAAGAATCATTCAACCAAAATCATGAAGTAAACATATTCCTCATTTGACAATCACTGGGAAATTTGGGGACCAAACAGTGTAAAATCCAAATTTTTCCCTGACTTTCCAGGTATCCCCTCGATTTCACTGACTTTCCCTGACTGCTTTGAGCTTCCCTGACTTTTCCCTGACTCTCCCTGACTTTCCAGAATGTGGACACCCTGATAAAGATACCGAGGAATTTATTAAAAATTGTCCCACTTGCAACTCATATAAACATAGCTCACTAGCGCCACCTGGCTTAATGGGGGAACCCAAGGTCTGCTATCGACCATTCCAGTGCATCAGCATTGATCTAGTTGGTCCACTGCCGATCTCTCGACAGCAAAACACCTTTTTACTAGTGGTTGTGTGTTGTTTTACAAAATATTGTTTATTATTTCCTTTACGGCGTGCAACGGGCAAAGTTATAGCGCAAAGGTTAGAAGACCATGTATTTCTGGTTCACGGAATACCACAGACTGTGATGTCTGATAATGGCTCGCAATTTATAAGTCATGAGGTTCAGGCATTATATGAAAAATACAATATTCCGCAAGTACATTTGGGTCCAGTATATTGTCCACAAGTTAATACGGTGGAACGTTATAACCGCACAATAATCACTGCAGTTTCCTCGTTTGTTGAGAACGATCATAGAACGTGGGATGTTAACATACATAAAATACAATTTGCCATGAACACCTCAGTTAATGAGTCTACTTCTTATACTCCTTTCATGCTAGTACACGGTAGGGAAGCTGTCACAGATGGTAGTATTTACCGTGATTTTGAAGATCTCCAAGAGTTGGTTGTGGTACCACGCGATACTCATGCGTCTAATATTGGCCACCTCGGTGACATTTTCATCAAAGTCCGAGAGTCATTGCGTAAGGCCCATGAAAGGAATATAAAATACTATAACAACAAACGCAGAGATATCTCTTTTAATGTTGGTGATTTTGTGTGGAAGCGTACGTACAAGCAGAGTTCTGCTAATAAATATTTTACTGCTAAACTTGCCCCTAAATATGAACGTTGTAAAATTATACGTAAGCTTTCTCGCCTCGTCTATGAGCTCGAAGACGAGAACGGAAAATACATAGGAAAGTGGCACATAAAAGATTTTAAAAATTTAGACACCTCGAGTGACTAAATTCCATGGTTCCATTACCTACTTTATATATTCACTCTTAGAAGAATAACTGTTTTTATAAGCATTTAACATTTCAGCACCGCGGGTGCGGCGGTCACAGAATACCCACCCCGCCATTCTTCCTGGCGTCTCGTAGAACCCGAGTGTAGGATAACGCGCCATATAACATCTGGCGGCGTTTTTGCATGTGTCTGTTCCTGTCGTTTTTTATTGATTTGCCTTGATACTTAAGTTTCCATATACCTAACATCTTCAAAATTGATATTACCATTACATAAGTACATAAAGATCTAAAACACAAATATTATACGTGTCTTAGTTCATACCATTATAAATATATTATTACTACCATTATATAAAATGGATATTACTTCTTTAGTATCTGATACCAGAATTAAAGAACAAGTATGTACTTATTATAACTGTTATGTGGTTAGATAGATGCATTTAGCACAAGATCACAAATATAAACGTGTCTTGTTCATTATTTTTATATGTATTCTACTCTAATCAACAAAATTAATTTTGAATTCCTCACAGGAGCGGTTTGCAACTCTAGAAATAAGCCTTTGCTATATTCTTATAATGGAGGAAGTTACATCTATCTGGAAACGTAGGAAAATCAATATCGACGATCAGGGGCAACGACACATGCAACTCATTTTTTTATTATTTCCGTTTTTATTGTTTTTTTTACTTATTATTTGACGATTAGAGTCAAAATGTCTGTAATAACGACATCTACCGGTGGTTGTTGACATTACATGCTATACTCTGTTAGTGTCAAGATATACTTATTTAACAACGCCATCTCGGCGTCAGTCCTGACACTACAGTTTTTTCTTTATTACTTACTTATATTTGATGGGCATAGGATATAATGCCTTTTACCTATTTATCACAGCCATATAGGTGCTAGCAGAAGTGGTTTCGCTAGATTTTGCCACCTTATGGGTGAATATTTTTTTTACAACCATGTAGGTGCTAGCAGCAGTAGTTTCGCGCTAGATTTTGTCACCTTATTGGTGAATGTTGTTTTTTATTACAATCTTTAACATACCATATTAATGGATTTACGTAGATTTAAGGTGCATGCATGTTAAATATTCTTTATTTACACACGTTTATTTTTTATCTTATACAAATAAATAAACTTATAAAAAAAAATAACGTTAGGCGTAATTGGGTACAGAGTTTATCACGAACGAATAGTTTTTAAGTACCTAATTGATTCTATTTATGATAATTCTGTTTGGTTGGTTAGGAGGTTTTGAGGCTGACGAGGCGTCAGACGAATTCCCTACGTGAATTCTATCGTGGTTGGGGGGATACTGTAACACCGTTTTTTCTTAAAATTTCATAAAACACTAATTTTGCAAAAACATTTTGGTTTCACTGTAGTTTTAACACAAATTTCACAACTAAAATCATAATTACAATAACTTTGTCAATTAATTTCACAATATCAATGTCAAGTGTCAACGTCAACGTCGTTTTACGTCACGTCAGTGACATTTGCAATTATCTTTGGTCATTATTCAATTTTTGCATAAACAAAATAAATCTCGCGTTTATCCTGGCCTTATTTACAAAGATAGTTTTTTTTCGCCCAAAATCCCGTGCTTCCATTTAGGTGGGTTGATTTTCTCAAAATTCGGAATTTGACATTTAGACCGTTTGTTTTGATCATTTCTATAGACATATTTTAATAAAATACACTTAAACTTATAGATCATATAATTATAGTTTGGTCGAATAGAATTTGGAAAGCATTCACAGTTTGTTTATGGTTAATTTTTCATTACGTTTCGTTTTTCAACCAAGCTTATAACTTTGGCTGGAAATACTTATAGCATATTGTAGAATTCCGATAGATCCGTATGTTGACTTGACACATCATGACACACATGCTATGAAATGAATTTGGTTTTAGGGAAGGTTCCGTCGCCAATACGACGCTTAACATTCGGTGAACGGACCTCGATTCTAGTATGCGCGTAGATGGAACGCGTCCATTTTTCACCTTAGTCTTTGAACGCGTCTATCGTCTATGTTATGATTAGTCTGTGAGACATCGACCGAAGTAATTTAATATTGATTTCTTGCGAAATCTTAATTTCTTGCGAAATCTTAATTTCTACATTATCTTAATTTCTGCGAAGAAAATCCATAGGTATTTCTCTCGTTTTCCGTGTGAATTTAATTTGAAAAGCTATTTCCAAAGTCAGTTATTTTTGTTTTCAGCTTGAAGAGTAAAAGCTCAATCATATTTATAATCGCCGGCGCGCGAGTCATTGAATTAGTTGAATAAATAAATTATATCGATAGATAATACTCCGCCCACAATAAGGTATCTAATTAACTTATTATATTTCATGATTTAAAGCAGATTTTGTTAATTTTATTTTTATTTGTGGGTAAATTGATTATTAAATCAAACATATTACATTTCCAAAATTCGCCTTTTTCATCCCCTATTTCATTAAAAAAACCTGATAGTAAGCGGCATCTTAGTGGGATTAAGGCATATATTGAGTAACACTTGCGAATTTCCTGTTAAATTCTAAATTTTCACAATATTAAGTTTCACATCCTTCTTTGGCAAATAACTCACAAATTAAGCTGTTTTCTTTTTATTAATAGCAGTAATTATACACAAAATAGGTGCTCTCCCCTCCATATGTCCTTTTTATTAACTAACCAATAAAAAAACTTTGACAATTCATTGAAAATTATGTTTGGAATTAACTTGCAATGTTTATTACCTGAAATTCAAACGTATTGACTGGGATTCCTTCAGAACTCAGTGTTAGACCCACTTACCTCAAGATCATAGGCATATTTAATTATATTTTTAACCTAACACTGTGCTATGAATCTCCAGGGCAGTTCCCGGAGGCCGTAGGGCTCCGCTGCTTGGCTTTTAAGCTAGGGGCACTAACCTAACTCAAGGAGGAATTCTGTGGAATTACACAAATAATATTAGAAACAGAGAATAAGTTAAGAAAGTGGAATATCATATCTCTGACCCGTGATTGCAAGACTTAGCATAGAAGGTACGATCCACTAACAACCGCTCCGGGGAAGGCTACTAATTTCTTTTAAAAAAAAAAGGAAACCTATAACTATTTGTTGGTGTACTTTATTGCCCCTCATTTTGTAGTTTTGTACCCAATTTGTACCTGATTTTTACCTGCCGAGATTGATCAAACAAACCTGAACCATCCTGCCCTTGGCTTGTATTGATTAAACATTAAGTTAAGTGCTTTGCATTGAGGAATTGTGTTAACATATGCATAAGTAAATTATAATTATGTACTTACAAGAATAAAGCTTTTCATTTTGTACCGGACTAAAGGAATAAGTTTGTTTTTTTTCTTTAACTTTAAGATTTCCCTATATTTCTACAATATAGCGAGAAAAAGCATTACAGTCAAGAATATCTTGGAAACGCGTGAAGGTATCGAGTTGAAATTAAAACCATATAATTATTCAGTTCTACACTAACAAGTTCTAGTCCCTTGAAGATGTGAAAAAATCAAACTTCTAAGTTAACAAAAAAAGGTACGGCCGTTTATGTCGCCAATTGTCGACATTCTCACGGGCATCAAAATGTATAGGGTACTTTTCGTTGATCTAGCTAGAACTATGAAATTTGTGAAGTTATATAGTCTTACACTACAAGTCAGGGAAAATCTCAAACTCCACATTTGTAATTAAATCATAAAAAAAGTTAGTCTCTATTTAAAGTATAACCTACAATTTTATACGGGACCCTCGATGGGCGAGTCCGACTCGCACTTCCCGCTTTTAGTCTCATGAACGGCCAGCCTGACCATACCAAAGAGACACAGCAGCTATTAGCTGGATAAGTTACATAAGAAAATCTACCCTTAATTATTTATGTTATATTTCTCGTAATAAAGACATTTTAGTATTAGGGATCTATTAAATACCTACATAATATAATTATCGACGTTGAAACTAGGTGAGTGATGAGCACGACATCACTGGGAGAAGAACTGACAAGCGAGAATTAGTGACGACCTACAAAATTTCGAAACATCTTGCATATACGTGTCTCTGTCTAACTTCTATTAGCAGCGCCTAATGTCAAAGTGAGTCAAATATATTAAGTTCAGTAGCTATTTTTGCTAGGTTTCTATGCTTTAGTTATTCTTCTGAGGGTATAACTAACTTCGGTTGCTAGCTAGTACTGTCATTTTTGAAAGGAACTTATCATCCATTACTGCTATCATAAACGCTGCCAAGACATAAGATCACTTAACTAGTAATGGATATAATGTCTTCCAAAATTCAAAATTGACAGTTCTAGTTAGCAAATAGGCCTGCCGGTCGGAGTAGGAGGTATTAGGTTTTTTCGTTACGGAATTTCTTGATTCGGTCGCCGCGCTCAAAGCCCGCGATAAAAGCTATGCAATAGCTTAAAAAATCTGTATATATTAACAAATAAAAGTTTTTAATTTACAACGCGCAATGTATTTACAACAGACGCTGTCTATTGTCGCCGCGAGCCGCTGACTCTCGCAGAGACGATTGCGTAGTACTTTTAGCAGTTGTTTTTTAAAACCTAAAAATAAATTTCGTTTCCCATCAAAAAAATTATATAAGTTAATTATAATGGTCTGAATGCGTAGACGCGGGCTTTGTGATTGGTTTTTTTACACCATGTATATAGCGAGGCAAGTTTCTCACTATCCATACAAAGGTTTATGGTGTTGCCATGGACTCTTGGCGAAGAAACTGACGCGTCCATTAATTTTTTCTTTTTTTTTTGCCAATCTGTAGTTTTTTAACTAAAGTATAATACTTACGCAAACACTCGACTGAAAGTATGAGCACAGTTTTTACACCGCAACCGTGTACGCCTTACACTTCGTTTTGTCATGTCCTGAGAAAACAATACAGGTGAGGTTAAACGGATAAATGATTGATTACAAAACAACAGTTATAATATGTATCTCTGACTGAGGCAGTTTCTGACGGTAATGATTTACGATAGAAAAAGATAAGACTCAAAATGAAGCTTTAAGGTTCTGTGTATTTCCAGGATCAAATTTATTCCAAATGGAATTGACGTAACAAAAGAAATAAATTTAATAGTAAATAAATAAAAAAATCAAGTATCAAATAGCAACTATTCAGTCTTCAGCTCTAACGATCATACCTTATGATAAACGTCCAAATGTCGTTGTAACAGAGATGTTGTAGGAAACGCACGTTCACATTCATGGCACCAATATCGACGGCATTCCGTCAAATCTGCCAATTATACATATTGTGATCCAAACATCATTAAATAATAGTATTTATGCAAAAAATATACACATGGAAAATAAAATGACTATCATTTTTAGAATAAAATATTTTATCTACACTCATGTTCTACTTCTAATATTAAGAACTCAACACTAATATTTTAAAGGCATAACTTAAAGCCCTTGGCCTTTTACAAATTACATTATAATACAGGTTCGCCATACAAAACCAGTACTTTAAGGCGAGGAATTTCCACGTGCAAGCCCATATGTTCCGCACTTCACACCGTTCATTTGTACATGACGTTAGCGCGGACGCGGCCACTGAACAGGCGCCAACATCATGTGCCGCACAGTAAAAATATAACAGTACAACAAGGACGTTTTATATCGTATGCAATATACTTTTTGCTAGGTTACAAATAAGTATTGATTTATAAACTGAGGTAAGTACCTACAGTAATACAACCAATAAAGATACAGCTTTATGACTTCATTGCTATTTTTTATTGTATCTTTACTTGTATGTAAATATGGACACTTTTTAATTGTTACATTACATAGTATTTTTATTTGACAAACAACTACGTGATTTTTTAATAACTTAAAAAATAACAAAGTTTAAAAAGCTTTTATTTGCTAGTGACGTCATTGTACTCGTTCACCATTATAATACCGATACAAACATATATTTTATAAGAAAGAGACGTAAAGCAATTATCAATAATTAGACTTTTTCAAGATTCATTATAATTAGATTAAAGCCAATTGCCTCTCTTTTTTAAATAAAATTGGCTTTGTAGGGTACTATCTAACTTGTTTTGCGCATGTGTATTTTTTGTGACATGTTATACAACATAAACATATAAACGGGAATTAACACGATAAACACGAGGTATTTACATACCTATTTTATTGCCTGACGTTTCGGCTAGGTTGCACCAGCCGTGGTCGCAGGCGGACAGCCACTCAAATACAACCACTCAAATCTCTTTGGAAAAATGCCTACATTTTGTATGAATTGTATGAATATGAATTGTAATTTCTTTTTAAATTAGAAAAAAAACAACAGGGCAATTATGTTGAACGGATCATTAATGAAATTTCATACAATACTACTACCGTTTTCCAGGGTAGTAATGTATTACTTAGTGTTGCCTTTTCCGACGATTAGAGTAAAATTAATGAGTAGTTTGAAGAAAAATATTTTAATAGATATATGTAGGTATTAATACAGTACTGAATAAATAAGTACTATAACTTATTTCGATTTGTTTTGTTAAACGACTTTACTGACTTCACGAAGTTATGAGGTAACACATACCTCATAGCTTCGTCATTTATTAACTGATTTTCAAAATTCTTTTTGTATTCAGAAAAGTATACCCCCGAAGTGGTTCCATGCCATCAAGTCAGGATCTAGTATTAGAATCCCAAGAAAATCGAGAGAATAGGCACGTCCAACGTCTTTCCTGTTTTTTTCTAAAGCTATTCAGGTATTTGCGTCTGAAAGACATTATCTCAAGGATTCTTCCACTATGCTGAGCTTACGATGGATCCTTAACTTTAAGGAGTTAGGGGGTTAGTCTTTAGATATAAAAGGTACGTATTGACTCTCAGTTAGGTATATTCTTTCAAGTTGACTTAGAGAGCTATTATTAATTTCACGAAAAAAATAAAAAATTTTTTTTACAAAAATACCGACACCACTTCAAATCAAAAACTACTTCAAAATAAAAATATAATGTTGTGTGTTTTATTTTATTGCTACTAAGTTGGCAAACAAGCAAACTGCCCACCTGATGGTAAGTGGAAACAGTCACCTATAATACATGTGGTTCCTGTGCGATTCGCAGTAAAACTGCAAGCCCCACAAGAACCATAGTGTACGTTGCCAACTTGTGACATCAGATGTAAAGTCACGGTACCCAGTAATTTCAGTGCCATATCTTACCCTTCACACCTTCGACTTCAAAAACACTGAAAGCTGAGAATAATAACGCATAGAAGGATAGTCCGGTACTGAGCGCGATGAAGCAAAAATGACACCGCTGTGTGAAGTTGTTTACGCGCGACACACGCACACTACGATATGACGGGGCTGCCAGTGCGCGCCACCGAGCAGTTGTTTTCCCAAAATGGTAAGTGGTAACAGTCGGGAACTCATCTTGTGCTCATGTTGTTAAATGAATGTCGCAATTGTCGTACCTAATCTATGTTTTTATATAAAGACAGAAATGAAATGAAAGATGCCAAATCTCTGTTTATATAAGTACTAAAAAGCGTATATTTTAAAATGAAAGAGGTACGTACCTATCGCGTATAATAATCTTCATTAATCCGTTAATTGTATTTGTTTTCTTAACAAATGTCACTTTGATAATGCTGTTAGGTATGTCCACATTGTCTTTTTTGACTCATATCATAAAAAGTTTATTGTGTTTAAAGAATACTTACAATTTTTTTTTGTTCTCATAGAAAAGTATGTCGAATAAAATAGTTCAGAACATGACTACGCAACCCCGTCACCTGTTTTCTTTTGTGATGGCGGGGACTTCTCCCCTAGAGCCCGCCTGTTGCTACACAATGTAGGAGCTGGATTAAACTCCATATAAAAATCCGAATGTAGTATGAAAAAAAGGCAAACTCACACTTGACCATTTTTTGATAAGTCCATTATTCGTGTCTTAATTATCGGAGGAGTATGAGGGGGTCAAAAATTTCGTAATTTTTTAGCTCCGATGCACTGTTTCCGAGATATAAGCGTTTTTGTTAATACTTTTCTTGAAATATAATTAAAATTGAAATCCTATCCTACTAATATTATTATATAATATTATAAATGTGAAAGTGTGGACGTTTGGATGTTTGGATGTTTAGATGTTTGGATGTTTGTTACTCAATCACGCAAAAACGGCTGAATGGATTTGCATGAAATTTGGCTTGCATGTAGCCTTTGACATGGAAAAGAACATAGGCTGCCTTTTATCCCGATTCCTTAAGTAGTTCCCGAGGGAAAATTGAAAATTGTTTACGAGTTAAGCCGCGGGTAGACAGCTTTGAAATTTGGTATGCATGTCACCTATGCTATGGAAAAGGACATGTCCTTAATGATCTCTCCAATAGTTCCCTTGGGAAGATTAAAAATTGTTAACGAGCGAAGCTTTAGACCCAATTCTGAAGTCCACGCAGACGAAGTTGCGGGCAGAAGCTAGTAATATTATAAATGTGAAAGTGTGGATGTTTGGATGTTTGTTATTCAATCACGCAAAAACGGCTGAACGGATTTCGATGAAATTTGGCATGCATGTAGCCTTTGACATGGAAAAGAACATAGGCTACCTTTTATCCCGATTCCTTAAGTAGTTCCCGAGGGAAAATATAAAATCCTAGTAATATTATAAATGTGAAATTGTGGATGTTTGGATATTTGGATGTTTGTTACTCAATCACGCAAAAACGGCTGAACGAATTTGGATGAAATTTGGCATACATGTAGCCTTTGACATGGAACAAAACATAGGCTACCTTTTATCCCGATTCCTTAAGTAGTTACCCAGGGAAAATAGAAAATTGTTCAAAATTAAAGTCCACGCAGACAAAGTTGCGGGCAGAAGCTAGTTCCTTCTAAAAAGAGTCGAAAATAAGTCCTGGGCTTCTTACAAAATACGGTGAAATTTTTCTAAGTGCCGCACTCCCTTTGCTACACCCTAACCTTTTTTCTTTTTTAGGATCAATATGGCTTGTATTTAAAAATCCCAATCGATTCTCTAGAAAATTCTCTAAAATCATACGCATCGCGTCTCGCTCTTCGATGCGTTGTTTTTTTTTAACTTCAAATTAAACCTATATTATAAACAGGATAAGTGTCGCCTAGATAAGTTGATACCTAAATATTTTTCATATTAATCATAACCTGTTTAGTCGGTTAAATTGGGACATTTATGTTTCCAAACTGGCAACACAACGATTGAAATGAAAAGTTTCGTATAATTTGTCTTATATGGATAAAATACTAAACAAGTTTTAAATCTTTGCTGTGATAATAATGTTATTACACTTTATAATCTTTTCAGATGTCTTGTGATACCATTCAACTGCACAAGTCATCATTATTAATTATTTTACGAGAGATACATTCGAAGCACATTGACCTTGAACACTGCGGAGCTGTCCGGCGTAGTGAGCCATTTATGGCTTAGTTTTAGTCGGTTCAAATTGAGCGCGCCGATTGGGTTTCTATGCGTTATTATTCTAAGACTGAAAGCTTAAAAATAATATAAGAATAGGTACAGAAAACATCACACTTCTATATTGAAGTCGGTGACAAATTTTAACACTTTCTAGGAGATTATCGTTTGGCGCCGACTTCAATACAGAAGTGTGATGTTGTCTGTACCTATTCTTATATTATTTTTAAGTTTTCAGTGTTTTTGAAGTCGGTTTTTATTTTTTGTAAAATATTTTTTTGTAGTTACGGGACAAATATTATGTATGGAATACAGAAATATGTTCCGGTCTGGGCGTATGTGCATGTGATATGTAATATATTCTGTTTGTAACTTTGATGACACGGTTAGCGCAGAGGTCGAATGATCGCCTACTGCGCAACGGGTCGCGGGTTCGATTCCCGTACGGGACAAATATTTTGTATGGCCTACAGAATTTTTTTCCGGTCTGGGCGTATGTACATGTGATATCCTATGTTCGTAACTGCACCCACAACACAGGAGAAAATCTTAGTGTGGGGCGATGTTTTCAAAAAGAAAAAAACTGCACCTATGACACAGTTGAAAATCCTAGTGTGGGCCGACGTATTTATATAAAAACACTTTCATTACTGAGTGACTGACAGATTACGCACAGCCGTAATTAAAAGGCACAAAAAGCGGAAATTTGACATGTATGTTAGAAATTCGCCATCTAAGGAGGTAAAACTAAAAAAATAATAGTTTGTATGGAACCTCTATGACATTTATGCGGGCGAAGCAGCAGGCAAAAGCAAATATTTTATAGTTTCACAAAATTCCGCTGATCAGATATTTTCTTTTAATACAATGAAGTGATCTTTACATAAATCGAACGGAAATTTATGTTAATTATTTTTTACTTTTTTATAATCAACTCACGCTTGACCATAAATGTTACGAAATTTAAAAGATTCCTAAAATACTGTTTTACTGTTCATACATATATAATACATAGGCTCGAATAAAACTCTATTATTTACCTACATGTATAATGTGCTGTTGATTCTACCTTCTAAAGCTTTGATGCAAGGCGTTGTAAATAAAGCATCGAATTTACATTAAGTATTTAAAGGAATTCAGCAATAAAGTTTTATAAGAAACATTATTTTGAACCTATAAATCGTTGCATATTTACTTGAAGAAATTATCATACTGGTTTATTAACACTGCACTGTGCTATATGGCCGCGGCAATAAAATATAAACATTTGGGAAATAAATATTTACCACTTTTCTTTCAGCATTTTTTGTATGCATTTGATTTAACATTTCGTCTTTGACTTCTTTTATTAGCGATTTTTACACATAAAATAACTTATAGAATAAAAGAACGAAAAACATATTTTTTCACACATAAAATAATTTAGGAAGAAGGATTAAAATACTTTTCTCCTTTATAATACCTAATCCATTATTTACACTATTCACCATATTACTACACTAATCTATAATAATAATGAAAGTTAACAAAATAAACGCAAACTGCAAAATTAAAATTCGATCGTAAAGAAACACGTAATATATTTTTTTGCGCCCGCGACACGAAGCGACATGACCATACCCTGAGACGACTTGGCGAGTACTGTCTTATATGGAGCGCGATTGCAACCAAGAAATTATAGAATTTTCGTCATTTTCCTAAATATTTTATATGACATCAAAAAATCTGTCTTCACAGTTCACTAGATAATAACGAACTACATGTTTTGGTATAACTTTTATACTGTTTTATGTATATTTCGATTTCAAATCGTGGTTTTAGTTTTTGATTTAGACCTATGTTTGGATTTTTTTTCTATCGAGTGAAATGGAGTAAATCGTGTTTCTGCTTTCACAGTTCACTAGATTATATCTTCAAGTTTAAGGTGTGTGAATTTCAGAATTGTGGGTTCTAATATTATCCAGATCTAGACGTTCTAAGATCGGCAAATTTGGGAAATCCTCGCCTTAATGTAACTCGAATTCCAATAAAATACAGTTCGGTTGACGAAGCCCGACCAAGGAGGTTTTGTCACAATTTTCTTTTGTGCCAGTACATTGTCTATGGCGGCGCGTGAAACAGCGCATGCGCGGTAGAATGTTGGTGTTGGCGCCATTTCTCTGAATTTTTCATTCATTATTTTGCTGTTATTGGTTAAAATAATAAATAATATAAATGTATGTAGTTTTAGATTTCTGTATTTGTTTCACAATTGCACTGTTCAAAATGCAAATAATTATTAGAATAAATGAGTTTGATTTTGTTTTAATTTTGTGTCTTTTATTTAATTTAGGTAACCACTGATTGCATGAGTGTAGATAAAGTAGTGTATGAAATTGCACATAATTAGGTCTTAAAACACTCGTGTGGTACTACACTCATTTGCAAAAAAACGGGCGGTTTTGATTTTCATTCATCTTTAAAAAGATACAATACAAAAAAGGTTTCAATCGTTTGTACACGTTACTGGCCGGTTTTAAAAATGCCGTGGTATTTAAAAAAGTACGTTCTAAATTCAAATTTTCATTTGATGCTCATTTTTACAGAAAACCCCTTTTTATCCTACATTTTTGGCGCGAAGTTCCAGAAGTTAACATCGACTTTCATAACTTTTATTCAATTTTCATCAAATAATTTCATATCCTTGACTGTCAAAGCTTTATTTATTGCTGTTTGGCTGTATTAAAAATGGTAGATAAAGTGGTAAAAGCTACCAAAATTATCGCGCTGCTTGAAGAGGGTTGCAGCCAATGCTTCGTGGCTAGGAGGCTAAATGTTAGTCGCTCGACGGTCCAAAGGACCTGGCAGCGATATCAGGAGACTGGTTCCGTCGAGAGAAGGCCTGGTTCTGGAAGAAAACCATGTACCCAACCACGGGATGAACGTTTTCTTGTGAGTCGCGCATTGAGAAATCGCAAATCTTCGTATGTGGATCTTAAGAACAACCTCCAAGAAGTAAGAAATGTGCATATTAGTCTATGGACGGTCAGGAGGAGGCTTCTCGCTGCCAATATACGCAATCACCGCCCGGCCCGCGGCCCCAAATTACTCCGTGAGCACCGAGTTCACAGGCTTAGGTTCGCCAGAAATTGTGAATCATGCACTCAAGAAGATTGGAATAGGGTTTTGTTCGCTGATGAAGCCAGGATATCTCTGTTCGGTGAAGATCGACGTCGGCGAGTGCTAAGAAGACAAGGAGAACGCTTTGCAGAGGCATGTTTCGAAGAAATCACACCTTATGGTGGGGGCTCTGTTATGTTTTGGGCAGGAATAAATTCAATGGATCGTACAGAGTTAGTCTTCATTGAAAACGGCTCACTGACTGGGCATTGATACATAACGGAAGTTCTAATTCCTTATGCACAACCCGCATTGGCCGCTCTAGGTGAAGACTCGATTTTTATGGACGACAATGCTCGCGCCCACCGATCTCGTGATGTTAAAGCGTATGTGTAAGAGGTCGGCATTCGTCGTTTGGATTGGCCAGCTCGAAGTCCCGACCTCAATCCCATAGAGCATGTCTGGGACGTTCTGAAACGGCGTGTGAGATCAGTACAACCAGCTCCGCAGACCATCAGACAGCTGAAGAATGTGATTACTGCGGAGTGGGAACGTATTCCGCAAGCAAGTATCCCGGATATACTCGCTAGCATGCCCAGACGAATTCAAGCTGTGATTTTAGCTAGAGGGGGTCACACTCGATACTTAACATTTATCTGCTTTTACTTTATTAAAGAAAAACAAACAAAAAAACTTTTTTATTTTTACTTCATGAGCATATTATACCCCCTATTATGTGACTATTTCATAAACTACTATTTAGGCACACACTTGCAAGTAGCTTTATAAACGTTTTGTCTCACATTAGTTTTCATTCATGCTTCCATTCATAAATGTAACTAGGTAATTACAAAAATTATACCTTCAGAAATATCTAGAATGGGCTGGCCTGGTGGTAGTCTGTGCTCATCCGCATATTGTTTACTGTATCCCAATGCTAACGGCGTGCGAGTAGCGATAGATTTTACACTAACTCCATATAAGTCTTCGCCATCCTGATAAAGCCACACGTTAGCAGTCTTCTCGTCCCCAAGTGGCAGGAGACTAAACCAGTTTGATTTATCTAAAATAATGATAATTATCTGTTAACAAATATGACTGCAATAAAGGAAAGTAGAATCCTCAGGTTGCCTTAGCGGATGCCCCGAAAAATATTTATATAATTAAAACTATTTTTGTAATTTTTGGTAATCCTAACTTGTTGTATTAAATTTCTTGGAATAATAAACGTTATTATTATCATTTAAGGTGAACGCACATTTCAGCACCCGCCGTACGCACCGCATTATATAACGTCATCAGCATGCGTTCTTCAATACCCGGATACCTACCGTAATGTTGCAATTCGGCCCGTACGGCGCGGGTCAAATGTGCAAGTTTTCATATTTTTTCGCATACAATGAATTTTCAAAATGCGGCGCATACGATGCTGACAAGTGTGCGTTCAGCTTTATTCTCATTTCTTAGATCTAAGTTTTTTCTCGACCGCCATAGAGAGCAGTGCGACTCCTTGGTCGATTACCACAACATCACGAAAAAATTCACTAACACTGCACACTTCACAGTTGTGAAGGTTCTTGGCACTGAAAAAGCCCTTCCCAAACAACCCTTCCCCGAAATGTAAAATATACAATCTCACAAGTCATAACAAATGACGCGGGTGTAGCGTTCTATGTGATGTGAAAAGTTCACGAACTCTTCTGTCCAGGGTGTTTAGCTCAGTTTAAGTCCATCTTCATGAATCAGAAAAAATCTATGAAATTACAATATTATTCTTTTACCTTGGTCTGTGACATCAATATGCGTTATGCCTTTATTAGAGCTTTTAAAAAAAATTGGCCTGTTGGATATAGCTGCACTAACTTTTATCTCATTGGCTGCCTCTTTAATAATAACTTGATTTACACCTGAAAAATAATAATGGTTTGTTATTTTTTAATATTAATAATACACTCAAGAATACAACATACTTATAGCATTATAACATGTAGACTAAAATGATTTTAATTATTAACCAAGTGTGTCTGCAAGAATAACATCTAAAAATCATAGGAAGCTAAATGAAGCTATAGTTGACTGTATATGTTACTCTTTTCTTATCCTTTTTGTTGGACATTTGGGATTTTTCACAATCTACTCATTAACCATCAGAATATGCCAGACATGTAGTGACAAAAACACAAGAATGTGCATAATTTGTACTACCTTCTATTCAACATTATCAGTAAGTAATAAATCTGTACTCTGTAGCAATGTCGGGTCAGATATTTATAAATAATTTTATGATAAATAGCTGTGCCCGCGAACTACGTTTCGCCATAAAAATGCTTAACACAGTGTATAGTTCTTTCCTCCATTTTATTCCATAATGATTCAACTTTATTGTGCCTTTCTTGAGCAGCGGCCATTTCGAAATTAGGACAATTTTCGTAGGTTCGTAATACTCTAGGTACTCTTCAGGGCCTTTCATTTAATACCCATATTGCTGGGTTTGAAAAGCAACTGTTATCCGCCCTTTTTGAGCTGCAGCCGTGTTGAATTTACGCCAATACGTTTATAGTTTACGTTCATAGTGCTCTACTCATCAAGGCCTTTCATTTGATACCCATATTGCTGGGTTTGGAAATGAACTTTTATTGGCGTTTTTATCCGTTATTTTTGAGTGGCAGCCGTATTGAATTTTGTGCGATTTTCCTAGGTTCATAGTGCTCTACTCTTTAAGGCCTTTCATGTAATGTTAGGTGGGTAGGTTAATTGGTAGGTTTAGAAACGAACTCTAATCCACTTTTTTTGAGCGGTGGCGATGACGAATTTCGTCAATATCGCTATGTTCATAGTACTCTACTCATGAAGGCCTTTCATTTGATACCCATATTGCTGGATTTAGAATCGAACTTTTATCCGCCTTTATACAGCGGCGGCCATGTTGAATTTCCATCAATGTTGCTAGATTCCTAGTGCTCTACTTTTCAAGGCCTTTCATTTAATACCCACTTTGCTGGGCTTGGAAACGAACTTTTACCCCTTTTTTTTAACAGCGGCCATTATGAATTTAGGGTGATTTTCTAAAGTTCATAGTGCTCTACTCTTGAAGGCCTTTCATTTGATACCCATATTGCTAGGTTTGGAAACGAACTTTTATCCACCTTTTTTGAGCTGCGGCCATGTTGAATTAATGTCAGTGTTGCTACGTTCATAGTGCTCTACTCATCAAGGCCTTTCATTTGATACCCATGTTGCTGGGTTTGAAAACGAACTTTTATCCATTTTTTGAGCGGCGGCCATGTTTAACCCGGCGAGCATGAGGTGTAATAAAGTTACATCAAGTATGAGGCAGGGTGTGACATACCCTTAAGTTAATGTACCATAATTTAGTTCTTATTATTATTTTCTATACTTTGTTGATTATATTTTGGTAAATAATGTTTTTAAATGTAAAATTAAATAAAACAACAGCAGAATTATATAATTATTAATTTTTATTCTAGTTTCTCATAAACTATGTAATCATAGCAACATAATCTTTATAGCCTTACAAAAAAATTTAATTTAATAAAAAATCAAAAAAAATTGTAAGGACAAACCTGACATATCGTTCGGGTACATTCGCAGGTCTAAGTGAAGACTCACCGAGCTGTTTTTCGATTCGCTGGCGGATGTAACTTGGAATATGCTTTTTTGATTTTCTTGAATGTAGGTGTTCGGAAATCATTGATAAGCCCAAATTACGAATAAATTCCGTTCTCTTGATGGCGACATTATTGTTTACTCGATATATAATGCAAGCATTGATAGCCGCCATGTTCAATAGACCATAAAATAAAGTCATAGGCCACCGTTTACTGTTGCGACTGACATTGTAACTGGCACTCAATTCATCTACCACGTCAACACCAGCTTTGGTCGAGTTATAAAATGTTATCATTTCGGGTTTTTGTTTCTCGCCTGTGGATTCATCTATTGCATTATCATGATGCATAGTGGACATAACAACAACCACCTTGTTCTTCTTTGGCATATAAGAAACAAGTGTTATATCCTTTTGAAACCCAAAGAGTGCACTGTTTGGTTCTCTTACAGCTCGAATAAAAGATTCAGGAATCTGTCTCTTGTTCTTCCTTACAGTTCCAACCGACGTAAGCCGATGCTCATTTAGTAGATGCAACATTAGCTCATATCCTGTGAACCAGTTATCAAACGTTATGTTGCGGTGTGATCGTGAAACTGGTTGAATGAGTCTCTCCACCACATCAAAAGCTTTATTACTGACTGCATAGGGTCCTACCGGTTGTTTACCTGCGTACACTTCCAAATTAAAAATATAGAAGCTTTTTGCATCGACGAGAGCTAAAATTTTTAATCCATACTTAGCTGGCTTATTAGGGATGTAAACGCGGAACAGGCATCGATCTCTAAATGCTAGTAACATCTCGTCAATAGTCAGAAATTCACTTGGAGAGTACGCATTCAGACAACTTTGAACAAACTGGTCGAAAATGCTTCTGAAGGCTGCCATATTATCAATTTGTTTACGCTCCTCCCTTGTCGATTTGTCATCAAAACGTACAGCATTTTGTAGGAACTGAAATCTCTGTAGTGACATGGTGGTACGAAAAATATCAACACCAGTCCCATCAGTGCGCCAAAGATCTTTCAAACTTTGTCGATTAGATTTGACGACGCCAGCTAAGTATAATAAACCAACAAATGCTTTCAATTCACTAGTAGTGGTTTCTTACATGCAATAAGAACCTTTCCCAGTGTCATTATCTGTAGCATTAGCATAATCGCGCTGTCTTTGGCGAATTTGAGAATTAGTGTGAATTAAGATTTCTTGAAGCATGTCTGAAGTCACAAAAATATTCCAGCATTCATACTCTGTAGCAGCATTCCTTGCAGTATTCTTTACTCGAGCATGCTCTGTTAGGATGTTTTCTGATCGAAGCCTTACGTTTGGATGCTGACAATTTTTGTACCACTTGGTACCATCTTTAGACGTATAAAAAGGACCATTTACTTGCCGAGAAAATGAGACTCTCTGTCTGACCAGTGACAATGGTAAATCGTCCTCAGGGTCGTCATCTGATTCATTTACTACAGCACCTTCCTGTCTGGAGTTGGATGAAATATCATTTGAATTATCACCTTCTTGCTCCGTCGAAGAACCCACTTCGTGTTCACTGCAGTGGTCAGTTTCCTGTTCTGAACTGGATTCATCACCTGAAGAATCAGTCTTTGTCACCTCTAGCATAGCACGGATCCGTTCCTCATGCCCTTCCAAATCCATTTTGGACAAAAACTAAAAACAATAAAAAAAAACTCAAATTAATGACCGAATAACTAATCCGTAAACAAAAATCACAATAACGAACTAAAAACAATATAAAAAAGAAAAATATACATAATTTAATTTTTACGAAAAAAAATACGTCAAGCATGAGGCAGGATGTGACATACCCCCAACAGGTTTGCGCACGAATATCCCGGCCGGTGTCCCGTGTCACACTGCGATCACGCCACTATCCTGCCCCGCGCGTCCCTCCCTCCAGCTACTGAGCGCGCTAGTGATGCCAGACGAGAAACTTAAAAAATATACGACTTTCTAAATGTGACAGGGTGTGAGATACCCAGGGTCATGCTCGCCGGGTTAATTTAGGGCAATTTTCCTAAGTTCATAATGCTCTACTCTTTGAGGCCTTTCATTTGATACCCATATTGCTGGGTTTGAAAACGAACTTTTATTCTTTTTTCAGCGGTGGCCTTGTTGAATATGGGTCGATTTTCCTAGGTACCTAATGCTCTACTCTTCAAGGCCTTTCATTTGATACCCATATTGCTAGGTTTGGAAACGAACTTTTATCCACCTTTTTTGAGCGGCGGCCATTTTGAATTTAGGGCGATTTTCCTAGATTCACAATGCTGTACTCTTCAAGGCCTTTCATTTGATACCTATATTGCTAGGCTTGGAAGCGAACTTTTATCCGCCTTTTTGAGCGGCAGCTATGTTGAATTTACGTCAATGTTGCCAGGTTCATAGTGCTCTACTCATCAAGGCCTTTCATCTGATATCCATATTGCTGGGTTTGGAAACGAACTTTTATTGGCAGTCATGTCGAATTAGGTAAACGTGGCTAGGTTCAATGTGTTCTACTCTTTAGGTCCTTGGTTCGATATCCATGTTCCTTAGGTGTATTCAAAAAAATGTGATCCGTCATTTTAGATATTAGGATAAGAGTCCCGTACGCGTAACCCAGAATCATTGCAGTCAGATATTTTTTTTAATCAATCAATTACTTTTAATAGTTTTAAATGGTTGAAAGAGTTTGATTCCTTAGTCATAATGTAAAAACATATAACACCTTTCAAAATACTTTTCAACATTTCAAAAATTGTACCGATTTTGAGTAAATTGGTCAAGAATTAAACCAACCTAAAAATTTTATATTTGTGACGTGATATTGTCATAAAAAATGGCTAATACATTGGTTGTATGGCTTGATCCTTTTGCCTTACCACCAGGGTAATACATAAGAAAAAGACAATTTAAACTTCCTAAACTTCTTGGTTGGCGAAATCCAGATGGGCACAGCCATTAACAGAAAAGATTAAGTTTTTCTTTGCCAGACTTGTCAAAATAATTTCACGTGCGCCATGTTGATTTTCTACTTAAGCATTGTGCGAAAATGTTATATGGTATTTTTCACGAAAAATAAAACGTGAATTTAAATAAATGAAATTATGCCTAAATGTTCCTCCGGAAAATTCTAAGCATTGTGGTGTAAGCCATCAAATTCTGTCCAGTAGTTTCGGAGATCTTTCCGGACAAACAAACAAACAATTTTTTAAAAACGTTTCTATCGTGTTCTGCTAATGATTTTAAGGCGATCTGTGTATTGTTTTTCTTAACATTTCGCAATTACAGATTTTTGCACCCCTACGATTTTATTATATATTAAATACGATTAAGATAATTAATACAGAGTCGTATCTCTTCAACTCCATTGCACCCCATCAAGGGATGATGGTATTTTGCGTCCGCCATGTTGGATTTTGATATCGATGTTATTTTCGTAATCTACGACCCAAAAAACCATGAAAACGACAATAATGTCGATATCACATTTTACCACCCCATTTCACCCTATTAGGGGATGAATTTTAAATAAAATACGAAACATGTTATCCATCGATTCCATTAACGAATGTTTATGCAAAAAATTTAAAGTAGATTGGACCAAGGAATCTAGTTGTCCCATACAAACTTTGCCCCCCATTTTTCACCCCCTTAGGGGTAGAATTTCGGAAAATCCTTTCTTAACGGACGCCTACGTCATGCAAAGAACACACCCTCCAAGTTTCAAGTCTCTACGATCAGCGGTTTAGGCTGTGCGTTGATCCGTCAGTCAGTCAGTCATTCAGGACAAAGCATTTTATAGGTATAGATAGATAATCAACATTGCTCTTATATTTTATTTTTAGAATACATATGTAAAAATCTTAAATTTAGTATGACGCCAGCAGCGGGACAAAGGCCAAACAGTGGGCCTAGTAGACAAAAGCCACACGCTTATTTTTCCGAACTCGTTTCACAGAGACGCTCACAGAGAACCTCACGCCAATAATACCCCTATTCGTTAGCAACACACAACCATTTTCAAAAACTGGCGTTGGTGCGTAGTATCGAGTGGTAAGTTGCTGGTGAATAATGACCAAAGTTTTCCAGGAAATCTACTCATGCGCGGCGGTTGCTTTATAGATAGCAAGGTATACAGTTGATAACTGCATAGCTTCTAATATCATGCTAATACATGCTGCGATCGAACTAAAACTTTGCGTTTCTGGGTGATCTTTGTATTTTTTTCTAATGAGTGAAATATTATTAATCATGTTTCTGTCTTGAAAAAGGTTTAGATAATACTTAGGTATGTCCAACAATATCATATATGAATTTTAGAACTGTATGTTTATATTTGGGGCGGTACAGTAAATGGAAAAGTAACGCCTTAATACGATGCGCACAATCAGCGGGAAGGGGTTATTGTCTAAGAAAAAATCTATCACGATCGTTGAATTTGCCAGTTATTGCGACGTCAATACAAGACTCTGTGTCTACTGTCTGATAAAAAATAGCGATGGATGCACTTTGACTGTCAAAATCAAAAGGAATTACGATAGATTTTTATTACACAATCAAGGGGCTGAGATTATTATGCCTGGCCTGAGTGATTGATTCTCCAGGACGGCGCCATGCCTGACAAGTGTCAATCATACCATCCTACTTATTATTATTAAAGTTATAAAAATGTACAAATACCTACTACAGGACCGAATTTCAGATGTGCGCGTAAACTTCGCCGTGGAATTACTATGCCACCTCGCAAACATAATCCAACAGGCAGCACAGCTATAGCGCGTGGCGGCACTATGCGGTCTATCATGTGACCTATGGAATCAATGTTTAATAATTAGATACGCCGCAAATAAATCCACTACATCTGTCAGCTTCTTTCTCTAATAAATTGTGTTTTCGCCAATGAAGGTGTCATCAGATTGTAAATTCCTGTATTTTTCAGTTCCCCATTTTACATTAATTATTTCATCACCATAATATTATTATATAAAATAGATTTTCTGATTATACAAATACATATCCTAAATATAAAGGGAGTGTATGTAAGGAGTTCCACATAACACCTTACAGGACCCAGGTATCCCCACCCGCTCATGAAGCATCATGTTAATCAACAGATGAGGCTATATGCCTATAGGCTATATGCCACAGTCTACTAGGATTAAATATTGTTCTAGGAGCTCTCTATGATACATCACTGATTGGGTGAATCCTGTTATACTTCTACTTCATTAGGATTCATTCGCCATCTTCTTCCGCCATTAGATTTACATACTCAGTTCTACTGTTCTCAGTATAGCGAGTGGGATCCAGTGTCTTAAGGCAGTTTTTATTTGTAATTAATACATAATTTTTTTATTTTCTGGTGGAGTTAAAGTATTAGTTGTAGTAGACTATACGTTCCTGGGGGAGGATGTGGCCAGCAGTGGGCATTGAGGCTGAGATGACAGTCCACACTCATATTCTAAATACTCACAAAATGCATCCAGTTTCTTCCTTTTGTGTTTACTATTTTTAATATTTTCAGGCTGAGTATGACTTTCTCTTTTTTGACTAGACTCAATCATTTGATCTGTAGGCTTTTGTATTTGTGTCTTGCTGTCAATTTGATAATTTACTAGATCTTTGATTAAGTGCAAATTTGGATTGTAGTTATACAATGTGGAACTATTGTTTTCAATATAATTTACGGGATTACTTTCTGCACTAAAAGGTTCTGAAAACGAAATGTATATAATTATCTTGTTAATCGATGCGATCCTTAATGTAATGGGTGTTCTTAAGAAAATTTCGTAAGGAGGCAGTGGATTGTATAAGTAACTGGTCTATTCAAGATTCGCAATCAAACTTGAAGTTTAGGTATTCTAGTTAAAGTAAAGAAACAACAAGTAACAATGAATTTGATATTATTAATTCTATAATGTAAAATTAATTTGAGTCTGATCCGTAATTCGTCTGAATTTGAAAAGTGTATAAAACAGTACAATTTTCGCAAACGTCAATGCAACGTTTTGCGTTTTGTTTCAGCATGCTAACACTCTGCGTTTAGTTTTTTAAAGACATAAAAAAATGAAGTAAAATAATAAAAAAATATAAACAACGATATTAATTCTAAATATTCAGAATGATAATTCTGAACAATCTGTAAATATAAAAATCTACAAATAATTTGCTAATGGTTTGAAAAATTTTGTCATAAAACAAATAGTTTTATGATCATTATAATTGGTTACATTTGTATAAGTACAAGGTTATTTTTCAATTACCAAAAAAATTTTGTGTGCTTGTTCAGACAAGTAAACTGAACTTTCACTATGGGACCAACTTTGAAATCGTAAAAAACAATCAGCTGTTCCATACATCTAGGTTCAGTGAATGTTGAACATTTGTATGGAACAGCAGATTTTTTTTCCATTTCAAAGTTAGTCCCATAGTGAAGGTTGTTCCGTTTGCTTGTCTGAACAAGCACACAAAAATTTTTTGTTAATTAAAAAATAAACTTGTATATTTGGTAATATAATAAATGGGGTTGTCCATTTTGTATGAGACTTTGGCTAATGATGAACATTTAATTACAACTAAAGGAGATTGTCCATTTTGTTTGTAACTTTGGCACACCTCGGACACTCCATACAACGTTCGCAAATCAATTATCTATCACTACTACATTAGCAAATGACGTTGGCACACGCGCAAATGTGTGCGAACGTGACTGCCTTTTCTTTTATCCGCATAGCGCTGTCCCTGTTATCGGCCGGCGCTCGCGTCTATTCGCCCGAGCGATCACGCGAGCCCTTGTGTATGTATCAGTGATGTCTACAACGAAGTGCCAGGTGGGATGAGGTATTTGAAAAATGAGTGCGGGGAGGTGAGTGGCCGTTCTGTACGTAGTACTATTATCTATTCTGTGACTTTGGCTAATGATGAACTTTTATTTACAATTAAATTTTTACAATAATTAATTAGTTAGTAGTCTCATATAATGCAATTTGAGCATGATTTAGTATAAAAGTATTAATAGTACATTACTGCAGAGGCCGGGAAGTTAGGGATTGCCGGAGGAGTAATGCTTTCAAGGCCGAGCGTGAGCGAGGCCTTGACAATAATTACGAGTCCGGCAATCCCATTCCCGCCGAGGTATGTATAGTGCTTTTCTCAATAATTGCGAGGAAATAATGAAAGACGTAATACTGGAATTAATTATGAAATTCAGTGTAATAATAATACCATATAAATAAAAACCTTTCATTAAAATAATTATTGTTTAATGTTGTCTATTTATTCAAATATTTATAATTGCCGTGATCATCGTATAATTTAGCTTTATGATCTGTAAATAAGACAATAGTAGGTACCTAATAATAATAAGCTTCGTCTCTCTTGTTAAACGATTGCGTGCCCAACGGGTCCATAATGATCTTATTTTATGTGAACCACCTATTTTACACATTATGGTATGCATAAAAGATTTTGAATTGAATTAAATTGGAAACAAATGAGTATAATATGAGTAAACAAACAAATCAAGCAACTACTTAATTAATTCTAGTAGCCTAGCATTTAATAATACTTTTTAATTTTCAATTAGTGCAAAGGAAACAAAGCCCATACAGCCCAATCATATTTTACGCAAAAAATGTAATACCGCTGATTAAGACTTTTTTCTCTCGCAACGCATATTTTCGTGTGATTTCATCATACCAACATTTTAATAAAATTATTGTCATATTCAAAATGCTTACAACGTGTCTCATAATAACTCCCCATAAAAATTACAATACATATTTATTTAACCGAAAAGAATGTGTCAACTTTAATAACTTGTCATATCAATCGAATTTAATTGTCAAATTTTTGAAAATTCAGTTTTAGAACAGTTTTCGGTTTGCACTTTTGATAGTTTAAATAAAATTATATACCTATTATAATTTTTATGGGGAGATATAAGACACGTTGTATATGCTCGAAGAGTGCATTTTTATGTGGTAGCAATGAGTCACCACAATGATTTTTGTTATCAGCATATCTAAAAAATAGGTAACTCTAAAAAAAGGATCTGTTTTTATTTTTTTTCTATCTTCAAAAATGACTAAGATATTAAACGTTAAAGTACGGCCTCCGCGGCAAAATCCGGCTAAGCGACCGCGCCAACGTGCGACGTCACGCTGCGAGCTGCGAGTCGGTGCTTGCGTACACCTACATACTGCGCTCTCGCGGTTTCGCAATAAATTCAATTGTTTTTCTTATAGTGAATGAATAAAATGGTTAAGAAATATTGTATTGTCCCTATATGTACTAACTCCAGTAAAAAACACCACAAAAAGCGTTTTTTTTTCTGTATCATATAATAAAAATATTCGGAAAAAATGGTTAAAAGTTATGACAAGAGCAGATCCTCTCACAGCCTCAGTCACGTGCATTGTTGTGAACATTGTGGTTTTCACCACTTGATAACGTGATTCTCGAGGAAGGTTTTAGTATATATTTTTTTGTTTTTGTATTTATTTCTGTGTACATTAACGGTATTTGTTGAAGATGTCGGGAAAAAAATTAAGGCGAAACGTGGTTCGCGGGCACAGCTAGTACTTAATAAAGTTAGTCATGTATGTTGACAGTTTTGATTATCTACATGTCTGATAGTCAGGGGTAAAGAACAAGTTATTACTAGGTTTTTTGTAATATTATTTCAAAAGTATGTTTACCAAGATCACACCTGGTACCTACCTATAACACTGACTGTAACAAACTTTTAATTTTATTGATCTTACATAAAAAAACAACAAAAAAAGTAAATATGCTACGCATAGGGAATGCAATCCGGATTATCCGTATCGGCTCTGGAAGTTAGCGGGGCACGGCGGGGGACGCGGGTCGAGCAAATAACCAAAAAACAAAGAAATCCAAATAACAAAAAAAATAAAAAAGCATTTGATTCGATTTTCTTGTGCTTTTATTTTAATCCATAAAATCCGTAAAATCCGGATTGGAACAAAATCCGTTCTTAAAAATCTGGATTTTAAAACAAACCGATGCCACGCACCAAGCAATGCCGAGCGGCCGTAGGTATAAAATTCCAAATAGGGGCCGAGTCCACATACTGTATTATACTATTACCGTGATTCGGCTGTCGACTTCATTGTATTTTAAGTGTAATATGGCTTAACGCGCACACGATGCTCCGGAGTAATACGGCATTTCACAGTGCATTCCTTTTTTACTTCCCTTTCCTTTTTAACTGCACATATCCTATGGCTTCATGGCCATAATTTTCTCACAATGATCTGTAATAAATTTTCTGATTATTATTTTTACATAGAAAATACGCAATACTTTAAATACACATACTTTACATCGATCCCATCCAAACTAAAAAACATCACTCAGTTTATTTGGTATAAAGGATAAAATGAACTTTTTGTGTGTACCTATTAAAAAGACAATATTAAAAAATTAAATTAAGAAAATGTTTGTCGCCCCCTGCTTGTTAAACATGAAAAATTTAAAACTGCCTTTATTATCATTTAATATTTTGGAAGTATATGTTGAACTTTGTTTACTTGGAAAATATTTGTAAACCTTGCCGTTTGTAACTCGACAAAAAACAAACAGTTGTCTTTTAATAAAACTTGATTGAAATACTAAAATAAATGAGTAGTTAGACATTTACTTACATTCAGTTTTATTTCAATAGCTACATAATCACAATTTCCAGACAAATATCGCGCAACCATAAAAATGACGACTTTTGGTAGGTTATCCAACTGTTCTTTTACAAAAACCTCTTTCATCACTATGTCAATTTAATAAAAATAATATCTAAAGTAATCGCTAACACAAACACAACAACAAACATTTAAAATATTTGGTGCAAACCACTTGAGAAATCAAATTTTATGCACGTAAACACTCCGCATCACCCGCAATCGGACATAACAGTCGCAGCGTGACGTCATCGCAGTAACGCGCGAAGGAACGCAAATTTAAAAAAGCGCTGAAACTTTACCACGCTGTAACTTTGGAAATCCTGGCCCGATTTTGATGAAACAAAAACTATTATTATTTGCATAAGTACGCGCATTAAATGCAGTAACGTTTATAGTAATATTTTGATGTGTTGGTGTGACTCATTGGCTGTATGACAAGTTACATAATTCAAGTTATAGATAAATTAAAAAACATTGGAGCAGCGGCCAAAAATGAATTTTCATACATACTTTCTTGGCCTAGGCCGGGAAAGTAATGCATGAGCCAAGAATTACAAACTTCGTGTCTTCTTTTTAGTACAATAATGCCTACATTTCCGAGCATGTTTGAGAAAAATAAATTTTTCACATGCATGTGAATATAGTCATTATTTTCGAAAAAAGAACAAGCGAAGTATCGAATTTACGGACAAAGGAATTCAAAATCCATTGCTAGAGCGTTTTTTTCAATTTGAAACATGACAACGCTCCAGCAATGTTGTATGAAACGGAGTGCTGGAGTTATTAAGTACCTACTATTTGATTGGATCTCTTTTATCAATCTTGGCATACCAAAGTAGGTAAGACTCTTTGCTTAGTACAGTCTTTTTTACATTAAATACGTGTTTTAAGATAACTCAATAAATTGAACAAAAATCAATTATCAAGTTTTTATTGCACTGTCGCGACATTGATAAGTCTATGTTTCATTTATAAACGACGACGGAAGACGACGCTACGCTCGCGTGTTGTGCGCGCAGAGTTACAAACATTCTAGAGGTGTATTAAGATAATATTTATTTTTGTATGAAAGTAAAATCTAATGAATTCTCAAAAGTCTTAGAACAAACGTTGTAAGAGTTAATGATACTAGCTAGCTAATCCTGCGAGGTTGCCGGTACCTCAAAATTCACCCTATATATAAATTTACTAATTAAAAAATGAGTTCCAACATTTCACAGAGTGTAATGGAGATTGATTGTACTCAACCAGATTTAAGATCAAAAGCCAACCTGCTTCCAGCGAAGTCGAAAGAAAAATACATGAAAGTAGGATATGAAAATTTTATGAGTTGGAAAATCGAGAAATAAATAAATATTTTCTTAAAAACAGTATTTTTGGCATATTTTAATAAGATTGCTAAGACTAAAAAGCTATCTACGCTATGGGCAATTTATTATATGCTGAAATGTACAGTTCATTTTTAAAACGGCATTAACTTGAAAAAAAATGTATAATATAAAAAGCATGTTTTATTTCCCTGCATTCTTTTGAGAAAAGCACTGTACACGGTTATTTTTTTATCACCCTGGAAAATTTAAGGGACGCTTCACGACATGGTATTAGAATGTTTTAATTATGAATAAAAAAAATAACTCACTTAATTTTATATTAATTTTCTACAAAATCCAAAAAAATGCTGCACTAGTAGATAATACCACAAACGCAAAACACCAACCTGACGTTTTATGGTCTTTTGCGACATTATTAATTACGCAATATACCAAACACGTACAATACCACAAACGCCAAACACCAACTAGGACTTGTAAAATGATTGCAATAGAAGTGGTGTACAACAACAAACCTTTCTTTATCTAACGAGGTTTTATTTTTATAAGTACCTAGATAATTATAATAATGTCTATGATTTGATTTCAAGGATGATATGTCAGTATATAAACAAAACTTTCAAAAATCCCACCGCATACCAATGTGATTTGTTTCATATGTACGTTTATTCAATGCTTTTACGGTGAAGGAAAACATCGTGAGGAAACCAGCACACAGCTATGAAGAAATTCTCAGGTTGTGTGTGTTGTGTTTTAGATTATTTGGGATTGATGATTTGTGTTTAAGATTTATTGAATAAAGGATGAAACACATCCTTTATTCCATAATATTATAAATCTTTTGCCGCCGAGCCGAAGGTGAAAGCCTGCGCTAAGTTAATATAACGATTTTGGAATTAAATACTGCAATAATTCAAATTGAATTTACTTTATTCATTAGTAAAGAATACTACTTGCAATTAAATAGTGTGTGGTGTTATTCCCCAATTCGGGGATCAAGCACCAGATTACGTACGCGAATTGATTGCAAGGACAATCTACCTACACCTGCATTGCCTGTTGTCCCTACCTGACCGTGCACACACTACGCCGGATACTACCAAGCGGAGCGCAGAGGAGCTGCAACTGCCACTGCAGGGAAGTGGTATTTTATAAGGGAGCAGTGAATGTACACCCAACGCCCAATCCGCGACCCACTACAACTACTACCACTATTGAATCCACTCGCGATTTTTTTATTATTATTAAAGTACTTTTTCTATATTTAATTCTAATTTTTTTTGTAACTTTATTACCACCACCTACCCCTAACTAAAAACGTTACATTTTTACCTATTACTGTATTACTGATTTAAACTTAAAAATATTATTAGTTTATTTATTTCCACATAACAGACCGCAGTATTTAGATCTCTCGCACACTAGCAAATATAATTGGATAGAATACCGTGCGCTTACACCGGAAGATGTCATACTATTGATTGCATAAATTAAATAAATACTAAAAAAAATATATTCAAGAAAGTGTGGTTTGATACAAATCTGTTTGATTATAAGTTTGCTAAAATGATAAGATAATTAATTTGCAAATCATTTTCTTTGTAGCATTGTGTTCACTGGTAACCAAAAATGGACATTGCCCTTTTTAGATAATATAATATATAACTTTTTTTATACCTATAAAAAATTGGCTGCCATTTTTAGAAGCAGGAAATGCATCTCCACTGGATTGGTCCTGAAAAATAAAAATTGTATTAGTGTTGTAGTGTTTCATCAGGATTGATAAAACCGGCCTTCATGATCACTTGAATAAAATTCACCAAACATTTTACACAAAGCTACTATAGATGTTGTGAAATGTGACCATCACTACATATAGCAAGGCAAGACAGAGGATGAATTGAACATTATTGAAACATTGGTAATGAAGGTACAGTCAAAGAATTTAAATGTTAAGCAAGTTGAAGATTATACCAGATTATTTTTCAATCAGGAGCCAAATTTTGTATGCTTGTTTAGACTGGAGGGAGACTCTGTACCAGGTTCGTCTGCTTAGGTACCTCCGTCTTACCTATTTCTGCCGCAAAGCAGCAGTGCTTGCATTGCTGTGTTCCGGCTTGAAGGGTAAGATATGTCAGTGAAATTACTGGGTACTGTGACTTTACATCTTGTGTCACAAGTTGGCAACGTACACTGTGGTTCTTGTGCAGATTGCAGTTTTGCTGCGAATCTCACAAGAGCCACATGTATTATAGGTGACTGTTACCACTTACCATCAGGTGGGCAGTTTGCTTGTTTGCCAACTTTCTGCAATAAAAAAAAACAAGCAAAATGAACAACTTTTACTATGGGACCAAACTCGAAATCACGAAAAAAAAATCAGCTGTTCCATACATTTAGGTTCAGTGGATGTTGAACATTTGTATGGAACAGCTGATTTTTCTTTTCGCGATTTCGAGATTGGTCCCATAGTAAAAGATCTTCATTTTGCTTGTCTAAACAAACATACAAAATTTGGCTCCTGATAGAAAAATAACCCGGTATGTATTTATTTAGGTATTATACATGAACAACCAACATTATAAGTGTCTTGTGTTCCATAGTGCTCATTTATTTTTTTCATTTTTATAATACTACAAAATGAATACATCTTCAACCTGCTAAACATTCAAATTCCATGACTGTACATACAAATTGTATGAAAAAACATTTTATTAAAATTAATGAATCTTTGATTTAATATAATGATCCCAACATAAATTAATAAATTCAATTTATTTTTTTTGTCAATTCCAATTACTTTTAGAAACAATTTATACTTAAACAATAATTGAGTAGTCCAAAATTGATTTCACAAATGGTTAATGAAACGGTTTTTAGTTCACTGTATCACTTTTGGTTAAAGATTTCTTAATAATATTCCAGTTCAAAAAACATATCAATAGGTATATATTTAAAGTTCTAGTATTTTTTTTATAATTCAAGAGTAAATTTTTTGAGTAAATTTAAACTATCAAATAATTTGGATATTGTAATATAAAAAAACTGACTGTGCTAGTTGGACTCCCACAAAAAGATTCCATACAAACTTATACACGGTGTTTCAAAATAACCAATAAATAATCAATTCTTTATAGAAAACTCATTATTAAAATGTGTTTACATGTAATGTCATTCAACCCAAAATTTTCATGTAAATCATAGACATGATGATACTATTGGTGTGGTCCGCATGAGAATAATTTTGATTATAGCGATCACAACGCTCACGCCCGGTCCGCATTCGTTAGCCCGCTTAAATCGACAAATGACAGTTTGTGACAGATTATCATGCGGACCGACTTTTAGCGCGCTATCGAAACTGCTAACTAACCTCAAATTTCAGTTTTCCAAAAAAATACTCTGCGAATTTATTACATCAGTACATAAATTGTTTTAGGCAGTAGAATATTATTACTCTACTTTCTCAGTAGATACTCTGTTTTTGGTGAATGTTGTATATCGGTTTTATTATTCAAACATTCTTTTTTTTCTAGATCTAGGTACTCTTATGGACCATGGAGGCATCACAAATTATCTAACGAACTCTGTTTACACACAACAACACATAATGCTTACCGTTGCAATCTCTGTTTTGTTGTTGTGGAGTAAGAGAAAGCTCCATTACTCTGTTATTTTCCTCATCCCTCACAGTAAGCGGAACCAGTTCAACCAAATCCATTTTTCTTAACTTTTTATTAATAATTTATTGTCTCAAAAGTTCAAAATACTTTTGCATTGGCGGTTTAATTTGACACTTTTGACAGTTCGCTCACAACGATAACGCTCTGGGGCATGGTCGATGTTAGCGCAAAATGGCGGCTTTAATGGCGTCATCTATGACGTCATGACAGATATCGTGAACGCGCTAACGTTCATGCGGACCGGCTGTTATCGCGATAATATCGATATCATCGTCATGCGGACCGCAACATATGATTTACATGAAAATTTTGGGTTGAATGACATTAAGTATAAACACATTTTAGTAATGAGTTTTCAATAAAGAATTGATTATTAATTAGTTATTTTGAAACACCGTGTATTCCCAACTACATATTTACAGTTTTCAGATTTTTTACATAACATTTGCTATAATAGCAAATACAGATCATTACTTCTTGGCAAATTTCATGATTCTGAGTCAACAAGAAATACCCTATAGGTTTTAATTCCCTTGTGAAATTGCAAAATTTGTGAAAATATGCAATATGAACGATCACACTGAACCCTAAAAAACATCAAAGATGTTGTAAAACCTTGAGTCTGTAAATTTTCGAAAAAGACCCTATCACAAAGCACGCTTAACCTATAAGAATATTTGATTTTGTACTATAAAAAATCGAAGCGTTGATGGTACAGTGCGTAAGGCCATCGCATTCCAATCGGGAGGTAGCGGTTCGAACCCAGTCAAGTAGCAATGTGTTTTCAAATTTTGAATTAATACATACGTTTATTCGACACTATTACAGTGAAGGAAAACATCGTGAGAAAACCTGCACACACCTGTGAAGAAAGAATTTCTTTACAAGTTGTGTGTGAAGTCAACCAACCTGCACTTGGCCAGCGTGGTTGACTAAGGCCTAATCGCCCTAGTTTAGGGTAGGCTCGAACCCTACGGTGGGGACGTATATGAGCTGTTGAAGATGATGATGATGACTATAAAAAATACCCTAGATAACCAAGATATTTTTTTTATTATTAAAATACTTACATTTACTATCATATTAAAAGGCATTGTATCAACTACTTGTTCCGCATTAGAATTTTCTGCTACGTGATCAACATTCAGAAAAATAAACATCTGTGACGAGTCTGCTGAAGACTCGGGGGGGTCTGAAATTGTTTAAAAAAAACATGTAATTGTAGTTCACGAATAACTAATGTATTAACTATAATTTTAATAACTAACTTACTCATTTTGTCTCACACGGACGAATTTATTAATAATTAATAATAAATAAACATATTTATTTATTTATATGTAGGGCACAAATTATATTACTGTTACAGATAGGAATCAACCCCTCTAGCGGCCGTTTCGTAGTGAAATCACAAATTATATTACTGTTACAGATAGGAATCAACCCCTCTAGCGGCCGTTTCGTAGTGAAATGACAGCTCCGTAATGATAGTGCTGCAAAACTATCGACTGCTTATTATCGACATACTGAAAATTATCGATATAAATTTACAGCCCTAATCTACTTTTTTAATTCTGATAATATTTTAGGTTATTAAAAATCAAAACAACGAAATGCGATTATCTTTTTATTGAATTTAACATACAATATGACAAAAACGTACACAATGGAACTTATTAGAACCCACAATTCTCCGCCATGCAACGCTGTGCTTACTCTGCGATTCTGAAAAGATAAATAAGCATTTGTATAAAGTGTGACGACTCTAAAATGAAAAACAGTGAAAAACCTAGTAAAAATAAATAACCTGCCTCTCCATCTGATCTTAGTCTCTCCACTTCTCAATATCTGTACACCTGTTGATACAAAAAAGATAATTATATAAGACATTACTTTGTTTTTGAAAATAATTTTGTTTTATTGATTATTTACAAAACTTCAGATTGAAGAATTGAACTCTGCAGACAATGGCAAATAGTTTAAAACGTTTGAATACATTTTGAAGAAGTTAACATTAAAAGCAATTAATTTTATAGTAGGTAATCTAACCAAACAAATCAATCTAGTTTTTAATTTTGATGAATATGTTAAGGTCAATAAGAAATGTTTTCCATAAATTAATGATATTCATTCATATAAATGATTTTAATTAGAGTTTGAAAAAGCATTTAAAAGGAATGGCATACCCATTCCTTTTGTAATGCTTTTAAAATTATGTTTATCAAACTTTCACATTCTCTTAAATAATTGTGTCAGAGTTAAATGTTCCAAATTGGTTCACTAAACTCAAATAAAACTAGATTTATTAAATTCTCATGGCCAAATGTAAGGAAAGTGGATACAATCGAATCGTTGAACTCATCAATTGTAGTTACAAAATTTTTGGGTATTACACTTGATGCACGTTTGTGGGATCAACATAGTCCTTCGCGAACAGACCTAGTTCTGTTGTATATGTAGTAAAACAATTCAAGCATGTTACTATGTTGATACGGCAAGATAAATTTACTTAGTTATTTTCAGTGTCATGTAATTGGCTATTACTGCTGGGTTTCGGCTGCTAGTATAGAAAGTATTTTTGGACTTCAGTTGGTGCTATTTATAATTCACAAGCAAAGGTTTCTCTAAGAAATATTTTTAACTAAATTAATATATTGATTTAAGCTGAACAGTCTAATTATGAAAATTTGATTTGTCTATAAAAATTATAAAACCTTTGGTACCAATTTTCGATTTCATAATCTAAACACAAGAAATAGAAAGCCACTGTGAACAAGTGTGTATTGATCTGCTCATCACGTTCTAGTCATTTTCTGATATAACCATAAAAAGTAGGTGTTATAATAGCAACGTAACATCCCATTTTTTTTTTCGTCGTGACTATTGTGATTTTCAAAGCTTATTTACTCGCAAACTATAAGACTTGAGAGAAAATTGACATGAATAAAAAGTGTTAATTTTAAAGCTATTCTATATGATACAACCATAAAAATTAGGTGTCCTAATATCAAGGCAACATCCCAAAATTTTTCTTGTCCTGCGGCCATTGTAATTTTCAAAGCTGATTTACTCGCAAACTATAAGACTTGAGAAAAAGTGAATAAGAGTAAAAAGTGTTTATTTTAGGCTATTCTATATTATACAACCATAAAAAGTAGGTGTCATAATAGCAATATGCAACATCTCAAAATTTTTCTAAGTCCTGCTGCCATTGTGATTTTCAAAGCTGATTTACTCGCACACTATAAGATTTGAGAAAAAATGGACAAGAATAAAAAGTGTTTATTTTTAGCTATTCTATACGATACAACCATAAAAAAGGACCTTGCGCACCCTTTCATTCACCCCAACCCAATTTTGAAATATTTTCTTTAATATAGGGGCATATAGTATAACACTGATCTTGACTTATAGATTTTGAAAGAAATTTGGCAGCTCTGTCAACTGACACAGTGAATCAATTGACAGTTAACTTAAGATTTATCAACATTAAACTTTAAACTGTATTTTATTAAATGTTTTATTTGTGCTGCTACATTGTTGTTGTCAGTGTCATTGTCATGTTTTGTCCATTTTTAGGTGACCCAAAACAAAACTATAGCACACTTTTGGCCGTTGTCAACAAAAGCAAACTCAGAAACAGTGTCTTATCCATAAACTCGAGTTTGGCAGTAATGGTTGTGTAAAACGACCGGTTGCCACTTAACCAAGAAGTGAAGTGAAGTTAAGCTTGTTATAGCATATTCAAGATAAGAAGGTTCCCGTGACAGGTCAAACTTTTCCGTTTCATGCATACCAGTTTCCGTGAATAAAAATATTATGTTTTAAAAATGTAACATCTTTTTCAGTTATTTTTGTCAACAATGCAACAATTAATTCCACATTAAAATCAGTCCAGTTAAATATAATTATTTATAATTCTGATAAAATATTTGTTTAATTAAGTATTTATTTGAGTCATGAATCGGAACTTATACTTTACACAAACATTTTATTTTTAAACTTTAGAATTATAATTTTATTTAATTAGGCTGATATTCTTGTTTTTATTTAATGTGGAATTAATTATTACATTTTTGATAAAAATAACCTAAGGAGATAAATTATTTTTTTCATCACGGAAATTAGTATGCATGAAACGGAAAAAATCGATTTGTCAAGGGAACTTTCTTATCTTGAATGTACTATATTTAATTTTATCACTGATTAGCCTTTCAGAAACAAGGGGTTAATAAGCAAACATATTTATGTCAAAAACAAATTAATCACCTTTTGACAGCCCACTTTCTGTTATTCATGTCCTGTTCATTGCTTGTGCAGTGGCTTATGTTCTTAGCATATTAATAAAATTGATAAAATGAAATTCAGGTCCATGGTGAGTAACCAAAGCTTCTAACATATCGAGCTTCTCTATGCTTCCGAAGTCACCTTGCGCCCAGACATGTGCACCATCAGAAGATCAATTTTAGCAGAGCTTTGCTACTCTTTTTGAGAAGAAGTGTTTTTCATTTTCATTCAATCTAAAAAAAAATTACATGTAATTTTGAACAACAACATAGTGTAGGTTATTTAATGGAAAACATAATATTAAATTAATTTTAAACTATTGTTTATTTAATGAAAAAAATATTACACAACTTTGCTCACCTATCATTATTGGATTTTTAAGTATTCCTGAATTTATTTCACTTGGAGGAAGTTATTTATTGCATACTCAACTCAAGATATTCATCTTCAAGTATTTGTGTTTCAAAATAACACTAGTTTTTCTGTGTTCATAAGTTGTTTTTATCGATTTCAAAATTGATGTGCATCCAGAAATGTAACCTCTGTTGAAGCCGATGGTCTGTAAAATATTTTAGTGGATTCATAACAATATAAAGTTCGCTCGTTTTTTAGTATGGGAAAGTTCAACTTCATACATTTTGGTAAATAACTATTAGGCCAAAGATGAAAGCGTTCTTCACCTGGATTTGCCTACAAGAGAGTTGCTGGATATCTGATTATCAGAGTAACAAGTTGTACTCTGCACAAGTTGTACTGTCACCATGGTGATCTGATAAACTTAAGTAAGATTATGGTAGCTAACCAGGTGGGCTCAGCTATATTAGCATGAAATAGTATGAAACAATGAAAGGTCAAAAAGTTATTAAGTTTAGAAAATCACAAGCAAACAAACCGATAAAACTGCCGAATCCCTTCGTACACACAGGTACTGTTATTGAATCAAGAACAGTGAGTGTCAAAAATCTTAAAAAACATGCTTAAAACACATAAAATCTGAAGATAAATTAGAGATTTAAACAAACCAACAATGTAATAATGAAAAATGAAATGCAAATGTGTGCGTTCTACTTCTATGATGAAATGACACGACACGACACACACACATGCACCCAAAAGCAAAATGGCGTCAAAAAAAATGGCGGAGACTGTCTCAGAGCCGCTCCACTAACGACCCGCTAGTTATAGGGGTGATTCCAACGCCTGATGTAGGGTACACAGACTACATCACAAACACAAACTGATTAGATTAGAGCAGAGGCGCGTTCAGGGCCTTCGCGCGAAGTACAACTTTTCGCTCTAACCCCGTTCAATGCCTTCGAGCGTGACAACCGGGTGAAACAACCGGCCCGTTCAAGACCTTTGAGTGTCGGCGCGAGTTACAACCGAACAACCATCGAATTTGATGGTTGTAAAACGCTCTGACGTTTATGACTGAAATACTCTTACGTGATTGGATGATATTGGCGGCCATATTCTATAATGTCATCTACTAGAATGAGAGAGAAATAAAAAATCATGTGAAAGAGGGAGATAAAAGATCTGGTTGCTGCAATCCGTTCAACGCCTTTGAGCGAGTTAAAAAACAACCGGACAACTACACCCAGGGCTACGTTCCAAAACATCACCCGAGTGCACTCGGTCACCCGAAGTATGTCCTAAAACATTTCGGGTGCACTCGAGAGTGTTGGAGTGGCGTGTCCTAAAACGCTACGGAGTGCACTCGATCGAGTAGAATCTCACCCGCATAATATAGCAAGGTGTAATTTCACTCGATTGGATTTGGCGGGAAATTGTGTGGATTTTAAAGTTGTGTGTGATTGTGATCACAAAGATTTCATATTCATACACAATTTGTGCATCTCGGAGAGCGAGGATGCGCTTCGTAACGTCGACAATAACTTAATTTTAAATTCCAAAGACTATAGGTATCGTAAGTGACACGATTGTAAAATTGGCCTTTATTTCCGCTGAAGCTAGGTTAGGCCGCGATTTAACAGAATTCATATTCTGTTGGTTTTAGCATTTTCGGCGATGAAACAGAGGAATGTAATCCATGCATTAAAGCGAACGGACGCGCCGATGAATTATATATTTTCTTATTTTGTTATATTTGGTTATGTAAACAAAGCAGACAACACTCTTGCCGTTCTAAAACAACCAACACTCCGACCACCCTAACCGGCCACTCTCCCCCCACCACCTACTCACTCCGGGTGATGTTTTGGAACGTAGCCCAGAGGCGCTGAACGCGCCTCAGGCGTTGGAATCCCCCTATAATAACTAGCGGGTCGTTAGTGGAGCGGCTCAGAGACAGTCTCCGCCATTTTTTTTGACGCCATTTTGCTTTTGGGTGCATGTGTGTGTGTCATTTCATCAGAAGTAGAACGCACACATTTGCATTTCATTTTTCATTATTACATTGTTTGTTGGTTTGTTTAAATCTCTAATTTATCTTCAGATTTTATGTGTTTTAAGCATGTTTTAAGATTTTTGACACTCAATGTTCTTGATTCAATAACAGTACCTGTGTGTACGAAGGGATTCGGGAGTTTTATCGGTTTGTTTGCTTGGGATTTTCTAAACTTAATAACTTTTTGACCTTTCATTGTTTCATACTATTTCATGCTAATATATTTCAGTGGTGTGTAAGAAAAGACGGTTTCGGGGTTTGATTCCCCACGGGGTAGATTTTTTGCTTGGTTTGGTTAGTAGTACCTAGGACTTCTGAGCCCACCTGGTTAGCTACCATAATCTTACTTAAGTTTATCAGATCACCATGGTGACAGTACAACTTGTGCAGAGTACAACTTGTTACTCTGCTAATCAGATATCCAGCAACTCTCTTGTGAAGAACGCTTTCATCTTTGGCCTAATAGTCATTTACCAAAATGTATGAAGTTGAACTTTCCCATACTAAAAAACGAGCGAACTTTATATTGTTATGAATCCACTAAAATATTTTACAGACCATCGGCTTCAACAGAGGTTACATTTCTGGATGCACATCAATTTTGAAATCGATAAAAACAACTTATGAACACAGAAAAACTAGTGTTATTTTGAGACACAAATACTTGAAGCTGAATATCTTGAGTTGAGTATGCAATAAATAACTTCCTCCAAGTGAAATAAATTCAGGAATACTTAAAAATCCAATAATGATAGGTGAGCAAAGTTGTGTAATATTTTTTTCATTAAATAAACAATAGTTTAAAATCAATTTAATATTATGTTTTCCATTGAATAACCTACACTATGTTGTTGTTCAAAATTAGATGTAATTTTTTTTAGATTGAATGAAAATGAAAAACACTGTTCTTCTCAAAAAGAGTAGCAAATCTCTGCTAAAATTGATCTTCTGATGGTGCGCAAGGTGACTTCGGAAGCATAGAGAAGCTCTATATGTTAGAAGCTTTGGTTACTCACCATGGACCTGAATTTCATTTTATCAATTTTATTAATATGCTAGGAACATAAGCCACTGCACAAGCAATGAACAGGACATGAATAACAGAAAGTGGACTGTCAAAAGGTGATTAATTTGTGTTTGACATAAATATGTTTTCTTATTAACCCCTTGTTTCTGAAAGGCTAATCAGTGATAAAATTAAATATAGTACATTCAAGATAAGAAAGTTCCCTTGACAAATCGATTTTTTCCGTTTCATGTATACTAATTTCCGTGATGAAAAATATAATTTATCTCCTTAGGTTATTTTTATCAAAAATGCAATAATTAATTCCACATTAAATAAAAACAAGAATATCAGCCTAATTAAATAAAATTATAATTCCAAAAAAATATTTCTTTAACCTATATTATCCCATTGGGTCGTTAACGACCCAAGATTGGTAACTACCTTTAAATATATGGATATTTTTACTTTTAATAATAATCTGTAATTTTTCGTATTCCACCAATATCTTGAAAGTGTGAAGAACGTTTAACATTGATTTACGCGTAACTTGAGTGATATAATTCATTTTGAGAGCTATTGTAGTTTTGGACTGCTATTTGGAGTAAATTTTCTGTGTGCGCAGTTGCGTAAAATGTAAGTATTAATTTTTTTACCTATATTCATAAAAAATAAATAATGTAACATGCTTGTTAGATAGATAATTGATAATAGTTAAGTATTTCCAATAAGTTACAAAGCTGTTTTTACTGTATAAAAGCGCCGTAAAAATATTTGGGTCGCAAACGACCCACTGGGATAATCCCTTACCTTTTTCCTCTTTTTCACAGTTCGTCACGTGGCTTGAACACTTCAAATGTTTTGTTTCATTTTGGAAGTTTTTGAGTACACAGCTGAAGAGGATGATGTTGGCCAATTGGATCTGTATTTGGATCCTCCTGATTATGGTCAACAGTCTGAAGATGACTGGGAGACGAGGACTGCTCGGATATAAATATGACTGCCACCTTCGTAGCTACAACCCAATACACAACTGGTAATTAATCGATTAGAATCTCTAGAAGTTGGGAAAGAAATTGAGATTCAGTTTGATTAGGTCCGAGTAAAATGAGATACAAGAAGCCTATAAAATTAGTGCGAAAGTAGGTAAGCAAGATGGCACCTAGGCACAGCCTTTATCCCGTGCAATCTTATCACTCGACCTTGAAAGTAAGGCTATTGACTTTTGCAATTGTTTTTCGGATTTGACGTAATAGAAGATTTGGTAAAGAAGACAATGATATACGTCCACGACGACGATCTTCACATATTTCCATTCAGTAAATAATAAGTAATGAGAACGTAAATTTGTAATGGAAGTGTCTGAATTTTGCCCAAAAAATAGCAAAGGCAAGGTCTTATGCGATAAGGGTCCATGTGATACGCTGCTAACGACGAGCACGTAAGTGTAGATAAGTCAATGGATTCCCTCTGATGGGAGGTATGGATGCAATGCAAACAGCATAGGTAAGCCTATGAGATTTGCTTATAAATGCTGAGTAGATATTGGATTTTCGTAGATTCTTGGCTTCAGCTCTATTCCTGAGTCCTGAACCTCAACTTGAGAAGCTCCAGAACCATCCACCACAACTGGGCGATCTATACCCTCTGCTGTTTGAACACAATATATCGAACATATTTTACTATGTAAGTAAAGGGGACTACGGGGTGTTATTTCTAAAACAGTCGAGTAAACATTACAAACAAAATGTGCAAGAAACGCGGAGTAAATCTCCATGATAAGTGTTTCCAACAATACTTCAGGTGATTTAAAAGTTTTGTTACTTTTTAATTTCACAATATAATTTTTTATTTGATTTTACTAGTTCGTTTCATTTCATACATTTTAGGACATCTATTATCCCAGTGGGTCGTTTGCGACCCAGTCAAAAAAAATACTTTTTCAAAAAAAAAATTCAAAAATAATTTGCAAGGCCTTTATTTGTTCATATTTTGAGCAACATTTGTGAGTATCAGATATTTTCATGACCTAAATAATTACGGGCATATATGGGTTAAAGTTTAAAAATAAAATGTTTGTATAAAGTATAAGTTCCTGATTCACGACTCAAATAAATACTTAATTAAACAAATATTTTATCAGAATTATAAATAATTATATTTAACTGGACTGATTTTAATGTGGAATTAATTGTTGCATTGTTGACAAAAATAACTGAAAAAGATGTTACATTTTTAAAACATAATATTTTTATTCACGGAAACTGGTATGCATGAAACGGAAAAGTTTGACCTGTCACGGGAACCTTCTTATCTTGAATATGCTATAACAAACTTAACTTCACTTCACTTCTTGGTTAAGTGGCAACCGGTCGTTTTACACAACCATTACTGCCAAACTCCAGTTTATGGATAAGACACTGTTTCTGAGTTTGCTTTTGTTGACAACGGCCAAAAGTGTGCTATGGTTTTGTTTTGGGTCACTTACAAATGGACAAAACATGACAATGACACTGACAACACAACAATGTAGCAGCACAAATAAAACATTTAATAAAATACAGTTTAAAGTTTAATGTTGATAAATCTTAAGTTAACTGTCAATTGATTCACTGTGTCAGTTGACAGAGCTGCCAAATTTCTTTCAAAATCTATACGTCAAGATCAGTGTTATACTATATGCCCCTATATTAAAGAAAATATTTCAAAATTCGGTTGGGGTGAATGAAAGGGTGCGCAAGGTCCCTTTTTATGGATGTATCGTATAGAATAGCTAAAAATAAACACTTTTTATTCTTGTCCATTTTTTCTCAAATCTTATAGTGTGCGAGTAAATCAGCTTTGAAAATCACAATGGCAGCAGGACTTAGAAAAATTTTGGGATGTTGCATTGCTATTATGACACGTACTTTTTATGGTTGTATAATATAGAATAGCCTAAAATAAACACTTTTTACTCTTATTCACTTTTTCTCAGTCTTATAGTTTGCGAGTAAATCAGCTTTGAAAATTACAATGGCGGCAGGACAAGAAAAATTTTGGGATGTTGCCTTGATATTAGGACACCTAATTTTTATGGTTGTATCATATAGAATTGCTTTAAAATTAACACTTTTTATTCATGTCAATTTTCTCTCGTCATATAGTTTGCGAGTAAATAAGCTTTGAAAATCACAATAGTCACGCAAAAAAAAAATGGGATGTTACGTTGCTATTATAACACCTACTTTTTATGGTTATATCAGAAAATGACTAGAACGTGATGAGCAGATCAATACACACTTGTTCACAGTGGCTTTCTATTTCTTGTTTAGATTATGAAATCGAAAATTGGTACCAAAGGTTTTATAATTTTTATAGACAAATCAAATTTTCATAATTAGACTGTTTAGCTTAAATCAATATATTAATTTAGTTAAAAATATTTCTTAGAGAAACCTTTGCTTGTGAATTATAAATAGCACCAACTGAAGTCCAAAAATACTTTCTATACTAGCAGCCGATCCCCGCAGTAATAGCCAATTACATGACACTGAAAATAACTAAGTAAATTTATCTTGCCGTATCAACATAGTAACATGCTTGAATTGTTTTACTACATATACAACAGAACTAGGTCTGTTCGCGAACGACTATGTTGATCCCACAAACGTGCATCAAGTGCAAAAATGTTGTAACTACAATTGATGAGTTCAACGATTCGATTGTATCCACTTTCCTTACATTTGGCCATGAGAATTTAATAAATCTAGTTTTATTTGAGTTTAGTGAACCAATTTGGAACATTTAACTCTGACACAATTATTTAAGAGAATGTGAAAGTTTGATAAACATGATTTTAAAAGCATAACAAAAGGAATGGGTATGCCATTCCGTTTAAATGCTTTTTCAAACTCTAATTAAAATCATTTATATGAATGAATATCATTAATTTATGGAAAACATTTCTTATTGACCTAACATATTCATCAAAATTAAAAACTAGATTGAGTTTGGTTAGATTACCTACTATAAAATTAATTGCTTTTAATGTTAACTTCTTCAAAATCTATTCAAACGTTTTAAACTATTTGCCATTGTCTGCAGAGTTCAATTCTTCAATCTGAAGTTTTGTAAATAATCAATAAAACAAAATTATTCTGAAAAACAAAGCAATGTCTTATATAATTATCTTTTTTGTATCAACAGGTGTACAGATATTGAGAAGTGGAGAGACTAAGATCAGATGGAGAGGCAGGTTATTTATCTTTACTAGGTTTTTCACTGTTTTTCATTTTAGAGTCGTCACACTTTATACAAATGCTTATTTATCTTTCCAGAATCGCAGAGTAAGCACAGCGTTGCATGGCGGAGAATTGTGGGTTCTAATAAGTTCCATTGTGTACGTTTTTGTCATATTGTATGTTAAATTCAATAAAAAGATAATCGCATTTCGTTGTTTTGATTTTTAGTAACCTAAAATATTATCAGAATTAAAAAAGTGGATTAGGGCTGTAACTTTTATATCGATAATTTTCAGTATGTCGATATTAAGAAGTCGATAGTTTACACCACTATCATTACTGAGCATGTCATTCCACTACGAGTCGGCTGTTATAAGGGCTGATTCCTATCTGTAACAGTAATATAATTTGTGGATTAGAGATGCTACATTTGCTGATCTGTGAAGAGAATTTGTATAGAATTTGTAAACATATTAAGGTGGGACCGCATTAGAACGGCGCTGCGCGGCGCGTCGCTTCGCTTCACGTCGCTTCACGGTTGTCGCGGAGTTCCGCGAATACTCTGACTACTTCCGGTAAGAAACGAAGTGAGTAAATTGATACAATGATTATGGTTCTAATATTGTTATGGGTAATAAATAAATTATGAATCTAATTATGTGAATTATTAGTGTTACCGATACTACCAGCAGCAATCCCAATTCCTTTGTCAGTATAAATAGCGTTGTGTCGACTCAGTGGTAATAATGGTATTGTACTGTGTCGGTATTTTAAGAATATTATTCTGCTTTGCCTTTAAGGCAGACATGTGGCTTTCTCTTGTGACTTGTTCAATTCGGTTCTGAACATCATAGTGATCGGGTGATAAAAGGCGAGACCTGGGAGCGAAGAAAGGTACAGCAGGTAAGAGTGTGAATTGGCCAGGTGGCGTGGTTATAAATAATATATATAAGGATATATTATGGTAAGTGCCTGATGGCTTAGTTAAGAATTGTGGAAGTTCATGAAGTATGGTCCATCCATCTGATATGTTCAACCACAGAACACTGGAAGAGGTTTCTATGTTTTGTGTGTTCAACAGTGGCCGGAGAGCCCGAGCCTCTCCTGATCTCTTGTCCTGGGGGCGTACGAGATGCGTCAAGGGTAGCCTGGGGGCGTACACTGATGCGTCAAGGGCAGCCTGGGGGCGTACGAGATGCGTCAAGGGAAGCCTGGGGGCGTACACGATGCGTCAAGGGTAGCCTGGGGGCGTACACCGATGCGTCAAGGGCAGTCGTGGTTGGACCACGTGTGTCATTCGGTGACGCAGGCGATGAGACCGCCTAGTTGTGTGAGAGAGATCAGGAGTGTCAGTGATGACGCAGTTAAAGCGGTAGTAAGACCGTAAATAAGTTGCGAGGCATGGGCAGACTATAGGGGAGGTTGGAGGTCTGTGAGGGGGTTGATGAACCCCCTGGTTGTGTTGATTATAGAAAGGCAGCTCTCACGGCCCCTAACGGAAGGGACAGGTGTAATGGCCCCTAGATGTGTCTAGGTTTCCTGTTGTTAGTACTGAGAATTTCTCGGCTTCCGTGCAGAGAGTAAAGCGGGCCGTATGACCCGTTCCATTGACTATGGCTCTCAATGCGTATAGATAAGACGATACTTCGTGAGCAGCCTATGTTACTCCCTAAAGTTATTAATCCATTTACTCTTATGTCGTGTAACTTATTGTATGCATTATGGTTTATATAAATCGCCACGACAACGGTACCTATCGCATTACAACTGCAGTTAGCGGCAGCTCGCGTCATTTCTATACCCGTTCGCGTGCGAGCAACATATCAAGATGAGCGATAGTGACGAGGATTTGGTTATTATTGTTGAATCTAGAAATCACGTGGAAGTCATCATAATTCTCTTATTTCAATTAAAACTACGTTCGTTAATACATCCTCTCTATATTTTTTCAAAACATATGTTCTTCACATTCTACATTTCATAATTAAGACAGTTAACCAAACTTCATTAATGTCACTAATAATAAGCATAGACAGAACGGGTACATATATAATCTCATCATCCCCCCTCAATTCTAATTTATCTTAATAAGAATTGTATTCTAGAAGTACGACATTTAAATTAAATAAATAATATTAACATTATTATGAATTAAATAAATACCTAACAAAAATGAACAAAATTAACTATTTACAGACAACAACTAAAATTAATCAAGTCCTAGCTTCTTACAAAAATAGATATGCTTCTCCTTTGATGCCTTAGTTAGGATATCAGCAACATTTTCATTCGTATTCACATATTTGACAATAATTTCCTTTTTATTTATCAAATTCTTAATAAAATGATATTTAATATCAATGTGTTTTGCCCTTTTACTGTTTTCATTAGATTCAATTAATTTGATAGCAATTTGATTGTCAACATTCATTATTGCATCTATCGGATATTTAAAATCATGTAATAAGCCTTTTAAATAAATTATCTCTACAGACGTGAGAGCAACAGCTATATATTCAGCTTCAGCGGTCGACAGTGCAACAACATTTTGTTTCTTGGAGAACCAAGTCAACAGATTGTTGCCATGATATACTGCGCATCCACTAACGCTTTTACGGTCACTTTTATCTCCAGCCCAATCAGCATCAGAGTAACCAACCAAGTTACAAATGTTTTCCCGTTTAAATATTAAAGATTTCGACTTTGTATGTTTAAGGTAGCGTAATACTCGCTTAGCAGCCTTCCATAGTGACATATTGGGTTTATCCAAATACCTACTCAAATATGAAACTGCAAAACAAATATCAGGCCTACTAGAAGTTGCCAAATATAAAAGACAACCTATTAGTTCGCGATATGGTATATCTATGTCTACTGGTTCACTTTCGGTTGCTGCGAAATTTACCTCCATAGGCGTTTCGACTCCTTTACATTCAGTCATATTAAATTTTTCAAGTAATCTTTCTATAGCTTGTTCTTGATTGATTGAAATCATTCCCGACGTTCTTTGAATATTCAATCCTAAATAGTTATTAACCTCTCCGAGATCTTTAACATTGAACTCGACTTTTAACCATTCATGTGCTTTTTGTACTCTCATCTCACTATTTGACATTAAAATTATATCGTCCACATATACCAATAAATAGACATCTTCTAAAATATATAAACAAAAATCATGTTTTGACTGTATAAAACCTTTAGCTATTAAAAACTCATGAAGTCTCTCATTCCAACATTTCGGTGCTTGTTTAAGTCCATATAACGATCGTTTTAGTTTTAAAACGAGACCTTTTACAACTGTAACTCCCTAAGGTGGTTTTATATAAACATCTTCTTTTAGATGTCCATTCAAAAAGGCAGTTGGAACATCTAGTTGTTTCATAAACATATTGTTTTGAACAGCTTGACTGAGCATCATCCGAATTGTAGGCATGCGTGCAACTGGCGAATAAACATTAAATAAAGTTTCTTCTTGGAATCCTTTTGCTACTAGTCTCGCCTTTTTGGTTCCGTCTTTCTTTGTTGTAAACACCCATTTAGTGTCAATAGCTCTTTTTTCTCTAGGTAATTCCGATTCTTCCCAAGTTCCTAAACTTTTAAGAGAACTTAATTCCTTTTCAATAGCAGCTTGCCACTCGTCACCTCTTTCCATTGCTTCTCTGTAAGAACTTGGGTCGCCAGTACATAAGCAATAAGCGACGTTTATTTCATAATAAACTATAATATTAAAAATATAATATTTTAGGAGGTTTTATTATTCTTCCACATTTCGTTTTAACTAAATTATTATCATTAATATTATTTCTGCTTTCAGTGAAATCTTGCTCTTTATTATAATTACTTCTTGCTTCATTTAGATTTCGTTCAACGCAATCTTCCAACATTTCCTGTGGTTCAATTATTTCATCATCGATGTCATTACTATCCGTATTATTGACTTGTGGTTCTTTCTTTGTTTAAATTATTTTGTTCTAATTCAAAACCTATCATATTATTTCGTTGCTCAACAATATTATCTGCTTCTACTATTCTTTGACACCCAATTTCATCTATTGACTGATTATTATCATTTTCATCATCGTAAATAATATCATCTTCATCAAATCTGACATCTCGAGATACAAAAATTTCATTTATCTTAGGATCTCATAAGTTATATCCTGTTCTGCTATATCCTACTATTCTGCATTCACGTGCTCTTTCTGAAAATTTATTTTGCTTTGGTAAAATGCAAGCCCACGCTTTTGCACCAAACACTCGAAGTTTATCTAGGTCCCTTTTTCCGTGAAGTAATTCACACGGAGTCATGAAATTAATAGCCACAGATGTGCAGCGATTTGTTTGATAAGCTGCGCATTTAATAGCTTCTCCCCATAAAATTTTCGGTAACTTAGTTTCACTGAGCATTGTTCGTGCTTTATTGTACAGGCTACGATTCATTCTTTCTGCGACTCCATTACTTGCTGGTGAATATGGTAAACTATATTCGAAATAAATTCCTTTGTCATTACAAAATTGACGAAGTTTCATACAAGTATATTCACCGCCATTATCACATCTTATCCTTTTAACTGTTGTCTCAAATTCATTTTCATACCGTCTAATATAACTAATAATATTATCGGCTGCTTCAGACTTCCGCTTTAATAAGAAAACAACGCAGAAGTGGGAATAATCATCAATGACCGTTTGGAAATATACTTCGCCATGTATAGATGGTATGACAGATGGACCCGCTATGTCACTATGTATTAATTCTAGAATTTTATTTGACCTTGGTCGTTCGAGTGCTTTAAATGGTAGTCTTGTTGCCTTACCTTTCATGCATGCATTACATATATGATTAATAGATGGCAATTGTAACATTTGCAACGTTTTCGAACTTGTATGACCTAAGCGTCTATGCCACAGTATGCCCTCTGCCAAATGTATAGCTGCAGCTCCATCCTCCGATACAATTTCACCCTGTAAAATATACAGCTTTCCATTATTATATGCCCACAGTGTAGAACCATCATTGAAAGAAATTTTGGCATATTTATTTCTAAATATAATCTCATTTGGTTTCTCAAGTAATTTCCTTACAGAGAGTAAATTATATGCTAAATTTTCTACAACAAATCCATCTATTATAATCCTAGTGTTTTGACTATTTATAGCTAAACATCCACTATAATAAGCTACTAAGTTTTCACCGTTAGCTGTATTTATTTATATGGGGTACCTTAATTTCTGAATGTTTGTCATAAATTTAAAATATTCATGCGATATAAAATTTTGTGACGCACCAGAATCTATTACAAATGAAATATAACTATTAAATGTCTTACAAGTTAGTGTAAATTCTCCATCTACCATACATCCCATTTCATAATTGCTGACGGTTGCCTCGTCCCTCGATGTTGTCGCTCTATTAGCCCCGCTAAAATAACCTCGGCCTCTGACAGTACCTCCTTTATAATTGGCACCACCACGTATAAAATTTCCACGTGGTTGAACGAAATGCGTCTTATTGTTTACAAACTTTCGACAATAAAACGCTTTATGTCCCTTTTCGTTGCATTTCCAACATACGATGCTGAAAGCTTGATCTGTTGTCATATTTCTGTCGTTTTCTACCAATCTTATTTCTGCGTCTAATAATTTTGATTTTATATTATCTAAAGTCAATCCGTCGTTCATTACTTCTAAAGCAGTTTTGACGTCATTATATTTTTCGGGTAAAGCCAATAACAGATAAACAATTTTATCGGACTCATCCATTTTTGAAATAGCCTCATTGTCACTAATAATCTTGTCAAATATCATAAAAAAATCTTGTAGCTTCTCATTACTGTCACATTTTAGTTCTATCAACTTTTTCTTTATATGAAGTTTATTCATAACTGATTTCCTTCTGAACATATTTTCTAATGCGTCCATCATCTCTTTTGCGCTATTACAACCTTTAACTAATTGCAATAAATTATCGCCTATTAGTTGTACAATCAAAGATCTAGCCATAGCATCTTTTTTCTTGTCCTCAATTTTAACATCAGTGCATGCCACGATACTACTTAATCCTCTCTCTTCCATGATTAAATCTACTCTAAATTTCCAGTTATGGAAATTGTCACCATTTTCCAAGCGTATGAATGGAACATCGATTTTACTACTCATATCTGACATTATAATATTATATATTGTATATATTCTTATGTGTACTTTACCAAATTGAGAAATATGAGGCGGCCCATAACCTGTTGAATCTAGAAATCACGTGGAAGTCATCATAATTCTCTTATTTCAATTAAAACTACGTTCGTTAATACATCCTCTCTATATTTTTTCAAAACATATGTTCTTCACATTCTACATTTCATAATTAAGACAGTTAACCAAACTTCATTAATGTCACTAATAATAAGCATAGACAGAACGGGTACATATATAATCTCATCAATTATTTCTTTGTTGTGTGCAGAAGATGAACGAATTATGGAAGAGAAAAAAAAGAAGAAGAAATGGATTGCTGACATACCAAGGTCACGCAACCAAGAAGGCGAATATCACTATTTGTTTCCTCGCCTTCATAGTGACTCTGCACGATTTCACACTTACTTCAGAATGTCCAAGACAAAATTCTATAAACTATTGTACTGGACGAAACCACATATACAGCAACAGGATACTCGATTTATAAAATCAATCGGTGCAGAAGAAAGACTCATGGTTACAATTAGGTAAGTATTTATTTTTAGTTAAAATTTCGAATTAGAACAGAGTTTTATTTACTTGTTACAGCTTATACTCTTCAATTTGCTTCGAAGCAGAGGACGAGCCGGTTTTGATACATGCATAAAATTACAAAATATCATGTACCACCAAACCATCTGGAGTTATGTAGTATTGACGTTTAGGAGTTGTACTCATAGTTTCAGTGTTGCAATCCGATGTTTCAGTCAGACATTTTTCACTCTTCATTGAAGTTTAAAGAGGTGGACTGTCTACTTGAGTCTGAGTTAGAATATCAGTATATTCTAACTCAGACTCCGAACTCAAATATCTTGTTCTTGAAGGAGGTGTAGAAGTCTCAATAACATAGCACTGGCTATCTGGTCTAGAAACATTTTGAATATTCTGGAGGGGTTGACGCTGCAGAAGGTCAAATTCAGCTTGCGAAACTGCTAAATATAATTGATTTTTAATTTTTTATTGCACATCCGGAGGAAAAGTCACGACTGTATCGGCCATTGCTGTGAAAAATGAATGTATGGGATTATTGGTGCTTGCTCTTGCTGCCTGTTTTCCGCGGCCTTCTAAATATTTCCCAAGAACTCCCGCAACCTCAGATTTCTGTTGAACTTCCTTTCTAATCTTTCTTTTTGTCATATCAGCAAACATTGCTGATGAAGTCGATGCCGGAGTGGATCTTATTGTAAGTACATTATCCTCGGTATTAGGCAATGAGTTTGGTGTGCTATTTGAGTCATCTTCACTGGATACACTTTTCATTAGATTGCTCTTCACTTGTCTTTCTTGAAAAAATGGTTGTAGAAAATCCATTTTTTTTTTCGTAGCGCCATGGTTTTGATGTCGTTGCTCCATCTCCACTTTTAGTCTTCCGTCTTTTGAGGCTTCTGTTGTATCCATCTCGCAACGATTTCCACCTTTCCTTGCAACTTTTGGCTGAAAATAATGATTAAAAATACATATTAGTATTTTTTATTTTAAAAAATAGTTTAAATAATATTTTTCTAATAATTATTAGGTACTATTTGTCTGTTAGTATTTTTATTTTATTTTTAAGTAGTCTCTTATGGCTTTATGTAACACTTATGTTAACACTGTAAAATTATTTTTGTGAAACTTTTTGATCACCTACGTAAAAGTAAATAAACTACTTAAATGCTTTTTTTTCAGATTTTTGGCGACTGGGGATTCATTTAAAACAATAGGAGAAAGTTTTCGCCTCGGCTACTCAACTGTTCAAGAAATCATCCATACTACCTGTGCAGTTATTTGGGAAGTTTTATCAAAATTAGTTATGCCTGAGCCAAATGAAGAAATGTGGAAAAAAATAGCCGAAGACTTTCATAACAAATGGAACTATCCTAATTGTCTAGGAGCACTGGATGGAAAGCACATAAAAATACAAGCTGCTGCCAAAAGTGGGTCACTATATTATAATTATAAAAAGTTTTTCTCAATCGTGTTTGATGACTTTAGTGGACGCAGATTATAAATTTATAATTGTAAATGTGGGTGATCTTGGAAAAAACAGTGACGGTGGTATATTTTCCCGTTCTGAACTACGCAAAAAAATAGAACGTAACAGCTTAAATATACCTTCCCCAAAACCCTTATCAGTAATAATCGATCCAATGCCCTATGTCATAGTAGGTGATGAAGCTTTCTCTCTGAAAACGTACCTCATGAGACCCTATCCTGGCACTCAATTGGATGATGAATCAAAAAAGATTTATAACTATCGTCACAGCCGTGCACGTCGTGTTTCAGAAAATGCGTTTGGTATATTATGCCAAAAGTTTAGAATTTTCTATCGCACGATATCCCTTTGTCCGAAAAATGTGGATAACATAGTTCTGGCAACTTGTTGTCTTCACAATTTTCTGAGACATGATACAGTTACCTGTTTCAATGAACAACAACCTACCGAAGAAAATATACCATCCGAAGCAGTTTGGGAAAATTTACCACGAGTAGGTGGTAATTTCGTAAATAATGCCTTCCAAGTTCGCAACATTATTTTACTTCTAATAAAGGGTCAGTGCCATGGCAAAGAGATAGAATTAGAAGAGGATGTCGGCGAGAATAAACATACCTAATAGAAATACCTACTTAGGTATGTAGAATAAACATACCTAAGTAGTAAGATTTCTGATTTTAATAAAAACTAAATTTTAAAGATATCAAAAAATTGTTTCACTTACCTGATACACCCATTTCTATTGCGATTTCCGCCCATATATTGTCTTTCCTTGACTGGTTCATATAGTGTTCATGTTGGAGATCGTACAGCTCTCGGTAAGCACTAACTACATTAATTAATTTTTCTTCGTTTAAATCCATTTTCGAATACCAAACACAATGCGCGTGTATTTTCACCGAGTGCAGAGGCGCGTTCAGGGCCTTCGCGCGAAGTACAACTTTTCGCTCTAACCCCGTTCAATGCCTTTGAGCGTGACAACCGGGTGAAACAACCGCCCGTTCAAGACCTTTGAGTGTCGGCGCGAGTTACAACCGAACAACCATCGAATTTGATAGTTGTAAAACGCTCTGACGTTTATGACTGAAATACTCTTACGTGATTGGATGATATTGGCGGCCATATTCTATAATGTCATCTACTAGAAAGAGAGAGAAATAAAAAATCATGTGAAAGAGGGAGATAAAAGATTTGGTTGCTGCAATCCGTTCAACGCCTTTGAGCGAGTTAAAAAACAACCGGACAACTACACCCAGAGGCGCTGAACGCGCCTCAGTACATTCCCGTAGTATTACTATTCTCTTTGGCAGTACACAAACTGAAGCGACGCGCCGCTTGCTATATCGAACTGCGCGTCGCTGCACTGCGCGTCGCGGCGCTGCGCGTCAAAATATTCTCTCGGAGGCAACTATGCCGCGACGAGCAGCGACGCGCGGTGCAGCGCCGCTCTAGTGCGATATGCATCATACGATATGATTGAAATAATATTTTGAAGATTTGTGCCGCGCTGTGCAGCGCAGCGCAGCGCCGCTGTAATGCGGTCCTGCCTTTACTTTCTCATCTGTGGAGAGAATATGTCTCAGATAGGGATGCCACGATATATCGGAAAAGCAATAACTATCGATATATCGACGCCTAAATATATCGATATTTATCGATATCGATAATAAGATATCTTTATAGACAATGTAAATAACATTTTAGCCACTGGAACGTCCGTGGGGACTATAGTCCCCAAAATCTCGATCTTCTCGATCGACCTGGGTACTATGGTACCCAGTTCCCTTTGCGTAAAACCGCGCGGTGTGATAAAAAAATCGCGAAAAATAAAATATTATCTCTATGGCTTTATTCCTTTGTCAATAGTCTCTTTCATAAGTTGACAGGTCATGTCCAATTTATTTTTAGTCTTAGATTGAAATAAATTTGTCATAGTCTGCGGTTTAACTTACTTGGCCGTATCCATACGTTTCTTACTCCATGACCGATGAGATTTATTGCGTACTTACTTAGTCTGTATTAGTATTTTCGTAGAGTGTTCTATATCAAAATAAACTAGAAGAATTGGGCTACATTATTATGTATGGTTTATGATAGTTTATAGTGTTATATTGCCACACTAAACGTTTTTTTCAAAAAGTGAGTATTTTTGAAATTTTAAGCACTTTAGTTACTATTCTCGTCATTATTCATTCAATTATGAATCCTTATCTAATTAACTATTATAAGTTCATTCCTTATTAAATTAGCTTTCCATACGTATTTTTTATTTAATTTTAGACACAATAATTTATTTTTTGCATTTTTTTAAAATTTGAGGTCGCGCGTGCGCATCTCGCGTATATAATTACGTAATTAATCGATTTTATTATTTTTTTCTTTTTTCATTAAAAATATTACCCAAAACTATTATATATCAAAATAATCTTCAAGAATAGGGCTATAATAATATATATGGTTATTTAAAGTTTTATAAAATAGTTTTTGTGCAAAAATTTTTTTTAAAAAATCGGGTCTTCCGCGACCTTCCGAACATTTTCGCGCTTCATTCATTTAATTATTAATCCTTATCTAATTAACTGTTATAAGTTCCTTCTATATTAAATTACCTTTCCATACGTATTTTTTGTTCTCTTGTAGACAGTATATGTCACTCTCCGCAATTTTTTGAACACTCCGTACGCGCCGGGTTGAGTCATTCCGCAATGGTCAACCTTTGATATTTGAGATATACTACTTTTTGCTTTTGAAACCCACCACGCTTCGCGTGGCGAGCGTTCCAGTGGTTAGAATCCCAAAAAAATGTATTGATTGTTGGAGATTTTAATCTAAGCAATATATCATGGCACGGTTCAGACAGCGGTCTCACTGGATGTGTCCAGTCAGGCAATACACTAGCTCACACTATTTTATTGGACTTTATTTTACTGAATGATTTAACGCAGTATAACAACATTTTTTACTGTAATAATATAATTTTGGATCTTGTTTTGTCGAATGTAACAATCGAGGGGTTGGGTCCTAGCTCCAATATATTAAGTGTGATTGACCCATATCATCCTCCCTTAGAATTTTCCATCTCCAGTTATGCGAAAAAGCTACTTTCACCGACCTCGAGCAATTAATTATGCTTCCATAAAGCAGACTATGACAAAATCGTAGCACATCTCGAAAATATCCTATAGGAAACTGAATTCTCAATTTGCTCTTCTGTAGACGACATGGTGCTACGTTTTTACAGCATACTAAGAGAGTCTATTAGAAAATACGTCCCAATAAGCAAACACATGTCTGGTAAATATCCCAAGTGGTTCTCTAAGGATGTTATTAAACTATTACGCGAAAAACTTAAGTTACGAAAAAAAATAACAAAATATAAGAATCCATTAGACGTAATTTCATATAAAACAATTAAAAAACCCTGTACTGAATCTATAAAAAACGCCTATAATAACTATACAGGGTGTCCCAAAAAATAGTGTCAAGCGAAAGTCCAGAGTTAGAGCACCTCTTGGAGTACCCGAATCACCCCCATGTATGTTCCGCGATTATTCGTAGTTTTAGAGTAATAATTTTTTTTCTGACTTTTTGAAAATTTCGATCTAAAGAACTTAAAATTTTTTAATAAAAAAAAGTTGAACATATTTTAATGTTTTTTCTTTATGCCACTGAATTATCTTTAGTGCTTCTTTTATGTCTAAAATAATCAGCTTCGTAACTTAAGTGGAAATTTAGAAAACAGTAGTGTAAAGTCAAAATTTGAATGTTAGTGAATATTTACTTAAAAATTCATCTTTAAATTAAAAATCTAAACAGGCGAATTCATGGTTTCTAAGTATGTGTAAAAATTTCTCTAGACTCTCTGCTTTCATAATAGTTAAAAAAAAAGTACTTAATAGGGCTACTTTGGCTTAAATCGGCCATCAAAGACAGCAAGGTGAAAATTTCATAAAACTCGACTTCTGAATATATTTTTTTTAAATTCCAATTATTTATTAATAAACCAAAAATGATTGTAGAAAAGCTAAAAATTTATTATTTGAAGGTCAAAAATAACTGTTCCTGCTGCCATCTTTAATAACCTTTGAAGGTTTATTATAACTTAATAAATGAAACAAAACATTATTTTCAAAGTATTTATTATTTGATCGCTTAAAGAAAGTTTTCAAAATGACGACCTTCGTGCTCAATACATATTCTACATCGTCTAAGAAAGTTTTCTTTTAAATTTATAAATGCAATTCTGTTGTTTTTTTATTGTTTCTTCCGCTTGTCTTAATTTTGTTCTTAACACTGTGACGTTTGTAATGTCCTTGGCGTATACTAATTCCTTGTAGTATCCCCAGACGAAAAAATCTATGGGGTTCAAGTCGGGGGACCGTGGCGGCCACGCAATGGGCCCTCCACGACCGATCCATCTGCCTGGAAATGTTTCAGACAAATGTTGTCTAACATTTCTAGCAAAATGGCATGGAGCGCCGTCGTTTTGAAAAATCATATTTCTCCGCGTTAATAGGTCTACATCTTCTAATAAGACGCCGAGATCACGTCGTAGAAATTGCAAGTAGGCCTCGCTGTTCAGTCGGTCCGGTAGTTCGAACGGACCAATCAGCTGTCCGTTTAGGATGCCTGACCACAAATTGATACTAAATTGTTCTTGGAAATTAGATTCCCTTGTGAGGTGTGGATTTTCAATACTCCACGAATGGTAGTTATGCGCATTAAACACCCCACATCGCTTAAAATGTGATTCATCAGTCCATAGAATATTTTTAAAGAAATTTTCGTTTTCAGCTTGTCTCCGTAACATTTCCTGACAAAATGCCACCCTTCTCGGGTAGTCTGCGGGCTTGAGCTGCTGAACTTTCTGGATGTGATATGGGTGAAAACGCTCTTGATGAAGTATTCGATGTGCTTGTGATTTCGGAATTCCGATTCGACGTTCTATTGTTCTTACACTAACTGATGGATCTCTCACCACTTCTTCGACCACTGATTGGACAGTATCTGGGTTACTCATTTCAGATGGGCGCCCCGATCTTCTACCTGGTAGGCGTTCTTCCATGTAAGAGTTATGTACTCTTAAAATCATGCGATGATCAGGCCAAGTTTCAGGCTGAGGTCCACCTCCATTTTGTACTTGCTGCCGGAACAACCTGGCTGCTTCAGAAGCATTTCCTCTTGCATATCCATAAAAGTAATGCATAAGAGCATATTCTTGCGATGAAAAAGACCACAAAATGAAGAGCTTGAAAAGTCCGTTAAGAATGCCAAATTTGTCAAAATCCCGTTTTCACACAAAACCAAATCGTAATCGCACTCAAGGTCCGTAAAGAAAGCAAAGTTCGTCAAATAATCACAAATGAGCGTATCGTACGTAAGGCGCAAACAAAAGCAGGCAAACGACTGGCGCCAGAACACAATAGGCGCTCGGACTACACCCCCCGCCTCATCCCCACAAAGAATCGCATTCCTCAGTTACAGTTATCCATTTCGCCAATGAGAGTGAGAGAGATAGCAATAATGCGGTCTCTTTCATATCCTCTCACTCGGGCAATTTTTTAGCAGGTAAGTACTGCGTTACATCCAACACTACAACCGATGTGATCCGCGAGAAAAATATTTAAATATGGGTTTCATGTAGTTAATTTTTGCTAAATTGTAATTAATCTGAACCTTAGAAATTATAAAAAGACCAGATATTTTTTTTATCATCTGATAGGAATTTGGTAAATTTTATGAAATTTTCACCTCGCTGTCTTTGATGGCCGATTTAAGCCAAAGTAGCCCTATTAAGTACTTCTTTTTTTAAATGATTATGAAAGCAGAGAGTCTAGAGAAGTTTTTACACATACTTAGAAACCATGAATTCGCCTGTTTAGATTTTTAATTTAAAGATGAATTTTTAAGTAATTATTCACTAACATTCAAATTTTGACTTTACACTACTGTTTTCTAAATTTCCACTAAAGTTACGAAGCTGATTATTTTAGACATAAAAGAAGCACTAAAGATGATTCAGTGGCAAAAAGAAAAACATTAAAATATGTTCTACTTTTTTTTATTTAAAATTTTTAAGTTCTTTGGATCAAAATTTTCAAAAAGTCAGAAAAAAAATTATTACTCGAAAACTACGAATAATCGCGGAACATACATGGGGGTGATTCGGGTACTCCAAGAGGTGCTCTAACTCTGGACTTACGCTTGACACTATTTTTTGGGACAACCTGTATAAGTAATATTGAGAATTCACTACAAAAATCCCCTAAGCTTTTCTGGACTTTTCTTAAGGCAAAAAGACGCAACAGCTGCTCATATCTAACATCTATGAACCTCAACGATTCAAAAGCGACTAACGGCGAGGAAATCAGCAACCTCTTTGCAACTTATTTTGCGACCGCATACAGAGGTACATCCCAACTCCAACAGCCCTTAATTAACAGCTCCGTTCCTCAGGAAAACTTCAATTCACTTTGCAGCGTTTGTATCACTATAGATGAAGTGCGTAAAACACTAGAGTCTCTTGATTGCAACAAGGGAGCTGGCAGTGACGGTATACCATCGCTGTTTGTCTCGAAGTGCCACAAGGCGCTCGCGCTACCTTTGACAATCATATATAACAAGTCTCTGGTGGCGGGAACTTTCCCGTCAGCTTGGAAGGAGGCCAGAATAGTCCCAATTTTTAAGTTAGGAGATACTTCCGCAATTGAAAATTACAGACCGATATCTATCTTATCAGTATTTGCCAAAATTTTCGAATCTCTGCTAACTCCAATTATTTCATGGCATATTAAACACCAAATTTGTCATCAGCAGTCTGGATTTATGCCTGGTCGATCTACCACAACCAATCTTCTCTCGTTTACTTCTTATGTCACCAAGCAAATGGACAGCCGTATTCCAGTAGACACTATATACACGGATTTCAGCAAAGCCTTTGACACTGTCGACCATGAAATCTTATTAAAAAAGTTATCACTTTGCGGTTTTTCCGGCAATTTGTTGAAATGGTTTGGTTCATACCTTTCCACCCGAATATCGAGAGTTGTTGTAGGTGACTACACGTCTCAACCCTTCGAGGCTTATTCTGGTGTTCTTCAGGGCTCCTATTTTGCCCCTATACTGTTCAACATATTTGTTAATGATGTTGTCACTTGCTTTAAACATGCCCAATGCTTTCTATATGCTGATGACTTGAAGCTATCGATGCCCATAAGGAACACTAATGATTCTGAACTACTTCAAGAAGACATAAACCAGCTAGTCAAATGGTGTGCTACTAACCGCATGTCTCTTAACACAAGTAAATGTAAATATATGCGATTTACTAGAAACAGAGACAACTTAACATCCCAATACTTCATAGATGGCCATTTGCTGGAAGAAGTAGACAGCATACGCGATCTTGGTGTTCATTTGGACAAGAAGCTTCACTTTCATCAGCATGTCGATAAAATAGCTAATAAAGGTTTTCAAATGTTGGGTTTCGTTATAAGGAATAGTAAAGAATTTAAAAAATCATCTACAAAATTATTATTATACTCAACACTTGTTCGCTCCCATCTTGAATATTGTAGTCAGGTCTGGTCTCCATTCTATAATACTCACATTAATAGACTTGAACGTATACAGAAAAGATTTCTGTGGCACTTAACATTCCAATCCAATAAAGCTAGGATACTCACCAAATACGAGGAACGCCTGTCCTATTTCAAAATAAATAGCCTTCAAAACAGAAGATTACTACTAAATCAGGTACTCTTATTTAAAATAGTCAATGGATATATGGACTGCCCCCAGCTATTGCAGGAAATAAACTTTAATGTACCTATAAAATCACTGCGTCTATCCGGATATAGACCCTTTTTGCCTCAGCTATGTAGAACCAACTCTCATAAATTCTCCACATTAAATAGGTTGCAATGTCAATATAACACTTTGTTTGGCGGGAAGGATATTGATATTGATATTTTCTCCAGCAGTCTCCAAAAGTTCAAACATCACATTTTGAAAGCTTTTACAGATCTTTGAATTTGTCATTCATTTTGAAAGCTTTTACACATCGTTGAATTTGTCACCAGAGAGCTGGAACACCTTTTTCGTCTTTCGGTTGTCCTAAATTGTTCTACTGGTTTTTTTGTTGTTACTAATTTTTGATACATCTCCACCCTTGTTAATGCATGCCGTGGCGACCTTTAATTAAGACAGCGCTTAGCTCACCTCTAAGTATTAAGATTTTTATGTGTATGTTTCAGTGTATGTTTTGTTGGTTGTCCTAAATAAATAAATAAAATAAAATAAAAAATAAGCCGATATCGATATATCAGTATCGAAAAAAAACTCGATATTGTGACGATATATCGAAAACCCAAATTAAAATACTACGTTCTCTTGGCATACCTCCTACCGTAGTTGACTGGTTTCGTAGTTACCTGCTAGGGCGTCGGCAACGTATACACGAATTGAGGATTCCTTCTCTGACTGGTGCAGTATCAATGCGGGTGTCCCTCAGGGTGGCGTATTGTCTCCACTTCTATTCTCTATATTTATTAATTCCATTACACATTCATTTTCGTATCTCTATCACTTGTATGCTGATGATTTGCAGATCTACATGCAAGCAACATTATCAAATCTCTCGCATGCTATCGCTGAAACTAACAGCGATCTCAAGTTGATTGACGACCGGAGTAAATCATATGGACTTATCATTAATCCTACAAAATCTCCAACAATTATTATTGGCAGTCCGTATTTTGTTTCAAGGACTGATTATAGTGTGTTGCCAGCGGTAGTATTTAGCGGTACTATTGTTCCTTTTACCAAATGTGTTAAAAATTTAGGTTTAGTTTTTGATCAGTGCTTATCTTGGCGACCGCAAGTTGAAGCTGTTCGCAAGAAGCTCTTCGCTGCTTATGGTTCACTCTACAGGTTTCGTAATTTTCTTCCGATTAGTACTAAAATAGAACTAGCACAATCACTTCTGCTTTCTCTCCTCGATTATGCTGATTGTGCCTGCACCCAGGCAATTTCAGCATAATCGAGGAGGTCTGCGGAGCTTCTCGACAAGCTGGAGCGTCTGCAAAATGTGGCCATTAGATTTATTTTTAACTTACGAAAATATGATCATGTTTCTTACTATCGCTCTCAACCTCAACTCAAATGGCTTCGAATCAGACAACGTAGAGACTTACATGTCTTGTCCCTTCTTTACAATATTCTGTTTCATCCAATGTCTCCACCTTAAGTCTCATTTCTCTTTTCGGTCTACTTCGTCGAGTCGTAATTTGCGATCTAATTACATTTTATTCCTGGACATTCCGCCTCGCCTGACTCACTTTCTGACGTACTCGTTTCCTTCTCTAGCCGTCGGGCTATGGAACTCCCTCCCTGAGAGTATTAAGAGAGCGCGTACGCTAGATTCTTTCAAATCCTTAGTTCGTAGTCACTTCCTATCCACAAATCCTTAACCGCTATACTGTTATTTATGTCCCTTTCCTATCACACAAGCAATATTTATTCCTATTTCTGCACCCTTCCCCTTGATTGCCCTTTTTCCTATTTCCCTGTCTGAAGGTTGCCTGGGAAGAAATTGCTTTTAAGCAATAAGGCCGCCTATTTGTACATATAATTTTTTTTACATTTGTATCTCATTGTAATACAATTTTTATACAATAAAAGGTTTATTATTATTATTATACATTTATTCCAAAAAGCATCTTAAGTTTTTTACAATATATAGATATAAAAACACAAATATTATAAAAAACTTAAATCTAGGGTTCCACTGGCAGCGGAGCATGGCCCAAGCTACCGGTGGTTAGAGCTACAGGGAGAGGAATCTCCGGACGATACGTGCCGTGTCAAGAATCACCGCCTTCTGTATTTGGCCCTTGATTCACCCGTCAAGCGAGAGCCCCTTAAGATGTCGGTCGAGACTCTTCGCTATTAAACCGTTCGCAGAAACTACTTTCGGAACAATGATCGTCGAGTCAACATCCCACATGGCGGTTACCTCGTGAGCCAAGTCAAGGTACTTGCTGACTTTGTCCTTCTCAGCTTTCACGAGATTCTCATCATGAGGGATAGTGATATCGACGAGCACTGCTCGGCGTTGGGACCAGTCGACCACCACGATATCAGGCTTATTGCAAACAATATTCCTGTCCGTGATGATAGAGCGGTCCCAATAGAGCAACGCACGATCATTTTCAAGAACTGGCACTGGTGCGTACTTATAGTACGGCGTCTCAGTCTCGACAAGGCCGTATCGAATGGTAAGTTGCTGATGGATGATCCTGGCCACTAGGTTGTGTCTGTGCAAATACTCGCCGTTAGCAAGATGAGAACAACCAGAGATAATATGCCTGAGTGACTCTCCGGGACGGCGGCATGCCCGACAGATGTCAACTGTACCGTCCTTCAGGATATATTTTCTATAGTTGTTCGTCATCATTACTTCCTCTGCAATTGCACAGGCAAAACCCTCGGTTTCCCCAAAAAGGTCCCCGAAGCGCAGCCAGTTTACCGAAGCGGGCAGGTCTACATCAGGCCCAGTCAAGGTCCGATAAAACCTCCCGTGCAGCTCCTTGCCCGTCCATTCTTCCTTGGGTCTTCAACGTTGAGCACCGATAGTTTGCGCCAGTTCTCGATTGCCATGGATAGAGGGGTAAGTCCTTTGTCAACTGCCACAACATCACGATGCATCCCACATTCGTTGTTAAGGAAGTAATTCCTGAGGCTGCTTCACGGTTGTGAAGGTTCTTGGCGTTTAGAAAGCCACGACCTCCCCACTTCCGTGGGATGTACAGTCTCATAATAGACGAGCGAGGGTGGAGCATGCGATGTGTTGTGAGCAGTTGACGCACTCTCCTGTCCAAGGCGTCCAGCTTAGTTTCGAGTCCATCTCAGTATGCCAAAGGAGTATATCAATATAGGCATCACCCAACCGTTAAAGGCATGCACCTTATTGCCGCCAGACAAAAGACTGTTAAGTACCTTTGCTAGGCAACAGAAGAAGCGTGCCTTCACCGATTTCTTGACGTCCTCTACTGATATTCCCAAAGACTGAGCCACACCAAGATATTTGTATGTGTCGGCATCGGAGAGAGATCTGAGTGTCATTGTCTCGGGGAGTTGCACATTCGGTGAATTTACAACTTTCCCCCGCTGCACATGTAAGACCGCACATTTGTCTACACCGAACTCACTTTTGATAGCATTGCTGAAAATCTGTGTGATTTTTAGCAGCTCCACCAAATCTTGGTGTTTTGGGTGCAAACAACTTGAGGTAGTCCATGTACAGCAGATGACTAATGAAATGACTTCGCCCTGTCTCCGGAGCCGACAGCCTAGACCTGAGTCCTTCAGCAGAGTGCTGATAGGGTTCAGTGCTAGGCAGAACCATAAGGGACTCAAACTGTCACCCTGGAAAATACCTCTCTCTATTTTAATCAAGTCTTGTGGATCAGGAGGGCTGTCGCCACTACATGGCTGACGAAGAGCTGTGGTCCACTGCAGCATACAGTTGCTTAAAAAGAATTTCAGAGTTGCATTAATTTTATACAACTCTAAAATCCTCTCCAAACACGAATGTGGCACCGAATCATAGGCCTTCTTGTAGTCAATCCATGCAGCAGAGAGAGATCCCCTGTTCCGCCTGACCTGTTGGCTAATGGTCATGTCTATGACGAGGAGCTCCTTCGTACCACGGGGCCCAGCCTTACATCCATTCTGAGTAGAGGCCAAAATATTATTTGACACAATGTGTGTGTTAATTTTTGTGGTCAGAATGGATGTAAGGAGCTTGTAGATGGTAGGTAAGCATGTGATTGGTCTATAATTCTTTGGCTCCATGGTACTTCCAGACCTGTGGAGCAAGAAGGTGGTACCGGTGGTCATAAAAGTGGGAAGGGAACCGTGTTCTAGGGCTTCTTGAAACTGTGTAGCCAAACGAGCATGCGAACATCGGAACCACTTTACCCAAAAGTTGTGCAATCCGCCAGGCTCTGGGCATTTCCAGTTTTGAGCCGAACGGATGGCACAACTAACGTCTACGGGGCCTATGGTAATAGGCCCCATTGGCTCAATGGATTCACATTCTCGTTCGACGGCACACATCCAATCATCCTCTACATGATCCACAGGCAGCGACCAGATGTCACGGCAGAAACTGACCATGGCATTGGCATCAGGCAGCCGCTCATCGACCACGCGGTGATCGGTTCCCTCCCACTTTCGATATACCTTCTTCTGATCACTTTGGAAGAGGCGGTTCTGAGAGTATCTGTCCACACGTACTCTGTAGCGACGAATACGGTTCGCCCACATATAAACCTTCTGCTTCAGATAGTCTATGCGTTCCGTGACATTCGCCATATAGTCCTTAGTGTTGAATATAGAGTTAATTGTGTATCTGTAGCAGTAATATATTATCTATGCATGCTAATGTCAAATAGATGTCTTCCGGTTGTTACATAATGTAAAGAACTTAAATTATCTATTATTGTATGTTTTAGGGACTACATTTTGGAAAGCATTTTAAGGTTAAACTGTTACATTGTGTCATGCATTGTTAAAACTTATAGTTAGTTAGGTATATTGATAAAACTTGTAGTATTTGTGTGTGTTAGCTTTGTTTACTGAAAATATGTGTGTTAACTTTGTTTGCTGAAAATATGTGTGTACTCTGTTTACTGAAAAGGGTACAGAAACTAATTAACTAGGGGGGGTGTTGAATATAGAGTTAATTGTGTATCTGTAGCAGTAATATATTATCTATGCATGCTAATGTCAAATAGATGTCTTCCGGTTGTTCCCTCTAAAAAAAAAATATAGAAATGATTGTGTCTCCCTTTAATGTTTGTTAATTATTATAAATGGTGCAGAATAAAACCAGTTATCAAGTTTAATGAGTTTATTTAACAGTAAAATACGTATCCCACAACACTTAGAACGGATTCCGGTTCCGGCATAGGCCTGGGTCACGTAACGCATGACTCGGGGTCGGGTATTACCGCGACTGAAGCAGATGAGCTTGCCAATGAGCACCCTGAACGAGTTGATACGCTTTTCTATTCTCACTTGCCATGCAGATATCGCAGGCCGTGGTGCTCGATCAGCATCCGGAAGCCTCGAGCAAAACGGCATGCGGTAAGGGCACCGAAGTACAGAATAGAATGCGTATCAACCAAATCTTCGCTAGTCCGAAGGTACGGAACTAGCAAAGCATTCAGTGTTCCCAACAGCGCTAGATGGCGTCTGTGCGTCGGCAAACGTGGTATTCGCGGCCTAGTGTTTAGTGCGTATCGATATTCACGAATCACGTTTTTCAAAGCGTCCTCCAGTTGCTCTTTATTCGAGAACTTACATTCATGCCAGCGTCATCCCCTTCATCAACATCGGGGTCAATCTGCGTCGCTGTTGTCGCCTCCGAATATGTCACTGCACTCGGAGCAGACGGGCTACGTGTCGAGGAAGGGACGGCGGCAGCAGGAAACGTCTCCAAGCGAAGCCGATCAAGTGCAGATTGATCCAACAGCTTACACCGATGAATCGCTCGCACTTGATCCGATAGTCGTTGGGCAGACACGGCGACGGTCGGCTCAAGGGTCTGAAACAGAAGCAGCATTCTGTCACGATACGCAGTCGGGCAGGTTCCTCCCTCTGTAGTCCCGTAATAGGCGCGCATGCAGTTCTCATTCATTGTTAGAGTCCATCGCATGCGTCGCACTATACGACCGGTAGCGGGGGCCTGTTGTGAGGCAGATAGCCTCTCACCGGACGACCACTACGCGTGACAACTACTTGTTGTTCATCAACACCCAGTGAAACATCCCTACTGTTAAGCTCAAGACCAAGAGGATATAAAGGTTGATAAGCTCTCAGCTTTTCACTCGTGCTTGTGCGCAATCGAACAACTCTGCCGTGACCATCTGCTCTTGGCATTATCTGTAAAACAACAGCAAGAAGCCACGCTACGTATCATCACTGCCGATTAAGACCACGTCACCTTCCTTTACAAGCTTCGTATCTATGCTGTATTTCCCATGAACGAATAAAGAGAGATACTCACTTCTAAAACGTTGTCTTATGTCTTCGGTGAGTTTCTTTATGTAGCGCCATCTCATGGGTAATCCCGTAGCATTCGAAACACCAACCCGCTGTTTTGCGCCGTTTTTGTTTTGGTTTTTGTTTCTGCCCCGATAGCACCCAGAAACATTGCTAGTGTTAAGGGAATCAAGCCTTCTGTATTGTCAGAGATATACGTCAAAGGTTTAGAATTTATAATGGCTTCATAAAGAATAGTTGTTAAGTCTGTTTCATGAACTGCCTTGCCAAATATGCGACGTAGAATCTTCTTGATTGTCCTTATCATTCTTTCCCAAAAACATTTTTGCATAATATTTGTCATATTCTGGCATTGTTGCTCTATTAGCTCTATTGTATGTCATTTATATATGTATGTCAAAGTTTTAGCTGAATAAAGCCAAGTTTATTTGGTTTGTCGTTATTTTTTATCAATTTATTCAGCTAAAAGTATTATAAAAAAATGTGTCTTGAATAATACAGAAAATTTTAAACAGTCCTTGATACGGTGTTGTTACTATGGAGAACAATTCACACATTGCTCGTTATTTAAGATCTGAACGCTTTGATGTGGAGACGAACAGCCATGAAGCCGATTTAAAATGGATACACTGGCGGTATACCTTCACCAATTTTCTATCAGTAGAATTACCTGAATGTAAGACTGATTCAATTTATTTAAAACTCTTAGTAAATCATTTGTCGCCAAATGTTTATTCTTACATAAAGGAATGCAAAACATATGGTGAAGCAATACAACTTTTAGATTCAATTTACATAAAACCTCAAAATGAAATTTACTCCCGCTACACTCTCACTACCAGAAAACAACAGATTGGTGAAACTGTATCAGAATATTTATTTATTTATTTTATTTATATTTATTTATTTTATATATATCCAAGCATTAAAATTATGTTGACCCTTTTTTAAAGTAGGGCTTAAAATGTTCATAATTGTTGTCTTAGACCATAGCACATGAATATAATTTTTTTCGATGCCTAAAAAGTGCAAAAAATCTATTTTAAATTAAGATTTTCAATTTTGGACCGAAAACACGGTCAGCCATGATATCTGTGGCAATGACGTCAGTCTTATAGTAAACAAAGCACCGAGGCGAAATAACCTCACAAAAACAATGCTTTTTATTAAATATCACAAAATATAGTAAAACTGTAGTAGGTATATGGAACGGGACAATAGAACAGGAATTACCTCTTCAAAGACTCCAGGAAAGCTGTGGCTGTGGATTAGCCGTACCCAGTGATATAGACATGCGAAATAACTCTCGCTTAAAATTGATTAACACTCGCTTAAAGAAATCCTGTAACTATCTACTGAAACTCAAATGCGAAAATCACATTAATGTAATTACTATAAATGAATAACTCAATCTGTGTAGGTACCTACTTCAGTTTCAACTTAAACAAAATAGAAGTTTTTAGGTTGTATGTAAAATCATTAATAAAATTTTTATCTTTCAGTTAGAATGAAAACTGACTGCAGCCGACCAACCAAATTTTAACGCCAGACGTAGAGAAAACTTGACCATTCACGCCTTTTTGATTTAATCTAAGTTATACACTGACACTAGATGATGTTTCAAAGAAAAGAATATGTACTTATGTCCAATTGAATAATGATGTCATGATGTAATTGAATATTATTTAAAAAGTATGTAATACAAACTATTCCAGTTTCATAATAATGAATATATTTATCTAAACAACTTTTACTTGAATTTACTGAGTACCTAATTAAAATTTGTTGCTTTCAGAGGTTACTTAATGAGAACTATTGTGTAGGTACTACCCTGTTCTCCTCTTGACAACGAGATTGATAAGGCAGTAAAAGTTGTGCAACATAATACAAAGCAGTGCATGCTCAGCCACATCAAAATGTGACCTGTCAACTAGAACAACATTATGTCAACAAAATAACACAAGTATTCATATACCAAAGCACCATAGAAGTAAATAGGTCCAGTTTGGTAAAACTGAAAGATGTTAAGTATATCTTCACTGATTAAACCTGCTGCCCACCACCAATCAACTGCAACATCTCCCAATAAATTGTCTGAAGTAAAGTGCTGCAAACCATCTATATCTGGCCAGACATTATTAAAAATTGTTATTTCCAAGTGAGGAAAATTATGATAATGACATTTGTTCATTAAACCTTTTAACCAAAAGCACAATAAAAAAGGTTACTTCTAGTGTTTCACCATAAGTATAAAAGGGTAATCATAGATTGCTAAGAAATTAAATTCAAAAACCCAATGAAGTCATTTAACAAGCACTAACTTGGCCCGAGTATAAAAAAGCAAATACTAATGAATATTTATTAGAGTGACTACCTGATGGTTTAGTCAGCTTAATATATACAGGATATGAAAGCAGTATTAGTGATATTAACTTACTAGAAGAAAGTAAATTTCAGAACAGCTTACGAAGAATATGCAAGTTATCCATTTTAAAGCCGTATACAAATATATTAAATGTGATTGCTGTGTTGTCAGCCTTTGCTCTTCCTAATTTACAAGACCCTTCTTATTAAATAAATAATATAAAGAAATTTTTTTTACGTACTTTATACATAACATCTAAAGATGACATGACAAATTTTTGTACTACATTAGACATTGGTGTCGATTCTGGCATGATTCTCTAAACCTAAAACTAAATTTGACAACAGTCTCTCCTTGTCATTTTGTATAGAGTATGACAAGGATAGACTGTTGTCAAATTTAGTTTTAGGTTTAGAGAATCATGCCAGAATCGACACCAATATGTTCTTCACTAAAAAAAATGTTGCATGTTTATTTGACAATAATGACTGGTAAAGGTTTAAGTTGAATCAAAATTTTTTAATTTGAAATACTCGTACATGTGTTTTATTTTTCCCTTACACCTTAAAAGATAATTTTTTATAGGTTTGTTGTTCATATTTATCATTGTCACTCAAATATATATGTTCCAAAAGTACAAATAGGTTTGAATAGAGTTAAATTAAATTTATTAATTTGTCATATATTACCTTAGGGTCGCAGGTAATAAAAGTCCAAATAATAGTAGTGATTTATTATGAAGTAATACTTTCATATACTATTAGGAAAAATGTAGTATAGTTTCTGTTCACGCTCGAGGAAGAGCGAGTGGCGGCACTGCATTCTAGTCTGTGCAGTGACAGCTTTTTTGGCGGCCGGCCGCATGTGACATGTCAGTTGAGTCGAGTCGAAATGTCATGACATGCTTAGAGGTTATGTGCGGGCCGGAATAAAATATAATACACAATATTCAAGCAAATAGTGATTTGCGCGGCGCACCTAATATCGGGGTGCGAAAGCCCGCTTTGTGTTGTGCAAGGTGTCAAAATCGCGTGTGTGAGTCGTGATGGCCTAATAGGCATTTGTAGTGCTCCGGTCTCCACCGGTGGATCCACTGCAGAACTTCAGGAGCCGCGACTTCCTTCGAGCTAGCTCAGGAAGTCCACCGGCTACGGAGGAGACGGACGGAGACAAGTGGAATCGGGGTAAGCCACAATGCTTTCTATGAGCGGGTAGTAGGGCATCAGCAATCAACCCAAAATTCCTTACTCGGTGAAACGCCGACGTGGTGGAGTCTACTTGGGGCACCACCATCTCTTGGTAGCAGAGCGTGGTTTTTAGATTTGAGTGGTTCTTAGATTTGAGTATTTGATTAGTATTGTACAATTAATATTGTAATCTTGTTGGTTGTCCAAACGGGCAATACATATTAATTGGTTTTGATTGCTGATTTTAAACCGACTACCAGCTCATTTGTGGACCGATCTCCTTAACTAATTGTCATTGTATATGAAAAATTGGGGTTAAATGTCTTTTGTTGTTCTAGTTAAGTTCTAGCATTTACCTATATTTGATTTTGGTTTGTTTTTTCATATCTTTGTTTTGCCCTTGAATATTTTGTTTGTTAAGTTGTAAACTTATACTTGAATTTAATTTGTTTAACAGATTTTGCTGCTAAATGACTTTGCTGTTGTTGTAATACACTATATTGCTGTGTTAAGTTTTAGCATTTACATTTGATTTTGTTTTGTTTGCCTTTGAATATTATGTTTGTTAAGTTATTGACTTAATACTTGAATTTAATTTGTTTGAAAAATTCTGTTGTTAAATGCCTTGTTGTTCTAGTTAAGTTCTAGCATTTATACTTGATTTTGGTTTGTTTATATATTTTGTTCTGCCTTTGAAGTTCCTTCCGATCTGTTTTATTGTCTGCGGTTGTCGGTCTGTTTGTCTGTGTATTATTATAGTGTTTATTAATTTTGGTGCAAAATGGTCCCGCCAGTCAGCCCGCTTAGTGGTGCCCGCGCGGGTGCACAAAAGATTTTGAGATGGTTTGCTAGTGCCGTCGCTTTGGTAGACCGACCAGACCGAGAACAGGCCTTGTTAATTCGGCATGAGGGAGTACCGGCTCGCTTGAAGGAATTGGAGCAGCTTTTCGTTCTTCATCAACAATATTTGCTCGACCACCCAGCCGAGGGTGCCGCTGAGTTGCGGGCAGTCGACCAATTTAATGCCGATTATGATCAGTGTTTTGAACAGGCGGATGTGATTATAAACAAGGCTCAGGCAATCCTATCCGCCCGGAGGGGTGAGTCGTGCACGCCCGGGGAGGTCAAGCCTACCCCGGCCGGCTTGCTGGGCAGACTGCCCACTTTAGACATCCCAACCTTTGATGGGAACCTGGCTTCTTGGATGGGGTTCATTAACCTCTTTGATAGCCTGGTTCACTCGAGGGACGACCTGTTCCCTAGCCAGAAATTGGCCTATTTGCTCTCTGCCTTACGTGGAGAGGCTGGTGTACTTGTCCAGCATCTACCTGTCAATGATGACAGTTATGATATTGCAAGGGCGTTGTTGACCGCCCGGTATCAGAATGTTCGCTTGCTAGCGGACACACATGTGGCTGCCATTTTAGGGCTGCCACGAGTATCGCGGGTCTCCTCATTAAGGAAGGAGATTTTGAACCCGCTGCTAAGCGCCATTAACGCGCTCAAACGACTTGATCTACCGGTGGACCAGTGGTCCTTTATTTTGCTCCACCTCATCCTCGATAAGCTTCCCATGGAGATGAAGGGACGCTTCGAACAAAGGTACGGGGGCAATAGTGCCTCTTACCTCCCCCCCTTCTCGGATCTCCTCAGATTTTTGGAGGATGAGTGTCGGATGACCGACCACTTGGATCTGGCTCCTATACCGGGACCGAGTACAGGTCGCTATGAGGCGACCCGGGCAGCGCCACGGAGAGAGCGCCGCCCGTACAAGCAGTATACTGCAGTGCGGCAGAACTCTCCACACGGGGAGAGGCCGAGACCTTGCAAGTGTTGCAAGCGGGATGGCCATCGTTTGCCGGCCTGTCCCAAATTTGTTGGCCTACGCACCGAGGGGCGTAGGAATATGGCCAAGCAGCGGAATTGGTGCTACCGCTGCCTGGGGGCTCATATGGCATCGGCTTGCCCCCACCCACGAGATTGTCACTGTTGTGGAGGGGCCCATCACCCCCTCTTGTGCTTTAATAATAAAGACACTCGTGAGGTGGTGAGAGAGAGGGACTACCACACGGGCGGGGGCCCTCGTAGGTCACCCACATCTCCGAGGAGATCGGAGGGGCGTGCCACCCCTCCGCGGAGATTGGAGAGGCGCCCCCCCTCCCGTGAGAGGATTGGGCGCCCCACCCCCCCTACGGGCGGGGGGGATCGACGCGCCGCTTATGAGGCGCCACCGCGGGATTGGGCCGCGGTCATTAGGGAGCCACGTCGGGAGCCGATACGCTTCTCTCCCCCTCTGATGGAGAGACCCCGGTTGTCACGGGCTCCCCCAACTTTCGCCCATCACGGGCACCGCCCGGCCCCCCGATGCCGCCTTGATCGGGGCCAGTACGTGCCGGATTGGGACCCGCTCGAGCGCTTTGAGCGCCCTATTCCTCCGCCGCGCACGCATTTTTCTTCGGACCCCCCTTCCCCCCCGTTGCGGGGAATGCGGGAGGATTTTCACTAAACCAACTGTCGGCTGCAACCCCCCCACAGGAGCAGGTGTTGTTACCAACAGCCTCCGTACAGGTGTGGGGCCCGAGGGGCACCTTTGTTTTAGTTCGCGCCCTTTTGGATACGGGAGCTCAGGGTTGCATTGCCTCCAGCTGGCTGGTCCGGCAGTTGAGTTTGAACACATCTCCATACCTTGAATCGGTACGAGGAATCGGAGACCTGCGGATCCCGGATCCGATCGGTCAGGTTTTGTTCTCCTTCTCCCCCCACTTCTCTTCAGCGCCCAAAATTGGCGCTACCGCGATTGTTTATGAGAAGGTTGTTGGTCAGCTTCCGCAACAGCACGTTTCGCGCGCTGTCGTTGATGCGACATCAGGATTGACCTTGGCTGACCCTTCCTTCCACCGAACCGGTCCGATTCACTTATTGCTCGGTGCCGATGTTCTAGGCCGCGTGTATTGTGGGAAGAGGAGAGAGTTACAGAAGGGTGGGCTGGTAGCCTTATCTACATCGCTTGGGTTTGTAGTGATGGGACCAGTTAGGCATAACCCACCATCTCCATCGGTGGACAGTTACATAACTGTTAGCTCCACCTTATCGGATGTCCTTCAACGGTTTTGGGAGGTGGAAGAGCCACCTACCGTGAAGCGAGTGAACCCCTTGGACGAGGAGTGTGAGTTGTTCTACCAGAACAATACAGGTCGCCTTCACTCGGGACGGCTGATCACTCGTTTGCCCTTTTTGTCAGTTCGCCCCTCACTTGGCAGCTCCCGGCCGTTGGCCGAGAAGCGGCTGCTGTCCATGGAGCGTCGTATGAGTAGGAACTCCGACCTCAAACAGAAGTATGTCGACTTCATGCGAGAATATGAGCAACTGGGGCACATGTCGGTCTCGCGACTGGACTGGCGAAACGAGGAACATAATTTTCTTCCTCACCACGCGGTTTTGAAACCTTCCACCGGGAAGATACGCGTTGTTTTTGATGGGTCAGCTTCTACGTCTACCGGAGTTTCGCTGAATCAATGTCTGCATGCTGGACCGAAGTTGCACCACGAGGTGGGTGATGTATTGACCAACTTCCGTCGCCATGCCGTCGTCTTTGTGACCGATATCCGGATGATGTTTCGGCAGACTGTGATTCACCCGGACGATAGACGATATCAGCTCATATTATGGAGGGAGGATCCCAGGGATCCCATGCTAGTCTACGAGCTGAACACCAATACATACGGTTTGCGTTCGAGCCCCTTTGTGGCAATTCGCTCACTTGTGGAACTCGCTGAACGTGAGCGGTTACGATACCCTCGCGCATCCTTGGTTCTCAAGGAGGATGCATTTGTGGATGATATTTGTACGGGCTCCTCTAGTGTCGAGGAAGCCTTGATTTTGCGAGATGAACTAATTGCTCTTCTCAGGGCTGGTGGTTATGAACTGAGGAAGTGGATGTCCAACTCACCTCAGCTTTTGTGTGACTTGCCAGACGACCACCAGCAGGAGCCCCATATTTTTGAGAATGCCAACACTCCAGATTTACTGTCTGTTTTGGGAGTGCAATACAGACCTGTCCAGGACACGTTCACCTATCGATTGGAGCTGCCAAGCCCCAAGGTCTGGACGAAACGGTTGGTTTTGTCTACAGTAGCTCCTACCTTTGACCCAAATGGCTGGATTAGTCCCGTAGTGTTTTGGATGAAGTGCTTCCTACAGGAACTTTGGTCAGCCGAAGTGTCGTGGGATGAGCCCCTCTCGGGCCGTTTGCTGCGAGATTGGGAGTCCTTCATGTTGTCTCTCCCTGACATTAACCGTGTTAGTATCCCTAGACATATACTGCCTAAGGGACGGTTTACGGCCAGCCTTCATGGCTTTTGTGACGCGTCTGAGAGTGGATACGCAGCCGTCGTATATATCCGGACGGTCGATGATAGAGGAGCTGTTAAGCTCCACTTGCTAATTGCTAAGAGTAAGGTTGCTCCACTTCGGACTCGATTAACGATTCCGAAGTTAGAATTGTCTGGAGCTACTCTTCTGGTTCGGTTGATGAACCACGTTGTTGACACCCTGGGACGTAGTGTGGACTTTGAGTCGCTCTTTGCTTGGTCCGACAGTCAGGTTGTCCTGTGTTGGATTAAGAACTCCGTCCACTCCCTGGAAGTATTTGTGGCCAATCGGGTATCCCAAATACAGGCCTCGAAGGCCACGTTGATTTGGCGCCACGTGCCAGGTGAAATAAACCCTGCTGACTGTGCGTCACGTGGCAGCGAAGCCCCTCAGCTTATTGACCACACTCTGTGGTGGGGTCCCGAATGGTTGTTACAGCCGTCTTGGCCTTCCACACCAGCTGTGGTGAAGGTACCAAATCCGGGCTTGCGTGTTCACGCTGTCGAGACTATGGCGGCTCCAGAGCGGGAATTTTTATTAGACCGCTACAGTTCTCTGGACAAGTTGCTCGGCGTGACCGCTTGGATAAGAAGATTTATTCGAAATTGTCGCCGGCCTCAGGACAAAGATTTGTGTCCGGTCCTCTCACCGCAGGAGCGCCAAGATGCTCTTTTGCATTGGGTGCGTATGACCCAGTCTAGAGCGTTTGAACCGGAACTTAAGATTTTCCGTACCGGGACGTCCAAATTGAAGGGACCCTTGGTGCGTTTGACTCCCTTTCTGGATGATAAAGGATTGTTGCGTGTAGGAGGCCGATTGAGGCACGCTAACTTGCCTTATAGATCACGTCATCCCCTGTTGCTCCCTAAGGACGGACCATTGGTGCGATTGTTGATCATTGATCGCCATGTGAAGAATGCTCATGCCGGATGTAATGCATTGACCGCGCTCCTCCAACGGGAGTTTTGGATTTTGTCAGCGCGAAGAATAATCCGATCTGTTATCTTTCGATGTCTGCCCTGCTATCGTTTACGCCCCGAGACGATGCAGCCCCAAATGGGTGATTTGCCTGCTGATCGTGTGAATGAATCGATGACCTTCTTAGGAGTTGGAACTGATTTTGCGGGACCATTCACTATAAAAACGTCGCGACTCCGTAATGTTAAGACTGAAAAGGCTTACTTGTGTGTGTTTGTTTGTTTGGCCACTAAAGCCGTTCATTTGGAGGTGGTGAGTGCGCTCACCATGGACGCTTTCTTAGCAGCGTTAGGCAGATTTGTCTCCCGCCGGGGACTGCCTTCTCTAATTCGGTCCGATTGTGGGACGAACTTCAAGGGCACTGATAGACATATAAGAGAAGTTTGTGAATTTTTAGATAAAAATAATATTGAGATCGGATCCACACTCTCCCGTAGGGGGGTAACATGGCGATACTCCCCGCCGTCTTGCCCTCACTGGGGAGGGATTTTTGAATCTGTTGTAAAGGCCGCCAAGACTCACCTTCGCCGCGTTATTGGGGAGACTATTCTCACGTTTGAGGAACTCGCGACGGTGTTTCATAAGATTGAGGCGGTTCTCAACTCGCGTCCGTTATGTCCGTTGTCTACCGACGCGAACGATTTGCAGGCCCTCACGCCGGGCCATTTCTTGATAGGCAGACCACTTAACGCCCTGCCCGAGTATCCTTATAGAGATATCAATCCCGGACGCCTTTCGCGGTTTGAGTTGCTCCAGCAGCTTACCCAGAGTTTCTGGCGCCGCTGGCACCTTGAATATTTACACATTTTGCAACAGCGCGTTAAGTGGTCAGATAAGACAAACCCACCGAGGGTTGGAGACCTCGTGTTAGTGAAGGACCCAAACCTGCCACCCTTACGTTGGCGTCGCGGACGCATTGTCCAACTTACTCTAGGGTCTGATGGTGTGCCCAGGTTTGCCGAGGTCCTAGTTGGGGATTCTGTTTTGAAGCGCGCGGTCGCTACTCTTTCTCGCCTCCCCTTAGACTGATTTGGCGGACAGTCCGGGACTGTCCGGAGCGGGGGGATGTTCACGCTCGAGGAAGAGCGAGTGGCGGCACTGCATTCTAGTCTGTGCAGTGACAGCTTTTTTGGCGGCCGGCCGCATGTGACATGTCAGTTGAGTCGAGTCGAAATGTCATGACATGCTTAGAGGTTATGTGCGGGCCGGAATAAAATATAATACACAATATTCAAGCAAATAGTGATTTGCGCGGCGCACCTAATATCGGGGTGCGAAAGCCCGCTTTGTGTTGTGCAAGGTGTCAAAATCGCGTGTGTGAGTCGTGATGGCCTAATAGGCATTTGTAGTGCTCCGGTCTCCACCGGTGGATCCACTGCAGAACTTCAGGAGCCGCGACTTCCTTCGAGCTAGCTCAGGAAGTCCACCGGCTACGGAGGAGACGGACGGAGACAAGTGGAATCGGGGTAAGCCACAATGCTTTCTATGAGCGGGTAGTAGGGCATCAGCAATCAACCCAAAATTCCTTACTCGGTGAAACGCCGACGTGGTGGAGTCTACTTGGGGCACCACCAGTTTCCAAAATGGCACTATTTGATAAATAAGTACCTATTATAGCTAATATTGTCACCTTTTGAGTGTTCTCAAAATTACTTAATACACAAAAGTATACACGGTTATTTTTTTATCACCCTGGAAAATTTTAGGGAAGCTTCAGGACACATCCAACATTATATAAAAAATTAAAAAAATTAAAAAAATTAAATAAAAAATAATAAAAAAATATAAAAAAAATAAAAAATCTCTAAAAATGCTGCTCTCAACTAGTGCAGCATTTTTTGTATTTTTTAAAAAATTCATATAAAATTAAGGATTATTTTTTTTATTTATATTTAAATCATTCTAATACCATGTCGTGAAGCGTCCCTTAAATTTTCCAGGGTGATAAAAAAATAACCGTGTATAAGTTTCGCTTTAGCACAAAACATCTGCATTTATACTGTGAGCATACTGTTCACAGTTTTCTGTCTTTGATAATTAGCATTTTCTTCAGTAAAAGAGCATGACAATTTTGTATTAATCTAATTTTATGGATACCGTTTGTTGAACTGACTATTACAGGGTATTAATCAGAAATGAGGTCACATTTTGCAAATTTCAACCCAAATCTTCATCTTTCAACTTTTATCCACATTTCATTATACTCGTAGGTGTCTGCAAGATTTCCCACCAAAAATCTTCCCAACAAAAGAACCATCATGTGTTATGCACTGGCTGACTTTATAGCACATGGAAGCTGTTATTGTTTATAATGAAGCCCGAACTAAAGAGCACTTCTGTATTGATTATTCGTGGTTTAGTTTTCTATGCACTTTATTCTTTCTTCATTGAAGAGGTCTTTTATTTTTTAAGAAATATGTCACAATCTGTGTCTGTGAATGTATATATATTTTTCCTCCCAGTAATTTTCTTCATGCTTGACAAATGAACAACTGCTAATCTTTCTCTTTTTATGTTCATTTACAAATTCTTGCAGTATTACACTGGTATTTGACACATGATCCTGATGTTTCTTTTGAACATTTCTCTTGAAGTAAATACTTTTAGTGTTTGTTTCTTTTGAGAGATAGGATTCTATCCAATAGCATTCAACTGCTGTACAAAATAGCTCCTCACTGTGCATGTTTGCAACTCTCTTCTGCCGCTTGACAATCTTGACAAGTACACTTGTAACCTGTTCTTCATTATAACAGTATTGAAATTGTACTTATATTGTTTAGAGCGATACACAAAGAATCTCTTGACCATCAATCTGTCGATTTTCGGAAGATTTGTACTATTTGCTCTCACAAATCCAACATCAATGGTTTATTTTGCTATTATTGCAAATAATTAACGATATTTACACATATAATAACGGAGATTTGGACGATTTTTTGCCAGTTTTAGGAAAGAATAGAGCAAATCGACGAGTTGTTGAATCAAATTTGACATTTCTTTGTTTACTATATGTGTGACGTCACGACCCTGACCACAGGATATCAAAGCGTTTACGGCGTGAGATAAAAAAAGATTATTTCTAGCATTTTCAAATTAAAATTTTACAGTAATCATTCATTGTTATTTATTAAAATCGGTATATTGTGGAACCTTATGCCAAATACTGTTAGAAATAAACAATATTTTAATAAATTTTGATATGAGTCAACTACCCTATTGTAATTTTAAAAATGTTACTTCTGAAGAATACCAAAATGAGTATATTAGGGATGCCTTTATTACCGGTATACAGTCACAAAAAATACGACAGCGTCTATTAGAAAATTTAACGCTCTCTTTAGAGGAAGCGCTAAATCAGGCAATGTCTCTCGAGGCAGCGGAAAAGAATGCTCAGACGTATACAACTCAATCGACTTCGGCTACAATAAACGCACTTATTGATAAAAATCAAAATAGTTCATCACAAAGTATCTCCGACGAAGCGAACAATAGTGTCGCTGCTGCGAATAACAATAACCAACGACGACGTTGCTTCTTCTGTGGAGGAAATGTTCATCAGCGTGTAAAATGCCCTGCCTTTAATGTCAATTGTGCATAAAAAAAGGTCATTTTGCTAATGTTTGTAGAAGTAAAGCAACTGCGAACGCCCTTTTTCTAGAAAACACAGATCATCTTGCCGGAATAACTGCAGCTTCTCCATCAAGCCTATTTAAAGCCACTATTCCTATAATGGTAAATGATATAAAAGCTGATGCTCTAATTGATACGGGCAGTTCAGTGAGCTTTATTGATCGAAACCTAGTACAAACAATGAACCTAAGGATCAAGCCATGCAGACAGACTATAACTCTTGCATCGCTAAGTCATGTATCCTATGTCGAAGGAGTCTGCTTTCCGACTTTAAAGCTAAATGATAACACCTATAAGAAAACACCAATGCTCATTGTAAACAACTTATGTGCGCACTTTATTGTCGGACACGACATACTTAAAGCTCATTCCAAATTAGAACTACATTTCGGTGGATCAAAAGACAGTCTTAGGATTTGTAATGTTATGCAAGCAACGTTTTTTCAAATGTGTCTGCTGACATAAAACCGATAGGTATTCGATCAAGACATTACAGCCAAGACGAGGAAAGTTTTATCAAAATGGAAATAGAAAATCTTTTAAAAGACGGAGTTATTGAACCTTCTATATCTCCCTGGAGAGCACAAGTTTTGGTGGTAGGTGGTGCAAATCATCGTCGCCGAATGGTTATTCCCAGACTATAAATAAATATACAGAGCTCGACGCTCATCCTTTGCCTAGTATCGAAAGAATCGTGTCAAATTTTGCAAAGTACAACTATTTTAGTCAAATAGACCTCAAAAGTGCATACCACCAAGTACCAATACTACAAAAAGAAAAACTATATACAGCATTTGAAGCTTGCGGAAATCTCTATCAGTTTACTAGAATTCCGTTTGGAGTGACCAATGGCGTTGCTGCATTCCAGCGGGCACTCCAATATGTCATATCAACAGAGAAGTTAAATGGCACGTTCGCTTATTTAGATGACGTCACTATTTGTGGCAAAACAAGAGAAGAGCACGACGAAAATCTGAAAAATTTCATGACGGCAGTAAAAAAATATAATTTAACACTTAATCAAAACAAATGTATTTTTGGGGAGCAATCTATTAATCGTCTTGGCTATAACGTTCAAAACAATATTATCAAACCAGATGCTAGTCGTCTTAAGCCGCTTTAAGGCGCTTAACACATTGCCGCCGCATCCCGCTGCGGTGTACGGAGGGACGAAAACCGCATGCGGCTGCGGCGGCACGGAACCGTGCCACCGTACGGTTTCCGTCCGGAGCTGCGATGCACGACGCACCGCATCACCGCATTATCTATGTCGAAATCTATTACGCGTATGCACGTCCTTTCTACGCAAAAATCCGTACGATACTGCGGCGCAGTGTGGCATACCCCGCGGACCGCACCGCATCACCGTCCGGGAGTGCGGTGCCGTCGCGCGTGCCGCACAACCGCACGGGCATGCGGTGTGAGTGTGTTATACCTTGCGGTTTTTGTATACAAATTAAGATTCTTCAGTCAAAATTAAAAACCGCAGCGCCGCACACCGGAGCGGTGTCCGGTGCAATATGTTATGCGCCTTAGACTTACCAATTCCGAAGGATGGCCCATCATTAAAAAGAGCTTTAGGACTTTTTGCTCATTATTCGCGATGGATAAAAGGGTTTTCCGATAAGATTAGCCCTTTGATAAAAAACTCAACTTTTCCACTTGACGACCGTGCAAAATCATCATTTAACTCTTTAAAAACTGATATTTCAAAATCATCTCTCGCTGCTATATACGATAATGAATGTTTTGTCGTAGAAACTGACGCTTCAGAACACGCAATTGCTGCAACTACCCCAGAATGGACATCCCGTTGCATTTTTTTCTCGTACCCTATCCGATTGCGAGCGACGACAGCCTTCCATAGAAAAGGAAGCTAATGCTATAGTTGAAGCTCTTAGAAAGTGGAGACATTATCTCTTAGGTCGGCACTTTCGGCTTATCACAGATCAACGTTCAGTCTCTTTTATGTTTAATCAAAAGCTGTCGAGTAAAATTAAGAACGAGAAAATAGAGAGATGGCGCTTGGAGTTGTCATGTTTTAAATATGATATTATTTATCGACCTGGGACAGAAAATACAGTTGCTGACACATTATCTAGAGTAAGTGCTCATATATCAAATTCAAACGAACTTGTACAGTTACATAATATGCTCTGTCACCCGGGAATTATCCGCATGGCTCATTGGATTAGATCTAAAAATTTACTATATTCACTTAACGATATTAAGCTCATGACGGCTGCTTGTCGCACTTGCGCCGAAATAAAACCTCGCTACCAAAAGTCGGTAGGACGTCTTATCAAGGCTGTAGCTCCTTTTGAACGTCTGAAAATGGACTTCAAAGGTCCCTTACCTTCAAATACAAGCAATAAATATATTCTTACAATTGTTGATGAATAAAGTCGATTTCTATTTGCCTATCCATGTAAGGATATGTAAGGATATGACCGCCAATACAATCGTCAAGTGTTTTAAAGATCTCTTCTTCATTTTCGGTGCACCTTTATATGTACACTCAGATCGAGGATCAAACTTTATGTCTATAGAATTAAAGAATTTTTTAATATCCCTTGGCATTGCGTGTAGTCGAACAACGCCTTATAACCCGGAAGGCAATGGACAAATTGAAAGATTAAATGGGACATTATGGAAAACCATTCAACTTAGTCTTCGTTCCAAAAATCTACCCATTGAAAATTGGGAAGGCGTATTAAACATGTCCTTACACGCTATTCGTTCGCTGTTATGTACATCAACGAACACCACACCTCACGAGCGAATGTTCATTCATCCTCGTCATTCAACGAATGGAATTTCAATGCCATCTTTCTTATTAAATTCAGGACCAGTTCTAATGAAGAGCAATATACGACAGTCTAAATTCGATCCAATTGTTGAAGAAGTAGAATTACTTCAGGGTAATCCCCAATACTCTTATGTTAGGTACCCTGATGGACGGGAATCTACAGTATCTAATAAGCATCTGGCACCACTTCCTCTCAGTCTCCCCAGTCCTGAAGATGAAAATCAGAAAGACAGTGACGAAGAAACTGATAGAGTTCAGGATGGTACTGCTCCTCAAAATAGTGGTCTGGAAGATGAAAGAGTGGCAAGAAATGAAGACAATTCAACTCCTCGGATTAACGAGCCGCGACGAATATTAAGGATCAGAAGAATGCCTTATTATCTTAACGATTATAATCTTAATTTGTTAATTACCTTTAAAGAGGGGTGAATGTCATATTCTGGCATTGTTGCTCTATTAGCTCTATTGTATGTCATTTATATATGTCAAAGTTTTAGCTGAATAAAGCCAAGTTTATTTGGTTTGTCGTTATTATTTATCAATATTAAGAACTAGTTTTATTCACAATAATTAGTCGATAAGAAGTTTAGAGCATAGCTTGTGTAGTTCTGTATATTTTTTATTTTGTTTTGTAGAAAGAGCAAAACACCCTAATTAAATAGCTTAATATTAAAGAGGTTATTTAAAACTGCAGTGCTTTCTTCTTCTCATATCGATAAGCGACAATGACGAAGTTTGTCCCTACTCATCATCAACAGCTCATATACGTCCCCACCGATAGGCTCGAGCCTGCCCTAAACTAGGGTGATTAGGCCTTAGTCAACCACGCTGGCCAAGTGCGGGTTGGTCGACTTCACACACATCCTATATAGAAATTCATTCTTCACAGCTGTGTGCAGGTTTCCTCACGATGTTTTCCTTCACCATAAAAGGGTCGAATAAACGCACGTAATTCAAAATTTGAAAACACATTGGTACGTGGCGGGGTTCGAACCGCTTCCCTATTCACGCACACTAAAACGGACCGTGAGTGGAACACAAACAAAAAAGTAGGTGACACACAAAATAATGATAATATGCTGTATCCACGGATCCTGCCGCTTGATTGTGTAACAATAATCTATTGCGATCGCTTTCGATTTTGAAATTCAAAGTGAATCCATATTTATTATCAGACAGTCAACACATAGTATTGTATTGACGCTGCAATGATTAGCAAATATAAAGCGATCGTGCGTGATAGATTTTCCGTAGACAATAGCCCCCCAGATACCTTACACAAAAGCCACACGCTAATTTTTTCGCAGTCATTCCGCAGTAAAAATGTATGAAAAAAGACTTTACCTCACGCTATTTTTTCTGCAACTAATGTTATCTCCATAAACTCAAACTCAAACTCAAAAATCTTTATTCAATATAGACCTTTACAGGCACTTATTGACGTAAAAAAAAAACATAAAAATCTTCAACCAAGATCTAATTAACTAAATTATTTAATCCTTACACACCCTAACCATTATTAAGATGTGTGCAAATACAAGTCAAATGAAAAAAAAAAGTTGACCCTACACCTGTTCGGAAATTGGGAGAGCCTTCTCGAGAAGAACAGGCAAGAAACTCGGAAGGTCTTGTTATTTTTTTTGTCTCCTCTTTTAAAATGCCAACATTACAATATTATATTTAACAAACATTTTTTTTTATTTTTATCCCATTATCACAAAGTTAACACCCTTTAAACGTCAATTATCACATTTATTATCAATCCCAAGCAGTTTTATCTGTCATATAATCAGACACTTTATAATATGCTTTTTTCATAAGTGCGCCCTTGATAGTGAGCCTTTAAATTTATTCAAGCTAAGTGCTTTAATATTATTTGGGATTTTATTGTAGAAGCGTACACAAAGACCTATAAAAGATTTTTTTTTTTTTTTTAAGCCTAGTATTTGGTAATGCTAACATATTCTTTTGCCTAGTATTTAGTGAATGAATATCACTATTTTTACAAAACGAATGTATATTTTTATGAACATATACTATATTCTCGTAAATATATTGCGACGCATCGGTCATAATACCAATTTCTTTAAATTTTTCTCTCAAAGAGTCTCTTATTTTAAGATTATAAATAGCACGAATAGCCCTTTTTTGCAGTACAGAAACAGTCTGAATCTCTCTGGCAGCATTTCCCCACAGCAAAATGCCATACGACATCACACCATGAAAGTAGGCAAAATACACAAGTCTTGCTGTATCAACATCAGTCAGCTGACGTATTTTCCATACAGCGTAGGCTGCAGAACTAAGTCTCTTCGACAATTTATCAATATGTGGGCCCCACTGAAGCTTTGAATCTAAAGTAATACCAAGAATCTTTATCTAGCAGGAGTACACGGTGATCTTTATCGCTGGTTTACCTCATATATAAGGAATAGATCTCAATCCGTTGCTATTAATGGATATACATCTGAGTGGAATATGGTTCCTTCGGGAGTTTCACAGGGTTTTATTTTGGGACCTCTTCTATTCATTATATTTATAAATGATGTATTTAATTGCTTCAAGCATTCCAACGTTCTCTTGTTCGCGGACGACATGAAAATTTTTATGGAAATTTCATCCGTATCTGATTATGCTCTACTGCAAGAAGATTTAAACAGATTTGCGGACTATTGTTACACAAACCATCTCGAACTTAATATTTCTAAGTGCTTCTCAATGAACTTTTCACGTAAACATAGTCCAGTAAGCTGTAATTACCACTTAAAGAGGTCACATTCTTACCAATGTCGAGCACATGAAAGATCTCGGTATGATACAGGATTCCAAGATACTTTTTGATCAACAAATTGAACACATTGTAAAAAAAGCTTCTAAAGCACTTGGTTTTCTAATAAGATCATGTGCACAATTCAAAAAGGTTAAAACCATAAAAGTTCTTTACTGTTCTCTTGTGCGAAGTATCTTGGAATATTGTTCACAAGTCTGGAATCCTCGTTATTCGGTGTACATTAATCGCTTGGAGTCCATTCAAAGACGATTTTTAAAATATCTAGAATTTAAAACAGGAGTGTATGACTCAACATATGAGCAGAGATGTGCTAGACACCATCTGCTCCCTCTTAAGATTCGAAGAGACATCGCAGATTTATCGTACTTGTCGAAAATATTAAAAAGTGATATAGATTCCATCGAACTTCTAAATGAAGTCAAGATCAATGTGCCTCGCGGTTTCACTTCCCGGAAGAAGTTAGGGGCCGTCCATTAATCACGTGATCTTTTTTTAGCATTTTTTAAGCCCCCCCTCCCCCTTGGTGATACGTAGTGAGGTTTAAGACTACACCCCCCCCCCCCTTCCCAACATCACGTATATTTTTAGTACCTACAAAGAATTGTACAATTTTCAAAATATTACCTTTAAATACAGCTATAAACATCTTGCAGGTCAGTTGTTTGCACTGTGCTTTGTTGAAGATCAACGTCGGTTTCATTAAGCCACTCGGTGTCATCATTTTCGCGCACAACGCAGAGAATTTCTCTCGATCTGCCGATCGCGTGAGGATGCGTGAAGGACGAACATGGTGCATCTCTAGACTATTACTGCTCGGATTAGGTTGCTTGTGACATGAATTTACATGTTCCTTAACTTTCTTCTTTGTACAGAAGTACAATCCACACCACTGGCACGTCCTTTCCAAAAGTTGCCGACGATCCTTCTGCAGACTAGGGCAATACAGGTCATAAGGCAATTTGTTAAAGCCCTCATGTGTTGGGGTGATTCCAAGAGACCGACGTAGAAGAAATGTAGCAAACGTCTTGCCATCATGCTCTTGAGGCTTCGGAATACATAGACCACTAGACGGCTGCAAAATTGGGTAAGGAGGTATAACGAAGCGTTCAGAAAGAATAGATCGAAGAGAACTCCGCACATCTCCACAGCAAGCGCGGTCATCACACTTCACCACCTGGTAATGATATTAAGATATCTTAATCATATTAGATAATAAAGAGTAAATGATAAAGTAATAACAAATGAGATTTTAATAAAAAATCGCGCGTTTGACGAACAAATAAATACACGTGATATCTTACTACACCCCCCCTCCCCCCTTGTGTTATTTTCGTGATTTTTATCAAAACCCTCCCCCCCCTTTCAAGCCTCACGTGATTAATGGACAACCCCTTAAGGTTATATATAGCCCCATCACGTACCAACTATCGACAAAATAGTTACTTATTACGATCGTGTCGTTTGTTCAATTCAATAAGTGATGGCACGGAGATTGATCTGTTCTGTAGCAGTACTGTTTCACTGAAGCGAGCATTGGCGAGGCAATTGGTTGCAAATCGACCAAACGAGTAGTGGTGATGCTGATATGTAGTAAAGCATGTTAAGTGTTCTTTTAAAAAATTGTGTTGTTGACGTGTTCTAATTTTAAAAAATTGTGTTGTTGACGTGTAGTTTGTGATTTATGTTGTATGGTCAAGGTCTAAATTTTTTTAGTTTTTTTGTCTATATGTGGAGGTTTGTTTTTTGGCGTATAGTAGAATAAGTAAATATATATATTGTTAATTGTGGCTGTAAACCTTCCTATAAAATAAAATAAAAAATACTACTGTATCCATAAGGTCCACATTTTTATGCTTTATGTTAACAGTGGTGTGAACCTCTTTAACATTGGGTAAAACAAATTTTATACATTTTGTTTTCCCTTCATTGAGGCACAAGTTATTCGCATTAAACCAGTAAATTATTCTTGAGATAGAATTATTTACATCTTCATAAATTTGCAATCGTCTTTTAATTTTAAACATAACTGAAGTATCATCTGCAAATAATACAATCTCATGCCTGTCTTGTACAAAAGCAGGCAAGTCATTAATATATATTAAAAAAAGAAAAGGACCAAGAATTGAACCCTGCGGAACTCCCATTTTAACCAAGGCGCCCTGGGACCTCTCCCCGTTGACGTCTACTTTCTGAATCCTCTCAGTCGAATAGGAAACGAGTAGACCCAGAAGTGTCGCGAAATCCATAGTAGTGTAATTTCCTGATCAAGGTTTCATGATGAACGCAATCAAACGCCTTGGACAAGTCACAAAAAATGCCCAGCGCATCATGTGACTCCTCCCAGGCCTCATATATATTTTGAATTAACTCAACACCAGCATCAGTTGTTGAGCGACCCTTTCTAAAACCAAATTGTTTACAGTGTAGAAGATTATTTTTATTAAAAAGCTTTGCATTTGTTCCAAACTTATTTTTTCAAAGATTTTACTAAAAGTAGGTAGCACAGAGATAGGTCTAAAATTACTGGGGTCGGACGTGCTACCAGATTTGTGTAATGGAATAATTTTACTCAGTTTCATTAGATCAGGAAATACACCACAGTCAATGCAATCATTAAAAATACTAGCAAGTATTGGAGCTATTGTTTCTATTACAGATTGGGAAACATCTACAGAGTTGCCCCACAGATCCACGGTTTTCTTTTTATTCAGAGTTTACCGACTGATTTCGGTTTAAGCCTATGTATTAGGTTTAATCAATTATAGTCAACTATATCGTGGAAAATCGGTAGCATCAAAAATACCGACTAATCGATAAGAGAATCGATTCATGAGTAATTTTTTGGCACAGACGTATAAAGGGAAGTAGACTTAACATAATTTACTCACACTTTTGTCATAAGTAATGAATATCGTTTTTACTTGCACTCCAAAGTGACATGATATATCGCTATTTCTGTTTTTCGTCTATGGCTACTATACTAACGCCATCACAGACCTATAAATTCTCCTTTTTTAAAAACTTATTAAAATCCAATGTAGTTTTTTAGCCCCTCTACATAATGGGCTATGATGGTGACCATTCGCTGCACATTACTCTGGTTTACTATAGTTTTAGAGAGTAATTCGGTTCCTTAGTAAAGTTCAACATGATGGTTCTATTCTATTCTATTTTTAGGTTAAATGGCTTCTGTCAGGTTTGACAATTTGCCAATGTCGAGTAGCGAAAACACGGTTTTACGGTTTATAAATGATAAAATTTTTTTACAGTCTAGAAAACATGATGGTTAAGCATTCGCGGTACACTGTCAACTGGACAGTGTATCTCTTTGACACACACTTTACTCACCACAGATTACAACAATAGATTAGAGTCGAGAACCGAATTTTTTTTACACTTCAGTGTTGCTAGTAATACGGTTTTGTACTTATTTTAATTTGGGTTTTCGATATTTCGTCACAATATCGAGTTTTTTTTCGTTACTGATATATCGATAGCGGCGTATTTTTTTTATTTTTTTTATGGAGGGCCCGGCAAATGACCTCCTCCCGCCTGATGTTAAGCGGTGAAAGAGGCCCAAATGAGTCGACAGATAGAGGAGGGATGACATCCACTATCCTACCTGCCCGCCCATTGCCGGCCTAAAAGATGCTTTTTCACACCTCTTTTGAAGGAACCCATGTTGTAGGATGGAGGAAACACGTGCGCAGGTAGAGAATTCCAAGTGTGGGATGAACGACAGAAGAAAAAATCTTGGAATTTCTTGGTACGGTGTGAAAAGGAAGATACAGTGTAAGGATGACTCCGAAGGCCCTTACGCGTGTTTCTGTTAAGGAATGGAGAGGGAGGGATAAGGTAAAGAGCTCCTCAGAGCATTCCCCATGGAACATTCGGTAAAAGGCGCTAAGAGAGACGATGTCACGACGAAGTTGTAGAGGCTCGAGGGTGTTAGTTGCCTCTACATCGCCAATTATTCGAATAGCGCGACACTGCAATCTGTCCAGAGCATCGAGGAGATACTGAGCGGAGCCGTCCCAAAGGTGCGAGCAATATTCCACGCAAGACCTAACCTGAGTTTTATACAACAGGCATAGTTGATCAGGCGCAAAATACCTACGCACCTTGTCCAGGACACCGAGTTTCCGTGAGGCAGCACTTATAACGGATTCGATGTAGTCTCTGGGGTTCAGATCGCAGCGAATGTTCATTCCGAGCAAGGTGATGTTACTCTGTGTGTGAAGGGTTGTGCCCTGAAGAGAAGGAAGGGGTAAGAAAGGTGACCTTTTCGCCGAGACGCGCACACCTGTGTTTTCTTAGCATTGAACTCAACAAGATTATTGGAACTCCATTCGGAGATGAGGTCCAGCGTCTTGTTGAGCTCAATGATAAGATTCTGCCTCTCCCTATCAATATTACCACGAGCAGTCCCTGAGCTTCCGTGATATCCCCCATGCACTGTACTGTCGTCTGCATAGCAATGTATACTTCCCAAGGAAAGCATGTCAGTGATATGCAGAAGAAACAATGCTGGGGATAGAACGGAGCCTTGTGGAACACCAGCATTCACTGCCACGAACCGCGAAGCGCAGCCGTCAACGACAATGCGAATTCTACGCTCGTGGAGGAAGCTGGCAATCCACGTACAGAACTGAGCGGGTAATCCGTATGCCGGAAGCTTGGAAAGGAGGGCCTTGTGCCAGACTCTATCAAAAGCTTTGGCGATGTCGAGATTAATAGCCATCGCCCTAACAACCAGCTCGCCGCGCTTATCGATAGATTCACCCCCTTGTGCAAAAGGAACGCTAGAAGGTCACCTGTTGACCGTTTAGGGCGAAACCCATACTGACGTTCATTAAGCAACGTGTGTATCGTCGATATCGATAAATATCGATATAATTAGGCTTCGATATATCGATATTCATTGCTTTTCGATATATCGTGGCATCCCTACGCACACATAAACATTTCCGAAGCGAATCAAGTCGAAAAGTCGATAGACCATCTCTACCCTATCCTTAGTTGATTGTTGATCATTTGTTGATTGATAACTATCTAAGCCCCTATCATAGTAGTCTGTGATCTCGTACTTAGTCTGTGATTGAGTTCGTTCTCTATTTTAATTTCTCCTTGCAAATTTTATTATTTTTTCCGGAGTCTCTTGTTTTGTTGCTAAATTACAAGTTTTTTTGTGCCACATTAAATTGGTCTTGCTTTTTTTAAGTTTTTTTCTGAAAATAAGTAGGTATGTGGAATGTAAATGGAAGTTTAGTTCACACTTTTGTTAGTGCAAAGAAGAAATAGCTTTGTGATAAATAATAACAATGGGAATTACACTGTGACCGCATACCATTAGACATAAAAATAATGCCATGTACGCTCCAGATCACAGAAGGAAAGAAACAAGAGATGTTATGTACCGCAGTAATTCGAGCCTGGATTTGATTTATAGTGAACAGCCGTCAAGCAACGGCTTACGACGTGAATATGGAAGTCATGGTTCTATCGACGTTATAGGTGGTGGCTGTGAAAGGCTACCGGCAATGGTCCATAACTACAGTGGAGCACCTGTATCAGATAAATCGCCAGGAGTTGGTCGTGGAACAGATCGTTTTTCTGAAGTGTTAAGTAGTGATCATGCTGATGGACCTCCACCACGCGCTAGCGCTAGTCCAAAACCGCGACTCAAGCTTAATAAATTATGGGGTGGCACCACTCCAGCATTGGCACGAACAAACCTCGACGATGGTTCAATTTCAGTGGTCACACCTGACTACAACAAACGAAAACAATTTGCTCATTATGACTGTCAATCACTTATGGCAAACTTAAGCTATGCTGCTGAAATTCGTGGAGCATTATTAAGTCGACGTCGTAATACAACTACTGGAGCATCAGCTGCTTCATTGTTAGCCACTAGAGGCATTCCGCCAGGTGAAGATACTGTACCTGATACTGGAGATGAAAGAAGTAATGAATTACTAGAGAGTTGTCCATTTTTTAGAAATGAACTAGGGGGTAAGTGCATGTACATAATTTATTGCTATAAAAATATACACAATCTAATATAAAACTATCTTAGTTGCATGTTCTAATCATACAATTCACCAAATAAGCCTGCAGCAGATAGGTTTTGCAGACTTTCTAGTGAATTATCATATCATCATATCAGCCAAGAGATGCCCACTGTTGGACATAGGCCTCCCTCCCCTAGTGAATATTCCACCTTAAATTATTTAATACTAGCTTTCCGCTCGCGACTTCTCCTGCATTATTTTGGTTTTCCCGTGGATTTTTTTTCCTGTAGGAAAATTACCCTATGTCCTTCCCGTGGTCTAGAACTATCCCTATACCAACTTTCATCAAAATTGGTTCAGTAGTTTCGAAGCCTATTCAATACAAACAAACAATCAAATCTTTTCTCTTTATAATATTAGTATAGATAGTTTTGGTGGACTTGATTATTGGCTCTTATTGAAGTATCCACCTCTTATTATATGTATAACACCAATAAAATTTATTTGGCAATGATGGTTTTGTGGACTTGTGCATGCATTAATAAAAGATGCTGGACTGTTGATGTGTGCTGCTATACAGTCATTATATTTTGTAGTTTAATGCTCAATTTTCTCTATCTGTCTTGACCTCTGAGTGTTCATCATTCATGCAATGCACTGGTTTTAAGGAACCATGCGACTGTCAGATAAATTTTTAAGGACTTTATTTTGCGATCTTTGCAAAGTTTTGTTATATTGAACCAGTGTTGGCCATTTTTATCATCTTTTTCACATAAAGTATGCAATTGTATGCAGTATTACAAACTTTCATTACCAACAATTTCAAAAAAGCTGTAAAATTAAGTAGTGCTCACTAAAGTTTGAAACAAACTATTGTGTCGTGTTGTGTTGTGATGCGTCAGAAGTATATCGGTTTCATATATTTTATATGGCTAGAAACACTTTAGCGCCACGACACAACACACTGTAATAATGTGCTTCTAGCCATATTAAATGTATGCAACCGATACGCTTCTGACGCGTCACAACATGACACTATAGTTTGTTTCTGCCTTTAGTTGTGTTTCATAGGTATAAATATTGTGGAAAGCTACCAGATTTTGTTAGGAAAAATTAGAAATGCCTCCCAAAATGCATTAATGCTCATGAAGTATTTGTGGAATATTAGTATTATGTACAATATGTCCTTTCCCACATAATCCCTGCGTTCCAGATAAAGCACTGCTACTTTCTGAGGCTAACATCTGAAGTTAGCCTCGTTTTGCGTTTCTTATAAGAAATGTTGAAATTTTTAGCCGCGCTAATTGTTACAAATGAAACGCAAGGTACTGATTTTTCGTGCTGAATTTTGACACCTCACCTACTTAGTCCAGCCACTTAAAATTTTCAGAATTGGCTAATACTATAAATATCTTTCAATATTTTTTTTAAATCCGCTGAAAATCCTTTTTGATTCACGAAAAAAGATTCCAAATGTCAAATTTGAAAGCTGTCAAAAAGTGGTATCAGAGGACCCATCTATTAACATGGGTATTTGATGCTAGCATTTCGTGTTAAAAATGCTTAAATGAAACGCATGACAACCAGCAAGAAAAACTAGCATCATCGGCTAATGAAAGGCAGAGATGCTAGAAATGTTGGTATTTATGGCTAAAAATGCTTATCTGGAATGGGCCGAATGCGTAACAATACAGGTTGAAGTTTGTAATTGGATTTTGTGGAACTTCATAATGAGGGTCAACACGATTTTTAGTTTTGAATGTAGAATTAGACCAAAAATGAGTGAGTAGTGATTAAATGAATTCGCCAGCCGGTTAGGGTTAGAAGTCGCATCAAGAAAGATTGACGTCATAACTCCCGTGACGGCCAGCGGACCGTTGTCGCGATTTTGTGCGCCTGTAACTACTCTTGGTTTTTGTTGTCAACTTGCTTTGATAGTCAACTATGTCTAAATATTGCATTGTGCCTCAGAAATTGCATTGTGCCGTAAATATTGCGTAGAAAAACATCCTTGAAAAACCAGAGAAACTTTGTAAAAAGTGGTGTTGCGTGGCAAAGAGAGATGATAAAAAACGTGTACTGTGCCGTCTTGTGTGTATTTGGCGTTTGCCGCCAACCCTCGCCGACGACCCGATCAGTGTCGGTTTTTCGTGCACACATCAAAAAGATTTGGCGAAAACTGCAAACAGCTTCACACGTTGGCCGAGTGTTTAGTTTAGAGCTACGCGTCGGAGTAGACTGTAGTGTCCTGCTTACGAGTAATAGTTTCAGAGATTGTTTCACGAACATGGCGTCATGGAATAATGAGGAGATATTTAGGTTCATTGACTTTTATCATATTGAATACGTTATATGGCACCCAAAACAATAAAACCAGAGTAATTAACTTGAGCGTCGGTGGCGCTGTGGACTCGGCACTTGTCTTACAATCGGGAGGTCCGGGTTCGAGACCACCATGAACCACTGTTTTTCGTTTCGAATTTCATTTGTCTGACGCTCCTACGGTGAAGGAAAACATCGTGAGGCAACCTGCATACATCTGCATAGACATTCAAAGGTGTATGTGAAGTCGACCAATCCGCACTGGGCCAGCGTGGTTGACTAAGGCCTATTCACCTTAACATAGGGTAGGCTCGGCCCCTTGGTGGGGACGTATATGAGCTGTGATGATGACGATGAAGTAACTTGTCTAAATACATTAAATAATTCATGTTTAGTTAGGCCGCGATCTCCCTAACGTCCATCTTCATCTAGCGACCAACGCAGAATGAAACATGGCCAACGTGTAAACAGTACCACGAAAATCTGCCGAGCGCACTCGCCGAGCTCGGCCAACGTGTACTGCAGCCTTATAATGGTCCCAGTCCACGTTGGCCGAGCGCACTCGCCGAGCGCTCTCGGCCAACGTGTACTGTGCCGTTTTGTGTGTATTTGGCGTTTGCCGCCAACACTCGCCGACGACTCGATAAGTGTCGGGTTTTCGTGCACACATCAAAGAGATTTGGCGCAAGCCGCAAACAGCGTTCACACGTTGACCGAGTGTTTAGTTCATAGCTACGCGTCGGGGTAGACTGTAGTGTCGCGCTTACGAGTAATAGTTTCAAAGATTGTTTCACGAGCATGGCGTCATGGAGTAATGAGGAGATATTTAGGTTCATCGACTTTTATCATATTGAATCCGTTATATGAAACCCAAAACAATAAAACCAGAGTAAGTAACTTGTCTAAATACATTAAATAATTCATGTTTAGTTAGGCAGCGATCTCCCTAACGTCCATCTTCATCTAGCGACCAACGCAGAATGAAACACGGCCGACGTGTAAACAGCACCACGAAAATCTGCCGAGCGCCCTCGGCCAACGTGTACTGGAGTCTTATGGTCCCAGTCCACGTTTGCCGAGCGCACTCGACGAGCACGCTCGGCCAACGTGTACTGTGCCGTTTTGTGTGTATTTGGCGTTTGCCGCCAACACTCGCCGACGACCCGCGGCCCGTTCCAGATAAGCATTTTTAGCCATAAATACCAAAATTTTTAGCATCTCTGCGTTTCATTAGCCGGTGATGCTAGTTTTTCTTGCTGGTTGTCATGCGTTTCATTTAAGCATTTTTAACACGAAATACTAGCATCAAATACCCATGCTAATAGATGGGTCCTCTGATACCACTTTTTGACAGCTTTCAAATTTGACATTCGGAATCTTTTTTTCATGAATCAAAAAGGATTTTCAACGGATTTAAAAAATTTATTGAAAGATATTTATAGTATTAGTCAATTCTGTTTTATATTATAAAAAAAATTAAGTGGCTGGACTAATTAAGTGAGGTGTCAAAATTCAGCACGAAAAATCAGTACCTTGCGTTTCATTTGTAACAATTAGCGCGGCTAAAAATGTCAACATTTCTTTAAAGAAACGCAAAACGAGGCTAACATCAGATGTTAGCCTCAGAAAGTAGCAGTGCTTTATCTGGAACGCAGGGCCGATCAGTGTCGGTTTTTCGTGCACACATCAAAGAGATTTGGCGCAAACCGCAAACAGCGTTCACACGTTCGCCGAGTGTTTAGTTCATAGCTACGCGTCGGAGTAGAAGACTGTAGTGTCGCGCTTACGAGTAATAGTTTCAAAGATTGTTTCACGAACATGGCGTCATGGAGTAATGAGGAGATATTTAGGTTCATTGACTTTTATCATATTGAATCCGTTATATGAAACCCAAAACAATAAAACCAGAGTAAGTAACTTGTCTAAATACATTAAATAATTCATGTTGAGTTAGGCAGCGATCTCCCTAACGTCCATCTTCATCTAGCGACCAACGCAGAATGAAACATGGCCAACGTGTAAACAGTACCACGAAAATCTGCCGAGCGCACTCGCCGAGCTCGGCCAACGTGTACTGCAGCCTTATAATGGTCCCAGTCCACGTTGGCCGAGCGCACTCGCCGAGCGCTCTCGGCCAACGTGTACTGTGCCGTTTTGTGTGTATTTGGCGTTTGCCGCCAACACTCGCCGACGACTCGATAAGTGTCGGGTTTTCGTGCACACATCAAAGAGATTTGGCGCAAGCCGCAAACAGCGTTCACACGTTGACCGAGTGTTTAGTTCATAGCTACGCGTCGGGGTAGACTGTAGTGTCGCGCTTACGAGTAATAGTTTCAAAGATTATTTCACGAGCATGGCGTCATGGAGTAATGAGGAGATATTTAGGTTCATCGACTTTTATCATATTGAATCCGTTATATGAAACCCAAAACAATAAAACCAGAGTAAGTAACTTGTCTAAATACATTAAATAATTCATGTTTAGTTAGGCAGCGATCTCCCTAACGTCCATCTTCATCTAGCGACCAACGCAGAATGAAACACGACCGACGTGTAAACAGCACCACGAAAATCTGCCGAGCGCACTCGCCGAGCGCGCTCGGCCATCGTGTACTTTAAGGCGCCTCTTCACAATGGCCCATGATGGCCCATCAAATGATCGTCCATCATTGCCGCCATGATCGGGCAACTCTCCACACAATCGTGAACATTCATTTACTAACTGTTTACTGTTATGATAAGACGTCTATCAAAAATATTTTACAAAAACTAAAAACCGACTTCAAAAACACTGAAAAGTTAAAAATAATATAAGAATAGGTACAAACAAGATCACACTTCTATATTGAAGTCGGTGCCAAACGATGATCTCCTCGAAAGTCTTAAAATTTGTCACCGACTTCAATATAGAAGTGTGATGTTGTTTGTACGTACCTATTCTTATATTATTTTTAACTTTTCAGTGTTTTCAGTTGAAGTCGGTTTTTATTTTTTGTAAAATATTTTTTATTTTTTAGTGAATGCAATCTTATTAGTGAAAGAAACCCTAATTTAAAAAATCGAGGAAAACGCTAATTTTGTGTAAATTAGCGTTTTCCTCGATTTTCTTGGGATCCCATCATCAGATCCTGATTTTGGTAACCTTGGAACCACCCCAGGAGTATTCCCTATCAAATACAAAAAAAATGAAAATCGGTCCACAATTGGCGGAGTAATCGCGTAACATACACACAAAACACGTTGGACAAACCTTAAAATTTAAGGGGTTTCCTCGATTTTCATGGGATCTCATCATCAGATCCAAACTTTGGTGACCATGGGACTACCCTTGGAGTATACTCTATCGAATACAAAAATAATTTTGAAAATCGGTCCACAATTACAAAAATTAATCGTAAGCGTAATCGCGTAACATACACACAAAAAAAAACATAAGCATCAAATTGAGAATCTCCTCCTTTTTTGAAGTCGGTTAAAAATGGACATCGAATAGATTATCGCGGCAGCGGCAATATTTTTACTTAGCTCTTATAATCATCTACTTAATGTGCGTGAAAAAAGAAACATCATATGAGTAAAATTTATTTACCGAGAAGTCTACACTGTACTCGAGACAAATACGTACTGAGTAATCGGCGATTGTGTGGACGCGTATGCCATCATGGGCCATAATTCCTTTGATGTACCGACAATTCGCCGATTGCTCACAATTACCGGCGATGATGGCCGATCATAGACAATCATGCCCTCTACACAATCGTGATTGTGTATACTTGGCCATCATGGGCCATTGTGAAGAGGCGCCATTAAGGTCCTGACCTTTCTACGCTTTAAACTAGATTCTTAGGTACCACAGAACACAGAAAAGGCTAGAAAGGTGATACAACATGTAAATGTAAACGTCCGAAATAGATCCACATAATGATTGAAAATGCACGAGTTTTTCATTTAATACTTACAGCCGGTTGCACCAAGTTTTACGTTATAAGATTTCGTAAAAAGTAACAATTTAATACCTAAAAATGGGTCGTTTTCCTATTAAATATTATGATATGTGCCGTACATTTAAGGCCACTTTATTTCCGCCGCCCCATATGCATTTCTAATTATAATAATTTTCTAAAATCTGCCGCCCCTAGGACGCTGCCGCCCTTAGGCCGCGGCCTATACGGCCTATTGATAAATCCAGGACTGCTGTAGATATTGATGAGTACTTGACCTATGTTTCGAAGTAACGCCAAGGTTTTCGCAACACCCGAGGTTTACCGCGTATTATACGTTGTCGTCGTGGGTTCGCGAATGAACATAGCACTTGTAGACCAACATTTCATACGCACGAGTAGCCAGGATGCCAGAACCAGGCGCAAAATTCCACGCGCCATCTTGGCCTGGTTGCGAGGCTTACCTTCCGCGACGAGGCGAAGAAGGCGCTTTTGTCGGCGAGCAGGGCCAACCGCACGGCCTGCTGCACCTAATGGAGCTGGCAATGGAGGGTAGAGATCTATGGTATAGGCCGTGTAGGTAGAGGCACGGCGACAGGCAGCTGTTCTAGGGTACTCCTGTGAGCATGGGGTGTGGCTGGGAGGTGGCCTTCTTGACCAAGACCACGAAGATTAACGTGACCAAGCGGCAGGCTGGTGGCGGTTAGCTTGTAGAGGAGATCGGGATGCCACATGAAGATCCCTAGGATGGGGTTATCCTAGTTCATTGCGGCCGCGAAGTGGTGGAGTACGCGTGCTTGCTAGAGCGTGGTGATGTGGACGCTGCGGAATCCGATTTGCTCGTCTATGGAGCGAACAGACAGATCCTTTGCAGCAGCAGTCGCTCAAATAGCTTGGTAATGTGAGACAGCAGCGTTTTGTTTTATATGGATCGCGCGCAGTCACAAACAGGCTTGAATCCTTCATTCCTAAATGCACCAAGATCTGTGTATGCGCGCGTCTATTCGTGAGCAAACCTGTCTTTGCCCGATTTAGGCAGCCAATCCTTTTTTATACACAAAGTAAATATATACAGAGAGCCGTGAAGTTCGAATATTACTCTATGGCGCACGCAAGACTCAAGATACTAACAGCTGGTTACACCAAAATGTGTTCTTATGATTTTGATTTCTTATATGAAATAAAAAAACCGTTTCAAGAAATCGATATTTTAATTATACTTCACTTGTAAAATAGGAAATATGAAGAACCAGACCCCGACTACTGAAACGCTGGAAGTCTTTGTAAATACATTAATTAACATTATGAGTTTATAACTATTCATAACTTTTATATTGAAGAGACCTGCGACTAGCAAATGATTCAGGAACTGATCATGTAAATTGGGTAGTTCATTTATTTATGGAAAAGGTACATTAACAGTATAAATTATATTATGTAAGATGTAATAACATATTTTGATATATTAATTATTATTAACATCTTACATCCCTATTTATCACACAACATGAATGGTATTGCGCTTACTTTTTTAACACTAGTTCAATCACAAAACAGTTTATAGGCATGATTAGAACTAGTTCGATATACAATGTAACAATATAATATTTAAACACATTACACCTAAAAACACAAATAAAACATTAATTATCTCACACCGTTACCTAGTGGACTGAGTTGTGAGCGAAAAAAATATAAAACCGACTTCAAAAACACCAAAAAGTCATAAAAAATATTTTTGAAAAAAAAAAGTCACCCCTCACTAGGATTTTCTCTTGTGTCGTGGGTGCAGTTACAAATATATCACATGCACATACACCCAGACTGGAACAAATTTTTGTAGGCCATACAAAATATTTGTCCCGTACAGGAATCGAACCAGGAATCGAGCTGTTGCGCAGTAGGCGATCACTCGACCACTGCGCTACGCTAACCGTAATACATTACATACAACATAACAGTTTTATATTGAAGTTGGTGCCAATGCCAAATTTTATTGTTCTTAATTTTTTAAGACTTTACAGAGGCTCTACCGCCTATCTTATAGCGATCACTTTCCGAACTCCTAACCTACCAGAAACCTTCCATCATCAGCTCAGTAACATGATATGATGACTATCAGATGCAAATACTCATGATGGTGGCATGTGGCTCAAAGATTTTGTGGGGAGACAGTGGGACAGTATAGGCTAGAGAAAGAAAAGATGCAAATAGGTACATAAATATCTTCAGCAAAAACATGAAACACGTTGGACATGCTTATGAAATTCAAGGGTTTTCCTCGATTTTTATGGGATTCCATCATCAGATCATGATATGGTGACAATGGAATCACCTCTGGAGTATATTCTTTCGATTACAAAAAGAATTTTGAAAATCGGTCCACAAATGGCGGAGTAATGGCTTTTCCTTTTTCGAAGTCGGTTAAAAACGAGCACGACATGGAAAAAGTGGCGTCACGCGTATTCTTGGCACACGGCTTTAACTGCCTGCGCGAGTCTAGGTTCAAAACTCAATATCTCGGAAATCAAACAAGTTTCTGATAGTTGTACTGATCCTCATTGAAACAAAAATTCAAACAACCATATTTCTATTATCACCAAATAACTACCACTTAACCACCAGCATCACACCAGTGAGGTGAATTAATAAAAGAAAACAATTGTAATTTTAGTTTGACAATCATAATATATTTTGGATTGAGTTTGACAATTTTTATAACTTGCTTAGCAATTTAGTTTATGGAAATAATAAGTAATTGGAGCGTTGGTGGCGGTGTGGTCTTGGCATTGGACTGTGCCCCGAGTAGAATCGGGAGGCCCGCGATCGATCCTGCCATGTACCAATGTGTTTTTCGTTTCACGAATTTCATATATACATTTATCTGACGCTCCTACGGTGAAGGAAAACATCGTGAGGAAACCTGCATACACTTGCGAAGTAATTCAAATGTGTATGTGAAGTCAACCAATCCGCACTGCGCCAGCGTGGTTTGACTAAGGCCTAATCGCCCTAACATAACTTGTTAGGGCGATCGGTGGGGATGTTTATGAGCTGTGATGATGATGATGAAGTAATAATTATTTTGGAACTCTAGTATTCATTTAGGAACTAAAGAAGTTGTTTTAGGGACATTATTTTGAAGTCAATAAGTTTGTAATATTATTCATTAATTTATTTAATTTTGGTGCTTTGGTAATTTGGTGTTTTAATTATATTTTTTACAAAAAGCAAGATCATGTTCTTGTTAAAGTAATTACTGTTTTTTCTCTCAATAATAAATCAAATAATGAATTAATTTTAATGTGGTAAGAGATATTTATTTACCTTTTTACTACTATTTATCATAATAGTTCAATTCTTTGAAGTATAAGAAGTATAACTGTGTGACATCCACATTTATGTTGACATAAAATGATGATTGCACCATCTGTGAACTAGGTGACACACAAATCTGTTCACATACTTTCATTGTACTCAGAGGATGCATTATGATTCAACATATCAATTCCTCGTCTTTGTGACCTATATAACAAGTACCGTGACGAAATTGATAAATGCGATAATGTTATTAATATTCGAAAAACGTTTCAGAGGAAATCGTACAGGCCGTTTTTCCATACAAACGTAGTCCCCTGTTTCCTCCCTAGATGTTGGCACTAGTTGCCCTTTTTTTTCAATAAATCAATGGCCACTATAAGCATGTTCCTATGTTTTCCTTTTTTTGTTAAATTAATTATTAAAAGAGATTTTAAACCTTCAAAAACCTAAAAAATCGACCTAATTTTCTGCTGTATTCAAACGTTCAGCAAACAAATTGAACAAGATTATATGAAAAAAAGTAAAACATAGAAACACAGAAAAAGCCTTGCTTTAATTTTTAACGCAAAAAGTAATTAAAGCGGTCAATTTGTCGCGGAGAAAACAGGGGACTACGAAACGTATATTTTGTGTAGTTTTCATAAGTTCCGTAATTTTCGTTGCGTAATTTTCGGTCCCAGCTGCCAGTTGTCCCTATCGCGCTCAGTTCAGTTGTTCGGACACCCAGCGCGACAGCAATACATTTTACAAATACCTATTTTTGAATTCTCTCGACCTCGGTGTTTTCTCTTAAAGATGCACATAAACCATTAACATAGTTTTTGCGTGCATCCAATAGATCTGACTCGACATCGAAACAATGATCGTCCTACCTACCGGTTTATTTATTTATGGATGAACTAACAAACCTCAGACAATTTTTGTCCTCAATAGCCCAAAACAATATAAAATGAATAGAAATTCTATCTTTCGGCTAATAACGGTGTAACATAACGAATATTAGCCGAAAAATAGAAAGAAAGATAGATAGAAAAAAATATTCGCCGAAAGAGAAGAAAGTACCTACGTATGCTTTATAATAAGCTATTCCGTGAGCTTTCACTAGAGGAGAGGGCGAAAATCCCTATAATACCCCAAAGCAGCTGGAAATCAGGGCATTGTTGCGGCAGTTCTTCTATATTTGGAAGAATGTGCCTGTCCCAGTGATACCAATATAATCCTTTTTGCCGCCACAATTCTGCGTTGTAGAATGATTGACACTAGAATTTTCGTTACGGGTTTTGATGGCATTGATGGTCGCTGGAACAGAATCTCGGCATGGCGCAAAAGTTAAAACAAGTATTGACTGAGTCTCCATTGACTAACCAATCAGCTACAGGTCAGGCTACATGAGACCGCCAAAGATGCGATTCGTGCATAGTGCAATAGCGGGAATAAAGATCAGTTTCGCGTATCGGATCTGGTGTAAAATATATGAATGTGAACGTGTTTGTCCTTATATTTCACTCTGCAGTAAAGTCTGGTTGGTGGAGGGGCTTTTCGGCCCACTTGGGTAGTCGCCATCTTACCTAAGTTTGTTGCCATTACAATGTTTATAAGATTGTTGTGTTTCGTCAGTTAGGGGTACGATAGCCAGTGCCTCATTTATTGAGGAGTACAGGTGAAGCTCGCTTCTGTTCGTCTTAGGGCTTATCGTCACTTACTATCAGGTGAGATGAAGGTCAAGAGCTTACCTGTTGTGTGTAAAAAACTACACAATATCACAGGCGAATATTGTGTGTATGTGGTAGTAGCTCCAAGCATCCCATAGTGCACTGTTGTGGTTGTGTTGATAATGTAGGGATGTAAACATGGGGTTTGAAAGTAACGAGAGTGTGTATAAAATTCGTGAAAGTTTTCAATAACTTTTGATAAGAATAGAAATATTGTGAAAAAGGTATCTTTCCATTAAAAAGAAATCTCATTAATAATGAATAACCCAGCTGTAAATACAATTAAATAATATATGACTTTAAAAAATAAAATTAAATATAAAAAACCCGACTGTATTTATAAAACGTTAACATTTTATAAAAAGAAAAATAAAAGCCCAGTAGTATAAAATTCTAGCAGTTGTGACCCATTTATCTAGATAAGCTCAAATATTAGTAATAAATGGGTCCGAACTGCTAGAATGTTATGCAACTGGGCTTGTTTTTAACCGACTTCAAAGAACCTGATGCGTATGTTTTTTTTTTAAATTTTGAAAATCGGTCCACAATTGGCGTTGTAATCGCGTAGCATACACACAAAACACGTTGGACACACCTAAAAATTTAAGGGTTTTCCTCGATTTTTATGAGATTCAATAATCTGATGATGGGATATCAGATCAACTTTGGTGACCATGGGACTACCCTTGAAGTTTCCTCTATCGAATACAAAAAGAATTTTGAAAATCGGTCCACAATTGGGATGATGACTGAATTCTAATTTTTACGTCTCGTCATTAAATATTAAAATACCGTGGAAAAAGATGCAGTCCTGTGAAATTAGAATTAAAAACGGCTTAGAACATGTATACATTATATGTATACATTAGATACAAGCATTTTAAGTTGTTAATTTGAAGGCGATTAGACAGAGAGATCCGATATCAACCGTGACGTCATTGTTGAGTACGGTCATATAAACTCCTTGTAAATTGCCGTTTTGCTAGAAAGAGATAGAGAAAAATCTTTAATACCTTATATCTTGGTTGTTATTATAGTTATTCGAAAACCGATTTTTTCTTTCTGTTTATTATATGAATGAGCTTCTATTAAAGCAAAAAATTTTTTTTAGTCATCTAGCCTATTGGCGGCGTAATCACGTAACATACACACAAAAAACCTCCTCCTTTTTTGAAGTCTGTTAAAAAACCAGTAAAGTGGGTGTTTGTAGCTAGCAAGAACAGAATAATTTTATCTGCTTCTCAATATGTATTATGATTTAAGACTCAAGATTGCTAATGATAATGATCTAATTGCACTTTCATTTCATTCAACTGAGATAGTTTAAATTTATGTGAATGAATGCAGTTAACATTCCATATCTGTGAAAGTTAGCTCATCAATTATGCTACAGTTAAGTCATATTGAATTAAAACCTACATCTGAGAATGTTTTATTTCATAAATTAATATTTAAATAAGTAGGATTGCAAAAACCTTCTAAACCTTATATTTATTATGTTTATACAAACTCTGTTTATCGTTTTCAATAAAATGCGTACATACTTCCTGTATTAAAATAAAGAAATTGTTTTTAATAACCATGCAATTATTATCTTTGTCTCTGTGAATTTAGGTGAAGAAGAAAGATGTGTCTCTCTATGTCCCCGCACTGCGCGTGGCGCTATTCCTGGCCAGACTGGAGGTTGGCATAGGCCTCGGGCAGCATACGGCATATCTGTACTCGAATTTCCACCAGGCCATACGCACTGGCGAAATGGGTGCCCTTTTGCCAAAACTATGGTACCACTGCCTGTTGAAAGTCAAGATTTGGGAGCACTATATTATAGAAACTATTTCTATAACCAACGTAAGTTTATTTCTCTAATACCTACAAACATTTCTATGTTATAATTATAGTAAATAAGTAATAACCTTAACCACTACTGAAATAATTCTACTTGCTTGATTTGTAATGACTATAGAATGTATTTTTGAAAATGATAGCACTAAGCTGCAGATAGTAATAAACCAGTAGTTAAATATATTTGATACAGTTGTTAAATATTTTTATTATTGGTCGGTTGATTTATAGATTGTGGTGCGAATTGTTGTTTTTCAGCACATCAAAATTGGTTCGGAATGGATGAGAATTTAGGTCCAATAGCAATTTCAATAAAAAAAGAGCGTATTGAACTACGTAGAGGCGGAGGAGACGCTTCCGTGCCGGCATCTCAGCTTGCGTGGCAGTATCGCCTTATAGTCCGTACTTCTGAGCTTCTTACATTACGCGGTTCCGTTCTTGAGGATGCACTACCCACCGTTAAACCTAGCAATAATAGTGCTACATATTGCACCAAAGAAGTCCTGGATTATGTGGCTCCTGAACTACAACTTAATTGCTTGAGGTACATTTTAATCTAGCTCAACATAATATACTCTTTTGTGTTACGTTTCAAACATTTTCATTTTTTTATGCAGACTGGGAATCACTAACAGTGGAGCTGAGGAACAATTATTAAGACTCGATGAACAATGTGTGACGCGCCATTACAAAGTTGGGGTGATGTATTGTAAAAATGGACAGTCTACTGAGGAGGAGATGTACAACAACCAAGAAGCCAGTCCAGCGTTTGTGGAATTCCTCCAGACGTTGGGACAAACTGTCCGGTTAAAGGACTTTGATAAATACAAGGCCGGGCTGGATAATAGAACCGATTCAACGGGTCTATATTCGGTGTATACCACGTATCAAGGTTGCGAGATAATGTTTCATGTCTCTACGATGCTTCCTTACACGCCACATAATAGACAGCAGTTGCTGCGAAAGAGACACATAGGCAACGATATAGTGACAATAGTCTTCCAAGAACCCGGCGCTGCACCGTTCACCCCGAGGAACATTCGTTCCCAATTCCAACATGTTTTTGTTGTTGTAAGAGCGATTGATCCGTGTTCGGAAAACACTCATTACAGTATAGCTGTAAGTCGCGCCAAAGAAGTGCCTCTGTTTGGCCCTCCGATCAAGGAGGGAGCCGTGTATCCCAAGGGAGAAACGTTTACGGATCTCCTATTAAGCAAGGTACATTATAATTGCTCTCTGTTGCTTTTTAATTATAGTTGAGGTTTAGCGTGTCTGAATGCAGAATATTCAACATGCAGAACTTTCAGAGGCCCCGTATCATCATAATCGTCAGGCTTGTTTGTAAATTTAAAATAAGTAATTTTACTTATTGTCAGGTTAACTTAGTCTGATTCTGTTGTGGATCAATTTCATTTGTTGTTTCGACGAACGAAAGAAATTGGTACATTATAAAAACTGTGTATGTATTAGAAGATTGACCAGTGATTCGCGGACTTCTTATACGAGTATGATAAACTAGCTCTCCGCCTGCGTGGGTAACTCAATTTTGCTGTTTTGTTTTTTCTTTTTCTTTGTAGGATATACTTACATACCAAATTATCGTAAAATTTTTCAAATAATGGAGTGGTTACATTTTCACAATTCTAAATCAAGAAATGAAGGATTTCTCAAGTAAATTTTCATCTCCGTCGAACAGGCTAGATGACTAAAAATTTTTTTTTGCTTTAATAGAAGCTCATTCATATAATTAAAGATTTTTTTCCATCTCTTTCTAGCAAAACGGCAATTTACAAGGAGCTAATATGGCCGTACTCAACGATGACGTCACGGTTGATGTCGGATCTCTCTGTCTAATCAATCGCCTTCAAATAAACAACTTAAAATGCTTGTATCTAATGTATTTCTAAGCCGATTTTAATTCTAATTTCACAGGACTGCACCTTTTTCCACGGTATTTTAATATTTATTGACGGGACGTAAAAATTTGAATTCAGTCATCATCCCAACTACCATTTGCCTCCTTCAAGGATGGGGTCCCATAGATACTATCACGTTATTCTATCTTTTGAAATTGTTAATCCCCCATTTTACCCCTTTATGAAAGTTCGCAAAAATCCGTTCTTATCTCAGCTCAGCTGACGTCTCCGATCTAACTATATGCCAAATTTAAACTTCATAGATCAAGTAGTTTCTGAGAAATATTGATAAGTGAGAAGAATGATCTTCTTTTCCTTATTTAAATGAAACTATCAAAACCCGTTCAGTAGTTTCTTTGCGTAAATGACTGAATCAAATTCATTCTCCAATACTTACCATTAAAAGCCTTTAAATTTAAAGTAAGTATTATACAGGTGAATGAACTTCTTGCGATCGGACCTGTGGTTTCCGAAAAGAGATTTTATCCCCGTCATTCCCGTTCCCGTGGGATAACTGGGACAAAAGAAGCCACATGCCATTCCCTTAAAAGAAAGCATTCCATGGGTAAAATAATTTTTGAAGCAGAACCAGTGGTTTCGGATACAGGATTTTACCCTTGTAGTTTCTCTTTCCGTGGAATTACCGAGACAAAAGAAACCACATACCCTCCTTTTTAATAAATACCATATTCTGCTGTCCTGTTTTTTAAACGGTTTTATTACAAGCTTTTATTGACTTTCACCTGTCCGGGTCTGTAATGAAATCTTGCAAATTCAATTTGACCCACTTGCCGGTTTCCGATTGACCTGAAATTTTGCATGTATTATATCACGTGACTATATTGAAGTCTGTGCCAAATTCGTATTAACGAGTACTAAAAGCTTGTATTTAAAAAAAAAATTTTTAAATGATTTTACTTGGTTATCTTGCCCCGTTTCTTTAGGTCAAATCTTGAAAGTTAAATTTGTCCCACTTGCCAGTGTCCGATTGAGCTGAAATTTCGTGTACACCTTTAGTGCCGATGACAATGCAATTATGTAGAATTATTATTATCTTCACTTTCAATAAACCCGTTAAAAAAATTACTTAATATTTCTTCCATTACAATGAAATGATGAAACCGAGTCTCTAAGTGTGAGTTCATCACACTTGACTAAAACATTGACAATAAAATAGATCTTATCACAAAAAACGGACCTAATGGATCCCCATACTGAGCCAATATAAAAACATACTAAAAATAATAATAAACAGTATTTCTTGTACTAAACGTTTCAGCTATGTAACCTATACTTTATATGGTTTGCCATGAATTTTAGGTGATAAATGGTGAGAATGCGGCAATTCAATCACCGAAGTTCAGCACTATGGCAACTAGAACACGACAAGAGTATTTAAAGGATTTGTCTAAGAACTACGTGACGGCAACAACAGTTGAAACTGGGCAAAAATTTTGTGAGCTTGTTTCTTTTTCTCTTTTATTTAACACTTAATCATAATTACCTATGCTTGGATTTTGGAAATTAACTATGTACATATTTACAGCTATATTCTCATCCCTCCTAATGAAAAGTGGCAGCAATTCAAACAATAATACTATACTTCCGCGCGTGGATAATTGTTCTAATGATGTTCTGGTTGGCGGTGCTTTATGCTTTCAAGTAAGTAAATGTATGTTTTCTTGAATTTGTTAGCTGCAAAAATACCGGATACTATAGGATTGTTTGTGATAGTTAACCAGATAATTATAACTTGATAACTATCTTTGTTATTTACAAAATGAATAGGAATAACAAAAACTCGCACGATTTGTATCCGGACTCATTCGCAATACGATCAAGTATCCAAATGTGTCAAATATCAAAAAGTACTACTAAGTGCTTTCTCTTACGATTATTGTATGTTGTGTTAATTGAAGTTGCTTTTTATTTAATTTATGACAAAAACCGCGAAAAAAAAGGGAAGTAAACATCATCCAGCAAAAAATTTATCGGATAATTATTTAGATTTTTATATTAAGGAAATTGCAACAATTCATTACACCTAATGACTTTGCTTTATGTATGACATGACGTGTAGGATTTATATGTAGGTACACTATAACTAATTCCCAATATAATGCTCGCAGGTGCAGGTACAAGACGAAGGGGCTGGAGGGAATTTATTGGATTGCATAATGGGAATATCATCAGACAGCACCGTTTTTATAGAAGATTGCACTAGACAAATCATATTAGTGTTACCTACAAATTCTTTACTTGGTGAGTTATACAGAATTCGAAACCTTGAAGTTCAGTTATAGTTTTGTGCAATATTTAGAAATAAAAACGCAGTGGGTGTTCATCTATGCCAGCATGAAATCTGTTTAAAATACAGTAATTTGGCGTACTCTATTGGTTTCGTAAATTATAAAGTACACCTACATGAAATAGATGACAATAGTCTATTTTAGAGCTAGATGACGCTATGCGTTGCAATAGCAGACACTGCTATTGCAACGCATAGCGTCATCTCGTTCTCACTGTGGTATCAATACTTTTTAAGTGATAGTGAGAGGTTTTTTTCTCGTGAAGATTACACGAGCTTTACGGTTACCTATCATAAGTCCGAAAATTTTCGACCGAATTTCAATTAACAGAAAACTTTTCGACTATTTTTTTGGTCTTTTTTAGTTTTAAACTCAGAATTATTAAAAACTAATTTCAGTCCGGCATTTTGGCTGAGTTCAGAATAAGTTATCAATTAAATAAAAATGATTTTTTTTATTTAAGTGCGATAGGTATGTCAAATGACAGTTCCGCACAAGAACCACATTCAGTGTTACCAATATGTGTATGTCATAAGATGTCAAGTCATTGTGCCCAGTAATTTCAGTGTCTGTCTAACGCTTCAGTCCGGAATACAATTTACAATGTAAGCAACTACCGTGCGAATGACACAGTACAATATCTGTATTTGATAAAACGTTCAGACCTATACCTAACAAACATACTTACATTACAAACATATTGTCTTATTTAGGGTGGGTGGTAAGTGGTGGATGGATTCGTGTGTATTACCACCGAGGGGACAGCGTGCGAGTGCGCGCGCGCAACGCTCACGACGCTCTGTTGCGACGCCTCGCCGCTGTGGCGCCGCACCACGCGCACGCGCTGCACGAGATCACTTTGGAACGTGGGGCTGCCACGCAACTAGGTAGTGTGTTTTTAAATGTACTTTAGATTATAATGTTTAAAAAATAATCACACGTATGCCCACTGACAACACTGCTCTATGACAACAACTTTGAATCACTGATAAAAAAAAAACTAGGTAGATACTCTGTATCGCGCAAAAGTGACACTTGGAACTGTTCACAATCGGATAGACTTTGCTATTATTATCAATTATATGTACCTCAATTCAAATCTAGACATATATGCGTAAATTAAAGTTGAATTAGGAAAACTATCTACCACAAGCAATACTCCCATAAAATAACTCCATAATAAACAGAACAGAGTGAATGTGTGACCCAACCCAATTATGTGGATTTATAATAATATGTATTAATAAAGTTCAGATCTATCTATTAATAATCTGTCAGAGAAAGGAATCGAGGGCGACAAAGGCGACCCCCGACCCCGACCTGTACAGATCTTTTGTGACTGACCCTTCATTTCAAATGTCTCCAATAAGGCTCGCGGTGGTTAAATATCTTCTGATTTTCTATAGAGACAGAGCTTTCGTGTCATTGGATAGTAGTCTAAATCTACCTGTACGTGTTGTACTCTTGAGATGATGATGATGATTAATAAAAGATATTATATATGATAACGATAACTGTATTAATAAACTGCTGATGATGTAATGAGTACACGAGTGCGATACGCGACAGCGATGATGTGCGCTATTACGTGAACTAACTAGAATTACAATATGCTTAATATTTTAATGTCTGTAAATGCTGACGCGTGAGAATGGTTTATTTGTACGAGTAAACCGTACACTACCCATAGTTCAGCTCCTAATATGCTCTCAGCATAACACTCACATAGAATGTGTCTGTGGTATATTGTCATCCCTACCTCAAAATCATTGTTTTGTTATACCACTAAGGTAGCAAAAAAGCATCCTTCCCATCTGCCTTAATGGAAAGCGGCCTATGGACGCTTCCGACACAGGTGGTATCGATTGCGCGTAACCAACCCTTAATAAATTAAGTAGTAAATGGTTATGGAATAAAAAAAAACTTTTTATACCCTTCTTCAAGAACCCTATGCTGTAGTCTTTTGAGAAAACCTTGTGTACAGTTAGTGTCAGTAAAGCCACTAGAGTAAAATCATTAGGGCTTAGTACGGGAGGCAAACGTGGTGAATTGGGACTTCAAAAATTCGAAAATTTTTAAGGTGTTTCCATAGGTCACACTACGCTAACTATTTAATATCTGATGAGTTTTACTCTATTTACCACCTAGATGTATTAAAAATTATCTTCAGATTTTGTCTTTGACCACAGAATATATAATAGTACCCCGTACAGAACGGCCACTCACCTCCCCGCTCACTCATTTCAAATACCTCACCCCACCCCGCACTTCGTTGTAGACATCACTGACACTTAAACAAGGGCGTGCGCGTTCGCTCGGGCGAGTAGACGCGAGCGCCGGCCGATAACAGAGATAGCGCTATACGGGTAAAAGAGAAGGCAGTCGGTGCACTTCTCGCGTCACTCAGCTAGCCCTACTAGATTCCACGCACACATTTGCTCGTGTACAATAGTCATTTGCTTAAGTAGTAGTAATAGGTAATTGATTTGCGAACGTTGTATGGAGTGTCCGGCGTGTGTTTTGACTAAAACTGTTGTTTTGAAGGTTTTCACGTGCAGCCAGATGGCTTGGTAACCGCAGTAGAAGGCGGAGGGTGCGCGGCCAGAGCTGGAATCCGTCGGGGGGCTCGTCTTCTTGAGGTCTGTCGGGCGGCGGTCGTTGCTTTACACCACGATCAGCTGGTCGACTTGCTCAAGACTTCTGACCCAGTCACTGTAAGTGTCAATTCAAGGTTTTCAGAAACTACATAAATATAGTAGGTATATTCAAAAAGAAACCATTTCAAACTTTGTTTTTTTGGTGTTAAGTATATATTTTTGGTAAAAGAGCTTAGGCGATTAAAGGCCTCTGCATACGTAACGTGTTTTTACTCGGACGGAACGGGACGGGAAATTTTGGAAATATCGTTTTATAGAAAATGTATCCGATAGTGTATACGTCACGAGCACACGGACGGGACGGGAACGTGGCGCCCACGTGACGGGAAAAATATCGTCGGCGACGATGTTTAGCACGTCCCGCCCCGCACGTGTCCCGTCCCGTCCGTGGTTTCGCTGCGTATGCACACTCACTCCACTCGCTTCAGATACCTATATAGTGATGCCACAAGAATTGAAAATGGATGACGAAAAAATAATCCAGTGTGTACGTTCATATCAAGCTTTGTATAATTTTGCAGACGCAAAGTATTTAGACACGAAGCATAAAAAATTTCTGTGGCGTAAAATTGCAGTCGAATTATCACTCACTGAAAACGATAATTTTCGTTTAATTTTTTCACTGCATTCATACCTTTATTTATAACTAGCTGTGCCCGCGAACTACGTTTCGCCTTAATTTATTTTTTCCCGACATCGTCCACAAATATCGTTAATGTACACAGAAATAAATACAAAAACTTAACAAATTATATACTAAAACCTTCCTCGAGAATCACTCTATCGAGTGGTGAAAACCGCATGAAAATCGGTGCAGTAGTTTTTGAGTTTATCGCGAACAGACAGACAGACATACGCGGCGGGGGACTTTGTTTTATAATATGTAAGGATATTTTCGCACCATCTACTCAAGATTGATAAATTCTAGGTCATGTAAAATCAATGTGAAGTAACTCATTTCATGCCTCTAAAAAATAGGGATATAATATTATACTGAATTTCGTTATTTCCCTAGTAATTAAATTAATTTGTATCTGGAACACAAAAAATACTTTTACATCTCTCATGTTCGGTAAGTAGATCCTTATTACCCCCAAATGGGGCTTGTAGGTGACCAATTAGCGCTCTAGGGTAATAATGTAGCTAGAAAAGCCCCAGGGCTGTAAGTAATTTTCCCGTAATTATCTCGGGCTGCCATTGATGCCTTACAGCCCTTAGCTACTAATCTACTATTGATAGAAACCCATCTTATATTGTTAAGCGAAAGAAATAATGATTCAGCCCTACGAGCATGGAACTCTAGATAAACAAAATTTGACAGCTAAGATCGACATACTCGACAAAAATCGTTAAATTTGCCAGATATTCCTAAGGAGTGAAAAGCACAGATGCTTTTGTCGATCGACAAGTCCATGCTCGCATGGCTGATTCGACAACATATGCTCAAAAAATTGTGAAATTCTTCTTGTTCTCTTGTTTGCCATGTACAGAAAATCTCATTTTCCTCTTGTCAGCCATAGCTTTTTCTAAACCAATAGCAATTATAGCCAATTCTTCAAATGAAAAATCCATCTTTCCTATTCACAACACTAGCACGTTAGTTACGAGTCACTGTCACGTTGCGTATGCATTAAACTTCACGTCAGGGTTTTCTAAACCACGTCCCGTCTCCGTGCCGTCCTCGCTCCGTCCACGTTCTAAGCACGTTACGTATGCAGAGGCCTTAACACACTGCCCACGCACGGCGCTGCATCATGCGTGTCGACGCAGCTACGCGCGTACTTGCGGGAGTGCAGATCCGCATCATCATGCGGGTTTTTTACGCATTCACGCGCGTAGTTGCGTTTCCAAAGTCAACGTCAAGTCCTTCCAAAATAACGCACGGCACTGCGAGACTCGGTGTGCCATACCTTGCGTCTCGCCCGCACCTACGCGCGTGGGTGCGTCTTTCACCGCATGTAGGCGCGTGATCTGCATGAACGCGCGTGGATGCGTTTTCTGTGTGTTGGACTGTGCGTGTTTTCTATACAAACGGAGATACTTACAAGCAACGAAAGAACACGCGTTCACGCGCTACGCTCCGTGGTGCGTGGCAGTGTGTGAATCGCTTTAGGGTATCAAAGTATTTTTTGGTGGTCATTATATTTAATCCCAAAGTTCAATAGCTTTAACGCTCTTATAATATGTTTTATCTTTGGCATTTTTTATATGAGTGACAGAAACGAAACACTTTATAAGCTAGTTACTGTTCCGCGTGGGTGATGGACTCAGAATATTCAGGGTAAATTTTGAGGTACCGGCAACCTCGCAGGATTAGATAGCTGACATCATTATCTACAACGTTTGTTTTAAGAGTTTTAAGACAACTCAATACATTGAACAAAAATCAATTTTCAACTTTTTATTGCACTGTCGTGACATTGATAAGTTATGTTTCCTTTATAAAGGACGACGGAAGACAACGCTACGCTCGCGCGCTGTGCGCGTAGAGTTACAAACATTCTAGAGGTATATTAAATGAATATTTATTTTTGTATGAAAGTAAAATCTAACGAATTATCAAAAGTCGTAGAGCAAACGTTAATGATGCTTGCTATCTAATCCTGCGAGGTACCTCAAACTGTATAATATGTTTACCCTGTATAATATGTTGCGCTTCCATTCATCCATATGGAATATTGCTATCGTTTCTAGGCGGGAGCGATAAAATGCCAGCTTGGACCCTCTGACGCGGTTTATAGGAACGCGGAAATATGTCAGCAGACTTGTCATTCTTATTATTTATAGGTGCCTATTAATGTCCACGTTGCATTTTTTGATTTTGATTATATTCTCAATCGACTTTTAATCATCATCACAACTCATATACGTCGCTATCGAGGGGCACGAGCCTACCCTAATTAGTTAGGGCAATTAGGCCTTAGTCAAAGCACACTGGCCCAGGGCGAAATGGTTGACTTCACATACACCTTTGAATTACTTCGCAGGTGTATGCAGGTTTCTTCACGATGTTTTCCATCACCGTTGGAGCGTCAGATAAATGTACATATGAAATTGGTGGAACTAAAAAACACATTGGTACATGGCAGGATCGATCGCGGGCCTCCCGCATTCTAATCGGGGCCCAGTCCAGTGCCGTGGCCACAGCGCCAATTTTAATACGAGTTTGTAATAGAAATTCGTATTTGAACCGTGGACGGCTATCACAATATAAAGAACGATACAGTAGCTTGACTCCATATATCGGGACGAATCGGCGCACGCACACATACAAACGTCGTTTACACGGCACGCCAAGCAAGCATGCTCTGAACGGCATAGCAACGCAGTGTCACGCCGCGCGCCGGCCGAGATTGTTGTGCTCCACGTAGACGCCGCGCCGCTCACGTGCGGCGTGTACGTATAGGTTCACCGATTTTTTTTGTAGGTACCAACCCTAGCGCCCAGTTCAGCTTTAGGTATAAATTTCAAAGACACGCCTGAGTCGGGCTACTACTGTATCCTTCTCTATATTGTGCGGCTATCGTTATTCAGGTGGCGGTGACATTCGCGGCGAGCTCCCGGTGCGGGTGCGAGGCGAACGTTGCGGAGAACGAGGAGCGCGTCTGTAGGGCGGACGCGCAGCAGCCGACGCGGCGCCGACCGCTTGCGCCCGCGCACTCGCCGCCTCGATCCGACAGCTCCGGCTACGGCACCGGTTAGTCACGCTTCTAGCCTATTAGGCTAAATGAATGAACATGAAAAACATTGCTTTAATAGAAGCTCATTCATATAATAAACAGAAGGAAAAAATCGGATTTCGAATTACTATAAAAACAATTTTACAATTTTACAGGTTTACACCACACAGCTTGTAGATGATAGAAATAAAAGAGTATATACAACTGATTGATATATTGTATAAACTGATAGATTAATTAACTGCTAAAATGCTATGATAAAATGCTGATGATAAATGAGTACACGCCTAACGCCGCGCGAGGTATTAGGTGAACTAAGTAAAATGCTTATGAATCAAATTATGCTGAAATGCACTTTGTACGTTGAGACCGTACATGCTCCCGCCCAAGGAGATGAATAATGAGATGAACGACATGATTTACAAGGTGATAATACAAATTGCTAAAATTAGAAATGTTAATACAGATGATTCCCGACAAAATTAATCTTCGCTTATATCAAAACTACATTTTGTTAAAATAGGAGAGGTCGCCTTACTAACTTTCGCGTTTAGGTCCATGAGAGAATTTGACCTTTTCGCACTAGCACTAACACTTTGCTCTTGTTTACACTCACTCTTATTTCCGACACTCACTCGTTGTTTTTCAACACTGCACTGTTCACTAGACACAACACTAACACTAACTTGAGTGGGGGCCCCGGCCGCGGCGGCCTGTAGGCCCGCCGGAGCTGGCTGGTGCTGGAGGAGGGCGCTCGCCCGGCGGCGGCGGCGGCGCCACGCCCGCCACGCCAGGGCGAGCGCGCCCGCCGCGCAGGCTGCTGCTACCGCGTAGATCACGACATACCGATGGATGTCGTGTATAGACATCGACTCTTCGCTGTCGTCTAAGCTGTCTGCTGCCGCTTTTATGTTCTTTATTTTGCTACTGATTTCTCGCAAGGAACTATTGTATTCATTCATATCATCATCTAACTGACTGATTGGAATTGATAAATTGATGATATGGTTGATGGGTGCGATCTTAGGTGCGAAAACTCTCGGCTCGATATTAATTACATTTTCTCTGTCCTTGTGTGAATTAATTATGAAGTGCTCACTTTTGACTATACAATTTGATGCCATTGCAATAACACTCACTCCGGTTAACGACGCGCCGGTAACCCGATCGTCGCATATAAATCTAAGCGCACACTGATTGCAGCAACTAAATAAATATGTGTTCGATTGTAATAATGCACTCCAGTGTGATAAGCAATTCCTAGTGGAAATTGCGCATTTATCTTCATTAATATTTCGGGTGCAGAAATTCTCATCGGACTGTCTTTGATATATTGGCTTTTGAAGCTTACAAAAATAAACAGATGTATCGAACTCGGAACATTTTTGATAAAACTCGGTCTCTTCAATTGCTATAAAAGTATCTTTCCTTATATTCATAGCTATATACTGTGATATTGGATTTATATTTACCATTGTCTTGCCGACTTGATGACGAATCGGTATTAAATTATAAATAGCATAGTTATCCCTATTAATTAATGGCAATCTAATTTCAAAAATAAAATAATTTTGGGTCATCCTTGCTTTGACCTTAAGAACTTTATAAAGTTTTGGGAGGTCCATCATCATGTCATCAATAGGAAGTGATAAATCTTTCGGCAGTTGGCCTGAAATAATATTTAGCTCGGAGCTTAATTGTGCTGGGGTCAATAAATGAGTATTGAAATGATTAGCGCTCGTAATAGTATTCAGTAACATGTCTTGAATGCATTTAAGACTTTGCAAAATGTTGTTCGCCGTTAAAGTAGAAATAATAAACTCATTGCTGATCTCGATCATTTGTATATCACTTTTAAGGTTGTTTGCAATTCGCTCAAGGTTGTTGAGATGTTGATTAAACATTTTATGCTGTTTAGCTACGGAATCTTCCATCCTTTTTAGTAAGTTATTCTCTGCCTCTATGACTGTTGTCTGATTTTTTAGTAGATGTACCAAATGACCTTGATTTTTTCGAAGTGACTCGATATCCTTCTGATATTGCTCAGCAAACCGCGCATCTAAAACACCGAATAGCGAGTTCGCGATGTATCCGACTCCATCGATAAGGCCACGGCGCACGCGACTGCTTGGCGGCGGCGGCACCGAAGTAATCGAAAACTGCTGAGTTAACAAAATGCGATCATAGAACTCTAATTCAGAAAATCCATGACGTAATTGTAATATTATTATGTTGCACTGGGCCTTTTCTTTCGTTTGTGCACATATTTCTTCTAAATGTTTGAGGTGAATAGAAAGTAATTTTGATCCTTGCCAATATGGTTCCATATTATAATAGGTAACAATTTTCCAATCATTTTGAACTAATTTCATATTAGCTATCTCATCAAAATAAAGACCTTTGCTATCTTCTATTTTTGTTATATTGTACGCGCTTTGTACTGTCGATGTAAAAAATAACATAAGGGTCATAATTATTGATAAAACGTTAAGTTTCATGCCTTTTCCTGATGTTTTTCTTTTTGGCGGGGTGTTTTCGATGAGTGTCGTGTGGTGATTTTCGTCTCGTTTCTCTTCTTTGTTTTTTGTATGGACCGGTAAAACTGATAATTTAAGAACGGGTCGTTTTAAGATTCCGTTTTTAGTTTTCACGCTGACAACCCGCACGTGACCGTCGCTGCCGGGATGGATTTCCACTACTTTGCCTAAGGCCCACTTTCCCGCTGGCAGGTTCGCATCGTGAATGATGACAATATCATTTATGCTAATATTTGGCTGTGATTGCTGCCATTTACTGCGTTTTGATAACTGCACAAGGTACTCCGTGCGCCACCTACGCCAAATGTCTCCAAATATTTTTTGAGTTAGTTGCCACCTTGTTCTTTCGTCTTTTTCTGTTTCGATTACAGAGAGGTTGGGGCCTGATGCTAGAAAATGTGATGGCGTTAGATAATTGATATCACCCGGATCTTCGGTAAGCGCACATAGTGGCCGGGAGTTGAGACATGCTTCGAGTTGCGACAGTAAAGTGTGAAATTCTTCGTATGTGAGTTTCTGTTCTCCTAGAACTCTCCGGAGATGATGTTTGAGACTCTTTACTGCCGCTTCCCACAGCCCTCCAGCGCTCGGCCACGATGGGGCATTAAAATGCCAGGTTATTTGCATTTCGCTGATTTCCGTATAAAATTCATTACTTAATATTGATTGCAAATTGATATACTCGCTTGATAGAACCCGGGAAGCTTTTGTGAAATTGGTCCCGTTGTCACTATAAATGTGACGTGGGGAGCCCCTCTTAGCTGCCATTCTGCGCAATGCTGCTAGGAACGATGATGTAAGATCCGAAACTAACTCCAGATGCACTGCCTTCGTCACCATGCATACGAAAACAGTCACGTAACCCTTAGAGGTCTTAATGCCTCGTCCCTTGCTTGATTTCACATCAACATGGCCTGTTAGGTCCACGCCTGTATGATAAAAGGGTCGTGTCGGAGTTGTTCTTGAATCAGGTAGGTCACCCATCAACTGATGCTGTTTTATAGGGCTGTGCCTCCTACACAGAATACAGTGCCGGATACGACTTTTAACTGTTCTATTTCCTGACAAAATCCAATATTTTTGACGGAGCCATGAATGAGTGAGTCGGGCACCGCCGTGAAATGTTTGTTTGTGCGCGTGATCTATCGTAACAGTGAAGTTACAATATGATTATGTGGCATTATTCTAGGATGCTTCATTTCGAACTCAATATTAGCTGACCGTAATCGCCCGCCGACTCTCAAAATACCATTTTTATCTAAAAATGGGTTTAAGCACAATAGCTTGCTTTTTGATGTCACTGACCCACAATTACGTAAATTCTGAATGTCTTCTGAGAATTCACATTGTTGGACGTATTTAATTATTTTTGTTTGTGCTAATTCGAGTTCATATGCTGTTAAAAATGTTTGTGTCGGACGGTCACGTGTCACGGCTCGCATTACCCAGGCGAGCACGCGTGATAGTCGGGTAAAATTGCTGTATTTGCTTATTAATAATGAGATAATATGTTCATTTCTTCTATGATCAATTTGCGTGATGTTTGTATGGATTTTCTTTATTTCTAAATTTGTGGTTGGAATTATATATTTTGAATTATGTTGATTGTCAAATGATTTTAAGCAAGGGGGTCCATTCCACCATAATGAATAGTTCTTTAATTGATCTATTGTCATTCCACGACTAGCACAGTCGGCTGGGTTTTCCTGAGACTTTATGTACCGCCAACTTGAGGGCTTCATTACTTCCGTGATCTTTTTCACTCTGTTGGCTACAAACGGTTTCCATTTGCTTGGTTCTCCGTGGAGCCAGCCCAGCACGGCTGTGGAGTCGCACCAACCATACATTTCTATTTTATGTTGAAATAGGCCTTCCTTTACTTTACTCATTAATTTAGCTAATAGTTCAGCTCCGCACAGTTCTTTTCTCGGGAGTGAGACTTCTCCAAACTTTTCACTTGAATGTTTATTTACAGGAACCAACTTTGTTTTTGCGACTAACAAAACGATCGACGCTGGTGCCTTTGAATGTATTTGCACCCTCGCGTAAATAACACAAGCGTAGGCCTTTATGGAGGCATCACAAAACCCGTGTAATTGAATGATGTCTTCTTGATTACATTGCAGCCATCTAGGTACTTTAATTTGGTTGATTTTTTCTATGTCGGATCTTAATTTTACCCACTCTATATGAATATGTCTCGGTATGACGTCATCCCATTTTAAATCTAAGAGCCAAATATTTTGAAAAAGTAATTTTAATTGAACTACAGCCGGAGACAACCAACCAAGGGGGTCAAAAATTTTGGAGATTTCACCGAGTAATTCTCTTTTAGTTAATTTGTCATGGGTGGGTTCCGACATCTTACATTTGAAAGTAAAATTGTCTTCTTTTGGGATCCAAGTAAGACCTAATGTTTTGTCGACTCCTGATGTTTAAAATCGAAATTTTCTTGATGATCTTTACAACTGCTGATATTTGCTAACACTGCAGGTTCATTTGATGACCACTTACGTAGGTTGAATCCTCCTAATTTTAAAAGGGTGCTGATATTAGTCTGTAATTGTTTTGTTGACTCAATGCTGTAATTTCCGGTTAAAAGATCATCCATATAAAATTCTTCTTTTACGGCCTTTGCTGCTTCCGGGAATCGATGACCTTCGTCCATTGCTAATTTTTTCAAAGTTTGCATGGCCAAAAACGGTGCAGCTTTGGTACCATAAGTGACCGTCGCCAATTGATATTCACGTAAGGGTTTATTTTGACCTTCCCGCCATATGATTTTCTGATATCTTTGATCGTGTTCGTGGATAAGAATTTGCCTGAACATTTTCTCAATGTCGGCGATGATCGCATATTTATATTGTCTCCAACGTATTACAAGAAGCATTAAATCTTGTTGTAAGTTTGGACCCCTATACATAAGATCATTTAAACTTAGGCCGGTTGATGTCGGTTGTGACGCGTTAAATACGACACGCAATGACGTCGTAGTCGATTCGGCGCGCTGTACTCCATGATGCGGCATGTAGTAACTAGGTATCTGATTACTCAATGCCAATCGCATGTGACCTAAATTTAAATATTCTGCCATAAATGAATTGTAATCAACTGCTATTTTTTCTTGTTTTTGAAGTTTTCTTTCGACTTGAAAAAATTGTGCTAGGGCCTTTGATTTTGATAATCCTAATTTTGATTCTATATCTGAATGCAACGGGAGACGCACTTCATACCGACCATCTGTCTTCCGGGTTGTAGTTGAATCATAAAATTCGAGGCATCTTTGATCTTCTTCAGACATATCATTGTTTTCATAAATATCTTCAAGTGACCAGAAGCGTTGTATATCGTCAACATTTAGCAACAAGACGTTACACTGATAAGACTTCACGTTACCGCAGAGTATCCAACCTAACCTAGTCTGCTGTGCTATCGGGGTTGAGTTGCCGGGATTAATGATACCGTCCATCATGATTAATGCGTAAACATCAGCTCCTAATAATAAGTCGATTGAACGACTTTGATAAAACTCTGGGTCTGCTAATTGTATATTTTGAATATAGGGCCATGAAGGTTTGCTAAATGATTGATTTGGTAAATTATTTACCGCTTGCTTCATGATAAAAACATCGACTTTCATTGAAAACTGTTCGTAAATTGATTTTATGTTGATATTAATTACACCTTTGCAATTATTTTCGGTAGACCCTACTCCTACGATTATGCCCTTGCATCGCTTCCTCCGCAAGCCCAAAAGCTGAGCTGCATTCTCAGTAATGATCGACGTCTGTGACCCTTGGTCGATGAGGGCACGCATGATGTGTTCAGTTCCATCTTGGGCTTCAACCTTGACCCGTGCTGTTGCTAGTAAAACCTCTTGAGTGTCGTCCTGTAAGATGCTCATACTATTTTTTGGAATGACTTTGTCCTTGCTAGATGCGCTTGGCATTACGTCATTTGATTTTACCGTAAATGCCTCGTGTAAAAGAGTGTTGTGGTCGCCTTTACAAAGCCGACAACGTTTGGTTGAAAAGCACACCTTACCTTTGTGATCATAGAGACAGTTTTTGCAAAATAATAATTTATTTATTGTTTCCCGCTTCATGTCGGGTTGAAATTCGATAAAGGTGTTGCAATTGAATATGGCGTGTTCTTTGTCACAAACTGGGCATTTTTGTAATGAAGGTCGATTAATTTTGCAAGTTGAATTATAACTTTTAGTAAATTGATTTCCTGATGGATTAAAAAAATGATATTTTTTGATATTTGATGTTGATGGTATTGGTCGATGCTGCGTTTGATGATGTTGATTAATTTTGGAGTTATCAGGTTTTCTTTTTGATGATTCCAAGGCCGTGAATTTTCCCTCCAAAAATTCCAAGAACTCTTGAAGCGAAGGTAACCCTCTCGGGTTTTTTAGCGATTCTATATAATCGTTATGAGTGTCGGAATCTAATTTTTGCGAAATGAGATAAACAATCAAGGGGTCCCAGGTAGTAGTGTCTACACCCAGGTTTTTTACGGCATTTAGACACTCATTAATCGTATCATGAATACGCTTAATGCTTGATGCTGATTGTACTTGCATATTCGGTATATTCGTCAAGATATTCATGTGTGAGTTGAAAATTAATTTTGTGTTGTTATACCTTTGATTAAGGATCTCCCACGCAACTTGATAATTATCAGATGTTATATGTAAATGTTGAATTAATTTTTCAGGCTCGTTGCGGAGTTTACTTTTGAGGTATTGCATTTTTTGTGCGCTAGGTATGGACCTGTTGTTATGAATGATCTCAGTGAATAGGTCCTTGAAGGATACCCAGCTATGATAATTTCCGCTGAAAATTGGTACATCTACTTGAGGAGTTGATCTCTCTCTGTGGCACTCTGCCCACATTTTTGTATTGATTTGCTTTTTTATCTCGATATACTTTAGCTCGTATTTACCGAATGCTTCTTCATATTCCAAATCTTCTTCGTACATTTCACTGTCGATTTCCCAGTGTAATGTATCGATAGTTGACCAACGCGATGTAATTGATTTTAATACGTCATCGAATTCCCACTTCTCCTTAAGAGATTCAAGGTCGATGTTGTTTAATGTTCTGGCGAATGCTTTAAAATTACTTCTTTGCTTTCTCAACATCTCCTCCAGCCTACTACTCGTTCCTCTTGATTTTGAAGGGTCCGTTTCCGATCGTTGAGAATCTGATACATGATGTTGCTGATTGGTTCCCGATGTTTGCGCTATTGTACTGGGAGTTAATAACGGAGTTGCTGGCCTTAAAAGTGATTTTTCTTTGGGTTCGCTTGGCAAATATTTTTGAATAAACGAGCGTGCGTCGTTGTAATAATCTAAAGTTCTGTTATAACAGTTGTTTGTGAAATATTCGTGACTATTATCATTATATTCACATAATTTAATATGGTTACATTGGAATTCTTGCCAATAGGATTCCAAAGTGCTTAATCGTTTTTTTACAACAGCCGGAGTTTTACGCTCCGCACCATCTTTCTTAAAATTAACAAAAAGTTGCTCAATCGCACCCATAAGCTGATTTTGGTTTGCCAGAAGATCTTCCATAATGATTTGTAAAATATGTAGGTACTGACTCACCGAAGTTGCTGGTTACTCACGTCACGCGCAAGGTCCAATCCACGTCACAATCAAAATTTTACACGCGAAAAGGTCCTGCTCATGCGGAAGCTCGAAGGACCATAAAGATGTATGGTTTACACCACACAGCTTGTAGATGATAGAAATAAAAGAGTATATACAACTGATTGATATATTGTATAAACTGATAGATTAATTAACTGCTAAAATGCTATGATAAAATGCTGATGATAAATGAGTACACGCCTAACGCCGCGCGAGGTATTAGGTGAACTAAGTAAAATGCTTATGAATCAAATTATGCTGAAATGCACTTTGTACGTTGAGACCGTACACAAGATATGAGTTATTAAAGATTTTTCTACATCTTTTTCTAGCAATTTACATGGAGTTTATATGGCCGTACTCAACAATGACGTCACGGTTGATGTCGGATCTCTGTCTAATCGCTTCCAAATTAACAACTTAAAATGCTTGTATCTAATGTATTTTAAATCGATTTTGATTCTAATTTCAAATGATTGCATCTTTTTCTACGGTATTTTTAACCGACTTCAAAAAAAGAGGAGGTTCTCAATTCGATGCGTATGTTTTTTTTTGTGTGTATGTTACGCGATTACGCCGCCAGTTGTGGACCGATTTTCAAAATTCTTTTTGTGTTCGATAGAGTATACTCCAAGGGTGGTCCCATGGTCACCAAAGTCAGGATCTAATGATGAGATCCCATGAAAATCGAGAAAAGCCCTTAAATTTTGAGGTGTTTCCAACGTGTTTTGTGTGTATGTTACGCGATTACTCCGCCAATTGTGGACCGATTTTCAAAATTCTTTTTGTATTCGATAGAGTATACTCCTAGGGTGGTCCCAAGGTCACCAAAGTCAGGATCTGATGATGACCCCATCATCAGATCCTGACTCCATGAAAATCGTGAGCTGGTATTAAATTAGGGTTTCTTTAAAAAAAAAAAAAATTTCATTCACTAAAAAGTTAAAAATAAAAAATATTTTACAAAAAATAAAAACCGACTTCAAAAACACTGAAAAGTTAAAAATAATATAAGAATAGGTACAGACAACATCACACTTCTATATTAAAGTCGGTGCCAAACGATGATCTCCTAGAAAGTCTTAAAATTTTAGAATTTTAATATTTTACGACGAGACGCGAATGATGACTGAATTCTAATTTTCACGTCTCGTCATAAAATATTAAAATTCTAATCAATCAAACTATCGGGCAACTGTCAGCCAATCCAATAATGTGCATAAAGTACTATGCGAGCGCGCGCACTGCATTCAACTAAACAGTCGCCCGACTGTCGTCAAACTTTGCCTTCAGCGCGGCGCCATACGGGCGTACGCGCATTTGACAAACTAAACAGTTGGCTGATCGTTTGCTGTCAGCTCCTGACTTAACGTGCGATTGATTACTCGCAGATCGGTGTAGTGCGCGCGTACCTCTTCACTAAACAGTCGACAGTTTATTTTTGATCGGTGTATGATAGCGACCAAACTATCGGGCGACAAAAAGTTTCTAGTGCGTTTCTGGCTCTTAGGCGATTCACACACTGCCACGCACCACGCTGCATGTTGCGTGTCGACGCACCTACGCGCGTTCTTGCGGGAGTGCAGATCCGCACCATAATGCGGGTTTTTACGCACTCACGCGCGTAGTTGCGTTTCCAAAATCAACGTCAAGCCCTTCCAAAATAACGCACGGCACTGCGAGACTCGGTGTGCCATACCTTGCGTCTCGCCCGCACACGCGCGTGGGTGCGTCTTTCACCACTTGTAGGCGCGTGATCTGCATGAACGCGCGTGGATGCGTTTTCTGTGTGTTGGACTGTGCGTGTTTTCTACAAACGGAGATACTTACAAGCAACGTAAGAACGCGCATACACGCGCTACGCTGCGTGGTGCGTGGCAGTGTGTGAATCGCCTTAGGACTCTGTTATTGTTGCAGGCGGTTCGGGTCGCAGCGCGAGGCGTTCGCCGCAATCGTCGCCGGTGACGGAGGCGGCGTTGCGGCGGCGCTCGCACGACGGCTCGCCGCGGCACCCGCGCGGGCGACGCACCTCGCCCAACACCAGCTCGCTGACGGTACGTCCATCACACGGTGCCTTTTTAACCGACTTCAAAAAAGGAGGAGGTTCTCAATTCGATGCGTGTTTTTTTGTGTGTATGTAACGCGACTACGCCGTCAATTGTGGACCAATTTTCAAAAATCTTTTTTTGTTTGATAGAGTATGTTTCTCAATTCACTAAAAGGATTCCATTCACTGAAAAGATAAAATTAAAAATTACTTTACAAAAAATAAAAACCGACGTCAAAAACACTGAAAAGTTAAAAATAATATAAGAATAGGTACAGACAACACCGCACTCTATATTGAAGTCGGTGCCAAACATTGATCTCCTAGAAAGTCTCAAAATTTGACACCAACTTCAATATAGAAGTGTGATGTTGTCTGTACCTATTCTTATATTATTTTTAACTTTTCAGTGTTTTTGAAGTCGGTTAATAGGCCCTATTGTTTGTTCGTAACGAGCCGTGCGTGCCGAGGCTGCTTCAATTCTAATCGCAGCACCCATTTTTGTGTGACATTCGCGTTGTTCTAATCTTATGGTCTGTTGCTCTCTAATTTTATGATGCAATAATATTTGTAACTGTAATTCCTTTCGACCATCAGGAGGAGCTCATGCGTCTAATGGACGCTGAACTAGGCGGTAACTCGCGGCCAACTGACAATGGTCCGAATCAAAGCAGCGGCGTAGTGCCTCCCGTCGCGTCACCTCCTCTACCATTACCTGATGCTTCGGCGCTGGACTGGGCCACATTGGTACACACGGCCACGAGAGCTATGTTGCAGGTTAATATTTCTCTTCTAACAACAAAAAATATTTTGTTACTTTATGGTTGTATAAAAAAAACAAAAAATGAAGAGAACTACCAGAGAGGTCTTGGGACTCGACCTGACTATTCCCGGAAGTCCTATTTTTTAATCATCTCATGTATCTATAAATTGATAGTTGTAATTATAACTTAAGAGAGATTTCAGATATGCGAGGAGCATCAATATCCATCCATGGACAACACAGAAACATCTCTTGAAGCCATTGAACCTGCTCACGACTCTTGGTCTGAATTACCTGTGAGTTAAATGTTTTCATTTAGTATATCAGTTTTAATCAAGACACTTTTTTTTGCAGCATTATTTTAGACAATACCTCTTGTGACACTTGGTTTATTCATGTCACAAAAGGATGTAGGGTCAATCTAGCCAATTTGCTGGTTTTTCTGCAAAATAACAGCCAAGCACCATATACCTTTCTTTTCCGGGGGGAAATGCGTGACCGCACCGTAATCCGGCAGATTGCCAGGCCTACCCACTAAAACCACCCGGTGTTCTCCCTGCTCTTATGGGCAGGTCTTACCTAGCGCACACCTTACCTAGCGGTAAGGTGTGCGCTAGGTAAGGCACACTGCGACTCCACTACCCACGCGTCCGGGCAAGCCCGACCACCTGGTCGGGTTATCGCCAAGGGGGGATTGCCCGAGAACACCAGGGCAATCCCCAGACGGAGGGCCTTACGGCGGCTGGAGCTCCTTACGGCGGCGTGCACAGGGGTCACTAGACGGGCATTGCTTGTACGAATGCCCGCCTTCGCCTGCCTATTCGTCTACGGCGGAGGGGAGTGGCTTGGGGATCTTCCTTCCGCTCCCTCTCCGTAGCCTCCTTTTGCGTGATGACGTCCTCACAGAAGGAGACGACAGCCTCCAATTCCGCCTCACCGCCTCACAACGCAGCGTTACGCTCGCTGCGCTGGGGTCGCCAGGCCGGGCACACCAATAAGGTGTGCTCGGTAGTGTCGTCGAGAGCGTCGCAGTGGTGACACCGCGGCGTTTCCTCCCGACGGGCGACCCGGTGCAGGTAGTGACCGAAGCAGCCATGCCCGGTCAGTGCCTGCACCATGCGGAACGTGAGGCTGCCCTGCCGGCGCCCAACTCACTCCTCTAACACGCGGACGGATCGCTTCGATCGTCCGGTGGCTGACAGCTGGGGAGGCAAGCGCCTCACTCCACTGACGCAGAGCCTCTCTTTGCCAGGGTACGAATCCGCTCCACCTCCTGTGGAGCGGATCGTTCCCTCCGTTCACTAGTAGCAACCCGATGTCGATACACCTCCGCGAGGACGCGTGCATCGACATGCCACGGCGTTTGGCCTGCAAGAACGCAGGCCTCGCCGTGGCTGACGGTGCGATAGGTTCGCACGGCCCGGGTCGCTATTACCCTCTGCGGACGTCGCAAGGGGGCGACCGTTCGGGGGGAGAGGCACCCCGCCCATACCGGAGCTCCGTAGAGTGCCATTGACCGTATCACCCCGTGAAATAGTCGACGGCACGCCGATCCGATAACTTAATATTTTTATCCCTTATTATAGACTTACGTAACAGTTTTGGCACGGCTTTGTATGGAGCTTTCCCATAGTGCGGCGTGAGATTTCCTCGCTCTCGCGCAGCCTTCTTAGGTGAGATATACCTTTGCAGAAAAAGGTTCACTCCGCATGTACGTGATGCTCCAATTCCTCTTACGTTGACGCTCCACCTTCTCCTACTTCGACGCATTCGTTGTGACTAGCGTTTCGTGGGTGAAGCACATAATATTCGCGGTAGGAGGCTGTATGCTCCGAAGAATTCATTTGTACTTCGGGTGGCATAACACTAAACTCTGGAATAATTCCATACACTTCCTTGTACACAATGTCCCATTTCTGAAGGTATGTATGAGTAAGCGGGAATAGGGAGGGGGTCCCCTGTGACACCAAAGCGCCTCTGCAATCATTCGTGCTGGCTGTTGAAAATGTTGGGTATGTCCAAGGATAGTGTAAACACATGTGGTTATCTTAATGCCCCCTTAAAATGGGTCTCTATATCTACTGTTGAAATCGGGCATGTTTGGTCCCTCCCAGACCCTTTAGGTCAGGGTTTCCCAAACTATTTTGGGTATTATTATTGTTGTTATTGTACGGGCTTTCGCCTTGTAGGCCTTTTCACCTCGACCTAAAAGATCTATTGTGAATTATAGCACCGTTAGAGTATCTCCTTCAAGCCCAAACCCTCTATGAAATTGAGGATTTTTTGGGTTGGGAGAGTTTGTATTTCATCTGGTCTCATGATGTGTCTTCCCAGATGAAGGCTACGCCGATGAATCAGTGGGCTGCAGTCACACAGAAGGTGTTTAGGAGTTTCACGCTCCTGATTGCAGAATCTGCAGATGTCGTTGTCCCTAATCTTGAGGTTGAACATGTGTCTATTCAGGCCGCAATGTCCAGTTAAGGTTCTTACGACTGCACTGATGTTTTTCCTGTTAAGCTGCAGAAGCTCGTCAGTTAGTTTACGCGAGTAGCCTTGTATTAGTGCCTTCGCGTGTTCTTGCCCTGGAGTAGATTTCCAGAGTTCGAATGAGTTTCTAAGAAGTTGTTCATTTAGAAAGTTGTGTACCTGGTTCTTTGAAATCCCACAAAAAGGTTCCGGTCCTATTTGTGGTTTTATAGTTCCAGTTTTAGCGAGTTCATCGGCCTTCTCGTTGCCAATGACACCAGAATGCCCAGGAACCCATCTTAAAACAATTTTGTTTTTTTGTCCTATAGCATTCAGGCGGGTGAGGCAGTCCTCTACCAGCTTCGAGTTTATTTGGCTCGAGCTAATGGCTTTTAGAGCTGCTTGACTATCTGAATAAATATAGATATGTTGGTTTGAGTAGTTTCTTTGGTTTATGATATCTGCACATTCAATGATGGCATATATCTCCGCCTGGAAAACGGATGCGTACCGGCCCAAGTTGGTACTTTTTTGGGTAAGAGATCCCTTTCCTAAAATTAACTGATACATCAGACCCCCCGCCAAATTACTTTAAAACTCCTATCTCTAGTTTTTCTATTAATACAAAATATTAATTTAAGAATGCTGTTGGTTAAGTTCCTACTAAAATATTAGTTATTCTTATAACAAGTTGGTATCCGTAACACAACTTACACAGTATCTTAAAAGTTTTAAATAAGAACTTGTGTTTATTAGTAGGGGTCGATTTTAGACCTCGTCGACCCCCCAAATTAGTTTTCGTTTATGTCGACCCCTGGGATATCGATTACTTGGGAATCGCTACTTTAGGTGCTCGACAATGCGGGCAGCGAGAACCTTCCGTATCCTCCAGGCGAGGTACTCTAGTTCCTTAGTTGTTGCGGAGTCCAGGTAAAGCTCGCCTCTATCTTCCTCACCTACCATTAGATGAAATGAAGGCTATGAATTCCTGTCGTTAGTCGAATGAAATTCTATCGAAGTTGGCAGGGTGACTCTGTTGCTCCAGAAAATAGCTTCATCCTCTAGCATTGTTATGCTCGTATCTAGTCGGTTGTCGATCGATCGAAATTGGGTATAGATCGGGCCCCCATACCACTTGATTATTATTATAAATTTAATTTAATTAATATATTACTCTTTCACGGAACTAGCATATTCCCTTCAAGAATACAGCATCTATTGATCCCATCATATTTAATATACAAAAAAAAAACAAATCAATACATATTATGAAATGTAATAATTAGTGTTGTATCACATCTGATATAACACTAATAATTCATTCTACCACATATTTTACCCATTTTATTTGGAAGGGAAGTTTACAATGGTAATTTCTTAATTATACTAATAGGAGCTCAACATGCCTGAAGCTAATTCTCGAGCAGAGACTGGAACGAGTATTGCAACTGGAAATGGAATTCAATCCAGTGGCGGACTGACCCCGGTAACTGCCAACTGTGCCTGTGGCTTGTCAGCCCGAGTGGTGGAACTCGAGGCTGACGTGGCTGCATCGCAGCGGCATCAACATCAATTGGAAGATGAGGTATGGAATTCTTAGGGAATAAAAAACGCTTTTCTAAATGATAAGGTGAATGTGCACGGAATGCTCGTATTAATAACATTAATTATAAGCTAGTAATTTTGTAGGTGAAATTTTATTAAAATCAAAGAGAGAACGAGAGAGACAACAACATAACAGCTGACTAGCTTTCAGGTCACAAACAAACAATATTTACAGTGTGCCACGCTGCAGAGCTACAGAGATTTCAGCTCAGATCGATGTGCGCAGTTGCAGTAATGCAATTGGTTGGCAGTTGAATTCCAGTCGTGCTAGCGTCAGTATTTAAAATACCTGGGGGCACGGCAGTGCCCCCGCCAAGTCGAGCGCGAAGCAAACACTGCCGTACCATCCTTTACTGGAACCATTTCGCCGCATTTTCAGGCCCCTATTTGAGAACCTCTGGATAAGACCAGAACGCAGAAATGTTCGTCATCCAGTAAGCTATAATCACATACTTAAAATCCAAAATTTCAAGTCTGTAGGTCATTTAGTTCCGAAGTTAAGCGAAAGCAAAGTTTCGCATTTATGACAGACACTCACTCACTCACTCACTCATGATCATCAAAATAGAAGTAGTACTTCCCATAAACTCAGAGAGCTGAAATTTGGTACAGAGTTAGGGTTTAATGGCCACATAAAGGGAAAACTATAAAAACTAGGATAATCGAAGATCTGGAGTACCTGGTGACCCTGATTAGAAAACACAACAGCCCAACCAAACTATTAGAGATATCGACAAACCGCCTTTACAAAAAATATTCAACTTGGTGGGCCGCTTCCAATAAAGAAAAGAAAAGAAAGATTTGTAATAATAAAAAAACTACCCCTAAAAAGAAAAGAACTGTGTCAAATAAGAAAATCTAATAAAATAAATCAATAAGCTCACGTTTCTACAAAAAGAAGTGAAATCCCACCAAAAACATTATGTAATAAACTAGCCAAGTCTCGATGGAGCTGCTTGTTTATCTCTAAAAAGTAATGAAATCTAGACAAGGTCGTGCCAAGTCTAAGGTTCGTTACTGCGATTTCTTTATTATTATAGTTAATGTTGTGTGACTTGGTCGTTGAACATTCTTTATACGTTAGTGGGTACAAGTCAACGGCCAAGTCACACAACATTAACTATAATAATAAAGAAATCGCAGTAAGGAACCTTAGACTTGGCACGACTTTGTCTAGATTTCATTACTTTTTAAAGATAAACAAGCAGCTCCATCGAGACTTGGCTAGTTTTTTACAGAATGTTTTGGTGGGATTAGTATTGACATAATTAAATACACCGTTATAAAGAGAATTTCTCTCTCAGGTACGTCGTCTTCGAAGGCATAACGCTCGCCTGCGGGAGGAGTCCGCTCGCGCTGTATGGCAGCTACGACACTTCACGCAGTGGCTCAAACGCACTGTGGACAGGCAATAACGAAAATATTCTACTAATCGGCCTTACTAACATGACCTCTATAATATTTTATATGCTACTTAGGAAAATATTTATGTTTGCTCTCTCCCTGTATCTTTGTTTGCCACCGAAAAATACTCTTTGGGTTGATTTGTAAATCGTGTGATAACTTTTGTTTGTAGAATAAATATGGCGGTTTGACAAATTCTCTATACAAATTCTGCGAAACGTCCATATTTAAAGCTCTTTTGAATGTTTTATTACGTTTGAATTTGTCCCGAATAGCTCTTCAGAGATTAATTATAATTAAGCTATTCATACTGTTTAACAACGAAACTAAGCAGTGAATATTGACAATCCACACTACACGCCGAATTTTTTAATTGACTGGCACACTAATGTGAGCGCCGTAGACAATAATGCTGTATATTTAACGAAAGGAAAATTTTAGGAATGAAATAACAATATACGTACACATTATGTAGCAAACTATGAACAAAATGATGAAAGTGTTACATGAGTTTTTTAAAGTGATCAAACTTTATTTTTATATTGCAAACAAAATATTGCTAGACATTATTTGAATTCCCAATAGCAGGCATGCGTCTTTTTGGCATAAAGCAAGATCTTGCATCAACATGCAAGACTTTTATTTCTCAATTCTATCCCGTTGCTACGTATTGAGTAGCACTACGAACTCACTTGTTTCAACCGAAAACTACACACCTACCTGGAACACTAGAGTGCTGAGGTCCAATTCACGAATGAGAAGTCGTTGCCTTTTAGTTCCTGATACACGAAAATGGTTTTGTATTCACATCCTTCATTTTGAACCGATTTAAAGTCGTGCGATCGGATTGCTGTCGCACCGTATTCTGATAATCAAAGGTTACCCGCAATACCGCAAGATTGCCGCATTATTCAATATTTAAAATAAATTTCTAAATTTAGGGCAAAAATATATTGCCTATATAAACAGTTTTATAGAATACAAAAACAAAGAAAACAAAACAAAATAGATTGCATGGTAACTTCTCCTTTCTTGTTAGCGTGTTATCCACTTTCGACCCTATTCAGTTGAAGTGCGTCCAACTAACACGTGATTATCGTTGCAACTTTGGCTAGGACTAATGTAACTACTCTTGGATGTCAATAATGAAGAGGCTTTCTTACTTGTCCCCTCTTTTGAGCTTTATCGATCTCACTCACGCGCCCGAACACAACATGACGTCATATCTTCAGTGATATGTAAGTATTTCCGCAGTTGGACAGTTGGGCGGAACTTTTGAGCGATGAGCCTTATGCTCTTTTAATAGCTTGTAATGGACGTGTTAGTTATGTAGGTCATTAAAAAAATAGACACGTATTATTCTATTTTACATGTTTCTGAATTAGCCACAGTAGTCATTATTATTTTGTTGGTTGCGTTACGCCTGCAGCTTAGTGCTGCACGCCAACCGGGCGCTCTTCCCCGTACTTCTCGAACCAACGTTCACTGATAGACTCTTCAGCAACCTTATGGTGGATAAAACACCAAACCTAAAAAAATAAACGTTTTATGCGTGAAATGTTTTAGTTTCATTAAAAAAATAGAAAAGAAAAATAGAAAGATTTCAAGTTAAATGGTTTAATTGAAAAGAAAGATAATGATGATTTAGAGAATGTACTGAAAAGATGATTTAGAGTACAAAAAAAAATATAAGTTAGGCACCAGTCATCACACCACACATTCCTCATCAATCTAGAACATTGATGAGACGCAAAAATAAAATTGTGGGTGCGTGAAATTCTGTCAACCGTCAACGCTCATATTTAAATGATATTTACATATTAATCAGGTTACGCTACGCCTCATATTTTTAATTTTTTATTTCTTTATGCTCTACTCTTTAACTTTTAACCGCCTACGTGGTCTAGTGGTTGAGACCACTGGGTGTTGCTGTTGACCGGGAGGTCCGGGGTTCGATTGCCCGTGAGGGCAGAAATTTCTCTCCTCGGTTTGGTTAGGTTAGGTTAGCCTCGGTAGGGCTTCTGAACCTGCTTGACTAGCTATCACCGTCTTAACTAAGTTTGTCGCCATAATAACAATGTTAAGGTGAAGCTCGTTTACACCTTCGGCCTTATCGTCTCTTACCATTAGGTGAGATGAAGGCCAAGAGCTTTCCTGTCGTGTGTAAAAAAGTGTATTCTACTAGTCAAGCCTTTTCATTTGATACCATATGATACACATTTTGTGGTGGCGCCCATCTTTGATTTACAATGATACTGAAGATTCAATCTGATGACAATACAATTATATTGTCATCCGATTTAAATGTGGATACTAAATTTCAGATCAATCGGTCAACAGAAATAGGGTAAAACATTAATTACTGAATTTGACCCAACAACAACAACAACAAACTATAGAAAACCGTTTGATAATAATACGACGACGTCACAGTCTATGTCGGATCTCTCTGTCTAACTGGTAATTTTTTAAGCTTATAAGTTTGCAGTTTTTAAAGTTATTTGAAATATAACTTCACTGAGTTGTTTGTCTAGTAAAATAATAACAATACTGATTGTATGGAAGAAAAATGCACACTGTCTTCAAAATAAACCTGTATATTAAATAACGTTTGACGTGCGCATTAAGTTTGCGAAGAGACATAATTTAGAAATTGTAGTCAAGAGAAATCTCATTTACGGTTTTCCTAAACAGAACCTTGTTCTTCGAAGAAATTAATTCTCTTGATGAGCCCATATCACAATATAGAGAACAATACAGTAGCCCGACTCAGGCGTGTCTTTGAAATTTATACCTAAAGCTGAACTGGGCGCTAGGGTTGGTACTACAAAGTACTACACGCCGCGCGTGAGCGGCGCGGCGTGCACGTGGAGCACAACAATCTCGACCGGCGCGGCGTGACACTGCGTTGCTATGCTGTTCAGAGCATGCTTGCTTGGCGGCCGTGTAAACGTTTGTATGTGTGCGTGCGCCGATTCGTCCCTTTATATGGAGTCGGGCTACTGTATCGTTCTCTATATTGTGCCCATATGCCGTGTTTAAATAGACGTTAAGTTAAGCCATTGCTTAAATCTGGTATAACAGCATCTCACAAGACATCAATGTTGTAAGACAAAGGAATTCAAGATAAGGTTTCGTTTATGCAGTGTTTTAAAAAAGTTGTATCGATTTGTATCTTATCACGAGTTAATATTTAATTTCCTTCTGTTTTCATATTGATAACGCAATTACTTCCTTGGTAAATTTGCAGTGTCCACCGGAAAAATATGATTACGACTTTATCGACACGACACATGTTGATCTTCTTTTACTATTTGATATGGTAAAGAGATGAAAATAGCGCAGCAATCTGGGCGATTGCATTGTAAAGGAGAAGAGGATAGTTCCGGCAAATATTTGATATTAAAAATTGATATATTTGTTTTCAAATTGCACGACAATATTTCTTTTGGACATAGAAGCATGAGAATTCGTAGGTATGTAGTAGATATTTATAATGTAGGATCGTATTTAAAAATTATATGTTTCATAATTTTGGGGTCCTTCTGTGGGTTAATGAGGATGACAATAGGCTAGATGACAAAAAATTTTTTTTTGCTTTAATAGAAGCTCATTCATATAATAAATAGAAAGAAAAAAATCGGTTTTCGAATAACTATAAAAACAACCAAGATGTAAGGTATTAAAGATTTTTCTCCATCTCTTTCTAGCAAAACGGCAATTTACAAGGAGTTTATATGGCCGTACTCAACAGTGACGTCACGGTTGATGTCGGAACTCTGTCTAATCGCCTTCAAATTAACAACTTAAAATGCTTGTATCTAATGCATTTCTAAGCCGATTTTAATTCTAATTTCACAGGACTGCATCTTTTTCCACGGTATTTTAATATTTAATGACGAGACGTAAAAATTTGAATTCAGTCATCATCCCAATTGTATTAATTTGAAATATCGCTTGACGTCATACATAGGTGCTTTGTCGAAATAACAAAAAAACGAATGAGATAAAAAGATTTAAAGTTACGGAGTATGCGCCGGCTACGTCAAAAGTTTGTCTACTTTTGACTATTGCTGATATTTCTTGTTCTTTAGGGCGAAAAGACGCTATGCCTTCTGTTTTGTTATTTCAAAAACATTCGTAGAAATCAACATTTATTTATAATTTTATAACTTGGTATAATTACTGAAAGAGATTTTGTGTAAGTATGTAGAGTTTTACTCGTAGGTATATAAACATTATGACTTGTTATGTGCTGTATCTTATGAATTTGTGCCTTTTCAGTGCTTCGAGCAAGGCCTTAATATGGCCGGTATTATGAATATTGTTCATAGATATAGTATTAGTGTTTTAAAAAAGTTTAATGTTTGCTTACAATATGGCTTAATAGTTATTACATATAGACTATATTGTATTGTTTAATTATACATTTAAAATTTAATACATTTTTCTGAATCTGATTCTGATACTCCATTGAGAAACCGTTTACCAATCTTAAATTAGCGAAGACTTCACACTGACTATTGGTAAACCGTGGTCGTATATCAGTGGATGAAGTCTGTGGAACCTTAGAGATATTAATTATTGTGAATGGAGCAAATTGATAAATGAAAGCTTTTTGTTGAGTGACATTTTATATTTATTCACAAATAGAGGTAAGTATACATATAATGCATAACAAACGTAAAATGCAAAAAGTCTTTCATGTTTTTATAGTAAAATGTTTTTATGTCATTCATACAGTTTTCGGTAATATTGTTGATTTGTTCTGGTCAAAAATCAGATGCTACAAAATAAGAAAATATTTGTTATTATTGTCAAATTAATACAAAAACTTCTGCACTAGAAAATACTGGTTCCAAAATATAATGCTAAGTGGTCATAGCACAGAGGCATACCACTCTCATAATTCTTTCCATATTTTTCGTTGTTTATGAACAGACTAGTAGTAATTTTTTGCAATCACGTTAAGTTACATTCGTGGTTGTCCCTTAAATTTGTTAAATAATTGACCTATCAGATGCATAAACATTTATAACCATTAAGATGACCGATATATTTTAAAAACAATAGCGAAAAGAGGACACGATGTTATTTTTACTAGCTGTTCTTACGTGGACTTACTCGCGTCCCTTGGGAAGTCTGTATGAAAGGACCACGAATACTGCAAAGCGTTCGAAACGTCGTCGGGCTAAATAATTAAAATGTGTTAGCTAAATATACGCGACTAAATCCGAGTGTAGTTTATTTAAAAGGTTTGTGTAATTTAGAATGTCTAGACATGAAAAAGCTTTGCCTTTCTAAATATGAAAGAATTAATAAAATCGGTTTGTTAGTTACTTTGTTTATCAGCTCAACTACAAAGGAGCAACTTAAAAACCTTAGTATGCTTGCTGGGGTATATGGTTTTATTTCGTGACGAAATAAGGTGTATTTCATCACGAAAACGGTTGTTTTTCTTTCGCTATATTATAGAGCTTGCTTTTTAGGTTGATATCACTGTAACTGATTTTAACAAAATTTTGAATTCGGTCGTTATCTTACTAAGAGTGCGATGTATTAAATATTAAAAATATGGGAGTGCTTTTCCTCTGTGGCCGCCAATTGAAACGATTTGTCGGTATAATCTGTGTGCAACTTGGCAAAAAGTTTAGAAATGGAATCAAAATTACTATCGGCACTTCGATTTGTCTACAGAAAAGATCGCTGTTGCCATTTGGGTCGGCGTCTTGGCATATAAAGTCGCGCCCCCTTTATTTCACATTTTTTTGTGTAACTGTATTTTTAAATTTTGTCACTGTCAGTAAATTATTTACGTATGTGTTTAATTTGGTAGCTAGAACGATGTGAATAGTATGTGATGCTGCTTGCAACATATAAAGTTTTCATTAATTTTGTAGAATTAATATAAAATAATTGTAGCTCTGTTAAGGTATTGCTATTCGATTATAAACTGTTTTGTAATAATGATAAATTAATCATAGCGTTATAAGTATTCTATATAAAATATAACGAATGTAAGGTGAACACCAATTAGATTAAGATTTTAAAGTCAAACTTGTTGCCTCTCAAAATCGTTTGATATTTATATATTGTTTACTCTATTATTGTTAGTTTTGTTCACTTGACAGGCAATCGGTTTGATTTTGATATACCCATTTCGAAGATTGTGAATTTAATGGTTTTTCATATTTTTATGAATTATTAGAATATGAGTTCAGTTGTTATCTGAATTGAAACCTGCCAAATATTACTTTTACAGTAAGACTAAGAAACATTTTAGCACAAATTGCACTCGTAAGAAGACAAGTACATGAACTGAAATATGTTAAAAAAAATGACGTGGGATCTATGGAGGTTGATTAAAAACTCACTTCTGGGAGACTAGGATGATTTTTATTTCACAAAAAGAACGACGAGTCTCGTATAGGATAATCATCGTAAAATGAAAGCTTTATTAGTTTAGGGGAATTTAGATAATAGCGAATTTGTAAGTGTAAGGGTTTTACGTAATCTATTTAATATAAATTAATAGACATTCTGTCAACATTTTTTATATCCAGCAATTGCCTTAACTCCACAGTTGGTTGTCTCTGTTAACTATTTACCTACGCGAAAGTATTATTTATGGTTAGTGTACTAGTGTACTTATTATTTTTTGGTCGATTTTAACGAACACCTAAGGCAGTTAAAGCAATTATACAAAAATGAACGGTAATCCCAACATGACATTTGAATGATTTTAGATTTACATACATTGAGTTAAATAAATACGCAGTAACCGGTTAAGAACTAAAAACTAAGACCAACTTTTTCAGCACTTTTATATCAGTTCCTCCCTTTTTCCCCTTGAATGTATACTAAGTGCTTTTCTAAAGGTGAGTCCAGATTTAGTATGAGATCCGAAGTGTGGTCGCGGCTAAAACGGAGTGATTAAATACTCTTTACATCTCTCATGTTCGGTAAGTAGGTCCTTCATCATCACAGCCCATATACGTCCCCACCGAGGGGCTCGAGCCTACCCTATATTAGGGTGATTAGGCCTTAGTCAACCACGCTGGCCCAGTGCGGATTGGTCGACTTCACATACATCATTGAATTTCTTCGCAGATGTATGCAGGTTGCCTCACGATGTTTTCCTTCACCGTAGGAGCGTCAGACAAATGTACATATGGAATTCGAAACGAAAAACACATTGGTACATGGCGGGTCTCGAACCCCGACCCCCCGATTGGAAGGCAAGTGCCGAGTCCACTGCGCCACCGACGCAACAACAACAAGCAACATTATTACCCTAGAGCGCTTATTGGTCACCTACAAGCCCTATTTGGGGGTAATAAGGACCTACTTACCTCACAATCGAGATGTAAAGCAGAGTAGTTAGCTCGGGTGTAAGCACCAATTGCACCCTAGAAATTATCTCGGGCTGCAATTGATGCCTTACAGCCCTTAGCTACTAACCTACTATTGGTCGCGGCGTATTCACTGCGCCCCCACCGTTCCGCTTTGAAAACGCTCGCAAATTACTTAATGTGATAAGGAGCTTAAACCTATAACAGTTCTCTTTCAAATAGTTAACCGCCTGACAAATTATTTACCTATGTCATAAACACTATAAACAGATTATAATTAATATAAATAATTGAGTAATATGTTTGCGTCACAAAAATATTTATTCGTGATAAAATGTTGATAAATAGTGAGATTGAATGGTTTGTTATCATGTCACTGTCATAATCCACGCTGACTAAATTGCTTTTATAAAATTTAAGCAGATTTGTAATAATTAAAATAAAATTGTTCAATTGTAAATATATCGTCATACATGGTGAATCAAACCAATGCCCCTGGAGAGAAAGTATCTTAGTGAATATACAATGTAGTAAATTTTACTCAAGGTGAACGTTTATTTATTGTGACACATTTGGTTTGTCTGTATATAGATATGTATATTGTTACATCCCTTTTGGAACAATGTTAAGTCAATGCTTCGTTTATAACATTTACTTAGTTTTTATTATTCTAATGTTACTTTTACGACATTACGCGTATTTAATACCTACCGATTAAATGAATTCATTTATGTACCTAATTTAAATTCAAAGTCTGAAAAAACCCTTACGATTACCTAATTTTATTTCTTGATAATAACCAAAGTTATTTATTTTATCAGCCATAATATGTATGTTTTGGTTTTGAAAATTCCCTTACACGTTTTGTATTTTAGTATAGTGACATTCCAATAAAGTATTTACCAAAAAGTCTTTAATTTTTATTTCCCATAGTAATACCTACGTAGTTGTGATTTACTCCTCGTGTTTGTATGTACAGTAAGCGCTTGTAGCCACCAACGGCCTTGGTGTATCCAAGATTTGTCCAGTGTTGCCAGGGCTTGAATCATAAGCTACGTTTCGTTTCTTGAAAAGTCGTATTTTTGTTGCCAGACACATTTTTTTTGTTGTATAAAAAATCACCGTAATACTCAAATAACCGCATAACTTGAGTTTGGAAGTTATGTTTGTGATTGCGACCAATTGCAATAGCCTAAAAAAGAAAAGTGGGTAGGTGGTACTCTTAGATCATTTATAGGCTAAGGTGGTCCTACATTTGGGTAAATGACAGGTTTAATTTTCCCATGGCTATAATGGTAGACGAAAACATCATTTGAGATAGAGGATTTGTTGGCAGTATTGAGGATACGTTCCTAAACAAATGCATTGCAAAACTAAAATACTTAACTGATTAAAAAATGGACTAGTTAAAAAAGTCACGAAAATTACCTTCCAATTATAAGTCATGTCACAGGCTGTTCTTGAAATAAAGCAAATCAATGAAGAGAAAAACTATAAATTTTATTAGGTAAAGTCGTCGTAACAAATATTGAGTAAGTGAGTGATGTATAAAAGAACAAACAAGAATCTATTTGACAAATATTTAAAAACATAGTCATAAACTATATTAAAACCTTTAACACTTCCTCTCAAACAGATTCATGTCATTCATACATATCTGCAGTTTTGATATGGCTACAGGCTTTGTCAAAGCATCAGCCACCATACGTTCAGATTCGAGATATTGTAACAGTATAGATCCATCCATAACGTGACAGTCACCGGCAGGCTCGGGCGAGCTTTCGGGAGTGGTTGTTGTGCGGGAGTCCAGCCACAGGTCAAATCTATAACGATATGTGTGAAAAAAGGAAAATATTCAAATCACGTCTCAAATGGTGTCAAAATCACCAAGATCAAATAAAAATGGATATACTTGCAACTAAGCACGCAGATAAAGACTTTAGTGGATTTTGGAAGAAAACTAATTGCTTGAGGGCGCGCGCGATTTGTTGCGCATTGTTGCAACAGGCAGCGGACAAATCCTGCTAAAAGCTCTCCGGATGACTCCAGTTGATGTTCGGATATCAGCTACGCGAACTATGCCGTCAGGTCCGGGGTGAACTGAGACGATTCTACCCAATTTCCATTTAAGTGGAGGCAGCTGCTCTTCCTTCACTACAACCAAGGTGCCCAGTTTTAACTCACTCTTGCCAGAACGCCACTTAGTTCGTTGTTGCAATTCTGCAACGTATTCCTTGCTCCATCTCGACCAAAAATGTTGACGGAGTTGCTCGAGTCGTTGAAATCGAGATACTTTGTTTACGGGCTGATTGGCATAGTCTGGCTGGGGCAAACAAGTCAGCGGCCTTCCGATTAAGAAATGACCCGGCGTCAGCGGAGTGTAGTCTGCAGGATCGGAGGAGAGCGGTGTCAGTGGCCGGGAATTTAAAATACCCTCAATCTGCGCTAGCACGGTATACAGTTCTTCGTACGTCAGATTACAATTTCCCAGCACTCTAATTAAATGAAATTTGGTAGACTTGACGCCTGCCTCCCAGAGCCCACCGAAATGAGGAGCATACGCCGGAATAAAATGAAAATCTATGCCATCATTGGCAGTAATTTCAGCTAAAGAATTGCAATTTGATTTTAAAAATTTTGAAATTTCATTGTAAGCGCCAACAAACGATGTACCGTTATCTGAATAAATGTTTAGCGGTTTCCCTCTTCGCGATATGAATCTACGTAGTGATAATAAAAAACAATTACTTGTCAAGTCCCCTACTAACTCCAAATGAATCGCTTTCGTGGTGAAACATACGAATATTGCGATGTATACTTTCACTAGTCTACATCCTCGACCTTGACGACTCGCAGACATAATAGGACCTGCGTAATCCAGACCAACATTCTCAAAGGGAAATCCGCTGGAGACGAGACGATCTCGAGGTAGATTACCCATCAATGGAGTGACAACTTTACCCTTCAAGCGGCTGCATCGCACACATTTATGATAAGTAGTCTTGGCTAAGTTTCTACCTCCAATAGGCCAATATGTCTCTCTTAAAGTAGCAAGTAATAACTGAGGACCTGCATGTAGTAGTTTCTTATGTTCTGATTCAAACAATAGTTTGGTAAAAATATGAGTGGACTGTAGTAAAATAGGGTGTTTTTTATTATATGAAAAGTCAGAATTATCAAGGCGGCCTCCTACTCGCATTATTTTATCGTCATCCAAATAAACATTGAACTTGATCAATGGACTCTTCTTTGGTAATTTTTGCTTTCGCGAAAGTAATTTATATTCAGGGAAAGACTCGTGTTGTGACATTATAATAATAATTTTTAGAGATCTTTTTAACTCTTGTTCATTTAAATAATCGGTTAAAATCTGTTCTTTTTTACAGCGACTAATAAAACGTAGGACATATGCTACAGAACGGACAAGTCTTGAAAAAATAGAAAATCTACTGAAATCAATCAAATTAAAGGGACTGTCGATAACATTAACGACAGCATTTAATGAAACGTCAGGTTTGGTTTCAGGCAATTCAACAAGATGTTTGGGCTGAAGAGGCATCTTAATCGGTTCTTGTTTCAAATAGTCGGGACCTGTCCACCACAACTCAGACTTTTGCAGGGAGCTAATATCCATACCACGTGATATTAGGTCTGCAGGATTCTTATCAGTTGGAACGTGCAACCATTGACAGCAACCTGTCTTTTCTAAGATTTCAGCAACGCGATTGCGTACAAAAGGCTGAAGCTTAGAAGGCAGGATCCGCAACCAGCTCAACACTATGGTGGAGTCGGTCCAGAAACAGACTATGTTTATTTTGCACCGAAGAGAATTGATAACCTTCTTATAAAGGCGAGTTCCGACAAGGGCACCGCACAACTCCAGTCTTGGAATTGTAGTGGGTTTAATTGGTGCAACTCGACTTTTAGCAGTCAACAAACGAACCATGACCTGCCCTTTATCGTTAAGACTGCGAAGGTACACACAAGCACCATACGCGCGCTCTGACGCGTCTGAAAAAATGTGTAATTCTAACACTTTATGTGAATCGCAGATAACCCTACGAGGAATCTTAATGTTATTTATAATTGGTAATGACTTTAAAATTTCATTCCAATATTTGTATATTTCTGGAGATAAGGGTTCATCCCACGACAGTCTTTGCAACCACAATTTTTGTAATAACATTTTCATTTTAATCACACCAGGAGCCAATAAACCTAAAGGGTCAAAGATTTGTGCAATGACTGAAAGTAAAGTACGCTTAGTGTTACCATCTGGTAAAGACGAGCCTATCGAAAAGCAGAGTTCATCAGAACCTGCAAGCCAACCAAGACCTAATAACTTGTTGGGCTCATGAGATCCGATATTCAGATCAAGAGGCATATGACAAATATCAGACACCAATTGGGGCTCGTTCGACTTCCATTTCCGTAATGGCATACCAGCTGATGCTAGTGCATCTGTCACTCTCCTTCGTATATCCATGACGTCACACAAATCGTCACCTCCGGTAAGCAGATCATCAACATAAAAATCGTGCATGATGATCTCGGCAATTTTATTATCGCTACAGTCGAGACCAATCTGTTTTAAACACCGTGTCGCGAGAAAGGGAGCACTAGCTGTTCCGTAAGTGACGGTGTTTAGCCGGAAGATCTTAACAGGTTCACTTGTATCATCACGCCAGAGGATTTGCTGCAAATGCCTGTCGGAGGGATGAACAACAATCTGCCTATACATTTTCTCAACATCAGCAGATAAAATGTATTTGTGTTGCCTGAATCTGAGCAGAATAGACATTAGATCATCCTGAACTGTTGGACCGACCATTTGGATGTCATTAAAGGAGACTCCAGACGTCGTGGGACAACTTGCATTATACACTACCCTCAACTTTGTAGTGGTGCTACTCTCCCGTAAAATTCCGTGGTGAGGTATAAAATACACATTGTGGTTTGAGTCGACTTGTTGACATTCAGACATATGACCCAGCTTCTGATACTCTAACATAAATTCATAGTACATCTTACTTAACTCAGGTTTACTTTTTAATCTTCGCTCCAGAGAAAACAAACAATGGGAAGCCCGATGAAAAGAACTTCCCAAAACCTCAGAATTTTGTTTCAGCGGAATTCTTACGCAGAAACGCCCATCATCTAACCTAGACGTATTTTTAACAAAATGTTCCTCGCATTGCTTCTCCTCGGGTGAGTATTGAGAAGACTGCGAGTTGACTTCTTCCAATTGCCAAAATCGAGTTAAATCTAGCATTTCATCGGTAGACTCGGCATGTGTGTCAGATACATTTGTCAAATTACACCTTATATCATGCGCAAGCAATGCGACATGACGATGAGAAGTTACAGGGCCCGAAATAACCCAGCCTATCTTTGTCTCAAAGAGCACAGGATTATTGTCTCCTAACGTTATTCTTCGTGATCCTAACAAATCCCAAAAGAGATCAGCGCCTAGCAATATGTCAACATCACTAGGCTTGTAAAATGTAGGATCCGCCAAACAAATATCTGAGGGTATGTTAAGATTTCTGATATCAACCTCACGATTCGGCAAACAATTAGTAATTGACGGTAAAACAAAGCAATTAAAGTCAGTAGCAAAATTGCCGTTTAAAGACTTCATGCTAACACGACACATTTTACCTACGTGTGACGTCACGTTATTAATGCCAAGAATCGACCTATTTATTTGGCAGTGTTTTAACTTTAACTGTCGACAAAGTTTCTCTGTGATTAGACACGAAGTGCTACCGCTGTCAAGTACGGCGCGAACAATATGTTCGCGATTATTAACATCGCACAATTTCACCAAGGCGGTAGACAATAAAACATCATCGTGCTGTGTAATATCACCAGAAGAAGTGATGTTCGCGGACAAAGACAAATTATTATTCGAATTATTCGACAACGTCGTCGGTGTTGACGACGACGACGGTGGATTATCAGGTAAGTTAATATTTTCATTACGTGTATTGTTATTAGGTTTAGGATCATTTAAGTGAACAAGCGTGTTATGCCGGCGTTTACATATTTTGCAACCTTGTTTTTTGCAACGGTTAGCAAAATGACCTGTATGAAAACAATTAAAACATATCTTAAAATTAGGTAGTAAATTCAGCCGATCTTCGTTGCTTAAAGCGAGAAAATGAGGGCAATTTGACAAACCGTGGTCACCCTTGCAACTAGGGCACGTTTTAGTCAATGATTCCACTTTAACATTATTTTGTACAGATACCATAGATTTTAGTTTGCAATTTGATTTGTTTGATAACGTCTGACTACTACGCGACAACTCTAAGGTTTCGATTAAGTCAGCGCGAATGCGAATGAAATTAATAAATTTCTCAAACGTTATGGTGTCTGCTTTACTAACGCGACTCTTGAACTCTTCCCACTCTCTGTAAGTTTTCTGGTCCAACTTTTGAGTTACAATATAAATTAACAGTGTATCCCAATGTTGAACAGGCTCACCTAAGTACTCTAATGCTCGCAAATGTTTGTTGATCTGATCTATTAAGCGTTTTAAAATCGTAGAAGATTCTTTTGTAATATTCTCGATATGAAATAAAGATGAAATATGATTTTGTATTAATAAATGCTTATTATCAAACCTATCGCATAATAATCTCCAAGCTACAGAATAATTACTGACCGAAAACTCAATTGACTGAATAACTATGGAGGCAGACCCTCCTAGAGAAGCGCGAAGATAGTGGAATTTGTTTATTTCGTCTATTTCGTCATTTGAATGAATGAGACTAGTGAAAGTATCGCGAAACTCGAGCCAATTCTCATACGTTCCATTAAACTTTGGCAACTGAATTGTGGGCAACTTAACTAGCTGGCGACGAGTACTAACACGGGTACTTTTTTCACTACCATCAGATCCCTCGGAATTTTTATGAAATTTGCTTAACATAACCTGAGCGTTTGCCAGCGCTTGGTAGTACTGTGACTCAAATTCCGATCGCGACACGTATTGAGATTCAACGTCACTGACTGAACATTCCAACTGTAGCTGCACCTCATCATAACGTTCATATAAGACTTCTAATTTACTCAAACGTAATTGCAATTCTTTTGCGTCTATACTAGTCAAATCTTTTTTACCTAATTCCGTACAATACGTAATAAAGTTAGTTAATCGACCTTTATAACTTCCTCGCTTTTTAATCAATTCCTTGATATCCTCATCTCCGGCCATTCTGGGAGTCAAGCACAGTCAACCTGGAATTTATACAATACCAAATGTCAATAACTAATTATCACTGCTTGTTTTGAACCTATAATATTATACAAACACAAGATTTATTGTTGATTAGGTAAATTTAATAATAACTGATATCCACTAATATTTTCTTTAATAAACTGTAATTACCTATTTATATTCACAATTTATGCATTAAGTTATAATTGTCTTTTGTTATTAATTACTTGTAAATAAACACTAGCACTTTAAAATTATTGTTACTACATAAAATTACGAAATATATTACCTATACAAAAAATATTGTGAAATACCTATCAAATATTCACAAAACTGATTAATTAAGCTAAATAATGTAGCAAATATAGCTAACTGTATTGTTTTTAAATACGATTTAACTTAATTACCTGCTGTGAAATATAAGATATTATAATTAAACTATTCACAATAATATGTTAGGTGATTTTTGCAACAAAATAAAATGGTAGGTATAAATAGTGTACTAACCTTATTAACAATATGCGTAGTTCAACACTAAATACTACCTGATTGAGTGCTGGGTTATCTTATTAATAAAATCTTCAATTAACACCGTATATTTTATCCAATTTTCACAATAGCACCTGCTAACCTCCAATCCAATCCTTAGTTGAATATCAAATTTCTATTATTTTCGTAATTACTGCAAAGATAATAGCTGATCTTCTTTATTGAGTAATCCGGCTCGAAGGACCATGTTAAGAGATGAACGGGGATATTTTGGATAAAAAACTCAAAATTTGATTAAGGTGGTGTCTATTATAACAAAGACAAGACAATGAAGAAAGGATTACAATTATACCGACATACTATATGAATTTGTATTCAGTAAGAACGGAACATTGCTACATAAAACATTGCAGGCGTTGACAAACACGAACACCTGGTCTTCCGGTGAGTGTGGATGGTACGAACGACTTGAAATGTATCGCGGACAAGTTTAAAAACCAATTCGTAGTAAAATCTCTATTAGATCCGTCACAGTCGCAGGATAGGGATGCAAATGAGCCTTCGTGTGGAGGACGTGTGCAAACATTGGTCATGGCCAGGGATGTAGCAATGGCGGTCAAGTCCATTTTAAAAGGTAAATCTCCCGGTCATGATGGGTTGAGTATCGAGCATGTACTCCATGCGGGGCCACACATATACAGGGTACTGGCCTTACTTTATAACCTCTGTATATCACACTCATATCTGCCCACGGACCTGATGAGAACCAATGTAGTACCGGTAGTGAAAAACAAAAATGGAGACTTGTCTGATATATCGAACTACAGGCCTATTTCTCTGGCAACTGTAATTGCAAAGATATTTGACGGCATTCTTAATACACAATTAGAAAAATACATAAAGCTGCACGACAACCAGTTCGGGTTCCGGCCAGCGGCCCAATTCAGCTAATAAACTACAGCCGGATCGAAACTGAACCGTTGCGGTCGACCAATCGGAGCGCTTATATTGCCTTTCAACTGCTCGATGACGTGATAATATGGCGTTCTGATTGGTCGATCGCAACGGTTCAGTTTCGATTCGGCTGCAGCTTATTAGCTGAATTGGGCCTCTGGTTTATCTACTGAATCGCCAATATTGTGTATGAAGAGTGCTGTCAGATATTATACGGAGAGAAATACACCGGTCTATGCTTGCTTCCTCGACCTCTCCAAAGCATTTGACCTGGTCTCCTACGACATATTATGGCAAAAATGAGATCATTAAACATGCCTAATGAACTCATACAAATTTTCAAATATTGGTATGCCAACCAAGTCAATAGTGTGAAGTGGGCGGGCGTATTGTCGGACCCTTACAGACTGGAGTGCGGGGTTAGGCAGGGGGGGTTGACCTCTCCAGCACTTTTTAATTTATACATAAATGCGCTGATTGAGGCGCTCAGTGGGCAGCATGTTGGTTGTCACATTGACGGCGAATGTTTTAACAACATTAGCTACGCGGACGACATGGTCTTGTTGAGCGCCTCAGTCTGTGGACTCAGAAAATTACTGAGTATCTGCAAAAGCTATGCAGCTGATCATGGCCTAATGTACAATGTTAAGAAAAGTCAGTGTATGGTTTTTCAAGGTGGATCAAGAAAAATAACTCACATTCCTCCCATAAAATTGAACGGATCACCGTTAGAAAGAGTTGAGGTTTTTAAATATTTGGGCCACTTTGTCACGCCTACCTTGAAAGACGACACTGATATAGAGCGGGAACGTAGGGCACTGGCAGTAAGAGCTAACATGGTGATCCGCAGGTTTGCTCGTTGCTCAACGGAGGTTAAGATAACTCTCTTCAAATCATATTGTACTTCTTTCTACACGAGCAGTCTGTGGTCTAATTACACCCAAAAATTGTACGATGCCCTCCGGGTGCAGTATAACAATGCATTCAGGATGTTGGTGGGGCTCCCCCGCTACTGTAGCGCTTCCACCATGTTCGCAGAAGCGCGCATTGATTGCTTTTATGCAATAATGCGCAAGAGATGAAGTGCATCTAGTGCGACGAGTTCGGGGCAGCGCCAACAGTATGCTGAGTGCGTTGGCTCAGAGGCTCGACTGCCCGTATATTCGACACTGTTGTAATCTGCACATTACACACAGAAACAACAAGGACAGGACCTATTAATAATATGTGTAAATGTGAATGATTTTGAAATTAGTTAATATATTTATTTATTTCAATTAATTTAATTTTCAATTGTTATTTAATTTGTTTTTTTTTCTCTCAATGACTATTTCATGACTTTTAATTTATTTGCTTGACATTGTTTTGGATTATGATTTAATTTATTTTATTTTAATTAACTTTTAAATCAAAACCTACATTAAATAAAAAAAAGGATCAAAATTGAAAGGTAAATTAAATGAAATTTGAAATGTGGCGAATTCCTATATTGTATTTTATAAATTATTATTGTACATATGAGTCTGTGAATCTTGAAATAAATATATTATTATTATTATTATATAACACAGTTTCTTACAAAATGCATCTTTAAATCAATGTGCTTACTGCACTTATGATACACTGGTTTATTCGCAATCTTAATAGCTGCCTGGTTATCGACGTAGATAAGAGCTTTGGGCGGTTCTATATTGAGTAGGTCACTTACCAGCCTGCATAAGTAGATTGCCTCTTTCGAAGCTTCTGCCAAAGCGACGTACTCTGCTTCCGTTGAAGAAAGAGCCACACACCGCTGCTTTCTACTTTCCCAGGATACTGTGTTACCTCCTATTTTAAATACATATCCCGAATATGATTTTCTATCTGACGGGTCTCCACCCCAATCAGCATCTGAAAACCCAATTACAGACATCACTTAAAGGACAATGCTTTTTAAACATTAATGCCATATCTCTGGTTTTCTTTAAAAATCTCAATACTCTCTTCGCAGCTGTCCATTGAGTATTGCCATAACAGTTGTTGTATTGACTAAGGACACTTACTGCATTCGCGATATCTGGCCTTGTATTGGTTGCCAAATAATTCAAAGCGCCTATCAAAGCTTGGTATGGAATATCCTTTGATACTTCCTCTGCACGAGAGAAATTGGAATAGGCATTGATTTCCATTGGTGTCAAGAGACCTTTGCAATCAGTCATTCCATACACTGACAACAAATTATCAATATATTTAGATTGATCTAAATTGATCTAAATAAAGTATATTGTCAGACTTTGACAAACTCATACCTAAGATTTGTTTCGCTGTACCCAAGTCCTTCAGTTCAAAATGCGTCTTTAAGCTTTCTAGTAGCCATCTTTTCTTGTCCTGATTTTTATGAAAAATTATGGTATCGTCAACATATAAAGCTACTATCAAAAGATCACACAAATAATTTAATATTTCCCAAAATACAAATACAATTATCAACACAAAGTTGTTTGAAATTTAATGACAGTAAGACGTCATTCATTTTCTTGTTCCAACTTCTTGAAGATTGTTTCAAGCCATAAATAGCTTTGCGAAGCAAACAAACTTTTTTCTCTTGACCAACTTGAACACAACCGTCAGGCTGACGCATATAAACAACTTCGTTCAAATCGCCGTTTAAAAATGCGGTATTGACGTCAAAGTGGTCAATGTTCAAATCCAGGGTCGCACTCAGGCTTAACAAAAATCGAATACTGGATCTTCTGACAACTGGTGAAAATGTCTCGAAGTAATCCACGCCGTAGGACTGAGTAAACCCTTTAGCTACAAGTCTTGCCTTGTACGTGGTGTTACCATCAGCACTTTGCTTGTATTTGAACACCCACTTGCTACCAACTACTTTAGCACCGGGAGGCTTATCTACCAACTCCCATACGCCTTTGTATACATGGAGTCCAACTCCTTTTGGATTGCTTCTTCCCAACTATCACTATCAGTTCTGGAACGCGCTTCATTAATAGTTACTGGTTCTTTTTCATAGGGAACAAGATACGCAGTCAGAATTATAAATACAAGCTTTGCTACGTAAATTATAACCCTCCTGTCTTTGCTGTGTACTGCAATGTGCTGCACCAGTGTCACATGGTAAACCGGCAACTGTAACGACAGCATCTTCGACTGGATCAACTGTAATGACAGTGTCTTCGACTGGATCAACCCTATCACCCTCTGCTGATTCAGACGTAGATGCAAGATTTGATTCTGCTTCGTTGCATGGGCCTTGAAGAACACGTTCTTGCACTACCACACTCGAAACTGACCTGCCTGAATCTAATTCAGTCGTGTTTCTCTCTTCCGCTCGCTTCCTTGTTGTAGATGTTACTTCCCAGTAGACAACACTACCACCATTAGAAGGACCAGCAGAATCCTGGGAAACTTCAGTGCTTCTCATCTGAGGAGGTACAGTTTTTCCGACTTTTGAAGTCGTAGAGTCTGATTTTGCTTCCAAAAGAGTTACATCTCTCGCCATAATCTTTTTACGAGGATAATTTGCGTCAACAAAACAATAACCTTTTGTTTCTTCAGAGTATCCGACAAAAAAATATTCTTTGCTCTTATCGTCCCACTTCTTTCGAAGTTCCTATGGAGTATGAATAAAAGCACGAGAACCAAAAACTTTAAAATGACTAACGTCAACTTCTCTACCGGACCATAGATGTTCTGGTATATCACCGTTATTGGCACTATGAGGAAGTCTATTCTTAATATAGACAGCAGTATTGCACGCCTCTGCCCAAAACTTATGTGAAAGACCAGAATCAGCAAGCATTGAACGAGACATTTCCGTTATCGTCCTGATACTGCGTTCAGCAACACCATTTTGTTGAGGTGTATACGGGACTGATAACTGTCGCGTTATACCTTTACTTTCTAAAAATAAATCAAATTCACGATTTAAAAACTCTGATCCATTGTCAGATCTAATGCATTTGAGTTTCATACCCGAGTCCGTCTCTGCTTTTAAAACAAAAGATTTGAACACATTCAAAACATCAGATTTTGATTTCAAGAAATATACAAATATTTTTCTACTGAAATCATCAATCATTATAAGCATATACACAGCACCTCCGTATGAAACTATATTAGAAGTAAATAAATCTAAATGCAATAAGGCTAATTTCTCATTTGCCCTAACAGCAATATGTTGAATACATGGTTCCGACTCACCAAAATTACTTACCTCTAAGCCTGGTATCCGCCTCATGTCTTGTAAATTGACATGTCCAAGACGACGATGCCATAACATGATTGTCGAACCATCTACCCGAACCGACACCAAAGCTCCTTCTATAACCGATTTACACCGATCCAGCTTATAGATCCCTGAAGCCTTGCTTCCGGTAGCTAAGGGACTACCTGAAATTTGACAATCACGTTCATTATAAATACGACAACCATACGAACCAAAACAAACACAAAAACCTTTCTCAACCATCTTCGATACAGAAAGCAAATTCGCTCGCAACTCTGGCACATACCTGACATCCTTAAATTGAAATTCATTTCTATGTATTTATATTAAAAGGAATATCACCCATACCAGCAACAGAAATAGAGCTATTATTTGCACATGTTACACGAGAAGAATCACAATCCTTAATGTCTCTAAATAAGTTCTTATTGAAACACATGTGACTAGATGCACCACTGTCGATATACCACTCACGAGAATCAAATGTATCAACACCAAGGAGTGTCACCATCGAAATAGCCTTTGAAGTCTCTCCGCCATCAGTCTTTAATAAAGGACAGTCGGGCTTTTTGTGACCTTTCTTGCCGCATCGAAAACATCGTATCTTGGTCATACTTGGTTTTTTATTTTTGGCCTTGTTACTACTTCTCGTTGCCAAAACACCATCCATATCCCTGGATACAGTAACACGAGAATCTTCCTGTAAGAGTTCACTCCGGACAAACTCCGATGTCAGCTTTACACCAGAATGCTGTAATGCCATTCTCATCGAATTATATCCTTCTGGAAGTCCTCGCAGCAAAACAATAGCGATGAAATCACCATCTATGCCTTTGTCAATATCTTGCAGCTTTTGTGCGTGATTCATGACAGCTGCGATATACTCATGCATGGTATTATGTTTATCGCGTCGCTCGTCTAAAAGAGCATCTAATAGGGCTATCCTTCTGTTTACGCTCTTATTTTGAAAAACAGCAGCAAGATTTTCCCAAGCTTCTTTAGCATTATTGACATCTCTTACATACGGAAATATATGTGGTTCCAGATGTAAACATATTGTCGCAAGCGCTTCTTCGTCATTTTCTATATCCTTAGGATCATCCGTTGGTTCCTTGGAGGTGTACTTGAAAAGCTTTTCTTTTAGTACAGGGTCCGGCAGAAGTCATGACACGAAAATAAAGTACAATAAAAACACGAAAACGTACTCGAATTCAATATTTTTTATATTTAATACATTCCATAAGATTTGCAATTTATGTATGATAAACCACTTCTGGCATATGACGACCTTCGTTGGTGATACAGGCTTGAAGGCGGAAACGAAAACTTCGCATAGCTCGCTCGGTCATTTCCCGTGGAATTGCTGCGATTTCTTGAATTATTGCGGCTTTAAGTTCTTCGAAGTTTTTAGGGTGGTGTTTGTAGACCTCTGCCTTTAAGTGTCTCCACAGAAAAAAATCACAGGGGGCGAGATCGGGGGACCTTGGGGGCCAATTGATGTCTCCTCTGCGGGAGATGGCATGGGCCGGGAACAGCTTGCGCACCAATGCCATTGATCGAGTGGCTGTGTGGGCCGTAGCGCCGTCCTGTTGGAACCAAACCTCATCTAAGCCTTCCTCGTCAATTTCTTGTTTGAATTCTGCGAGTCTGGGTTGAAAAAAGTCCCTCAACATGGCCACATAGCGATCAGAAGTGACTGTCACTGTTTGGCCTCTCTCTTCGAAAAAATAAGGGCCAATGACCCCAAAACGGGAAACTGCGCACCAAACAGTGACCTTTAAACTGTGTAGAGGACTTTGATGAATCTCGTGGGGGTTTTCAGGTGCCCAGTATCGCATGTTTTGCTTGTTCACAGTTCCACACAAGTGAAAATGAGCTTCGTCGCTTGTAAGCAAAAATGCACCCACCGGAATTGTGTCCAATATTCTTCGACAGCTCTCCACTCGAGTTTTTTGGTCCCTGGGTAGCGATTCCTGGACTTTAGCCATTTTGTAAGGATGGAATTTAAGGTCGAGATGCAAAATTCGTCTCACTGTTCGGTCTAATTAACCAAGGGCGCTTGCATGTTTCTTGGCAGAACGATGAGGTGACTTAAGAAAGGAGTTCCTTACAGCCTCAACATTTTCAGGTGTTCTGGCTGTATGGGGTCTGCCACTTTTCTTTTTGTCTTCAGTAGATCCAGTTTCATTAAAATTATCTACCCAACGTTTAATTGTTCTGCGGCTGGGAACAGGATCGTGTCGACCAAGGCCAAGCGTTGTGCGCAGAGCGCGCTGCGTTTATATAGGCGAGTCGCCATTTTGAAAAAAAACACTTCACAACGAGCGCACGTTGTTTACCCGACCACGACATGTCGAATACTGAAAATGGCAACGTCGAAGCTACACAACGCACGCAATCCCACTCCTCTACTCCCACCACAGCCTAAACAAAAGCCCTCTACTTTCGTGTCATGACCTTGTCATGACTTCTGCCGGACCCTGTAGTAACATTTTCATGGAAAATTTCCACGCATTATAGTCTTCCTGTCCATTTAATTTATTTATTAAGGTAAATACCCTTTTTGTAGTCTCTGGGCCCATAACCTGTTCTTGAAATAAAGCAAATCAATGAAGAGAAAAACTATAAATTTTATTAGGTAAAGTCGTCGTAACAAATATTGAGTAAGTGAGTGATGTATAAAAGAACAAGCAAGAATCTATTTGACAAATATTTAAAAAACATAGTCATAAACTATATTAAAACCTTTAACACAGGCGAGGGCCAAAAGTCACAAAAAATGTGTGCCTCGTGACCATTCGGCAAAATTGGATTTGTCTCCTCTCTAATAATCCTAACATTTAAAACTCCAATCCTAGCGTTCTTGTGCCACTCATAATGTATTTTTTTCATACATTATTTTCTTTTCCGTCGGTGTTGCCAACTTTGGAACGGAATTGATCGGATTGCTTGTTTTACAAGACTTACGACCTAATGGCTTCAGTTAAAGCATGTGGGGTATATGCAAAATAATAATTCAATTAAAAAGTAATAAAAGCGAATATGAAACTAAAACATTCACAACATTAAATATTGGTCACTGTGTATTAAAAAAAAAATAAGGTTTGATTCCTGATGGGGGCAGAACTTTTCTGTTTGGTTTGATAGGTGGTAGGGCTTCTGAGCTCTATGAATAATGTTAATAACATTGTGTTCTGACAATTACAGGGTGGGTACAAAAGGCACCCACCTGTAATTGTCAGAACACAATGTTATTAACATTATTCATAGAGCTCAGAATCCCTACCACTACCACCTACCAAACCAAACAGAAAAGTTCTGCCCCATCAGGAATCAAACCTTAATTTTTTTTTAAATACACAGTGACCAATATTTAATGTTGTGAATGTTTTAGTTTCATATTCGCTTTTTCATATCCGCTTCAGTTTTTGAAGAGTGTAGAAGCTTGGTTTCATCTTCGGACATATCGTCACTTACCACCTTATTCTGGTAGCGTTAGTGCATTTATGGCGTGTCAGTGTCAATAAGTTCCTTCAATGGCATTACTTTTTGAGGCAGTTATTTAGACGTTATTTATGATAATTAAGTAAAGCATTTGTCACTATTGACATAAAAATTGTAGTACGAATAAATTGCACCAAAAAAAGCGTATAATGACAAAAGCAGTTTTATTGAAACGCTATCAAGACACGATAATAATGTTAACATTGGTAGAATTAGGCACCAGGTGTGATGAAGGCCCTGTTGTGTAAAAAAGTGCATGATAAAACTCAAAATTTGCGTAGCTATCTCAGCAAGTAGGTAACTAGGTATGTATAGTCAGCAACACGTCAAGCTTTACATTTGCATTACGAAAGCCGCGCTATTACGAGCGACATAAGGGCGGCCTCAAGGTCAACATGTAAGGCCTAGCGTGTTGCTGTACTTGCTGTGTGTACTTTATTCGGCGTCCAAATAATAAAGCGCCTAAAAATGTTATTCTTATGGCGCTTGCGCACTTATACGTATTCGGTTCGTGTTCGATACGTGAAAAAAATCTTAACGGGTACCTACTTTTTTTTTTTTTTCTCGGGGGGAAATGCGTAACCACGTACCCACCGTTGGCTAGACGGCGAGCGTGTGTGCCTCTCCCGTCAGAATGCCAGGCCTACCCACTAAAACCTCCCGGTGTTCTCCCTGCCCTTATGGGCGCGCTAGTTAAGGTCCACACTGCGACTCCACTACCCACGCGCCCGTAAGAACGGGTACGTCCTAGCGTTTGCGCACTTATCCGTATCCGTATTCCGTATTCGATGGTTGTGCGATAAGCGTCAAGATGACGGGATCACTTCCTGTTTTTAAAAACCCACTGCAATTTAATACTTTTTTGGTAGGTACTATTTGATATCAAACATTATGATTTTGGTACCTGCTTAGTTTAGACAAAATCCGACTTTCATTATCACAATGGCGGGATCATGCTCTAACATTAAAGTTACTAACTATTTGATGAAACAGATTAATACCTACTACCTAAACCACAATTTAGTACCTACCTCCAAAAATTAAAAGCAGTTTCTGGAGTAGGTACTAAATTGTGGTTTAATCTGTTACATCAAATAGTTAGTAACTTTAATGTTAGAGCATGATCCCGCCATTGTGATAATGAAAGCCGGATTTTGTCAAACTAAGCAGGTACCGAAATAATAATGTTTGATATCAAATAGTACCAAATAAGTAGGTATTAAATTGCAGTGGGTTTTTAAAAACAGGAAGTGATCCCGTCATCTTGACGGTGCTAAATTAATACTTTATTAATACTAAATAAATTAGTACTCAATTCTGAAGCGGCCGCTAAATTTCCTAATTTTATTTAGGTGTCGCTAAACCATTTTCCTATTCTACGGTAACTGTCAAATTCAACTGACATTGCTAATTTGAATCTGACGTCTCTAATTTTAAACGGTCAATTCAACTTAGGTCGTCCAATAGGCCCATCAAATTAGCTAAACCTGGACATAATTCAATAACTGTAATTTTCTTTTTCAATGACATAAAGTATTGTTAGTTATAGATAAAATAATAAAAATTAAACACTTTAAAACTCCGCGTCAATGTAAAAAAAATAAAAAACTACATTTTAAAGACATTTTGATTCCATAAATGCAGCATAATAAATAACCTTGTAAATGTGCTTCTGTTATGTTACGATTCTGGCATTCCAGTTAAATAAATTAAAATTAAACTAATTAATCATTCGGGACTATCATTAATAATGAGAATTCGGTAAGTTAGAGACTTTTTGGCTTATCTTACCAAACATAATAGATAACTATAATTTAACAATTTATTCTGAACAGTATATTATATGTATTCTTAAATTATTAAAAATTAAACAGATTCTCTTTGCAGATTTCTACAGTCACAAATATTTGTAATTTTTAGAAAACCTAAAATACATAACTACTTCAAAAGTGTTTAATTTATCCCTTCAAAATATTGTTAGCACTATAAGAAATAAATTAAACAATAAAATACCACGATTATTCATTAATTGATATTTTTTCGTGTTTGGTTTTGATATTACGTTCCAATGTAAACGGTATTTACTTCTGCGTGCACTAGTCGTTACAAGGTCAATGATTGTCAAACTTTTATGAACACGAAGATCGATAATAACTAAATTGTTCAGGATGATATATAATATGATTTTCGTGGAATTACGTATACCAATTAAGGTGTCAGTTTTCTGTATTAAAAAATATGTTAGATGGCAACAATTAAATCATATCATATTTTTAGGGTTCCGTACGTCCGAAAAAAAAACGGAACCCTTATAGGATCACTCGTGTGTCCGTCTGTCTGTCGGTCACAGTCAATTATCTCCGAATCTACTACACCGATTAAGTTGAAATTTGGTACACATATCAATCTCCGAAACTACTGAACCTAAAATTTTGAATAAAATACAGAAATTAGTTTTCTACTTATAGATTATAGGAAAACCTACAAGAAGTTCATGATAGTAAAATAGCATGGTAAATCACTCAATATAGATTCGCGTCGCGAGTTCAACTGGCACTTTTTTTTTTTTTTTTTCAGTGTATTTGGGTAAACAAACAGTTACAAAATACAATAAATTACATAGTAATAATAGATAGATTTATAAATCTGCAACCAGCACCGTTTACCACATACTAATATATACATAATACAATAACATTGGAGATTGATAGCGGAAAGTGTACAATCGTTAACAATTCTCTATATTAAACATTTTAAGCAAATCTATAGTACAACTATTGAGAATGAATTAAAATAACAGTTAAGTCTGTTCTTGCACTTGTTTTTGCAATATAGCCATCACCTTGTTTTTAAATAGACCTGGTCGCGTAACTGCCATGTCAACTGAGTTAAATAACGTATTATAAGAGTACATTAGCCGATAAAGCGGGGAACGTTTTCCGGCGTTGGTCCGGGTGCACGGAGTTACGAATAGTTGGCTAGGTGTACGACAATGTGGTCTAATGGGTACTTTATAACGCAATTTATTAATAATAGAGATACAATCATATTTACCATTGAATAAATCATACAACATAGTTACTTCAAGTTGTTTACGTCTATCTTTAAGACTAAGAAGTTGGAATTTTTTCAGGAGTTGTTCGTATGACAAATAACCATGAAAGCACCTATAGTGCATTGTTCGTAAAAACTTTTTCTGGACTTTTTCAAGTGCGTCGACGTATTTATTATAAAAAGGATTCCAGATGGGCACTACATATTCGAGCTGAGAGCGTATTAAGGATTTGTATAAAAATAAGTATGTGGAATGTTTTCTAAATTTCTTGCTGTTTCGCATTACAAATCCATACATCTTAAAAGCATTGCCTATGATATTATACACGTGTAAGTCGAGTATCATTTTAGAGTCCAAAATGACTCCTAGATCTCTAATTGATTGGACTGATTCAAGCCGTAATCCATCTAAGTTATACCAATAGTCATGAGTAGTTCGTTTTCTTGTAAATGTTATTGATTTGCATTTATTAATGCTTAGTTTTAGCTTATTATTATTACAGTAGGCAGAAAAACGTTCCAGATCTGATTGAAATTTCAAATGATCATCGGTACTGTCGATTATGTGATAAATTTTTAAATCGTCTGCATATAACAGAATATTACAAAAACTAAAACATTTATATATATCATTGATGAATAAGATAAACAACAGAGGTCCCAATATGGAACCTTGAGGTACTCCAGAAGTAATCAATACGTAATCTGACTCGTACCCATTAATCACAACCTTTTGTGTGCGATTGGTTATGTAGGATTTAAACCACCTCCACAAATCACCACGTATGCCATTGAATGCCAGTTTTTCTAATAGTAATCTGTGGTCCACCCTGTCGAATGCTTTTCTGAAGTCGGTATAGACGCTGTCGATCCTCTTATTAGCATCAATGCCTACGAAAATATATGATACATATTCCAGTAGATTGGTGCCGGTTGACCTTTGCTTAACAAAACCGTGTTGCTGTTCTATGATGATATTGTGTATGAAAGGGTATATGCTATTGTGAACCAACCTTTCAAAAAGCTTCGACAGGGTGCACAAAATGGATATAGGGCGGTAGTTAGCTACATCACTCCTATCACCACCCTTATGAACAGGAACTATACGTGCAGATTTCCAAATAATTGGAAATACACCTTCTTTTAAACACATATTGAAAATACATAGGATTGGACAACATATGGTTTTCGCTGTAAGTTTTAGGAAAAGTGGAGAAATATTATCAGTTCCAGAACCTTTGGAAGTATCTAATCCTCTTAGTTCCTTCAACACTTCTTCGGCTCTAAAAGTAATGCAGCTCAAAACCAAATTCGAGAAATAATTAGTATCCGGCAAATTATCTATGTCATAATCATCAGTGACAGAAGAAGGTTCGAAAACAGATTGAAAAAAAGTAGAAAATAGATGGCTCACTCTGTCAGGGCTGTCAGCTGTTAAGTTGTTATATGCAATTGTGTCTGGTATATCTGACCCTGATTTTGCATTATTCACATAAGTCCAGAAATATTTTATATTATCAGGTATGGCATTCTCAACCTTTCGTATGTACGCATCATAGCATTTCTTGGACTCTAATTTAAATCTGGCCCTATACATAGAAAATAATTCATAATCACTATGATTTTGAAATTTCTTCCATTTCACCCAGGCATTGTTTTTATTTTTAAAAATGTGAATTAGAGCCCCTGAGAACCATTTTGGGAAATGCGAAGACTTAATGGTTCTAGTTGGTACATGCTTTTTAATTAAACTATAAATCTTTTCATAAAACACACATAGCGCTCTTTCCGCATTACAGTTAGAGAACATTTTTTTCCAGTCAATACTAGCTATGTCAATATTAAGGGCGTCGTAGTTGCCCATCTTGAAATTATATTCTAATCTAGGCTTATATTTAAGTGTGGAAAAAGAATTATTGATGTTCAGAAGTCCAAAGAAAGGGGGATGATTTTCATCAGGCGGCACAAACGGTATTGGAGCACGATTGGTGGAAAATTCAGTAATATTAGTTAAACATAAGTCCAGCAGTCGACCTTTTGCATTTTTACATTTATTTATTTGGAAGCAGTTTAGTACAGAGATAAAATTAAATAATAGTTTGTTAGGTACGCTGTTATTTACAGCAACTATTGGTTGTAAATGGCTTCCACAGTCGCGCCAATGCAGTGTTGGTAAGTTATAGTCACCTATGATAATATACTCATTGGCGTTAGTGGCGTGAAGTATGTCGGATAAGTAATTAAAGTGTGTCATATATATATCTGGGTCCATATTTGGAGGAATGTACACGGCGCTAAGTATGCAAGAATAGTTACGCGATCTTATTTCAATCAAGACGTGATCAACAAGTGGCGAGCGGTCAGCTGTAGAGGGGATGGGAGCGCACGCGCATTGTGTGGTACACAGCTCGCGGCGCACGGCCACGAGCACACCCCCACCGTCGCGACGCCCGCTGACCGCGCGGTCTCTGTCACAGCGATACACTCTATAACGCGTATCAACAGTTTCATAATCTGATATATTTTTATGTAGCCATGTCTCTGTTAAAATGATAATGTCGTAGTCGTGGGCTAGCACATTCATGTATAGGGTATGTAGTTTTGTACGTAGCCCTCGACAATTTTGGTAATAAACTGATAATCTTAGTTTAGTCACGGTTAAATATTAAAAGTATATGTAAACATTGAAATTGAGTAGTATTGAATGTTGGAATATAAGAAATTATTAATATTATTATATATCTGTTGAAGTAAATAATGCATAATGTATCGCGCTAAGTACTGCTCAAAATTAAAAGTGTACCCATCCGGAAAAATATTTATTCCAATTTCGTTAGAACAAATAAACAACAAATTGAACAATGCACTACAAGATAGTACCATCCTTATTATTGTCATAGATGTTAACAAATAGGTAGGTTTAGGATTGATCATAATTTCTATTAACAACGATATTAATATTTTGTCTTCAATTTTTTTTAACTTGGCCTTGAGATAATAACAATTGACATAACAAAACACAAAGACGTTATACTTTTCCGCATTTATAAATTGCCCGTACGAAAATAAAATTACAATTTTAATATTAACAAAAAATTTGTGATTAAAAATAAATGCTATAAAAATCGGACTTAACCTCCATGTAAACAATGACTTTATGCTACTACTAAGAACTATATTATTACAATTGCAAATAACTACTTCATCCTTTAATTTTAAATCGTTATTAATTAAGTTGCATATAAGGCTTATTAGTTATACATATCTTAGGTAAATAGACAATGGACACTTATGTGCTCTAATTCTTTTTGTTACTGGCATACTATTTTTATTAATCAATTTGTATGATAAGATACTTTTTTTCATTAAAAATGGTACACAAACAGTGAAATAAGAAGTGTGATACTTGTATGCTTGCATATTTTGTCTTATATTTTTTATACTTACAGTTAGAAATATGCATTTACACAATAGTTTATTACTTGATCTTACTAATGTCGGCGTTAGAACGAATGGCGAGGACTGGCGTGGTATCTGACTTCCGCACCAGTATGGTGCCGTGTTTGACCCAGACGTATTTAAAATCTTTTGCTTTTGCTGTTTGCCGGCACTGTCGAAATAGCAATTTATTGTTAAGAGTTAGATGCTCGTTTAGGTATATAGTAGTAGGAGTACCGTTTATAGCAAGTTTACTAGAATCAAGACCTTTTGCTGTACTATATGCTGACAAGACACTGTCACGCAGAATTCTGCTGGTAAACTTGGCTACGACGTTTTTTGGCCGTTGATTCTTCGCGTCTGCGTGTGGTACACGATGAACCGAAACAATATCCGAGGGGCGTATTGATTGTTTAATCACATCACCCAGGTCTTCTAATATGCTTATGAGGTTTTCTCCACGACGCTCAGGTAAATTTGAAATTTCTATATTGCACATCCTGGCCTGCTGTTCCATTTTTGATATCTGGTCCTCGAGCGAGTGAATTTGACGTACCAAGTCGACGTTGCCAGTGGTACTCTCTTCAATTTTTTTTAAGCGATTATCAAATAAGTCTTGACGTTCGGATGAATAATTTAAATACTTTTCCATTTCGCTTATTTTGCTATTTGTTTCCTGTAAAGACTTATTAATTGCTATATTATCAGTACTTATTTTTGAGACGGCCACATTGATTTCGGTTAACAAGTTCGACACTTTAGCCATTTCCCTTGACAAAGCGGTATTGATTGCAGTTGTTATACTGTCGGTAATTTTGGAGTCCAGCAATGAAAGCTGCTTGTTAAATTTCTCCTCTAATAACATTAGATCATCGTTATCATGCGGTTGTTTTCGCTTACGAATATTGATGTAGGTTTCATTTTCCTTATTTACAGAAGTGGGTATATTTGTATCAGAGGAGAATTTATTGGGTGGTGTGCGTAGCGCCATTGTGCGTGAGTGCACTTGTTCTATCTGTTCTATGAGAACAAGAGAGAAAAAATATATTTATTATCTCTCAGCTGGAGGAGGTGAAGTGGGGTTTCCCCGCTGCACCGACCGATAGATGCGGTGCGAGACAGAGATGACACCAAATTCTTCACTGCTATCAAAACGATGTCTCACTCACTTGATTTTTAACTTACACTCGAATATGAATTTAATGCTATTAGCAAACAAAGTCACTATTTAATGTACTCAACTTGACAAAAATTATAAAATACTGTCACACGTCCGCTCTCAAATACTCTCGACGACGAAATGGCTTGGCCGGTTTTTAGGGTTCCGTAGTAAACAAGAAACCCTTATAGTTTCGCCATGTCTGTCTGTCTGTCTGTCTGTCTGTCCGCGGTTTTACTCAGATACTATAAGTACTAGAAAGCTGTATGGGTATGTCCTCATATATTATTCATGCTAAAAAAGTGGTAGAAAAAATATTTAAAAAAAAATTTTTTAGGGTAGCTCCCATACAATTAAAGTGGGAGTCAATTGTTTTTCTCGACTAACCCATCGTATGGGTAATAAAGTATAAAAAAAATATAAGGTTCAGAACACCATTTTTCGATTTAGGGATCCGTTTCTGAAATATTTGGTTTTAAAGTGCAAATTTTTGTTAGATGTAAGTTTCTCCCCCCTCTATCTGATAAACGGTTATATATGGACACGTGAAAAAAATTACAACAGTAGTATATATAATGTAGTTTGAAGGAAAACTATTAGAGTTGAGTACTAAGTACAAACTAAAAAGATAGACGACCAACATATAAAATGTACTCGGAAAAGTAAAATTTCATTGAAAATTAGTACTGTTGCAACAGACACTCAATACTGTAAGTTGATGGTCTGAACGTGCTGACAGAGATGGCGTATGTATGTAATTGTATTGGTGCGTATGTGACCACAGAGATGGCGCTGTTGTAAATTATAACGCGATTACGTTATGTGTTAATCAGATGCATACTTAGACCATTTAGTACTGGACCCACCTTCTCATACATTTCCCCTCTGTCAAAGTATGAGATTCAAAATCTCACGTGTTTATAAAAACTACTTCAGGCGCCATTTAGAATCATAATTACTCGGAATGCGGTTGAGATTAGAGCTCCACGAAGATGCCTATTTGTGCTGTATTTTCCTGCAAAAATCAGTCCAATACATCAAATATAAAGAAAGATGGTATATCTTTTCATTTGTAAGTATATTTTTTCTAATATTATTATTAATTTTCATCTAAAATTAAGTTTTACGAAATCGGGATAATTTAAATCGTAACGCCAAACTATTATCATTCATTCAAAGTGCACTCCCCACGAGACTAATTATTTAGGGCTGTCAATAATATTGTTATGTTTCTAGTATAATAATTTATTGCACGTATTGTTTTGTTTTCCAAATTTGAAATATTATATCCGTATTAAAAATAGTGATTTTATCATTCTAATTATAGGAATAGTATTTGTAAGGCAATATTTTACTATAACTTTATTAATGTAATAATTTGAAGTACCTTAACATTTGATTCTATATAAAAGTTGTCTTCGTAAATTAATAAAGTCTTATCAAACAAGGAAGTATACTCACGAAGCACAGTTAGCGCAGAGGTCGAGTGATCGCCTACTGCGCAACGGGTCGCGGGTTCGATTCCCGTACGGGACAAATATTTTGTATGGCCTACAGAAATTTGTTTTGGTCTGGGCGTATGTGCAGGTGAGATTCTATGTTTGTAACTGCACCCACGACACAGGGGAAAAATCCAAGTGTGGGGCGTCGTTTAAAAAGAATAGTACAATCACAATAACATAACTAATGGTTTTATGGAAAAAATCTTATTCTTCCCGAAACAATGTATTAAAAGCGGCAGTGGTTCACTTGTTTCAAATCACGACAACAGTAAACATACTTAAAGTTAAAAATACAATCAATACAAGAAAAAAATTCTTGCATGGGTCGGAATTGTTTTTTCTTGATATTGATCATATGTATAAGTTTATTTAAAACTAGCTTTTGCCCGCGACTTCGTCCGCGTGGAAATTCTTTTTTATTGATTCCCCTTACAACCCCCCCCCCCCCACCCCCCACCCTTCTTACACCCTTAAGGAATGATTTCGGGGATAAAAACTATTCTTTATCCTTCCCCACAACTTAAACTATCTCCATATACCAAATTTCATCAAAATCGGTTCAGCGGTTATTCATTCCCCATACAAACTTCCACCCCTGAGATGTTTTTGTAAATATATTTTTTTTACAATTTTTAAAATAATATGCAGTCTGACTAGAACTATATTAATTACTTTAATTGAACAGAAATTTAATGACCCACACCCCTATTTCTATGCCAAGAAAACAAAATAGTGCAGTGCTAATATCGACGCAAGCTATCGAGAACGAACTATTAAATTAAAAAGTTGCTGCTTTTAGCACGAGTTGAGGTTAATATGTCTTTAATAAACATTTCTAGATTTCCAAAGGACCACACGTTTAAAATAAAATGGCATACAATAGGCACCCATCAAGGACACCCACTCGAACGAGTACAATATGCTCAAAGCATTTTGAACAGGTGCATTTTTTTGAAATGCTTAATAACAGGAGAAGACTTAAACCTCAAGCTATCCCAACCCTTCATTTATTGGATTCTGTAAGGAGATATTTTATTTTTACGCATATCTAAATTAGTTGATCCCTGATTTTTTTACGTCTTTGGTGTATGTGGGCCAAAGCATACCTACATGTAAAGTATCTTTTCGTAAAAACTGAACAAACAAAATAACTTTTCAGAATAAATTATGAATCGAAATTTGACACTATTTCATATTTTCCTTTAAAGATACTAATAAAGATACAGGCTGTATTATACATACATACAGCTTAATATAATAACCTGCTTTTATCGAAGTTGGTTGCAAATAATTTCTAACCCGATAAACTGGTAATCTGATGGTAATCATCTATTACGTTTTATTTGTAAAAATGTACAGCAGATGTACATTTTTACAATTTGTCTTTCACAATAATAGTAATAGTTATGAATCGATATGATCCATGAAAGTGATACGAGCGGCCATTGTTCTTCCATGTTACGTTTGGTATTTAGAAATTGTTTTCCATTAGTACTTAAAATTTAATATTTATTATAGATAAATATTAAGTTTTGTTTCATTTTTAGGTCGAAAATGAAATAGATTCAACGAATAATCCAAAAATTAGTTCAAAGAGAAGAAAAATTGATGATGAATTACAGTCTAATCAGTCTTCAACATTAATCAATGAAAATATAATAACACCAAGAAAAAGAAAATTAATTAATAAAATAAACTTACAGGCAAGAAAAATCAAAAAACTTCAATCAAATTTACGATACATAAAGAAAAAGGTTGTAGCTTTGGAAGACATATTGCAGGAATTGGATGAAAAAACATTGATTGATAAAGATCAGAAACTTATGTTGAACAATATAGGACTACAAAGTAGAGAAATTTTTGAAAGACAAACTTTAAATTCGAAAAATGGAAAAATTACAAGGCAAGCGTTTTCACCGGAATTAAGGTGTTTTGCTTTAACTTTAAACTATTACTCACCAAAAGCATACAGATATGTGAGAAAAGTATTCGAAACGGCCTTACCACATCCGCGAACATTGACAAAGTGGTATGCGAATATAAACGGTCGACCGGGATTCACTCAAGAAGCATTAAATGCGTTAAAAAAGCTTAAACAATCAAACCCAGAAAGAAATATTTACTGCACTTTAGTACTTGATGAAATGAAAATTAAAGAATCTTCTGAATGGCATCCTAATTCTCAGCGCCATTATGGACATGTTGATTACGGTTTTGATATTGGTACTGATAATACCACAAATGCTACGGACGCTTTGGTATTTTTGTTAGTCGGGATAAACACAATCTGGAAGTTACCTGTTGGATACTTCCTAATTAAAGGAGCTTCTGCAAATCTTAGAGCTAGGTTAGTGACAATGGCATTTGAACTAGTTCATAATACAGGAGTTGAGATAAAAGCACTGATATGTGATGGCACAAAGACCAATATTAGCATGGCAGAAGAATTAGGTTGCAATATGGATCCCAACAATCTGAAATCGACTTTTATGAACACCACCACCGGCCAAATAATTCATTTTTTTTTAGACCCGTGCCATATGCTTAAACTGGTACGAAATTCTTTTGAATTTTACACATACTTTGAAAATTCTTCAGGATGTAAAATTAACTGGAATTATATTTTAAACTTGCATGCACTTCAAGAAGAAGAATTATTTTTTTTGGCGAATAAATTAAGATCCAATCACTATAAATTATTTTAAAACAAAAATAATGAACGTTCGACTAGCAGCGCAACTTTTCAGTGAAAGTGTTGCGGACGCTCTAACTTTTTGTGAAAAACAGATGAAGTTGCCTGGCTTTATTGACGTCACTGCAACTGCCGAATTCTTAAAACTAATTAATGACTTGTTTGATATTCTTGACTGAAAAACATGTGGCTACGGGTTTAAAAAGGCTATGTGTCAAGAGAATTATGAAAAATGCTTTCAAAAATTAGACGAAGGAAAAAGTGTGTTGATGAACTTAATGGTTAACGTAAAAAACCGTAAAAATGAGATGAATATGTTAAACGTCCTTAAAAGCCCTCGGTACACTGGTTTTTTAGGCTTTATTGTATGTCTGGAAAGTGCCAAGTCCATGTTTAAAGATTTGATTTTAAACAATAGCACTGGAATGACTTTTCTTCCATTTTACTATTAACCCTACAGCAAGGCGTTTCGAGTCCATATATAAAAAATTATTAATCCACAAAGAATTGATGCGAAATGAAAAGGGCACTAATTGTATACCCCTTGAAAATATCAACATTTTAAATTGTTCATCTGCAATTGAAAAAATCAACATCACTTGTCCGAATGCACGCGAAGAGACTTTGCAATATGTAGAGCTCGATAAAAATGAAATGTTAACTTTGGAAAACCAAATTATCTTGTCGCCTTTCGGCGAAAAGGTAGTTGAATATGTAGCCGGATTTGTCGTTTATTCTTTAAAGAAAAGAATTAAGTGTGACTCATGCATTAAAGCATTGTTGGGACTTTGTGATGACAAGAGCTTGGTATACCATAAGACAAAAGGTCACTTAGTTTATTCATCTAAAACAGTTATTTCACTTTGCCGACAAGTTGAAAGACTTACAAGACTTGAACTAGATGACAATAAAAAATTAAACAAAAGATGCACAACACAGTTCATTGTAAATAGAAGTTTGCATTTTTTTATCGGCGTTAATCTATTTCCTGAAATTGATGACCACAATTCTGATAACTTTGTGAATCACAAAGTAGAGCTGGCAAAAGCAGTGATGGAGAAATATTCCGACACAAGGATATCTTACCTTACAAAAAAATCTGATCCCCAGAAGTGCATTAGGCATATATACAATATACAATAAGTTAATACATTTTAAAAACCAATAATTGTCAATAATTTATATTTAGATTTAATGTTTGAACCATCAATATAGTATAAATGTATATTTAATATGAAAGGATGTTTTAATTTTTTTAAAAGTAATATTCCATATTATGCCGCTACTTTCCCATTTTCGAACAATTTCGGTATACTGTACCCCACAAATATAAAACTAATATATAATATAATATTGTTGAACATTAAAAAAAACCTGCGGGTCGATCGTATGTTTATTATTTTTTTCCTGTAGATTGCTGATAGTATAACTTAGCATCTCCTTGCTTTTAGACATTGATATTCTTATTAAATTTATATTATGCTATAAAATGTCGATATTCCGAGCTTTTACATTAAAATATAGGTATACTAATGTCCAATATAATAATAATTCATAATGTGTTTTATTAAAATATATATATTTACGTAGAATACAAATTTATCCTAAAAATGTCAAAAGGACAAACCATTCATTTAACCATTCAATAAAAATATCGATATCATTCGATCAGTATGGAACCCATCCCTATAATCCCCACTTTCTTCTTTTAAATTTTGACAGTAGGACATAAAAAATTTACGTATTATAGAAAAAAGTGAGAGAGTGTGCGTGGAATTAAATCTGTGTTGTTTTTTTCATTCAGTGTGCGTTCATAGCGACGCAATTTCTGTTTGTGAATGTGTGGGTGTTTGCATATGTAGTGCTACCTCGTCCCCCTCAAAAATTGACAGAAAATAATGTTCCGGACTTTGCGACAATGGCGGGTCCAGTACTAAATGGTCTAAGGATGCATATAATGCTCGAAGGCCATTATTTGAATATTCTTCCTTGGAGCTTATCCTGTGCTGACGGCTTCCCGGCTTACTTAATAAACTACCTGCGATAGGTTCCGGTCCATCAGCAACGTGTTGCGAGTTGTGAGGTGTGTGTGAACTCAAAGTTGGGATTTGCAACTACGGAACCCTACACTGCGCGTGGCCCAACACGCACTTGGCCGGTTTTTTTTTATGGGATAGGGGGCAAACGAGCAAACGTATCACCTGATGGTAAGTGATAACCGTCGCCCATGGACACCCGCAACCCCAGAGGATTTACAAGTGCGTTGCCGGCCTTTAAGGTAAGAATACGGTCTTTTCTTGAAAGTTTGAAGGTCGTATCGGTCCGGAAATACCGCAGGCGATGATTCATTCCAAAGTTTGACTGTACGAGACAGGAAATTGCGAGAAAAACGCACAGTGGTGGACTGCCAACCATCTAAGTGATGGGCATGGATTTTTTGTCGCGTGGAACGATGGCGGAAAGAGGCGGCAGGTATGAGTCCGAACAACTCCTCGGAGCATTCCCCGTAATATATGCGATAGTAGATGCATAGTGAGGCGACATCTTCGATATGTCGACACCAAGGATCTCAATATTAGCTGAGGCAGTTAGGGGAATGCTCTGAAAGTGAGGAGATACGACAAATGGCTTTTTCTTGGCGGTGAACGCGAAAACCTGTGTCTTTGTAGGGTTGAAACGGAGTAAATTAAGTCGACCCTAGTTAGAGACTTTTTCAAATGATGTATCAATTTCAGACACAAGTTTATTCCGGCATTCAATTACCTTTTCCCCAGAAATGTTCGCACGGCCGTTATAGGTGTCTTTTGTGCTGTCATCTTCTTAACAATGAATGCCGCTAGTTTGCAGCATATCATTAATATGCAGGAGGAATAGTGAAGGTGATAGCACACATTCTTGGGGGACACCAGCATTTATAGACAGTGAGTCTGAGCATTCACCATTAATTAAGACCTTTATGTTTTTGTCTAATAAGTTACCCATCCATATAGTTTCTTGGGAAGCCCATACGAAGGAAGTCTAGAAAGAAGCGCTTTGTGCCAGACCCGATCGAAGGCCTTCGCGATGTCCAAACTTACTGCCAGTGCCTCCCCCTTCGCTTCAATTGCTTCTGCCCAATGATAGAAAATTACCCGCAGAGCGACCCCTACGAAAACCGTATTGTTGGTCACTAAGCAGCTGGTGATCCTCTAGGTACTGAAGGAGCTGGCGGTTGATAATCGATTCCATTATCTTGTTATTAAAACACTAATTTCACAAGTTCCACTTGAATCTTTATTATACTTCAATTATTGCGACCGGTTTCGATACATCATCGTCAGGCAATGATGATGTATCGAAACCGGTAGCAATAATTGAAGTATAATAAAGATTCAAGTGGAACTTGTGAAATTAGTGTTTTAATAACAAGATACCATGGAGTTCCATCAAGAAATTACAACACAAAGCTTTAACTAACGATTCCATTATCTTTGAAAACAAAGAGGTTATAGCGATTGGCCTGTAGTTGGACGGATTCGAGCGGTCACCTTTTTTAGGGATCAGATGCACTAAAGTTGTCTTCCATGAGGTTGGGACTACGCCAGATTAGTAAGAGAGCCGAAATAAACGCGGTAAAACCGGTGCCAACTCTGGAGCGCACGTCTTCAGCACGATAGGAGGGATACCATCGGGCCCACTCGACTTATGGATATCCAGGGCGAATATCTGGCATAAAGCTCTTGAACCGCGGTATGATCTGCGGTTCCTGTCCCCCGTCATCCAAAGTCGAGTTGGATGCAAAGAGTTTCCCAAAAAGATCGGCTTTCTCTTTTGCATCATAGACTAACGATGTGTTATCCTTGTGCAATTGTGGAAAGGATGGCGTGCAGAAATTTCCCTGAATAGCTTTGGCAAGAGACTAGAACGCATGAGACCCCGAAGTAAGACGCTCTAGTTTCTCGCCAATTCTACTGATGTTCCGACTTCGCTCTTGCAATGTCTCTTTTGAATGATCTGGAGGCATAGTTATACTGCTTTTTTAAAGCGCTGGTATTTCCATCCCGAGACGTCACCGCATTTGCCCAGGGTTGGTAGCTTTCCTGTTTCCAGCGAGAAGCTATTTTGGAGGATTGACCAAACCAAGGTTGGAACCTGCCACTAATGGGGACTACTGAGGAGAGAATGAAAATTTCCATACCTTGCAACACCACATTGGCAACAGACTCAGCGGCGATGTTGGAATCATCCGGGAAAAAGCAAACCTGCCTCCAAGGGTAGGACGCAAAAAAGGACCACATCCCATCCCAGTTTGCTGACTTGTAATGCCATTCACGGCGACTACGTGCAACTCGAGGTCGTTGCACGCACGTGAATGGCACCGTACTCCTAATAAGACAATGGTCCGAGGAGCCAAGAGGGGCGCTGACAGATATGAGGTAGCCATCAGGATGAGAAGACAGCAGAAGATCCAACAGTGAAGGTTCCTGGCTCTCCACATCGGGAATTCGTGTGGGCGTAGTGACCACTTGTGTCAAGCCATGTGCAAGAGCGGAGGCGTGAACAGATATCCCCGCATGATCGGTCTTGCTTGAACCGAGCCATTCGGTGTGGTGAGCGTTAAAATCGCCAAGTATCTCTCTACCATCTCTGCGCGTGGGATCTGCTGCTGCATAGAGTCTGTAGCCATTTGGACGTGCTCGATGAGTCGGTCAGTTTCGGTATCACCGCTATGGGACCTATAGAGGCCCGAATAAACGCGGGGATGGTCGTCGCTGTCAACACGGAGCCATAAGGTGGAGAGATTCCTACTTTCAAGATGACTGAGGTGTCAAGAACAAATATCGACTCTAACATACACGCACACACCAGCCTTAGGTGCGAAGAGGTGTTCCACTCCGTACCCTGGGTAGGAAAGATAAGAAGTCTCGGTCAAAAAGAGCAAGGCCGGCTTTGCTGTCTCGAGGTGGTGGTGGCCAGTATTCAGGTAAGAGTGAAGCCCCCTGATGTTGTAGAAGTCCACAGACAGTGTGGCAGGGGATGCCGTGGTTTTGCTCTTGCCCCAGGTATGGTTGAGCGCTGAGCATTGCCCGGCGTGGGCTGCGCAGCGATCCACCCTCGTCGCCAATATCGGAGGTGACCTCTCACTGCCAGCCGTTATCGAAAAAATGGTCAGCAGTGAGAGGTATTGGGAGTCTATGACCGCTTTCTGTGAGGAAATCCTAGTGGAGAAGGAAATCGCAGAACGGGACCGCGAGAATGATCGGAACGCGGACCCGTCCCGCAGGCGGCGGTTGGGCAGAAGAAGACGAACTTACGCCCTCCACCAACTGCCGCAGGGGTCGCAGTGACGGAGTGGGGCCCCCGTCACTCACACTAATGACCCTACGCTTAGGGAGTGTCTAAAGGCGTTCCATAAGACACTCCCAACCCTGAAGAGGGACCCGGTGTGGCCGGGCAGCGTCGCACTCGACACACAAAGCGATTGCGAAAAGTACCCTTTGTGCGCTGAGAATGCGATTAGACGGAACCCCCTGGTATTTTTTAGTGAGTATGTCTCGATTGGCGGGGCGAGTCTCACATAACCGCAGGCGGACCCCACTCCGTCTGCGGTAGATATAAAAATTTTTTACAGAGTAAAAAAAAAGGTATGGTTGAACGCGGTTTACGAATACGAAGGGCGGCCTAGGCGTCCACGCCCAGATATATTGCGTCCTGAAAGTGGACGTCCAGAGAGGGATTCTCCAACGCTAGAGCAGTTGGTACCCTCCTGGGGTAACAATCTATTGAACTGCGCCATCATAGGGGGGTAGGGGGGTTGGGCCGCCGGTACCCTCACTCACTAGACGAAACACAACGCTTGCTTCACGCCGCCGGTCTTTTGTGAGGCCGTGGTATTACTCCGGTCGAGCCGGCCCATTCGTGCCAAAGCATGGCTCTCCCACCACGGTCCACCACACACAGAAGAACCAAATAGGTAAGCAGACATAACTCTAAAGGTTGCGTGAGTATGAGTTAATCATACAACAAATTACACCTACTTATCATACAATACGTTATATTATTGTATGATATAAGTAAGTAGGTTATAAATCTAAAACCTTAACACCGCGTTTACACATTCGCGCGAATCGCGAGGCGAATAACGAACTAGCTGTTTACACATGCGTGTTCGTTATTCGCCTCGCTATTCGCCTAGCAATTCGCCTCGAGATTCGCGCGAAATAGCGCGTTTACACATTCGCGCGAATCGCGAGGCGAATAACGAACACGCATGTGTAAACAGTAAGTTCGCTATTCGCCTCGCCATTCGCCTCGCGATTCGTGAGTTCGCGTCGGGAGCGGTTTTTTGGACGCGAATCAAAGGGCACGAATGGCGAACACGAACTTACTGTTTACACATTCGCATGCATTTAGTTGACTGCTAGCGCCCGACCCAACCGAACGTGTAGACAAATTAGAGTGGAGTAAAGTGCGAATTTTAGAATTCCTAGAACTTTATTATAGAGAAGAGCTCATTTGGAACCCAAAACATCGCAAATATAATTACACATAAAAAATATTTTACAAAAAATAAAAACCGACTTCAAAAACACTGAAAAGTTAAAAATAATATAAGAAATAGGTACAGACAACATCACACTTCTATATTGAAGTCGGTGCCAAACGATATCTCCTCGAAAGTCTTAAAATTTGTCACCGACTTCAATATAGAAGTGTGATGTTGTCTGTACCTATTCTTATATTATTTTAAACTTTTCAGCGTTTTTGAAGTCGGTTTTTATTTTTTGTAAAATATTTTTTATTTTTAACTTTTTAGTGAATGAAATTTTTTTAGTAAAAACAAAAACCCTAATTTAATACCAGCTCATCAGTGAGCTGGTATTTCATTAGCGTTTCCATCGATTTTCATGGGATCCCATTATCAGAGAATACAAAAAGAATGTTGAAAATCAGTCCACAATTGGCGGCGTAATCGCATAACATACACACAAAAAAAACATTCGCATCGAATTAAGAACCTCCTCCCTTTTTGAAGTCGGTTAAAAATAAAAACCGACTTCAAAAACACTGAAAAGGTAAAAATAATATAAGAATAGGTACTGACAACATCACACTTCTATTTTGAAGTCGGTGTCAATTTTAAGACTTTATAAGAGATCATCGTTTCGTACCGACTTCAATATCATCATCATCATCACAGCCCATATACGTCCCCACCGAGGGGCTCGAGCCTACCCTATATTAGGGTGATTAGGCCTTAGTCAACCACGCTGGCCCAGTGCGGATTGGTCGACTTCACATACATCATTGAACTTCTTCGCAGATGTATGCAGGTTGCCTCACGATGTTTTCCTTCACCGTACGAGTGTCAGACAAATGTACATATGAAATTCGAAACGAAAAACACATTGGTACATGGCGGGTCTCGAACCCCGACCCCCCGATTGGAAGGCAAGTGCCGAGTCCACTGCGCCACCGACGCTCTGTCGCGCGCTGTATATGCAAGTATGTATGTGTATATATAAACACAATCATACACATAACTTACATAACACTTACACACACACACATATACAATATGTATATGTGAGTGTTATGTGCGTGTATGTATGTTTTTTTCTTAATATCATATTATTTGAATATAACAATTATTGTCATTTATTACATTTATTTTCTTATGCCGTCATTTACTTTCTCTCCTTAGCCTAATGGTTGACTGGTAGAGAGCGATGTTTATCGCTAAGTCCGCCATATGTTTGTAACATTAAAGCTTAAATTATTAAAAACTAAAATGTAGCACGCATGCCGCCATTATTTTCACGTCCTCCGTGTTCGTGTGCTAATATCAAAATGAATCACCCGCGAATGTGTGAACCATGAAGCAAATACAAAGAGGAGGTGCCCTATCGCGTTTTCCGTATGAAATCAAGTGAAGCCGGAAATCGGGGTGCGGGGGGAGGGTGCGCGACGCCACTGTCACCTTGTAGCGAATAGAATTACTAAAATGCCAGTATTATTGACGTTAACATAAAATTTCCGCTATACATTACTAGGTGGCAGCAGTGCTAGTACAGACTAAAATGCCAGCATTATTGACGTTAACATAAAAGTTCCGCTATACATTACTAGGTGGCAGTAAAAGATACATTCGTAGGAGAAAGATAATTATGTTAAAAGATACATTCGTAGGAGAAAGATAATTTATTAGGTGCTGTGTCAATATAATCTAAAAATAAAAATCGTTAAAACTGCTTATATTAATTCACTTGTTTTGTTTTCACCCTTAATACATCCTACGTTTTCGTTAGTATTTTTACTCGCTACTAGAGGGCCTTTTGTGCTTTATCGGGACATTGACAGAAGCGTCCATGTGGCGTCGAACATTCTAGAAGCAATACGTCAAGTAATAAATTAATAATGCTTGTTTAATGTACTTACAAATGGAAAGAGATTATTTTTTCGTTCACTTTGTTTCTGTCGTCTGTGTAACTTTGGCACGATAGAATACAACATTTCATTTTGTATTTAGGTAATTTAAAACTAAAATAAAAGAAGAGCGTACGACGTACTAATCCGACAGATAAAAAGATCGACTGATGTCAGCGCCTCTGGCGTTAAGTAGCTAAAACTAAAAATGCGTGACGTCAGGACTCTGGTGATAGAGCTGGACCTAGGTGCTTATAACATTTCCTCTTTGTATTTGCTTCATGGTGTGAACAGTAGTTCGCGGTGGCACTCGTAGGTACGAATGTTTCGTCGAATGACGAGGCGAATAGCGAACACGAATGTGTAAACGCCACACGAATGTTTCGTCGAATGTTTCGTCGAATGTTTCGTCGAATATTTCGTCGAATGTTTCGTCGAATGGCGAACACGCATGTGTAAATGCGACATGTCGACGAAACATTCGTGTGGCGTTTACACATTCGTGTTCGCTATTCGCCTCGTCATTCGACGAAACATTCGTACCTACGAGTGCCACCGCGAACTACTGTTCACACATTCGCGGGTGATTCATTTTGATATTAGCACACGAACACGGAGGACGTGAAAATAATGGCGGCATGCGTGCTACATTTTAGTTTTTAATAATTTAAGCTTTAATGTTACAAACATATGGCGGACTTAGCGATAAACATCGCTCTCTACCAGTCAACCATTAGGCTAAGGAGAGAAAGTAAATGACGGCATAAGAAAATAAATGTAATAAATGACAATAATTGTTATATTCAAATAATATGATATTAAGAAAAAAACATACATACACGCACATAACACTCACATATACATATTGTATATGTGTGTGTGTGTGTGTAAGTGTTATGTAAGTAATGTGTATGAATGTGTTTATATATACACATACATACTTGCATATACAGCGCGCGACAGAGCGTCGGTGGCGCAGTGGACTCGGCACTTGCCTTCCAATCGGGGGGTCGGGGTTCGAGACCCGCCATGTACCAATGTGTTTTTCGTTTCGAATTTCATTTGTCTGACGCTCCTACGGTGAAGGAAAACATCGTGAGGCAACCTGCATATATCTGTGAAGTCGACCAATCCGCACTGGGCCAGCGTGGTTGACTAAGGCCTAATCACCCTAATATAGGGTAGGCTCGAGCCCCTCGGTGGGGACGTATATGGGCTGTGATGATGATGATGATGATGATATTGAAGTCGGTACGAAACGATGATCTCTTATAAAGTCTTAAAATTGACACCGACTTCAAAATAGAAGTGTGATGTTGTCAGTACCTATTCTTATATTATTTTTATCTTTTCAGTGTTTTTGAAGTCGGTTTTTTAACCGACTTCAAAAAGGGAGGAGGTTCTTAATTCGATGCGAATGTTTTTTTTGTGTGTATGTTATGCGATTACGCCGCCAATTGTGGACTGATTTTCAACATTCTTTTTGTATTCTCTGATAATGGGATCTCATGAAAATCGATGGAAACGCTGATGAAATACCAGCTCACTGATGAGCTGGTATTAAATTAGGGTTTTTGTTTTTACTAAAAAGATTTCATTCACTAAAAAGTTAAAAATAAAAATATTTTACAAAAAATAAAAACCGACTTCAAAAACGCTGAAAAGTTTAAAATAATATAAGAATAGGTACAGACAACATCACACTTCTATATTGAAGTCGGTGACAAATTTTAAGACTTTCGAGGAGATATCGTTTGGCACCGACTTCAATATAGAAGTGTGATGTTGTCTGTACCTATTTCTTATATTATTTTTAACTTTTCAGTGTTTTTGAAGTCGGTTTTTATTTTTTGTAAAATATTTTTTATGTGTAATTATGATTGCGATGTTTTGGGTTCCAAATGAGCTCTTCTCTATAATAAAGTTCTAGGAATTCTAAAATTCGCACTTTACTCCACTCTAATTTGTCTACACGTTCGGTTGGGTCGGGCGCTAGCAGTCAACTAAATGCATGCGAATGTGTAAACAGTAATTTCGTGTTCGCCATTAGTGCCCTTTGATTCGCGTCCAAAAAACCGCTCCCGACGCGAACTCACGAATCGCGAGGCGAATGACGAGGCGAATAGCGAACTTACTGTTTACACATGCGTGTTCGTTATTCGCCTCGCGATTCGCGCGAATGTGTAAACGCGCTATTTCGCGCGAATCTCGAGGCGAATTGCTAGGCGAATAGCGAGGCGAATAACGAACACGCATGTGTAAACAGCTAGTTCGTTATTCGCCTCGCTATTCGCCTCGCGATTCGCGCGAATGTGTAAACGCGGTGTCATACACAAAAGGTACGTAGCGTAGGTATCTATGTATAATCTTGGTAATCAAATGTGACTACTGTTTGAGCAGAACTTAATGTTGGTTTGTTTTTCTCTGCACTTTTTATGGATCATTCATTGGTATAAACAGCTCAACTTGCTATAATAATTGTATATATTTTCATCAGAAACGGACACAAAATAGGCTATTCGTCCCCACGCCTTTTACTACTAGCTGCAATTAACTTGTTCTGTCCTTTTAGACCTACATTCACCACATCCAAGCTTAACGCACACTTACACAGGCTACTGTTATACCGGCTCCAGACTCACGCGAGAAGTCTCGGCGAGAAGTCTCGCCGAGAACTTGCGCGAGAACCGAGAAGCTATCCACACTCAGCGATCTTCTCATTTACATTCTCGGTCGTGATCCGGAATGGACGACAGTGCTAGCTACTACTGCCTTGGTATTGTGTGCGTTATTTCGTTAACACGAAAATTAAAAATAGTATTAAGAAAAAATGGCTCAAACGATGGTGGTTATTGACAAAGTACTTTTTTATAGAAAACGTTTTGCTTCCCACAAAATGAGCTCTGTGTGAAAATATTATTTAAACTTTAACTCTGTTTCATTTTTCCACATTTTTTACTCGTATGTCTAAAATTACTGAACTATAAAGACTAACGAAATATCTCAAAACAATTAAAATCTTCGTGAATTTAAATTATTTTCTTAATATTTATCACACATTATTTTGTTAAGCACTGATAACACAGATGAGAGACTATGTTAAATGAAAGAGTATACAATAACTGTGAAGTTATCTAAATGATACTGATATGCATCAGACACCACAAAGTATTTTTTTTTATAGAATAATTGGCACGAGATAACATGCGATCTACGCCACGGTCGCAGTCGCACTGAGAACAAACGAGAGTGTGATAGTGTTCTCTTTTCTCGCCCGAGAAACCCTTTGAAGCGGGCAAAAAAACCGACACCGATCGGAGAACAGGCGAGCCCGAGAACGAGAAGCCGAGAAACCCATCACATTCACGCTTCTCGGGTGTTCTCGGGGGTTCTCGGCGTGAGTCTGGAGGCACCTTTAGGAAATTCCATTTTTAAATCGTTTCTGTTATAAAAACCCAACGCGGTAGGTACAAAGCACGCAAATTTTGAAGTAAGCAAATTCGACTCGTATCTCGCGCGGCGCGCGGGCGCTACGCTCGCTCCCCATGTACTAACCTACCTATCTACTTTCTCGCGCGTATTTCCAAATAAATTGTCTATTTCATAAGCGTGACATTAACGTGTTTATTTTTGATGAAAACAGGATTGTGGGACACAAAAACCTATTATTAAACAAAAATGTCACACTTACGATTTTTAACTACTGAGAATACATTATTATTTATAAACGTAAAAAATAAATGTTTAATTTTTGTTTTTAATATCTAAAAAGACGCAATTTAGCTTAACCAGATACAAACATCATAGTTACCATTTTTGCTTATCTAGATATGGAGATCAGATGAATACTGTGAAAAAAAACATACATCCGAATGTGGTTTCTGTTTAATTTTGCTATTAGGTGATAGCATTTGAATGCGCCTCAAAATTATACTAACAAGGTATTTGGTTACATAATTTGCTTGAAGAAAGAAGTTAGGTAATGTACTAAACCTTAAGATTTTTATAAAAAACGGTTACCAGCGCAAATTTTTTACAACATATATCTCATTAATATTTGATGCTTAACAGTAATATCCAATAAAATAATCAAAACAAGGAGTTGTAGATTTATGTCCAGGTTTAGCTAATTTGATGGGCCTACAAGCGCTATTCCAGACGTGAGATTTTTACGCGTAAGCTTCCTAAACTGATTAATTTTAGCGGCGACTAAAATCATCCCGATTAAAATTAAAACCTTGCTAAAATCCACCATTAAGTCCATTTTGGTAATGAAAAATACAAATCGAAATAGAAATCAGGTATAAATTTTAATTTTGCCCAAATTGATTGTTTTCGCCTTAAATGAATAGGAAAATAAAAATAATTTTTTAGTAGTTACAACTTTATTGTTAAAAATAAGATAAAAATGTACATTAAATCTACGTCACATCCGTTTTTAAGTAAACACACACTTTAATTGCTCCTAAACATAATAATAGATTTTGCTTTCATTAGTTCATTTTTCGCTTCTTGAATTGTTTTGAAAAGTCAACACTGCCGAGATTTCCTCGAATTGCGACATAAAATCCACATATTATTGTTGCACAAGAAGATATTTCCCACTTTGATGAAATCGTAAGCATCTGTTATTATTTGAATTTTAATATAAGCACTCAAAATATTTTGCATTGTTGTAATTCGTCCCGAGGCATCGTGACGTGCCCGATGTACGAACAGCTGATTGGTGCATGCTTTTTGACAGTGAATACCTCAGAACAATCACTGTGAATCGTAGACGGAGAAACTGTGAATACTACATCGCTGACCACAGATACCTAATCTAAGGACCACAGCGGATCCCGGCGCGCATAGACAAGTGGACAAAGGGAGCAAAATACATACAGCTTTTGCTTTTTAACTGCAATTTTAATCTGATTTGAGTTGCTTATCATTGCTATCACGAGCCACAGCCGTGAGTCATTGTGTCATCGTCCCCTGTTGTGTCACCGGCCGGGAATTTCACCGTTTTGTGCTATATTCAAGCGTACTATCTACGCTAAGGATCTTGAAAATTTTAGCACCAAGTAGCATTTTTGGGAATAGGAATGAGTAATATTACTTGCAGTGGATGTAATAGCGTCTTAAAGAGTTCTGAAAAAATTACTTGCACCCAACCCCGTTGTAAAAAACAGTTTCACTATTTGTGTGTTAATCTTACCAGTACAAACTTTAAAAAACAGTTGAACTGGAAATGTCCTGATTGTTCTATAGAGATGTTATCTGCTCAGCGACAGACAAAGAATGATGACACACCTTGTAAGAGTTCTGCAATGGCGATTGGGCCTTCATCTGAAGAAACGAGTTTTGTTAACATAAAAGCTCGTGGGACTGGTAACACTTCTCCTACTCATAAGGATGACGTTTGTCTACGCTCAACCATTAGAACCATCATGCATGAAGAGCTGAATGCTATGGTAAGGGAGGTCATAAGAGAAGAGTTTTCATCTTTGAGAAAAGAGATTCGTAGCTTTGAAGATTCGATGAGCTTTATGAATGCCAAATTTGAGGACATGAAGAATAATGTTGATGCCTTCATGCATGATAACAAGCAGCTTCGTTCTGACAATGAATTGCTTCAGCGTAAAGTTAAAGATTTAGAATCAAGATTATCTATAATTGAACAAGATTGTCGTCAGAACAATATAGAGATTCACTGTCTTCCAGAGCATAAACAAGAAAATCTTCCTAAAGTAATGATGCAGATTGGTAAAGTGGTAGGTTTTTCTTTATCCGAGGATGACATCTTGGCATGCAATCGTGTTCAAAAGCAAAACAAGACATCAAACTTGCCTAAAACAGTTATATGCAGACTCGCGAGTAAACTAAAACGTGATAATCTATTAGCAGCCGTGTATAAGTACAACAAATCACACCCAAAGGAAAAGTTAAATACAAAACTACTTGGTTATGGTGACGAGGAATCAGCTGTCTACATCTCAGAGCACCTGACGCAATCTAATAAATCACTCCACGCAACAACAAGATTATGGGCCAAGGAACATAAATTCAAATACGTATGGGTGAGAAATGGAAAAATCTTCCTCAGAAAAGACGAAGAGCACCCAGCAAAGTTGGTACTTCATCAGGACTTTTTGAAATCTCTAGCTTAATTGGCACTGACACTAAAGTTATTTTTTTTTACTTCTTGGAAGTGATTAGAGCTTTTGTTTTTTTTAAAATTCAATTTAAACATTTATTACCAAAACATCCGCGGTATGCGGACAAAACTAATTGATATTTTTCTTGAAGTTAGTGTCAATGATTTTGATCTGATTATATTAACTGAAACTTGGCTCAACGATAGTATATATGATAGTGAAATTTTCGACGATCGTTATCAGGTGTTTAGGAGAGACAGATCATCAAATACTTTTGAAATGGCTGCTGATGGTGGAGGTGTACTTATTGCTGTTAAAAAATCTATCCATGCTTATCGAAATTACACTTTCGAAAGTCGCTGTGAGGATCTGTGGGTTACGTTATTTTTTGGTACTACCAAATTACATATCTGCTGTGTTTATTTGCCATCCCCTCTTAAACGTACTCATCTCGAACATTTCTTAGATAAAGGTAGTAGTGTTATGGATAACTTGCAAGACGACGTGTTTTTGTTCGGTGATTTTAACCAGCGGGATATTGACTGGACATCATCCAATTTTAATGCTTCTCTGAGGCCTAGCAATTATAACAGCACTATTGCCTGCGAACTTGTTGACTTTTTGTCTGCGTATGACTTGAAGCAGTTCAATCATATATTGAACCATCAACAAAAGATACTCGACTTAGTACTGAGTAATTCCAGTTGTAGTATTAAAGTGCTAGAGCCGCAAAACATAATTTCTCGAGTAGACGTATATCATCCCCCTTTGCATGTACTCGTGTTCTTACGAGGGCCTAAAATGTTGCGTCCTAACTTTACACCTAGTCGCAATTTCTTTCTGGCAGATTATGAAATGATACAAAGTCGTCTGAGCGAGGTTGACTGGAACTCAGAATTTAAGGCATGTTTAACAATTGATAGCGTAGTAAGTAAATTTTATATTATTTTAAATCAGATTATTATCGAGTATGTGCCTCTCCGGAAGTACAATAAAGGTAAATATCCACCATGGTTTTCCGTTAATCTTATTAAAATGTTGCGAGATAAAGAAAAAGCCCGTCAAAATTACAAAAAATTTAGAAATTGTTTGGATGAATTAGAATATAACATTTTGAAGGATCGAACGTCTTCCTTAATAAAAAAATGTTATCGTAACTATATTGAAAAAGTTGTCAATAGTGTTGTCAAAAACCCTAAATACTTTTGGACTTACATAAGGAGTAAACGAAAATTAAAAAGTGATATACCATCTGTTATGAATTTTGGCGACAAGGTTGCATCCGACGGCGACAGTATCACTAATATGTTTGCGGATAGTTTCGCTTCAGCGTATGGCACAACTGGTGATACTGTTTTGGTTGATGAAACTACATCTCATATTGGTGGCGTTTCGTTGGGCCAGTTATATATATCTAGTAATAAAATAGAAAAAGAGTTAAAAGCTCTCGATTCCAGTAAAGGAGCTGGAAGTGACGGTATACATCCAATCTTTTTTAGAAACTGTGCTAGTAACTTAACAATACCATTGCATATCATTTACAATCGATCTCTTTTGGAAGGCCATTTCCCTAAATTATGGAAGGAGGCCGTAATCGTTCCAATTCATAAAGTGGGCGATAGAAGCAATGTAAATAACTACAGACCCATTAGTATTCTTCCTGTTCTCGCTAAAGTATTTGAGTCTTTGGTATGTCCTTATTTATCGTGGCATATAAAACAAACTGTTGCAGATCAGCAACATGGTTTTCTAAAGAAACGTTCTACGACAACTAATCTTTTAACGTTTGTGGATAGAATAACTACGAGTATGAGTTCGGGAAATGAAGTTGATGTAATCTATACGGACTTCAGTAAAGCATTCGATAAAGTGAATCACGCATTATTAATCAATAAACTTGATAATATCTTTGACATACATGGGTCACTTTTGAAGTGGTTTTCATCCTACCTAAGCAATCGTACGCAACGGGTTGTAGTGAATGGATTTACATCTAAAGAAATTCATCCGTCCTCTGGTGTCCCCCAGGGTTCCCACCTGGGACCAATTCTGTTTGTTATGTTCATTGATGATATTAAGCACTGTTTCTGTAATTCTGAATTTGAACTTTATGCAGATGATTTAAAGATATCCAAAACAGTTCAGAATAGCGTCGATCAGATAAAACTTCAGGAGGACATAGACAGGGTAGCGGTTTGGTGTCATTTGAACGGAATGTCTTTAAATGCAAATAAATGTAGTCACATAAAATTTTCTCGTAAATATAACAAATTGCCAAGCTGTTACAACATAAATGGAACTGTCCTGAATAGAGTGGAACAGGTTAAGGATTTAGGTATTACTCTCGATTCTGAAATGAGATTCAAGAATCACGTAAACAACACAATTAACAAATGCTTGAGAATGTTAGCTTTTATTTTTAGGAATACGAAAGAATTTAAATCTGTTCAAGCTATGAAAGTTTTGTATTTTGCCTTAGTGCGCAGCCACGTAGATTACTGTAGTTTAGTTTGGTACCCGTTTTATCAGAACAATATTCAGCGTATCGAAAAGATTCAAAGAAAGTTTCTGAACAGATTATCCTATATCAACGGTACTTACCGCAGTATAAAAGGTTATTCTGAAAGGTTAGACCATTTTAATTTGCTGTCACTAAGGCAACGTAAAGAACATATGTCCATGATTTTTCTATACAAATTATTAAACCACGAAGTTGATTGTCCGTCTCTCTTATCACAAATCAATGTATTAGTTCCTAGAGTCTCGGCACGACTCCACAATTACAGGCCATTTTCAATAGACTTAAGAAGGAATAATTATGGTAGTCACTCTCCTGTTTATACAATGTTGAGAAACTTTAATCATTTGTATCAAAGTAACAATGCATTAGATGTTATTTGTGAAAAAAGGTCTACTTTTAAAAAGGCTATTTGGAAGTGTTGTGTCGATCATTTTTAATTTTTTTTCTCTGAATTGTTTTTTTATGTGTTATATATATATATATATATATATATATATTGTTTTGTAACAGATAGCATATTGTGTGTATAACAATGCTGTGCATGCCTATAATTTAAATGCATATAAGATACCTTTTTTAAAATACTGTTTAAGTAACTTGTCTGTATGTATTTAGTTGGTAAGCCTTATCTAATAAATAAATAAATAAATAAATAAATGTATTAACTGTTATATAAACATAAACCCGTTTTAGTTTCTTTAACAACAAGATCCATCCATTAATTTACTTTTAATATTTTTACGATAGCAACAAACACAATTAAAACTAATCTTAGATATTTTAGAATTACGCTTAAGCTCTGCCTAAATATACTTGGCATGTTACCGTAGAATAGCACTTGCTTAACCGGCCATTTAAATTAAGTTGAAATTTAGAAATTTTAGTTTTAGGTTATTTAGACGGCGGGCGCACAGAATTGAGTCCACTATATGATTATGTTGAATGAGTATCTACACGTCTAGTGATGCGCGCGTTTACGTAAACTAGTTACAAATTGTTATGTAGGTAAATGAAAATGCTGATATGCACTTTGTACGGTGACAACATACGGTACTTTAACGTGGTACTACCCTACCTGAGAGTTCTTGATATCTGCCGTAGATATCAAGAATCTGTCCTTAACCGAAAAATCCGTCGAAAAATTGCGGTGTATCACACAACACAATATGATGCATCAATATTTATAAAAGATGCTCTTCGTCTGTTTTAGTTGGGCGATCTGTGATGGGAACATGGAAAGCGTTTATTATAGCTCCTGCGATCCTAAAGGCCATCGTTAGATGGGTAGCGGCATTGTTAGTATTGTTACTAAAGTCGTTTCTTACTAACTTGACTTTTAACCACAGTTTTGAATCGTCCATTCAATAAATATCTCTTATTCTCTTTTGTTTGTAATACTGACATTCATTTGGTCACCATATTTTGACATTTTGTAGCGTTTTGTTATTTGCGCAGAGACATTGATTTGCAAGCCACCATTTGTTTTTTTATTACTTTGATGGTTGTAATCCCATTAAGGTTGTTTTTGATATAAGTGCACGATACATCAATACTTAAGCAAATATTAACTAAAAATAAAATATTTTAAAAACACTACAGGTTTTGCAGAAGTCTAAACTAAGTGCAATTGAACACTCAATGTTACCATATGATAAAAATACGTTATATGGGCTTTTTAAACTTAGAAAAATATATGTACCTAAATCTGGGCTTATGGTACTACTTCACTATAGAAATGTAATGCTGTCTGTATTCGCCTATAAGTCAATAGTACCTAACCATTGACTAGTGTTTCTGAAGCAGGTTTTTATTTTTTGTTATTTCTTTATTCTTAATTCTATACTAACTCTATTTCACAAAAAATATTTGTTGTGAAGAAATGTTTTTGTTATTATCACGCACAGTGAGACAGCGTCATATAGGGGCATAATAAGCATTTTTAAAGTACCTATATAGGTATTTTCTCATTTTTCATATCTTTTATAATTAGGTAAGCATTATCATATCCGGCCTACCTTTTATTAATCTTTCTTTTACACTGATTAACGTTATCAATCAAATTGCTAGTGGCTATAGTATAAAGTCATGATGTTTCGATCTTTGTTATTCATTTGTTTGTCGGTAGTAAGTAGGAGCTTTGTGGTTGAAAATGAAGGTGCGGACGGTTTTAGTTGCTTTGGCGCTTTTCGGAGTCGCCGCTATAGGTAAGGCTTTTCGCACAGTTTTCGTGGACTAGATTTTCTCTAAAAACATAACTCATAAATACTTACATAGGATGTATGTCACAATTTGGCATCGTATACCTACAGCGATCCTTGACGACTGTCATTAGGTGGGCAGTCGGCATGTCTGCCGCCAATTTTGTTGTATTCATACAGGAGGAGCTTGGTGGTGCATTGCCATGTGCGCTCAGCTAACGATTGCGTGGTCGGTCCTATGATGGGTGACCAAAATACAAAACATCTCGAGTTCCTCCGTGTGTCCTGTGCCTGAGCCCTGTTCTCGTCCCGGTCGTGTCCGATCGGACTAAGCGAACAAAGGAACAGAGAGTGCACTTGTGTTTGTGGACTAAACTATCTATATCTAAAATGGCTAGTGACCGAATATCGGTTAGGAGGACATTATTGTACTTACTTATAAAAGAATGGCACGAACCCTGTAGTCACGATGACTATTTATGCAGACACAGAACATACCGTTTGTAAAAGATAAAAATAACCAAAACGTAGGTAGAAAATCGCCCCATGACTAACAAAGATTTAACTTGACCTAACAAACATTAATATAGGTATGTAGGTAGGTAGCGGACGGACAAATCAAAATTAGGAAAAAATATTTAAAAGTACTTACTCTTGGAAATAAAACCAAATGAGAGAATCCTAGTATGGATTCTATGTAGGCATGGACAATTTATTTATTTGTATAAATTGTGTTTTTATATAATTTCCGTCACAATAAATAAAACAAAGGTGGTTTACAAGACCTTATTAAGCAACTAGCTGTGCCCGCGACTTCGTTCGCGTGGAATAGTAACGGCTAGACTGATCTTGATAAAAAGTAGCCTATGTTTTACCTTATATAATTAGCTATCTATTAGTGAAAGTCCCATCGAAATCGGTCCAGCCGTTCCGGAGATTAGCGGGAACAAACAGACAGACAGACAAAAAAAATTAAATTGTGTTTTTGTTATTGGTATCCGATATACATTCATACCCATTTAGTAAAAACTTGTTATTTTGACATTACAAACAGACACTTCAATTTTATTTATTTGTATAGATAAAGTAGCTACATAGTTGAGCATATTCTTCGATAAAAATACTTATATTATCGATTTCAACAGTTATCAACTTTTATTCCTTTTTACATAATCTACACGTCAAATGACTATCTATTACGCGCTTCCGCTTGTTATTAGTTTGTATTTTGACTTGATTTATAATTTCGAGATATCTTAATTGTTCTTTACTACGCGGCTATATTAACGTACTCTAATTGATTGCAATAATACCTAATTATTTTAAGCAATAATAATTATAAAGGTATGTATCTATTATCTGTGCTACTAGTGGTGCGTTCCGAATTGCGATAAAAGCGATATTATCGCGAATCCGACCAAATTAAATCGTCACAAAATATAAGAGCTATTGAATCAGTAGGTTATGTTGTGACTTTGGTCGGTTTCGCGATATTATCACTTTTATCGTTTTACGGAACGCAGGGTAGGTAGGATTGTTACGGATGTCAATGATGATTTAGACATTCGCGCCGTCGCGGATGCGAATGCATTATTGGAGGTTCACATCCGCGGATGTGGATTTTAGTATTTTTTAAAGATATATCAATTTAAAATATGAACAAAAACGTGAAAATCGATTTAATCTTAATATGTTTTATTTAATCATATTTTGAGAACGCAATGGGCCTATTTTCTAACTTCGGTTGCTAACTATAACTGTCATTTTTGAAGGAAACTTGAAATCCATTACTGCTATTTAATTATGAACACATAATATTAATCACTAAGCTAGTAATCTATATATACAGGGTGTCCCAAAAAATAGTGTCAAGCGTAAGTCCAGAGTTAGAGCACCTCTTGGAGTACCCGAATCACCCCCATGTATGTTCCGCGATTATTCGTAGTTTTCGAGTAATAATTTTTTTTCTGACTTTTTGAAAATTTTGATCCAAAGAACTTAAAAATTTTAAATAAAAAAAAGTAGAACATATTTTAATGTTTTTCTTTTTGCCACTGAATCATATTTAGTGCTTCTTTTATGTCTAAAATAATCAGCTTCGTAACTTTAGTGGAAATTTAGAAAACAGTAGTGTTAAGTCAAAATTTGAAAGTTAGTGAATAATTACTTAAAAATTCATCTTTAAATTAAAAATCTAAACAGGCGAATTCATGGTTTCTAAGTATGTGTAAAAACTTCTCTAGACTCTCTGCTTTCATAATCATTTAAAAAAAGAAGTACTTAATAGGGCTACTTTGGCTTAAATCGGCCATCAAAGACAGCGAGGTGAAAATTTCATAAAATTTACCAAATTCCTATCAGATGATAAAAAAAATTATCTGGTCTTTTTATAATTTCTAAGGTTCAGATTAATTACAATTTAGCAAAAATTAACTACATGAAACCCATATTTAAATATTTTTCTCGCGGATCACATCGGTTGTAGTGTTGGATGTAACGCAGTACTTACCTGCTAAAAAATTGCCCGAGTGAGAGGCTATGAAAGAGACCGCATTATTGCTATCTCTCTCAATCTCATTGGCGAAATGGATAACTGTAACTGAGGAATGCTATTCTTTGTGACAAGGGAATGAGGCGGGGGGTGTAGTCCGAGCGCATATTGTGTTCTGGCGCCAGTCGTTTGCCTGCTTTTGTTTGCGCCTTACGTACGATACGCTCATTTGTGATTATTTGACGAACTTTGCTTTCTTTACGGACCTTGAGTGCGATTACGATTTGGTTTTGTGTGAATACGGGATTTTGACAAAGGCATTCTTAACGGACTTTTCAAGCTCTTCATTTTGTGATGTCTTTTTCATCGCAAGAATATGCTCTTATGCATTACTTTTATGGATATGTAAGAGGAAATGCTTCTGAAGCAGCCAGGTTGTTCCGGCAGCAAGTACAAAATGGAGGTGGACCTCAGCCTGAAACTTGGCCTGATCATCGCATGATTTTAAGAGTACATAACTCTTACATGGAAGGACGCCTACCAGGTAGAAGATCGGGACGCCCATCTGAAATGAGTGACCCAGATACTGTCCAATCAGTGGTCGAAGAAGTGGTGAGAGATCCATCAGTTAGTGTAAGAACAATAGAACGTCGAATCGGAATTCCGAAATCACAAGCACATCGAATACTTAATCAAGAGCGTTTTCACCCATATCACATCCAGAAAGTTCAGCAGCTCAAGCCCGCAGACTACCCCAGAAGGGTGGCATTTTGTCAGGAAATGTTACGGAGACAAGCTGAAAACGAAAATTTCTTTAAAAATATTCTATGGACTGATGAATCACATTTTAAGCGATGTGGGGTGTTTAATGCGCATAACTACCATTCGTGGAGTATTGAAAATCCACACCTCACAAGGGAATCTAATTTCCAAGAACAATTTAGTATCAAATTGTGGTCAGGCATCCTAAACGGACAGCTGATTGGTCCGTTCGAACTACCGGACCGACTGAACAGCGAGGCCTACTTGCAATTTCTACGACGTGATCTCGGCGTCTTATTAGAAGATGTAGACCTATTAACGCGGAGAAATATGATTTTTCAAAACGACGGCGCTCCATGCCATTTTGCTAGAAATGTTAGACAACATTTGTCTGAAACATTTCCAGGCAGATGGATCGGTCGTGGAGGGCCCATTGCGTGGCCGCCACGGTCCCCCGACTTGAACCCCATAGATTTTTTCGTCTGGGGATACTACAAGGAATTAGTATACGCCAAGGACATTACAAACGTCACAGTGTTAAGAACAAAATTAAGACAAGCGGAAGAAACAATAAAAAACAACAGAATTGCATTTATAAATTTAAAAGAAAACTTTTTTAGACGATGTAGAATATGTATTGAGCACGAAGGTCGTCATTTTGAAAACTTTCATTAAGCGATCGAATAATAAATACTTTGAAAATAATGTTTTGTTTCATTTATTAAGTTATAATAAACCTTCAAAGGTTATTAAAGATGGCAGCAGGAACAGTTATTTTTGACCTTCAAATAATAAATTTTTAGCTTTTCTACAATCATTTTTGGTTTATTAATAAATAATTGGAATTTAAAAAAAAAATATTCAGAAGTCGAGTTTTATGAAATTTTCACCTTGCTGTCTTTGATGGCCGATTTAAGCCAAAGTAGCCCTATTAAGTACTTTTTTTTAAAAATTATTATGAAAGTAGAGTCTAGAGAAGTTTTTACACATACTTAGAAACCATGAATTCGCCTGTTTAGATTTTTAATTTAAAGATGAATTTTTAAGTAATTATTCACTAACTTTCAAATTTTGACTTAACACTACTGTTTTCTAAATTTCCACTAAAGTTACGAAGCTGATTATTTTAGACATAAAAGAAGCACTAAAGATGATTCAGCGGCAAAAAGAAAAACATTAAAATATGTTCTACTTTTTTTTATTTAAAATTTTTAAGTTCTTTGGATCAAAATTTTCAAAAAGTCAGAAAAAAAATTATTACTCGAAAACTACGAATAATCGCGGAACATACATGGGGGTGATTCGGGTACTCCAAGAAGTGCTCTAACTCTGGACTTTCGCTTGACACTATTTTTTGGGACACCCTGTATAAAAGGAGATGTTCCCATCTATAGACGCACGCACAGCCGTAACCGCTTATGGTAGAAACGTGAAATTTATACAGTTGTTTTAATTCAAAATGCGGACCCACACTAAGAAGGGATTTTAAAAAAGTTAACCCTACAGGGATGAAATAGGGGTTGCAAGTTTGTATAGAAAAATCTTTGAAATAAGCAACGATTTTGATAAAACTTGAAATTCATGCTCTTAAAAATGGTTACCTATTGCAACGCATAACGTTTATCGTCATAAACTAAAAATGCATAATGTTAATTGCCATAATCGTCACTTGCCATAAGTCTTTGTATCATAACTTCATAACGCATAATATTATAAGGCCGAAATATGTAAGGCATACCTAACCATGAAAAGGCATAATTTGATTAAGCATAAGTAACAAAAGGCATAATTTATGTTTGCCATAATATTTCAAAGGCATAATATTCAAAAGACATACATTTAAAAAGAATAACTGACAAAATCCATAAATCCCTACCGAACTCATTCACCACAATTTCAAAAAGCAAACGCTTGCCATACATACGAATTATTGTCTTATGTTTAAATTATTTAAGTACTATTGTTTTTTTTTAACCATATTTATTAAGAAACAGCTAGTGGATATATAAAGTTTCTTTCCAAAATGATAGATCTAGCACAGATTACTTAATAGTTACTACGTTCTAGTTACCAACCGTAGTTAGTAAATACCTACGCCTGCTGGTCCCGCCCTCTTTCCTTAGATGTCGTTATTGGTTGCAGTTGCAGATTTGAATCTGTATCCGTAAAAGCTCCGCTTATAGTGTTGGAGTTGGCTTTTGGCTGTCGGATTTTTTTTACCTTAAGTTATGCAACGTCATACCCAACGTACCAGTGTGCGACGTTGGGTTGTAGGATCTTGATGGTAATAAATAAGCTTTACCCGAACCGAAGCTCCGCATTAGGTAATTGATGCGGATGCAGATGTCTGAATTAATGCGACTAATAAACGACTAATAAATATAGAGGTACAGTACTTATTAATTATACAAAATTATTTTCAATGCTGTTGGCATTGGCGCGAACAATGTATGGACACAGAGCAATGTTCCTTAATTTCAATATAGCTCGAAGTGTATTTAATAAGAGATCGACATCAAAAGATATTTATTATTTAAATAGGTCAAACAGTATAGCTTGTTAAGGAGCTTATTGTACCTACACGAAATAGGTAATTTCTTTAATGATAAAACATTAAAGTACCTATATTTTTAAAATGCCTATATTGAACAATAGAGCAACTATTCGATTAAGAATAACAAGTAAATGCTAAAATATATATTTCAGCCGCTCCTGGAAAATCACCCCGCATCGTGGGCGGTACCGAAGCCGACATCGCCGACTATCCGTATGCCGTCGCGTTTGAAGTGGGCGACCTGATGTCTGGGTTTTGGCTGATTCTGTGCGGTGGTTCTCTTATCACTCACAATGCGGTCCTCACAGCAGCTCATTGCATAGTGTAGGTAGACGACCACATAACTTTAATACACAGAAATATCCTACCTCGCCTCACATTACTGACATAATATACGTAAATAACTCACTAAGATCCATTGATGGATCTTAGTGCACTCTTAATATGTCCACTTTGATCCATGATTCAGAAATCAATTGTAACGATTCATTGATGGATATAATTGAGGGCGTCTTTCCTTTTACAGATAGATAAATAACACAATTTAAAAAGTGCAATATATCTACTAGAATGCACGATATTTTATTTCCAAACTTTCACCTCTCTTTCAATTAAAAGGGACGTATTATAAAAATGTTCAATCAGATCATTTTTAAACCTTAGGTATCAATGTGCCACATCTCAATTTTCATAATTGTACTTCCTATAACGAAGTTCTATACGAACCTTCATCCCATCCCGCACAACAAAAAGGGTAAAAGCCCCTTTTGTTGTGCGAGTTCCAAAAAGACCTACCCGCATGGGAAAGGGACATGACTACGTGAGGGATATGTGTGTACCTACGTTTTATTTTTGCAGATCCTTTGATTATATGGTGGTAGTGAGGCGAGCGCGTCTCGGCACCTCCACCCTCCTGCCATTGGGTGGATCGATACACACATTGGCCGCGCTCGCTTACCACCCGGATTACCATCCTGCAACTCTACGATCAGACGTGGCTGTCGTGAAACTGGCACCAGATGTAGTATTCACCGACAAGATCCGCCCGGCACGCATTCCTGGTCTTAACTATGCTCTCCCTGATGACAGCCCGGTTACTGTCGTGGGATGGGGCGCTCTTGAGGTAAGTTGTTTACAATATAGGTATGTTATCGTTAACACTGGTATCAATAGTGGATTTAAGTAGTGTACTTGAAAATGGATACGGAAATGATTTTTAATTGATTTTTATTTTCACTTTCACTACAATGTCGTTCATCGAGTTTCCTACAATGTCGTTCATCGACCTTTACTTCGAAAATGTGCAATTATAATTAGTCTGAAAAGTTTTAATTTGTAACACATGTGATTCTGTGGGTTTGATTCCTGGGTCAGATAAAAGCGTATGGAGTTCTTATTAGGAAACTCTCAGTAACCAACATGCAAAAGATCTATAATGAAAATTATATGAATTCCAATACTAATAAAACTCTCATACGATCACTGGTAAGGTAAAGACTTCCATTCTTATACTGGCATTTCACAAGTTTCTTGTTCTTAGGCTTTACAACGCATAAAGTGCGCATGCTTTGGTGATGTTGCTAACAACACGCAGACATGAACTCATAACTTAATATCTAATCGAAATTTTAAAGATAGATTCTCATATGGACAGACCCTCAAAAAGTCAGAAATGGTACAGTTGCACACACCCTCACATAATAGAATTTAGGGATATTTTATACAATCTATGTAGACATGAAAAGGTACTTGTAATGAACCGATATTTCGTTGTTTAAAATGAAACTACCAACATTGACACACATTGTTGAGCAAAAAAATAAGTGGTCATTTCTAAAGAACACAAGATAAATATTTTAAAAATAAAAGTACCTTATTGATTTAGTGTCAATTAATGTATATTTTAGTAGTAGGTTTTATTGTAATATTTAAATAATAGGACAGAATACGTAACCAATCAAAATTAATTAGGTATTTCTGTTTCTAGTCCGCCAACCCGGCGCTACCAGGTGTATTGCAGAAGGTGGATATTAAGATTATCAATCGTGAATTCTGCGCTGAGCAATATAAGAACTTGAACGCTAGTCTCGAGGACAATTTCCCTCCCGTTACTGAAGAACATATTTGCGCTGGCAACTTATTGGGTGGCCAAGACTCTTGCAGTGGTGACTCTGGCGGCCCCCTCTCCCACAACGGCGATGTGATTGTTGGCATCGTGTCTTTTGGCCATCTGACATGTGCAGTTCCTAACTATCCTGGCGTGTATGTGAGTGTTGCCAAATTCGCGCAATGGATCCACGACCATGCACAATTTAATTAAAGCTCGAATAAATTTTGTAAGAAACATGTGTTTATTTATTTGTATTCCTCAATAGGTCTATTTCAGGAATAGAGGATTTTATGTTGACAGTAGCTACATTTCTGGACTGTTTTGAATTCATCACATTAAACTACTGTTGGCATTCGTGCATGCGTGCGGAATGATAGGGTGATTCCTCCTTTTCGGCCGGCATATGGTAACTGTTTTCAGTGACAAGTCGAGACTCAAGAAGAAATAATTAGAGATGCCACGAATAATTAGCAACTATCGGCAATTTTTTTCAGTATTTGGTAGTCGGGCGAATACTGCGAACTATTTGGCCGAACATTGAACAGTAGGTAAATCACGAAAAAATGAATGCGTAATATTACTTACGAAGATTTTTATTTTACCAATAACTTAGCAAATTAATACTTAAAATCTATCAATGGTAAGTTATGATGAAAGAAAACAATTATTTCAGTATTTGTTAATAGCAAACGATTGCGCTTTCCCTCTTTAATATACCCGCTTCGGAAAATAGCCGCTCACCGTAGGTATACAGCAGCGATTAGACTTCACGATCCATCGGGTGTTAGGGCGTCGCATCGGGAGCTAGGGCAGTTAAAGCGTTCTGATCACACTGCACTAGATCGCCTCCCTAACTCAGTAGGCAACTGAACGTGGTGTTGGAAGGATGGCTCCTGCACTCTCCAAATATGAAAAAAATGGTATCGCCCTTGTCGCAACTGCGGGTGTAAATGTAAAAAAATAAAATAAAAAGAGAATCACTGTGTGCTTTTATAAAACTACGATGCAAGTGACACTTTTTTTCGTATGGTATGCTTCTGAAAACAAAATTATAAATAAAAAACAAGTAATTAATAAAAAATAATAATAAAATAACAAATTATTAAAATAAACAAAAAAACATGAAAAAATAACAAATTTATGAAAAAATAACGCTCTACACCAGGATCCCTGCCATACAGATTTAAAGTCGAAGATGCATAGACCAATCCTGACCTATATGAGTCTCATGTTTTTGTGTAATGCGATAGATAGATAAAAAATTTGAGGCGATGTAAATAAATAAAAAATAATTAAAATAAAATTAAACTATGCAATATGAACATTTTATATTCATTAGAGCCAGAATTTAAAAAATTGTTTACGAATAAATTCTGCACAATTTTTAAATATTTTAAATTAAGTGACAGTATAATAATAATTATATTCAGAAACATGACACATTATTTAGAGAAAGTGTAGGTGCTAAACAACGATTAGCAGTGACGCTAAAATTTTTAGCGACGAGAAATAAATTTGGTATAGCTTTATACATGTCCAGAACATTCATTAAGCCAGATTTTTCATTTTTGGACGACATTTTCTTGGCACGCGAGGCCAATTTCGCTTCCGATACACAGCAACAATCCGCTCATATCGAGCGCTGTGCGGCGACTGAGCGCCCTAACAGCGATTACATCTCCCGACTTACGCCCTAACTAGGGAGTTAGGGCGATCGGGCAACCACGATCGCACGATATCGGGACCCTAACTCCCTAACAGCGATTAGACCACACTAGCTAGGGCCCTAACTCCCGATGGATCGTGAAGTCTAATCGGCGCTTACCAGGTACGCTGCTACCAGGAGATCATAAATAAATCTTAGAAAATTTCTGTTAGGTTACGATATTGTTTTGTGTTTGCTGACCACCACTTGTATGGGACTGAATATGATTATTCTATGCTGCCGAATATTCGGCGCTTCGGCCAAGGGACTCGCTGAATACTCAACAAATCATCTTTAGAAATTATCATTTTGTATCGTAATCAAATGCCGTAGATATCAAAAAGATTGAAAACAGACAGGAATGCCAAAGCACGGCCGGGCACAGCTAATATTTGTGCGGACCACGACATGTTTTCCTTTGGTATTTTTTTGGTAGAATTACATTTTATTTAATTCCTATGGTAACTAAAATAAATGAATTTAATTTGAAAAATGTAGGTACTTGCATTGTAACTGATGGAGCAAAAGCTATGACAGGGGATATGACAGGGTTCATGGGGCTTCTTAGACAAAATGGTATTGAATGCCCGTTAAGTCACTGGCATCATACACTAAGAGGCCTTATGTAGAAAATTTTTGCATCAAACGAACGCCATGAAAGTTATTGTTAGAAGAATATTTTAGAGAGGGAAACAAAGCCTAGACTGATAAAAAATTACGTGATTTTTAAATGAAGTTGATGCATCTATGGATTTGCTATTACATTCAGACACTGGATGGATGGATGGACCTTTTTGTTCCTAAAAAAATGATATCGAAATTAGATTCGATACTTCCGATCTGAAAAATGAAATGTAAGATCCTCATTTTCTGACTAATCTTGCATTTTTAGCAGATATGTAAACTGAATTTGAAGTTACAAGGTAAACAACACAACATAGCCAACTTATATGGATATGAAATTATCCAAAACATTACTAGAACAGAACGAATTTTCTTTTTTCCGTGTAGCAAATTTTTTTGTCCACTTCAACACTGATGAGATAATTGTAGAATTTAAGCAATATTTTACAGATTTTAAAATAATAAGAGAGCAAGATATCTCTCTTTTCAAATCCATTAACGATTGCAATGCAATGAAAATGGATGGACAGATTAATAATTGGAATAATGTGATCCACAACCACTCTTGAACCATTTCCAATCGATCGACATTGAGATTGTGATTTTTTGTACGCTTGATTTTCCACATTGGCACAAAATTAGAACCGTATTGTAGTGATTTTGAGTGAACCAAACTCGATGCTATCTAAAATACGGATCCACTTTGTCGCTAGTACAAAAAATCACAATATCAATGCCGATCGATTGGATTTGCTTCAAGAGTAACCCTACTGACCCCTTTTACAAGGGCAGATCATACGTCTGTGGGCAGAACTGAATCTGGAACTAAAAAAGCATTTCGTGAAACTAACGAATCTTGGCTTTAAGAAGAGTTCAATGATAGGTAGTACCAATCTCCGTAAAAGTGCGTGCGTTGATAGAATTGTAAAAGATAAATTAATTTTGAATTAATAATGCTAACACATTCTCGCCGATCATTAGTCGGTCGATTCAATTCTGTGGGACGATTTTGTAACTCATTGGCAATCGACCATCGTATAGATTTGATAATTCTGTTTAATTGAAACTGATTTTCAATATGTGTAACATTTTGTAACGATGTTTTTCGAGCGGTCTTGGAATATATGTTGAATAAATCAACCAATAAGTTTAACCAATGAATATAATTCCGATTTCTGGGGATGACCCAGTTTGATAACGATTTCCGATCAGTCCGGTTTTGTACACGGATCGTATTACGCCTACTGCAGCCAATTCTTCAGTAAAAGTTTCTTTTAAAAACATTATTAATATTAATAATTCTTTTATATTCAAGGATACTAAAATAGTTTGATTTGAGACAAAAGAAGCTCCTTATAACTATATGGTGGACTATGATGATGATAGATTTATCCAAAAAAAAATCAACGTTGTGTATTTCAATGACTTTATTAAGCAGAATCAATACTGTCGGCCTGTAAGTAATGGGCTATAATAACGCTGCAGTTGCCAGTGAAGCAAAAAAATGGTTGATGTTATAGTAACACTTTTCCACTTGCCGGCGCTGGCAACGCCACGACATTCGTATAAGTATTTCTGCCATTGCCAGAGCCTTGAAAACAGTCAACAGGTGGGTATTGCTATAAGTAGTTTTAATAACACAATTGAATATCGAAACAAATATTACTTTAAGTCTTATTGGCATACGAGTTATGATCTATACTATATAATAATAACTCGAAGGATAGTTCCACATTCATCCATACAAAATCAAACAAATTCACTGTCGTTATTAGGCTGATGTGGAGAAGATTCCGCTGAAATAGTTGCCTGAAAGAAGAAAACACCTTAAGCTTAAACTGATAGTGAAGTTTTGTGTGATGTATAATTTAATATTATTAACAATATAATATCGCAGGTTTGTGATAAAATCAGAATGTTTACATAATTTTGTCATAAACTTGAGAACATAGGTGTATATAGGGGGGGGGGGGGGCGGGTATAGGCCGTGCCCACCCCAGGATGTTAGGCTACCGATTCAAAATTTAATGATGGACGCCAATATACTGATAACTGCACACAAAATCATCAGCCAGGCCACCCCCTGGAAAGAAACTCTAGATACGCCAATACTTGAGAAAAATCAGTTTTTTTATGAAAAATCTGAACTGGGTCCAAAGTCCAAAAGAAATAAAGTTGAAATAGGCTTTGATTTTATAAGTAAACAATGATAATTATTAAGTATTATAATTTATAATCTTTCTAGAGAAGATTGATGACACAGTGGCTTGTGTGCTTTGCAAGCGATTGCTACGTCGCGTTTATAAGAATCTGGGGGGTTATTGTCTAAGAAAAAATCTATCGCGATCGCTTATAATTTGACAGTAGCAGTCCATCCATTACTCCTTTATAAAAGCAAGTCGGCACAGAGTCTTATGTTCACGGCGCAATGGCTGTCAAATTATAAGCGATCGTGATAGATTTTTTCTTAGACAATAACTCACCTGATTCCGTGTCGTAAAATCGATGCATGCATTGTAAAACTTGACTTTTACACGTGAAATTGTTAATGAAACTACTTTCATGCCATTAGTTTCATAATGTAAGCTCGGCTGTAAAGTTGAGCAACATTAGCCCCCTTGTTCCCGCTTGTCGACGGTTGAATAAGTGCAACAATTTCATTAAGTCCACAGTTTAATTGTTGAGTGTACTTACACATCTATTAATCGCTTTAATTTAACTGAAAGCAACAATTTTCAATTTCCAACAATAGTCCAGCTGACTATGGAATTAACACAAAAGAATTGTAAACACTGAATGAAAAGAAAAGAGGTATGTGTACTGTCGACACTTAGGATCAAAAATTAATTAATTTAGTTTGTATAAAAAAAGGAGCTTGATTAGCCCCTTCAATATTATTTTAGTGTTCCATTACATCTTTTATACCTACTTTTAGTAGGGGTATAACAAAAAGTAGTTTTTTTAAAATTTCATTATTATAAGTAAATAGATTGTGTTCCATGTACCGGATCATACTAGCACGCACCGACCTAAATGGTTGGGACTTCACTAAAACGGAGACGAGACAAATGGGGAAGGTGTTTGTAGAATGAAGAATTCCTTTCGAAAACGAGTTTAATAAGGTTTTTAAAACTCGTCTTCTCTCTATTCGTCTTGTCTCATGTTTAATTAAATATTTTGAATGAAATGGAATTTGTAATGAAATAATATTTCTGACCCTTTAAAAATTCTTAAATTTATTTCCCCCTTTCTCGTTAAGCTATCTTATTTATTAATATTATATGTAAAAATATTGTTGTATAGAGGCGGACTTAATGCCTGAAGCATTTTCTGCAACTCAACCTTCGGGTGATGCAAATGATGCAATGTGGTAGATGTTCCGAAAAACACATAGGTACATATTTTAATTATATAGATATTAAAATACTTATATTGACATAGATATAGTATTATGAAAAATCCTAACATATAAATTAAATATACAAAAAATACAGCAAAATCATTTTAATAAAATTACACACTTACTATATCAATGGACATGGCTTGATCGACTTCCTCTTCTATCTCTCTAGCTTCCTCCGGTTCTACAAATTGTGCTCGGAGACATTTGATCGCTACATTAACTATATGCTCTAATTCTTCAGAGGGTGCTAAGATTCCGCAATCTAAATAACAAATGATTTAATGAGCTGACACCCTGAGGCGTAATCTACGTTTAATCGACTTTAAAAAAGGAGGTTCTATGTTAGACTGTATCCATATTTTATGTATGTTCGTTCACCGAATACCATGAAGCAAAAACGAATACTCCGCCCTTTAATTTTGTGGGCTGATTTTCAAAATGTTTTTTGTAATCGAAAGAGTATACTTCTAGGTGGTTCCATTGTTACTAAGTCATGATCTGATGATCGTAGGAAAATCCCAGGAAATCAAGGGAACCCCATAAATTTCATAACGTGTTTATGCAATAAAAAATATATTTCCCTACTGCAAACAGAAAAACTACATTACCTTTAATATCTGCCAATACGTTGTTTGTTTCAATGCGGTCGAGGGATTCTCTAGTGATTGGATGGTTTTCATCAATAAGTGAGTTGACTAGTGGCGTCATTGCTTCTTCAGTTTCTGCAATTTAATCAAACGCATTAGTCACATGAGTTATTAGAGGTGAGGTCACCCTGTCAGTCCTATTGCAGTATAGGTGTTAACTACTTTAATATTTTTAATGAATTTAAAAAAAATCAACGGTTTTACTTGCAAATTTCGCTATGAAATAGCCTACCTAAATCTGCAATCTCGGCTGAATGGAGGAAGGCGGCAAGAGCCGGTCCAAGACGTTCATGTAAAGGTTGCTTCTCATCTACAATATCTCGAAGAGCTTCTTCTACCGATTCCATAACTTGTATTGTTTGAACCGTGGAACCTTCCAAGGTTTCAACCTGTAAATGTAATTTCTGCATTTATAACGGGAAGCTGTTAGTATTCGACCGATGATGGAGTAAAGTCAAAGCCCAAAGCCGATAAGGGTTCGGTTAATTTATGAGTCCCTTTGCATAGGCGTAGGTATAATTTTTCGATGGTCCAGATTAAAACTTCAATTTGCCTAGTGTATACTGATACATGGAAGATAATGATAATTTTTTTCACCTTTAATTAATACTGTTAAAAGTATGTTATGTTAGTTTACTGTTAATTAATACTGTTAAAAGTATGTTATGTTGTAAGTACTTCTGGTTTTTTCAACAATCGATAACAGTAATTATTTGAAATTAATCGATTTACCTAGTAAATATATACATAGTAATAATGTATCATGTGTGTTTACAAAGTAAGGTAGACATATTAATCCTCGAAAGTATGATTTGATTCAATGTATTAAAAAAATAAACTAAAGGATAGTGATAAGTTATTGAAACTTTACCTAAGTACGTATTTGAATATGTACTTAGGTACTAGGTATTTAGGTATTTGAATATGACACTGAAAATTTTAATTTATTTTAACACGGAAAACTTTAAATCTAATAAGGTGCGTTTACAAAGCAACTTACAAGTATGCTGAAATTAAAATGCGATTTTCTACATTTGGCCATTGCATTTTTGACAAATTTTTATTTATATTAAACACTCAAATTAGAGGATTTTTTGATGCATAAAGCATTCGTGTAACGTTGGGCCCAAAATGGGGGATTTCGTTTGGGTCTAGTCGACTTTGTAATTTAAATTTTACGATCAACCAGAGGAGATTTTGTTGAAGTGCTGTTTCGTCATGGATTTAATTAAAATTGGAAAGTTAAGATTTTCTATTTATTAGTTAAGCATACTTACATGTTGTCTGATGATACGATCAGCCAGCGCAGCCAGAGCATCGAAGGCCCGTGTTTGCTTTTTATACTGCGTTGGATCGCCACCATACCGCAGCAACCATTTTTGCACCAAAGTATCGACAACCTCATATCTAGACTTGGAACTACAAAAAAAAACCCATGTATTTAGTTAGATTGCTATTGTCAACAAGAGTTGTTGTGAGTCCTTGAGGGTGGGCGGGCTAAGAGCAAGCTATAAGCGATGGGCAACAGAAATTGCGTTATTAAATTTAAAACTAATATATAGCTACGTTCAGATTACTAGCTGTAGACAAGTAAACTACTAAAACACTATTAGTTTACTTGTTTACATGCAATAGGCTGTCGATCTACACCTACATAGCCCAACTGGCAGCTAATACAGCTATACTAGCTATTAGCTTCAGATATAATGTTTAACTAGTTGAGCTGAAATCTCGTAAGCTTGCAGTCTGATCAGAAGGCAAGTAAGCTACTATGTATGTATCATACTAGAAGGTGCAGCTTGCAGTGTGACCAACTATAATATATCATAACAGAGGGCTATTATATCTCACGCACTGAACGCACATTAGCAGCACGCGCCGCACGCGCCGCACGCACCGCATTATATGACGTCATCAGCATGCGTTTTTCAATACCCGGACACCTACCGCATTCATGAAATTCAGCACAATCGGCGCGTACGGTGTAGCCAAATGTGCGAAATTTAATATAATTTCATACAACGAATACATTGCTCTTTTTGAGTTAGAAAGCGGTCCTCTACGAGGCGGGGGTATTTTATCGCCATGCCCTGAGGACTTATTTGAGTGATCCAGCTATATAAAGGACTATACTACTACTACTATTATACTGTAGGACTACGATCAACCTATAATATATAAGGAAATGAGTTGCTAAGCGCAAAATTCGAAAACGGGTAGGTTGATGTGGTTATTGTTCCTTTTTAACCGACTTCAAAAAAGGAGGAGGTTCTCAATTCGATGCGTACTCGTATGTTTTTTTTTTGTGTGTATGTTACGCGATTACGCCGCCAATTGTGGACCGATATTCAAAATTCTTTGTGTATTCGATAGAGTATACTCTAAGGGTGGTCTCATGGTCACCAAAGTTAGGATCTGATGATGGGATCCCATGAAAATCGAGGAAAACCCTCAAATTTTAAGGTTTGTCCAACGTGTTTTGTGTGTATGTTACGCGATTACTCCGCCAATTGTGGACCGATTTTCAAAATTCTTTTTGTATTTGATAGAGATACTCCTGGGGTGGTCCCAAGGTCACCAAAGTCAGGATCTGATGATGGGATCCCATGAAAATCAAGGAAAACGCTAATTTAATACAAGCCCACCAAAGGTAAGTTAGTATTAAATTAGGGTTTCTTTGACTAAAAAGATTTCATTCACTAAAAAGTTAAATAAAAAAATATTTTACAAAAAATAAAAACCGATTTAAAAACACTGAAAAGATAAAAATAATATAAGAATAGGTACAAACAACATCACACTTCTACATTGAAGTTGGTGACAAATTTTAAGACTTTCTAGGAGATCATCGTTTCTAGGAGACTTCGATATGTGAGTGTGATGTTGCTTATACCTATTCTTATATTATTTTTAACTTTTCCGTGTTTTTGAAGTCGGTTTTTATTTTTTGTAAAATATTTTTTTCTATAGTAAGTATATACTTGTCAGATTACGTACAATGTTTTTATGAAGATAAAATCTGTAGAATATGCCGGGATAAATATGGATGATTCCTAGACCAAGCGCTCTTGACAGATCCATGGCATTTTTTGCAGATTTTCTCCCTACGCTCTATAATATTGATTATATCGAATGTGTTTGTATGTTTTGTACGTAAAAAATGTTTTATCTATACAATATAGGTATCATTATTATCTATCTAATCCATTAAGATCCTAAACGGCAATTCAAACTACAGTCTGATCATATAAGAATACATAATAAATCTAAAAAAAGTTTATTAGTTTGTTTTTAAAGGCCTTACTAATAACCATTGTATACGCCTGATTTAGTTAAACAGTGTTTTGTCACGTTCACTCGAATGACATTTCAAATTCGAACAAAAGAGACAAAACACCTTTAATATATTATTTATGTAGTTTGTAAATTTTGTAATACAATTATTATGACGAACCCAGATATGACATCAGGCAGTTGTGCTGTAAGATCTTGTAGTAATTCGTTAGCGTCATCTCTCGAAACTCGCATGGCATCCAGGCAGTCATATAACATCTTTATTATACTAACATCGTGATCCATATGAGTCTGAGAGCTTAGAGGGGTACTGAAAAACATTTCAAATAATTAGCTTACCATTATTTTGTCATAGGCAAGTTTGGTCAAGCAAGTTCATAATTTTAGGAATTGAACAATTTTCAAGATATAATCTACCGTTATCGTTATCGTGTGTTCTATCTCCTAATCATCGCGCTATATCTTTAATTACTGGTTGTGATTTAATAGGACACTCTATATTACCACAACTTTAAAATAAAACGTCAGATACGTACATGGGAAAGTATTTTCTTTTGGGAATCTCAGTTCTTGGCACCATGTACAGATATATTTCTGATCGATCAGACTCTGGTGGTGTGGCAGCAGGCAACGGCGGCCGGTCAGAGAACGGCTTCAGACGAAGTGCTTGGATCTCTTCGCTTAGTTGCTAGAAATAGAGTTTTATAGTGTTCAGTTCCTCTCATGGGCAGAACTTGTATGAAGTTCCTTTTATTGGGCTCCCGGCAGTGGCGGATCCAGGATGTCATTTGGGAGGGGGGGTGGGGGGAGGATTCTGACAAGGTTCCTACTCAGAGCTAGGGTTAAAATCACTAAAAATGAAGTGTTTCCTTGAACAAAATAAAGTAACCGCTCCTAATGCCGCTAAAAGTTGAATCGGAATTATGGAATTCCTGGTTTTTTTGAGGGTGGGGGGCAGGCCCCCATGCTCCCTCCCATGGATTCTTATATTTCTGTGATGTCAACACGCGGTTTTATAACCTGTTATCCTATTTAAGATCTTTGCGGATCGTTTGCTTTCTATGAACTGCACTATATTGGTGTATAAGACGGTAGGTAAACAAACCTTAATTTGCTCTTTTTGTTGAGCACAGACGATTCTCAAGCGCACTATATCACGCTTATAATGTTCAAGGTCGTAGCCACCGACCATCATCAACGACTCTTTTTGGGGCTGCAATAATTACGGGAAAAATATTTTCAATTAGGTATTATACATATGCACTAAAATATAAAATTATATTACTTGAAATTACATTTACCTTTTCAGGCAAATCATCGGCTTGTAATGCTGCAGCAACGCGGAGCCGCTCAGAATAATGGGCTACAGTTTTCAGATATTTCTGCTCCAGTTCGCTGTGACGTTCCTTCAATTGTTCAATATTAATATATAATTTAATATAAATGAATAATATATATATTTATAAGGTAGGTATGCTTCAAAGACTTTACAACTTACGGATATATCTACTTATATTCTGTTACAAATTTTCCTTCAGAACCGTAGTTCAAAGATCAATAGGTACGTTCGCTTTTGGCAGCGTTGAGGGTTATGTCGAAAAATTAAATCATATCGCAGAGTTTTACCCAAAGTAACATTTTAATCAAGAGTTAAAGGAGGGTTGATATTTCTGGTCAAAAAAAAAAACAATTTTATATAGAGTACGGTTAGTTTAGGAGAGACACGATTAGCTTAGGAGCAGTCAGTAGTATAAAGCACACGGTTAGTTTATATATTATAGATATAAAAATCTCGTGTCACGATGTTTGTCAGGTATAAAATTCGAAACTACTTACTTAACTGAAGTTGGCTTAAAATATTATTATGTAATTTGGTCCATCTTAAAAGATAGGACAATTTTTATTTCAATTATAATGCCCTGATTAATATTTATACATTGTGAAGTTTAGTACCTATAGCATTGATGCAAAGTACATAACTACTAAGCCACAGCAATGCATGGCCGGATAAGCTAGTTACCTATATAAAGAAAATCGGATAATATCATCATAAGGACATTTTCTATAGCTGTAAACGTTTCATTTTACCCACAAGCCGGACATATTTTGGCTGATTATATGAATGGGCGCAAGAAACTACCAGCTTTGTCAGAAGTAACAAGATTTATAAATCTCTGTAGAAGTTGGAATTGATTGAATTGATGCGAATTGATTTATGAATCTCTGTAGAGTTGGAGTTTGAGCCATTCTAAAAGACGGGTAGGTCTCGGGATGAACTTGCATAAATAAAAGACCTTTGCACAGTAATCTAGTTAGTACAAGAGGAAATTACAGCTACCAAGGCAACCTGGACGATATTTTGTATATACTTGCGTGCTATTTGTGGTCTATGTCATGTGAAATAAATATTATGGAATGTTAAGTGTTTGTTAGGGCCTGGGTGGTGATTTTGTTACTCATCGATTGATATCGGCAGTCGTTATCAAGCTGGATGACTTAATGAAAAAAAGCGGAATTATGTTCATTAGCTTTAAGTAATGGTTGATTTATTCAACAAATATATCAAGACCACTCGAGCGACGTCGTTACAAAATATTAGGTAAATATACTAAAAATAAATTTCAATCAAACAGAATTATTAAATCTATACGATAGCCGATTGCCGGTGAGTTCATGGTTATAGAAGCTTTAACATCTTATTATCGTACCGACCTGCCATTGTCTAATTTGATCCAAAATCTGTGGCATTGTTCCCAGTGTTGCCGAAAACTTATGCCGCCTCGCCATCTGACGTAACAAGTCGTCGAGCGTGCGGTCCACCTGACGTGGGCGGCCAAGCTTGCGTGTCAGTACATCCCTCATTTTAGCTCGGAGTTCTTGTTCCTTCGCCTCCATGGCGCGTAAGTCAATATTCATACGAAAAAGATGTGTGCGATTCACCCTATGCAAAAGCAACAATAATTTGAGTTAGTGCTCTTGTAATACTGATTTTGCTAATAGGTGAATAGCAAAACTTAGGACATCTTCCTGCATTATTTTATATTGCTATTTATGGTACCGTATTGCAAAAGGATTGGATATTTTTTTATTCTTTAAGAGCTTGAACATAAGTACAACTATTTAATGGTGGACGGACACCATTAAATCTAGTTTTTTAACGAGGAGGAATGCTGTTGCGCATTGTACCTGTTGTCAACAAGGCTAGTCAACAAGCGTGTCCAAAGTTGGGCTTTTCCGGTCGGATTGCCTCGACGGGGACCAGGGGCCCTATTTTTGAATCATTCTTCCGGCATCGAGTGCTCGTCGATGTTTAATTTCTACTTATTTTCGTTTTGTTTCGACGAAAATCAAAACGATATTGATCTTCGTCGCAATGTTCTATCCATTTCAAAAGAAAATCGAAAATCAATAGGAATCGAGCACAGATGACGCTTGAAAAGTGCTCGATGCCGGACGAATGATTCAAAAATAGAGCCCCAGGAAAGTTAATTTCTCTCAATTTTTAAACCATCTCGGAACGGCCCGGCCATCTGCGAGCTGGGTCTTAACGCCAATTTATAGATTTCCTACTAAGTATAATAAAGTATCTCCCTCTATCTTATTTTCTTAGACATGGATATATATTATGGTTTAAAGGCTTTATAAAAAATAGCTTTGCAAGCATATACTAGCAAATATTTAAACATACTTCTGTATTTGCTTTTGCTGTTTAATTTCTTCTTGTAATTCCACCACTCGCCGGCGCAGCCGAGTCAGCAATTGTTCAGGGAATACCACGGTATTAGACAATCCTTCTGGACCATCGCAGTCACGCATTACCGATGAACGTATCTGATCGTACCGCAATACCACAACTTGTGTTACTTCGTTCATACAGTTTTGTTTCTCCATCTATCAGTGAAAACTTAAACATTCAATCGATATACTGCTGCAGCTATAATAATAGAATTTTCATACCATCTGCTCGACAATGTTCAGTTATATATAACCCTCTCAACCTCAAGGTAAAGCAAGACATTATCTCCCAAGGGAGATAATTTTGTATGACAATCCCAAGGGAGTAAGTGTTTTAAATATGGAACATAAAATTCGTATGAAAATTTAGCATAGATACAAGCTTAGCAAGGCAAAGGTACTACGCCCATACAGCAATGACGTGCATCCTATAGAGACAACTAAACATTGTTACATATTTCATAACTTTGATAGAGGAATTATTTATTTATTTATTCTTCGTACAAAGGCGGACTTAATGCCATGGACATTCTCTGCCAGTCGACTTTAGGGTGATTCAGAGAATCCAAGGTAGATAATTATGTAGTTAGATTTTATAAAAAATGATGTACACAGGCTCAGACTCAGGGTAATATGTAGGTACTTAATAGTATCTACAAAGCTAAAATAAACAATAACACTTTGTTTATTTTTTATTGTTAAAATACTTTTTTATGCTAAAAGCGCCATCTTTCGACGGCCACCAATAATTATCGATAAAAATGCATAAAAAGCAAGGACACTAGCGCTGCCAGCGGATAGACAGCGAACTAAAAGCTTAATTTTGAAAAATTAGGCGCCATATTTAAAAATAAGCAATGTCTCTATAATGTGGTCCACAATGTGCACCAACTGTATTTCGTTGTATTGTTATCATCGTTAAAAATTTGCCGCCAACACCATGATGTATTTCAAAATTGTTATATCTTGTTGTTTACGTTAACTTAGTGATTAATGAAATGTGTTTTGTGGCATCACAACAGTCATTTTTAAAGTCTATTAAGTGTATTATTGATAAACTTAAAAAATGTAAGTAAATGTCTAAGTGCTTCAGCTTTTTCATTTCATACTAGCTGTGCCAGCGACTTCGTCCGCGTGGAATATAAATTTTTGTTGAGGTTGATAAAAAGTAGCCTATATTATACCTTATATAATTAGCTATCTATTAGTGAAAGTCCCGTCAAAATTGGTCTAGTCGTTCCGGAGATTAGCGGGAACAAACAGACAGACAGACAAACATTTTTTAAATTGTGTTTTTGTTATTGGTACCCGATATACATTCATACCCATTTAGTAAACACTTGTTGTTTTGACATTACAAACAGACACTTCAATTTTATTTATTTGTATAGAGTATAGGTAGGCTGCGACTATTTGAGATTTATTGCGACAGTTGTATAAAGTAATTAATTGGTGTTATAAAAGTAAATATGCCACGAAGTTGATAAATAAATTTGATAACATTTTATTGGTAACAATTTATATTATTAAAAGGTACTAATGATCATTAACAGGGTCCAGCAGCTGATCGTATCGTATCGTAAATCGATGGGTAGACTAAGTTCACACTTGTTAGGTATATTATATTATTTTGAGTTTTTATAATGTTTTAAGCTTACCATAAGATAAAATTATTGCGTGACGTGTTCGTGCTTGAGAATAACAAATCTTTTTTTTATAGTTTTCATGTTAATGTGATAATGTAAACTATAGTTATAGTGATAGTGATAATGATAATGTGACAGTATTTATGGTGAAAATTACCCCAAAAGTACGTTGGAATGTGCCTTACAGAAGCTTTTCGCTTTGGTTTAAAAATTCGTAAAACACTGATAGTGAAATTGCTTTCGGTTTTATTATTGCATTTACTATTTTAAATGCACGCTATGAGCCCTAAGTTTTTATTGTCTCGCAGATGGTATGAAAAGTAGAGTATTCACCTCTGGAATAAAGCAATGTCTTCGTCTTAGGCGACTTGCACCCCTCGCTTCACTCAGGACTCTTCATAACTTCATAAATTTTAACTCCCTCGCTACGGTCGAGAGTTAACTCTAGAGTCCCTCGTTACGTTCGGGATTCAATATGGCGCCCGTGACGTAAGACACTACTTTAATCCCTCGGTGCATTATCTACTATTATAGGCACTCCTAAAATTCTGGAAGATTTTTACCATGAATTCTCTGAGTTCATTCTTCCTTTTATCTAATTGTACTGACAGTTTATCTTTGATTTTATTGTGAGCTTCAATGTCCTTGTGCAATATATCTATGAAATAATCTTGCTCTATCAATTCTTGTTCGTACTTATGTCTGAAATAATATTATAATATCAAAATCTGATCATAATTAATTTAAAGTTAGCAGATTTTAGAAACTATCCAGCCCCCGTAGCACGTCCACCAAAACACGATACGATAAAGCGATGTATCGCAGTGAACTGTCAAAATACGACGAAACCCTATTGTATTTTGACAGTTAACCGCGATAAACCGCTTTATCATATCGTGTTTTGGTGGACGTGCTAGGGGGGCAGGTAGATGTTGCTATACCAAGGTGAGCTCGATTCAGATGTACGAGACAAGACTAACTTTTGCGAGGATGAAAATTTTTGTAGTTACAAGGTTCCTTAAGAAAATTTTCTTGTATCATGAAATGATCGTGTCATTGTGATCTTATGCAAAAAGCCGGCAGGCATTTTTCACCGGTTCTAAAAAACTAGTCTGGGCGATGTTGTCCACACACAAACCTTTCACTTTTAACTTTGCCAAAATTTTAGTATTGTAGTACGTACGCTAGTTTAGTAAGGTTTTGATTAAGTTTATTACAAGTCATAACATTAATAATTACAATTATTGGTAGTTCTTCTGCAGGGTTTTTTTATACCACTACCAACATAAGATTGTTGCTGAGATAACAAAACTTACAGCATTCCTGTTTTTAGACAAATAAAGTTAGGATAGCCTTTATTCATTTCTCGTGAGCTGTAAGTTGACTGTTGAGAATTCCGAGAAATGATTGTATCTTAACTTCGCCCTTATTATAACTAATCGTCGGATGAAGAGTAATAGCATGTACTCATGATAATGAACATCTATTAACTACATTCATTAGATCAAATTTCCAAGATTAGTATATTTTTTTTAATAATTATATCACCACAGACTCGTGGTCCGTGCCCTTTTAATGCTTTATTTTCTTTTTGATCTGTTTATAACACTCTACTCTATATCTAGGGTGAGTTGGGCATCACCTAAAATGTAACTATTAATTAAAAATTAAAATATATTAAAGTTATGTAAAAAAATTATATTGAATTTAATTATACTTAATTTAAAACAATATGCCAGAAACCTGGTATTCCTGAGCTCATAAGTTTTGTTATATATGTCACGGTCACATCCTTCCGGGCATATGTTAGGATCAAGGCGTATTGGACCTATATCTCGGCTATCGATGCTTGCTTCATCTTCTTCTTCACTTGATGAAGATTCAGATTCAGATTCCGATGATTCTGTTGAAAGGAATACAGGAACACCAATTATTATTATTTACTGATATTCAAAATCCATTGTATTGATTTGTATAAATGCCGTACGTCATATATCACCCCATGATTCTGTTCGATATAACTATTATTGGGAATTGGGATACAAAAAAAAGAAACAAAAATATTTCCGACTAAACTACATTGGAACTACATTTAATACTTAATTTTTTTTGCATCTTTTACGTCAATTATGACCATTTTATTTTACAGTCCCGAAATAATAAACACCTGAGCTCTGTATTTGGGTTTAAGTGATGTGATGAAAAATATTTTATATACAATTTAAACGTAGAGCTACTGTGTATATTTCATTCGGTAAATACCATCGTCATCGTGGACTTTCGGCTGTCGGTATTTCTTTTTGAATATACGGCGCAAAAAATCTGCGAACTTGTTGTCTTGAACAAGTTTTTTAAATTGTCCTTGAATTTCTTGACATTTCAGATCTAGTTCTACTTTTTCACTTTGATGTTCTTCAATGCGATGTTCGCAGTCTACGATTTGATCTTGAATGCTACGTACCTTAAATGAATTAACAGAATAATATTAGCATTCATGAAGATCTTTAAAGTCATCGGTGTAAGCACTACTGACCTGCGTTAATTTATCATAAACTCTTTCTGCTAGTTTATCTTCTTGAGCTTCGAACCGATTCAAAACATTCATTTCTCTATGTAATTGATAAAGATGTAGTTCCAACAGCTGATTTTTTTCCTTAAAAATAAAATGAAGTGAAAATTTGTAAAGTATTAATACATCAAGTTAAATAATAATTATATATATTTTTTATACTTGAACACGTATACGCTCCCTTTGTAACTGTTGTAGACGAGAATCAAATTTTCTAATGGATGCCTCCGCATCAGCAAGAAGCATGTCTTGTTCATACAGATGCCTGTGAAAACATACCTTAATAGAATATGAATACTGCATTTAAATATCGACAATATTATATAATGAAATGTGACGGTCATTAATATTCTTTCAGTACAAAAAACCAGTAGGCCTATTCTGTAACTTCGGTTTCTTACTAGAACTGTCAATTTTGAGAGGAACTTAACATACATTACTGCTATCATGAACGCTGCCGTAATACATAAGATCACTAAACCAGTAATGGATATAAAGTGTCTTTCAAAAATGACAGTTCTAGTTACCAACCGTAGTTAGCGAATAGGCCTGCTGGTATGCTTTATAATGCTATTCGAAATCAGAGAATCTTATTCAAACAACGTTTAAAGGTCGGATCGATATACATATAGAAAGCATAATGTTACGTCGGAAAAACAAATAGGTAAGTCTCAGAAAAATTAAGGTAAATAAAAATATCCTAGATGCGAAGTAAGTAATGAAATTATTGACGATACAAACCACTTAAAGAAAATGCTGATGCTAACCTTTCGATACGCCTCTCTCTTAGTTCTAACTCCATTGGAGTCGGTTCTTGGTCTGGTCTTGCTTTCAATATATCCCAGGATGCTGCCAGTGGATTCGACTCTGAACAAAATATGAACAAAAATTTTCAAAGAAATGTCATTATTTATTAGTGTTATAGGTACGTAAATGATTTCAAAATAGTAATAGTTTAAATTATTTGAAAATAGTAATAGTAAATAGTAGTAGTACATTTATAAACTGATATCTATCAGCGATATATTCTCATCCTGATCGGTTGCGTTGCGTCATGTGCGGTCGAGTAACGATTGCTAAAGTATAAGCAAAGTTGATGTTTTCATGATGACTAAAAATGTGAAACACCTCTGTGTTTCTGCACCTGGGGGGTTATTGTCTAAAAAAATCTATTGCGATCGCTTACAGTCCATCCATTACTCTTTTATAAAGAAAGTCGGCACAGACTCTTATGCTCACGGCGCAATGGCTTTCAAATTATAAGCGATCGTGATAAATCGTTTCATAGACAATAACGCACCTGATATCTGTCTGTCCGGTCGTGTCAGTTGATTGTCGCATCAAATCTCGAACATCGAATGTGCATGATAATATTTCCCGCGAAGTTGGCTAGTCTCTGTTGAGAATGGCCGTCGCAGCAGAATGTCGGTTAGGAGGACAATTGGGAGGTAAGCAATATTTTGTGGTTGAAATATTAGAATGTACCTACAGTACGTTAATTATAACCTGTAATAGGGACAAATTTTGGAATCATTGGTTGCCGCACTCTTGGTTGTGGGTACAATGTAGATTTTCTGCGATCAGATACAACTTGCGACTTTCTCGATGACGGTCCTCTTTTTGGTAAGACAACTGGTTCTGGTTTTATCTGTAATTGAGAAAAGAATTAAATATTATTTTACTAATATCGAAACTTGCTAACCAGCGCGTAACGAATAGGCAGTTGTGATTCTAACCTCAAGATTATGTTCAGGAAACTCAAGCTCTTCATCAATATGAGGAATAGTTGGGGGTGGTTTCACCATATTTTGTGGTATTTCGCATCGGATCTCGTTCAATCGTTCGCTGATTTTTTTCATTTCTTCTACTAATATCACCTTTTGATCACGGAGCTCTAGGACTTTAACATTAAATTCTCTTTTATTTTCATAAATCTGCAATCAATACAATAGGCTAGATGACAAAAAAAAATTTTTTGCTTTAATAGAAGCTCATTCATATAATAAACAGAAAGAAAAAATCGGTTTTCGAATAACTATAAAAACAACCAAGATATAAGGTATTAAAAAAATTTCTCCATCTCTTTCTAGCAAAACGGCAATTTACAAGAAGTTAATATGGCCGTACTCAACAATGACGTTACGGTTGATGTCGGATCTCTCTGTCTAATCGCCTTCAAATTAACAACTTAAAATGCTTGTATCTAATGTATTTCTAAGCCGATTTTAATTCTAATTTCACAGGACTGCATCTTTTTTCACGGTATTTTAATATTTAATGACGAGATATAAAAATTTGAATTCAGTCATCATCCCAATTATGAAATGCAGTGTGATAAAAATACATGGAACTTTGATCTTTAATATAACAAATACTTACTTAATATATACTTTTTATCACAAATTATACTTGTTAATTAACCAAAGTAAGAATACTTTTGAAAGAAAAAAAAAATAGTTATTATGCTTTAGGTTTTATCAGAAATATTTATATTTGGATCACGAGTTCTTTTTTTTACATACGACAGGGAAGCTTTTGGCCTTCATCTCACCTTTGATGGTAAGTGGCGATAGGGCTGAATTTGGAAGCGAATTGAAAGGGAGCTGGAGCTGGAGTTGGAATTGTCTCACCTCTTATTATGTCGGAACCAAACAATGCTATTAGCATTGTTAATATGGCAAACATAGAAAAGACGGTGGTAGCTAGCTAGGCGAGCTAAGAAGCTCTATCACCAACCAAACCGAGCAGAATTTCTGCCCCCATGAGGAATCGAGCCCCGGACCTCCGGATCAACACTCGGTGGTCCCAATCACTAAAACACGGAAGCGGAGGAAAATCTGGTTGATATATTATCGTTCACAATTGTGTTCAAAAAAAAACAAAAAATATATTTTATACATTTTCTTTTAATTATGACTTTATCATCATTTAAGTCAAGGAGACGCCCACTGTTAGACATAGACCTCCCCCAGGGATCTCCAAACCGATCGGTCCTGCGTCTCCCACATCCAGCGGCTTCCCCCGACCTTCACGAGATCATCGGTCCACCTTGCAGGGGTCTACCATCGCTGCGTCTCCCGGTACGTGTCCGCCACTCGAGGACCTTTCCGCCCCAGCGGCCGTCAATCCTGCGAGATATGTGTCCTGCCCACTGCCACTTAAGGTTTGCAATTCTTTGGGCTATGTCGGTGACTCTAGTTCTTCTACGGATCTCATCATTTCTGATGCGATCGCGTAGAGAAACCTCGAGCACAGCCCTCTCCATTGCCCTTTGAAAGACCTTGTGCCTTCTTATGAGACCTATTGTAAGCGGCCACGTCTCAGTTCCGTAAGTCATCACTAGCAACACGCACCAATTGAAGACTTTCGTCTTGAGACACTGCGGTAGATTGGCCGGGAATATGCTGCGTAGAATGATTATGACTTAAAATTATATAAATAACTATAAAACACGACACTGCAAAACTTTGTAACGCTCCGGTCTGAGTGGTCTCAGTAGACTTTTTCGTCAAGTGAATCAACACAGGAATGACTGACATAGAAAGTACTTAACATTCTTTCTCGAATTATCGTGTGTTTATAGCTGTCTAGCGATCGACGAGTTACAAAATCGCACCACAGTATATAAAAAATAATGGTTACTTCTTTTCTGGTAAGGCAGACTCGAAGTTGTGTATTGTGACCAGGTGGCGCTACATAATCAGGTTGCGTCTTCAGAGGACGATGGCCTATAGTCGCCTCGGCTTCCTTCAATGCTTCTGCTGCACCTGGCGGCATAGCACTCGCATCTGGCTTACGAGCTAAATGCTCTTGCCACTGGAATAGATTGTTCAATAATGTTTTAAAATCGTGTCATCACTATCTTCCTAGCAATTATACGCCCAATGGTGGATATAAATGAGTATTCCATTGAAAGAGAATTTGCGCCGTTTCACAAATAATTAAATTCGATTTCGTAAAATACAACCCACCACAATCACCCACTAGGATTGTTAAAGTATGCCCGGATAATTTGGCACTCGCATACCTACAAGTATTTGGGGATTTTTGAAGTTGCAAAATGAATAACAAATAAATCAGTTATTATTTTCTTTACAGCATAAAATAATAACTAACACTTATTGAAGAATAATATATTTTGATATCCTATCAGATATTGTAATAATGTAAACAACAATAATCTTAATCAATTACCTCGATAAACTGTAAATGATGGCGATTCAGACGTTGATGATAGTTTCTTAAAGCTTTTTTAAGAGGATGTGGAGGTTTTGGGGGTAGCCCAAGGAGAAACGAGGCTACACGAGGAGGGCCCCATGAAGCCTTCCGTGCCATTGCTCGTCGGGTTGTAGATTCTATGCGACTGTATGAATAAAAGTTAAGTGTATTTCAGAAATTGTAATGGCGGTTAGATAATTGATATTGCAACATATAGAATAACATTTTTAGAATGTAAATAAAAATAGGTACAAGTTTTCACAGTTGAAATTTCTCAAATAACAAAAAATTTAACTGATTACCTTAATTCATTATCTGCTAATTCCAATAAATTCATATCACTAAGGTATGCATGAAAACAGTAAAATATTACAATTAACATAACAATTATAATTTTACTTTGTGTATTTTCTTGTGATGGCCTATTAATTTTATTGTAGCAGATTATGTAGATAATGGATGAAGATGAAGTAAATTAAAAAATGAACATACCGTCCCTTCATAGCCGCTTCTGCCATTTTCTCATAGACTTCTTCAAGTTGATCGTAGAACGCTTTAGATAGATTTTTCTGACGAAGTGGTCGTAACGTTTCATCTGGATCCCTAAGAAAAATTACGTTTGATAGTCAATATTTATTGCTTTTTCGATAATATTACGATACGATCATTATTACTTTAGATAAGAAATAGTTACAATTAATCTACAGGTAGAGACTGGCTAATAAAAGATGAACCTAGCAAAACGCGGCAAATTTTTTTAAAAATGGGGAGGGTGATAACTATAGTAGGAATTAACGGAGTTGATACTTTTAATTAAATATAATTTTGTGTTTCAATAAACTTTTATTAACCCAGAATACCTAATCACTAACTTTTATAAAGAATTACGGTATGTAGATTTAATGTAAATTAAAATAACTTTTTGTCAATTATGGCAGAAAAAAATGAATGGTTAATAACTAAGATTTAATATACAGAAATGTTTTAATTGAAACCTTGCGCTTTCCTTAAATTCATATGAGCTCTAAAGATCACAATTGTATGGAAGAAATCTCAACACCTCATGATACGTAACAAAACCAAAAGTTAAAATACAAAGTAACAAGTTTGATCAAACTCAATCTATACTAATATTATAAAGCTGAAGAGTTTGTTTGTTTGTTTGCTTGAACGCGCTAATCTCAGGAACTACTGGTCCGATTTGAAAAATTCTTTCAGTGTTAGATAGCCCATTTATCGAGGAGGGCTATATATCATCACGCCAAGACCAATAGGAGCGGAGCACCAATGAAGAATGTTTCAAAATCGGGGGATTTTTTTTCCTATTGAGAGCTTCCACTGCGTGCGCTGCGTAAACGGTTAAAGTTTCGCAAAAATCATGTATGACAGAATTGTTCCCCTTTAAAAGTTCTAAAAAAAAGTCCGCGACAGCATATGTCTATCTTTTAAGTTTAGCTCACTATAACCTTTATTATTTGCGAAGGTGTTTTTATAAACATGATATTAATCCTTATCCAAATAAATACGTTACTCATCACAAGTATTTAATTTAAAACAAAATTGCCCTTTACATCATTCGATTTAAATGAATATCTTAGGAGATATAGCAGTTTTAAAATAACATCACAGCAAAATAATGATCGAGTACTGCGCGCACAATGTGCAAAGCCGGCGGGCAGTCATGAGAGGGAAGGGCGGTGGCCCGAGTTAGCTATCTACTTCTGCCGGAAGAAAACAAAACTAAAAATATAGTGTACGCAGAAATAGGTACTTTAAAATAACATTAGTTTAGTTTTTTGAGAATAACCTACAATCTACATGATATAACATTATAAGACCCAGTACTTACTCACCTATACATATAAACGAAGTCGCGGGTTAAAGTTAGCGTTAGCGCAAAGTAACTATTCCACGCGGACGAAGTCGCGGGCGGAAGCTAGTAAGGTATAATATTAATAAGTTAGTACCAATAGATAATCTAACAAAGTATAAAATCACCATATTCAACTAACGTACAAAGTGATATTGCAACAGTGTTGCAACTATAAAAAATGTTTGGCTCAGCTTTCATTAACCAGACTCTGTAAGCTTTCATTTTATCAAAAATAAAGCTAGTTAATTTACTGTTCAAATTCATTAATAATTGCTGTAGATAGCGATTTTACCTTATTGCTTTTAATGTAAACGGAAACACATCCAACTGCACAATGTTTCTCGAGTACATCTTGTGCAGTCGTAAGTCGGAAACTTCTAGTTGGTGGGCCAGTTTTCTTATAGTTAAAGCTTTGGCTTCTTCTAGCTCTGCTTCCAATACCGCTAACGGCCTTGGGTCTAAGGTTACGTCGATTTGTTGCGACACAGGTAGCATCCGATTTCTGCCAAATTTAAATTGTGTCACATTGATTCATCATCATCATCATCACAGCTCATATACGTCCCCACCGAGGGGCACAAGCTTACCCTAATTAGTTGTGTTGAAAAATATAAGTAAAGAAAGCCCGTTAATTTCTATTTGAAAATATTACCACCTACTTGGAATCAACGAAAACATGAAAATAGCGTCAACGTGATTGCAAAATCGGGTAAAAGCATTCTGAAACACAGCGTAGGTATAAAGCAAAATAATTAAAATGGAATATTGCGCTAATTTAGCTATGTACCAATTACCATGGGTCGAGTAATGTTCTGATTGTAATTTCATTATTTGCTGTGTTGACGACCGGAATATGAAATATAACTTTTCCTGTCATTGAGATTTCGATATAATAAGGTTGGAAAATGCGCGGTATTACAAAGCCCTCTTGTAGTCTTATTTAAGTATATAGTAGTCGTAACTTATTGACGATCGGTGCTTTAATAAAACTTACGCTTTTATAAGTTTATTGTAGTCAGCGGTGAGCTCCGCTAGTTGATCACGCACACTCTTTTTGTGTGTGTTAGCTATTGCCATCATTTTGTCGTATTCTTCTTTTTGCTTAAGTTGCTCATGGGACATTAGGTCGCTTTCTGCAGAGCTTGGTTCCTTTTCTTTTTCTATGTGCTGAAATTGCAAGTTACCAATAATAATGATCGAAATAGTTCTATTGTAGTATGCCAGGCTTCTTTAGAAAGAATGCAGACAAAATGGAGAATGAGAAAAAAATATATTGCTTCTTCTTTTCTCATATACCCATTTCAATGTGCAAGGCCTGTGTTAGACATGTTGCTTTGTAAATATTCTCGCTTTTAAGTATATAAAAATGAAACGCTGTGTGTTAGTATCGCTAAAACTCAAAAACCGCTGGACCGATTCGTACGAAATTTTCTGTATGTGTTTGAATACTTAGATCCAGGGAAGGTTTATATATGTATAATTGGACCCGGTAAGTGGAGCTGTAATCGGGCAGGACAACGTCTGCCAGGCCCACTAGTTTATAATACATTAATGATTATGTACTTACAGGTAGTTCCACAGGTGTCATTATAAGTGGGTAGTGAAACAGAGGTTCTTCAAAATTGATTTTGTATGAGAATATATTGCCATCGGCGCCACAAGTATAGAAATATCTGAAAACGAAGACATATTTGTATTTCAAATTCCAATTGATGACCATTTATCTTCTTATATGTATACAAAATTGAATCGCTGTGTGTTAGTCTGGCAAAAACTTTTAAGTGACTCCAACGATTCTTAGGAAATTTTCTATGTGATAAAGTAGGATATACATAATTATATAAAAGTAAGTGTGACTCTTATTTCCTTCCCGACTGTGATCTCCATGGTGGTGGAGTCAGCCTTCTGTACTTTGTTTCTCTACTTCGCTTTATTACCTACATCCGATTCGTAAGCGTGGCATGTCTCCTTGTCCTTATCCCTCTAAACCAGAGGTTCCCACCCTTTTACCCTATGTGCCTCACCCAACATTATGCTAAAATACTGCGCCCCCCTAGAGGCCGAAATGGGGAGTCAAAAAATTAAGCAAACGATGAAATGTGATGATTTTTTCGACGGGATGGATGGAGTGCACATATCTTTGAGTGCACGCCCAGGTCTCTCTTCCATACATCAGGACTGGCCTGATCATCGACTTTAAACGCGGCCCTTAAGTAAGACCAGCATTTTGGCGTCGCATGTCACATGAGTCACGTCTCGCCATTCAGACAGGCAGCTGCTATTCGGTACTAAATGTTATGCTCTATGCTGTGCATCATGTTACCCAGATAAGAAAAGTGAAGGGATATGCATGTAGGAATCTAATAAACTTCACAGTTCACATAACGTTCTTGCTATAATGTGTAAGCAACATAAACTAGAGAAAAAATAGAAGTAAAAAAACTTACTTCCCATCCGAACTGAATTCGAGGCACGTTATGATTCCAGTATAATGATCATGCATGGGCAAAAAGTAATTGTCCAAAAAATCTAGACGAGGTATGGGTTGCGTCTGTAAAAAAAATACTTATAATATTATTAAAAAACTGATTGGTACTATACTCGTAGTTTGAGGCGTTGGATAACACAGGCGTACAACTTAATTTTGTTACATTAGCTTTGTGTTTAAAATTTCCTTTATAGAAATGTGTAGCTATTTCCAAATCTGAATCTCTGTATGACTGTGAAGTTAAAATTTGAAAATATAATTCTTTTGATATTGTGATTATTCTTTACATGTTTTCTTCATGAATTTCGTAGAAGGATAAGCGTTAGGAAAGCATCTATGCAAGAAATCGGTATAATACCTTTACAATAATAATAATACATAATGTTTATATAATTTAGCTCATAATTTTTCTTTATGATAGCTGCTGCACAAAATTGTTACCTCTTCCTTAGCTAACCGTCGTCCTTTGAGTTTCTTCATAAGTTTTTGCTGTGCAGACAACCAAGTCATATAGTGATATTCTTCGGTGTCTTCTTCATCTACGGGCATGCGTAATACACGGATATATCCTGTGTTTGTTCCTAGTATCAGATATCTTTCTTCGCACCTGTTCAGAAGACAATATTATCACGTTTAAATACTATCCGGTCTTCAAATATACAGGCTAACTTTTCTACCAGGAGCCAATTAAGGACAAAAATTTAGGTCGCGTGGTAAACAGTGGGTCACTTTTTGGTAAAAAATTGATTTGATGTATTATATATTTTATCTGCTTTCAGAATATTACTAAATCATTGACACAGAAAGGAGTAAATAAGGTTTTTTTTAATATGAAAATTGACCCTTTGTGCACACTGTGGGTGTTTTGTATGTAATTTTACCTAGGTATAATAAATAAAATAAAAAGCCTTTTTATTTCTCATCAGACAAATTTTACCTATAACTTTTTTATTTATTTATTTTTCTTAACTAACAATATCATTACAGGTAAGTATCTAATGCGATCTTTAAGCAATTCAAATAAGAAGGTACTTATCTACCTAGTAATAATAATAGAAAAAATATATACATTATTATTTCCGTAACTAATAACAAATAGAGCCGTCTTTGTGAATTCATTCAGAGAACAAACAAATATGTCAATGTTTTCTGATATAAGGTTGAGAAAGCGAAATGCCCGCGTCAGAGGCGCAGGCTTTAACATAAAAATTTTGATTACATAATATGACCCAACAACAATAACAACTACAAACAGGGCAAGCTAAATAAAACAGTTTGAACAATTTGAAACAGTTTGATTGGCAAACACACTTACACAAACTGGAGTGCGGTTAAATCGTCATCCCATGCACCGGGTATGGGTCCATACTTGAGTATCTTGTTACTTCCAGGTTTAACTAGCAGCAGAGCTCCAGTCCCACGTTGAACTATCCAAACACCTTCCTTGCAGTAATGTGCCCACGTAATTGTTGTTCCAAGCATACTTTCGCTTTCCACTAGAATAACATTTTAATGCTAATTTTCACGTTTCGTTCATGTTTAAGTGATTGCAATGTTAAGGTACTAAACTAAGATTAGTTTTATCGATCCCATCTTTATCATATTCTTTTCTGTACGTAATAGGTATTGTTCAATGCACGTTTAATTAATGACTAAATGGCAAAAAAATATTTCAGAGTAAGACGAGAAGAGCGGATTGACGCTTACATATTAGAATGCGTATTTGATGAGCATGATGTTATTTTTGCTTATTTTACACTAAAATTTCCTGATTAAATTCGTGACATGTTATCAGATAAAATAATATAAAGTTTTGACAGACTTTGGTTTATTAGAAAAGACAAAATATTGCATTACCGGGTAAAAACCATGAGATGTCTGCGTGGTGTTTTTTTTATTTTCATTATCGGTGGATCGCAAAATTTAAAAAAAAGGAATACTTTCAAACCTTTATTTGATGGTCACTTACTTAACTGTATTTCACCTAGCCACTCATCTTCTTCTTCGTCGTCTCTTCTTTCTTTTTCAGCTTCTTCTTTAGCTTTCAATGCTTCTTCGTCGATACTAGCGAGATCTTCCTCAGTAGGAAAGGGCCGATAGCGCATACTAAATGAAAATAGCAGCTATAAATAACGGTGTACTAAGAAGCTGAGCTGATGTTTAAATAAATTGAACTTACAAGTTTTTCTTTACTAAAGTTTCCACATACGATTCAAATTCTAGTTTGAACGATGTAATTTCCGTATAATCTCGAATAGGCACATCTGGTAACACAACTTCCAATAACAGTCCTAGTTGGCCACAAAGTAAAAGGATTCGTTCCTGTAAAAAGGTAAAATTAGCTAAATAATCTAAAACAAGAAAAAATTCGCCTCGGCCTGGATTCAAACCTGCCTCTTCAGTATACACTTTGATGACGTCATGATTATGACCACCAAGGACTTATCCAACCCGAGCGAATATATATTTATGTCATTTATGCTGCTATAATAACTAGAAGTTATGCATTGCTAATAACTATGTGTCAACATTCATTTTATAAATCATAACAGATTTCGATAAAAAAAGGTTAAAGTAACTGTTTTTCACAAATAAATGTGTTAAGTACCTAAATGTTAATACATAATGTAATAATATTAAATTTATATTGAAATTTAATTATTGATGATTTTCAATTTAATTTATATTTATTTATAATAAACAATAACCAAATTATTTTTTACAATATACTTATTGATTTTCTAATTAATAAAAATTATATTTGTCGCACCAACGAGGCACTGATCGACCAAAAACTTGCACCGATAAATAAATACGCATCTATTAAATTACCATCAATGTACCTGTTTCTTTGTAAAGAATCTTCTCCGTAATCGATAGTGTAACTTCTATAGGCACTATAGTATGATCGATGTTTAAAAGTTACAGTACGGTGGTAGCTAACGATTATAATCGTTTAGTTTCTCAACAGAAAATAAAGAAATAAAGAGAAGCTTATTACAAACCTCTTGTGGTTTCCACGTCATGAATGAAATGTTGTTAGGAGTCTCAATAAACCCCAAGCGATGGAGATTAAAAGGTGTACCCTTTTCCAGCCGGTACATGAAAATTGTGCAATCTTCGCTACATGTCACCAAGAGTGAACGCTGATCATTTATTGTAATTTGGACGATAGCTTTTGAATGAGGTTTTAATAACTGCAAACATTATCCAAAATTAGTAGCAGTCCTGCTGGTACAGGGGTAAACTTCAGCCAACAGCCAGATCTTGATTAAGTTGCTATATTATCCAGAGATTACTATAGAAGAAGACTGTATTTATGATCATTAATTAAAAAAATAATATTTATCGTATTCTTAAACACGCATTTTAAAACTAATGGCTACAACTTAATTTAATTTTGCCCGCTTTATTTCCATTGCACTGGAGCGCGATCAGTATTTTAACTCACTTTAACTCACTCTTGCAGCAAAAATATCTTTTATCTTCCTCTTTCATATGAAGTTTTATTTTTCTCCTTCTAGCAGATGACGCAATAGATAAAGACGCAATATATATACCGGGTTATTTTTCCATCAGGAGCAAAAAAAAATCAGCTGTTCCATACAAATGTTCAACATTCACTGAACCTATTATGGAACAGCTGATATTTTTTCGCGATTTCAAAGTTGGTCCCATAGTGAAAGTTGTTCAGTTTACTTGTCTGAACAAGCACACAAATTTTTTTTAGTAACTAGAAAATAACCTTGTATACCATATCTGCCCCCGTAGCACGACCACCAGAAAACGATATGATAAAGCGATATATCGCGGTGAACTGTCAAAATACGATGAAAACCTATTGTAGTTTGACAGTTCACCGCGATAAAGCGTTTTATCATATCGTGTTTTGGTGGTCGTGCTAGGGGGGCTGAGTTATAAACGTCAGAGCGTTTTACAACCATCAAATTCAATGGTTGTTCGGTGTAACTCACTCTTGACACTCTAAGGTCATGAACGGGCCGGTTTTTCCACCAAATCGTCACACTCTGAGTTATTTGAACGGGACTACAGTGAAAAGTTGTCTCTGTTTCCAGTAGTTACATTCTAAGTTACATTGATGTAACTAGATGGACAGTTTTAGTCCTAATAGTTAGTTACATTATTTGGGTGATTATATTAAATGTAACTAATGGGAGTTTTTTATTCCAAGTATTTACCTACATAGTTTATTTATACAATACAAAAATACACTTTACTTTTTTATTATTTTTTTACATTTATGAACTTTCATGACTGAGAATAGGGTAAAATTTTATGAAAAAAGTGATTAACAGTTTTTTCGTCCGACAACATCTGCATACGCGTCTTTATAAAAAAAATATTTTCTCTCTATCACATTTCTTTCTTTTTGGTTGTGAACTTGCGTTGCTATTCTAATTTATTTTCACATAAAACTAGTATCATCGTAGACCTCAATCTTACGTTACAAAAAGAATTTTGAAAATTGGATGGGGAGGGAGACAGGAGACCGAGAAGTACACATCATGTTGTTCTCAGATCACCCGCCTCTCCTTACAATATTGAGGTCATATGAAATGATAGTCACAAGTCATTGTTAGGGAATTGGAAAAATTAAGGCTGAATTAATATATTGCAAATTTCTCAAACAAATAAATATTGACTGTTTGGAGTTAGATATTTACAATGATACAGTTTGTGCACTCTAGATTATGAGAGGTCGATGTCTAAACTAAGCAGAGCTTGTATCTCAGAACATCGGCCTCCCCTCCCGTGATGAAGCAGGGCAGATGCGTTTCATATGAGTGATCGTCGAAAATTTTGAATCTTGAATGAAAATATATCTCTATTCTCTATATACAGGGTTTGAAAACGAACTTTTATCCGCCTTTTTTGAGCGGCGGCCATGTTAAATTTCCTATAAAGTGGCTACGTTCACAGTGCTCTACTGATCAAGGCCTTTCATTTGATACCCTTATTGCTGGGTTTGGAAACGAACTTTTATCGGCGGTCATGTCGAATTAGGTCAACGTGGCCACATGAGTAGATATTCCGTTTCTCTACTCATGTGACGTGGCTAGGTGCAATGTGTTCTACTCTTAAGTCCTTTCGTTCGATATCCATGTTCCTTGAGTGGATCCAAAACAAATGATCCGTCATTTTAGACACGAGGGTCAAGAGCCCCTTTACAATTACTTTTAATAGTTTAAAATGAATTAAAGAGTTTGATTCCTTAGTCTATATGTATGCAAAAACATATAACACCTTTCAAAATACCTTGAAAAGGGTATAATTGATCTCGCTTCACTTTTCAAAATTTCAAATATTTCAAAAATTGTACCGATTTTGTGAAAATTGGTCAAGAATTAAACCAACCTGCAAGTTTTATATTTGTGACGTGATATTGTCTTAAATATCCGCACTGGGCCAGCGTGGTTGACTAAGGCCTAATCACCCTAACATAGGGTAGGCTCGAACCCCTCGGTGGGGACGTATATGAGCTGTGATGATGATGATGATTGTTTTAAAAATGCTTTATACATTAGTTGTATGGCTCAATCCTTTTGTCTTACCTACCACCACACTTATACCACAGTTTAACAATATATAAGAAAAAGACAATTGAAACTTCTTGTTTGGCGAAATCCAGATGGGCACGGCCATTAACAGAAAAGATGTAATTTTTTTTTGCACTATATTACAGACTTGTCAAAATAATTTCACGTGCGCCATGTTGATTTCCTACTACGCATTGTTCGAAAATTTTATATGATATTAGTGGGCCTGGCAGATGTTGTCCTGCCTGATCACAGCGCCACCTACCGAGTCCAAGTGCATTTTTAAATCTTTCTTGGACTCATTCAAACACACAGAGAAAATTTCGTAAGAATCTGTCGAGCCGTTTCTGAGTTTTAGCGAGACTAACACACAGCGTTTCATTTTTATTTAGAAGAAGAAGAAGAAGATTTTTTGACTTAAAATTAAAAGTGAATTTAAACAAATGAAATTATGCCTAAATGTTCTTCCGGAAAATTCTAATCACAGTTTGTTAAATTGTGGCATTGTGGTGTAAGCCCTATCAAATTCTGTCCAGTAGTTTCAGAGATCTTTCCGGACAAACAAACAAACAAACAATCAATTTAAAAAAAAACTATTCTATAGTGTTTTTTTAATGATTTTAAGGTGACCTGTGTATTTTTTTAATATTTCGCAATTACAGATTATTGTACCCCTACGATTTTATTATACCGGGTATAAGTGACGGTGTCTCAGAACATCGGCCTCCCCTCCCGTGATGAAGCAGGGCAGATGCGTTTCATATGAGTGATCGTCGAAAATTTTGAATCTTGAATGAAAATATATCTCTATTCTCTATATACAGGGTTTGAAAACGAACTTTTATCCGCCTTTTTTGAGCGGCGGCCATGTTAAATTTCCTATAAAGTGGCTACGTTCACAGTGCTCTACTGATCAAGGCCTTTCATTTGATACCCTTATTGCTGGGTTTGGAAACGAACTTTTATCGGCGGTCATGTCGAATTAGGTCAACGTGGCCACATGAGTAGATATTCCGTTTCTCTACTCATGTGACGTGGCTAGGTGCAATGTGTTCTACTCTTAAGTCCTTTCGTTCGATATCCATGTTCCTTGAGTGGATCCAAAACAAATGATCCGTCATTTTAGACACGAGGGTCAAGAGCCCCTTTACAATTACTTTTAATAGTTTAAAATGAATTAAAGAGTTTGATTCCTTAGTCTATATGTATGCAAAAACATATAACACCTTTCAAAATACCTTGAAAAGGGTATAATTGATCTCGCTTCACTTTTCAAAATTTCAAATATTTCAAAAATTGTACCGATTTTGTGAAAATTGGTCAAGAATTAAACCAACCTGCAAGTTTTATATTTGTGACGTGATATTGTCTTAAATATCCGCACTGGGCCAGCGTGGTTGACTAAGGCCTAATCACCCTAACATAGGGTAGGCTCGAACCCCTCGGTGGGGACGTATATGAGCTGTGATGATGATGATGATTGTTTTAAAAATGCTTTATACATTAGTTGTATGGCTCAATCCTTTTGTCTTACCTACCACCACACTTATACCACAGTTTAACAATATATAAGAAAAAGACAATTGAAACTTCTTGTTTGGCGAAATCCAGATGGGCACGGCCATTAACAGAAAAGATGTAATTTTTTTTTGCACTATATTACAGACTTGTCAAAATAATTTCACGTGCGCCATGTTGATTTCCTACTACGCATTGTTCGAAAATTTTATATGATATTAGTGGGCCTGGCAGATGTTGTCCTGCCTGATCACAGCGCCACCTACCGAGTCCAAGTGCATTTTTAAATCTTTCTTGGACTCATTCAAACACACAGAGAAAATTTCGTAAGAATCTGTCGAGCCGTTTCTGAGTTTTAGCGAGACTAACACACAGCGTTTCATTTTTATTTAGAAGAAGAAGAAGAAGATTTTTTGACTTAAAATTAAAAGTGAATTTAAACAAATGAAATTATGCCTAAATGTTCTTCCGGAAAATTCTAATCACAGTTTGTTAAATTGTGGCATTGTGGTGTAAGCCCTATCAAATTCTGTCCAGTAGTTTCAGAGATCTTTCCGGACAAACAAACAAACAAACAATCAATTTAAAAAAAAACTATTCTATAGTGTTTTTTTAATGATTTTAAGGTGACCTGTGTATTTTTTTAATATTTCGCAATTACAGATTATTGTACCCCTACGATTTTATTATACCGGGTATAAGTGACGGTGTCCCATTTCTTTTGAAGTGACGTTGACGAACAGTGAGTTCAGACCAATGTTAATATTTGTTTACCGATGTTAATTTTTTACCAGAAAAGCTTTTAAAGCGAAACTTTTTAATTTTTATTCATGTTACCAAGGATGATTTAAAGACAATGTTACGTAATGTATGGCGCGCCTGCATAATTTTTGTTCCGCTCACAAAACGGTGCGTTGACGTTCCGATTCCGCGCGGAGTATGATGGAACACTGATGGAAATGTTATACGATTTGCATTGCGAAGTTTATTTTTTTCGTATTTATTGTGGTTTTTTGACAGAATATGATTTGTAAACGTTAACTAAGTTATATTACACCAGAAAATTTAGAAAAAAATAATAAAAAATTCACAAAATTTGTGAATTTTCCGGGAGAAAATTTCAGTGATTTTCAAATTAGGATCATGGTCTGAACTCACTGTTAAAAGAAATGGGACACCGTCACTTATACCCTGTATATAGAGAATAGAGATAGAGATATATAATTCGTTTTATTTTAACTATTTACTACTCACCGATATAAGATCTATGACATCCTTCTTGGTAGATTCGTCGCTATGAATGGTGACTGTAGAATGCACTTTTACATTAATCAAACTAGATTGTGTTTGAAGGAGTTCTGGGTGTAGGAGAAGTATCCTCATTATGCCATCAGAGAAGCCCAACATGAGAATTCGACTGGTTTCATCTATCTGAAGAAAGAAAACATATACAATTATGAAACTCCGATATGTTTTTGCCTGCAACTGCACCGAGAGCGATGCTGATATTACTTTTTTGCGTACAGTTTGCAAAGGTGAAATGTATTTAACGTTTTTGTTTCATGGATACGTAAAATGTATGTTTGCTGACATTACAAAGCGTGTCAAGAATCAATTAACAACCACAGTATCGAGAAACTTTCGCTTACGACCTCTTAGGAAATTTTAGGAAACCAGCGAACTTTTATTGCGTTATTAAAATACCTCCGTCACCGTATATGATATATACAAAATATAATGGCAAGACATTATATAGTGTGTAATAAAAACCCTGTGAAACCCTTACATAAAAGTACAGCGAAAATAAAACGCTGTGTGTTAGTCTCGCAAAAACTCAAAAACTGCTCCACCCATTCTTATGAAATTTTCTGAGTGTTTGAATAGGTTCAAGGAAGGTTTAAAAGTAAAGTTGGACCCGGTAGGTGGCGCTGGAATCGGGCAGGACAACGTCTGCCGGGCGCACTAGTCTTATACAGGATTACAGGTTAAGTCGACCTAAATCCGTTAAGGGCGTGTTGTAGGTACCCATCTTTTCTGACTAATTTCACTATGAAACACCCTACCCCACACCTACCTGTTTTCGAGATAATCGACTTTAAAAAAAAATGCCGATTTTTTTGCCATTAAATAGGATATTTTGAAATTGTTGCGCCTTATTATTAGTACTTATTTATTTTTTACATGCAGTTTAAGATGCTCTATGAACTTAGTAACCAAAATCCTACGTAAGTTAACTAAATACGTTGTTCTGGACGATAGAAGGTTCAAAAATTTCATAAAAAATTTGTCAATTTACCTTTCTTTAAGGAATATCTAAAAAAAATGTATGGTAGGCGTTTGGCAGATGTACCTAAAAACATCTACGTTTCATCAGCTATCCAAAAAGGTATAACACTTTAGGGTCTTATTTATTTCGTAGGAAAAAACTTAGTTTCATAGGCGATAGTGGACTTAATAGTACATTATGATACGAGCGCGCTATGTCGGTTATCGCGTACGAGGTGATATTGTGCGCGAGCCGTAGGCGAGCGCGACAAGAAAGCAGAGTACGTAATGACCAATGCGCGCGTGTATCATACGACGTTTTTCAACACACTTGTGAGGAAAATAAAAGATCTTGTGGTATTAATATTTTTCTGAAAATAACTGCGCTTTTTTATCAATCTTCCACTGCATGAAAGTATTGTATGCCGCCAAGTATTTATCCTTTGACTTTGGCGGCAACAAACTATTACTCGCGCTTTGCGCCTCCATAATTATTTCCGGCGGAGTTAATAATATGGATACTTCTTCACTTGGACTCGACATATTTGTAGATTATCAATTACAACAAAAAGGCAAAAAATTTCAATAGCGGGAAAATGTCGCGCGCCTTTTTATTTCGCGCGCTGCCCGGGCATGGCTAAACTCTTCATACAGCCAACAAAAAAGGGCCAAACAGCCAAAATTCAAAACTAAATAAACCGAATATTTTAATTTTTATAAAACAAGTTTGTGTGAATTTTTAATAATTTATTTTAGTTATAATTATTAATTTTGAATGGTTTTAAATGTTTGTCTTTAAATGTCGTTGTTAATTTAATATTTAAGTAACCAGTAGTAGGCTGTTCATTTGTTTCCAATTGACAGCCGCAAAAAGTCGTGTTAAAAAAAAGTATTAAGCGACTAATTTAAGAATGCGTAATGGACATACATTTACTTTGCAATCTTGAACAAATTAGAATTTGTCGTGTTAAGATTACCGCACTTGTGCGATTATGTAAAGTGAAAAGCACTCGTGTTTAATATACTGAATAACAGGTCTAAATGCAAGGTAATAAGACCCACTTTACGAGCAAGTGTGTTGAAAAGATAATTACGCTTCTTGAGCCTTATGAAATTGTTTGTGTGTTTGAATAGGTCCAGGGAAGGCTTAAACGTCCAATCGGATCCGACAGGTGGCGCTGTAAATGGGCAGGACAACGTCTGCCAGGCCCACTAGTTACCTATAAAAATTATAAAACAATATCGTCAAACATTTGCCCTTCCATTACTTACTGACATACCATTACACTATTAATAGCATAATTAAGTATAAGAAAAAAATATATCTAAATTACACAATGATGAAGTGATGATACAAGAATGATAGCTATACTCGTATATTTCGAGGAAATGAATATGGACTTGTTTTTTAAAAGATGACAGGGATTGAGCCCGTTTTATGGAAAGATCCAGACTGTTTCAAAGTCGAAAATAGCACGTAAGTTACTGCGAAAGATTCGTCATAAAACTGGGAAGAATAGTGTGGAAACTTTAAGAGTAAAGTGTTAGAAGAACGAGTAGAAAAGCCATGTGAATTATGGAGAAACTGGAAATTTTGTTTGAGATATAAAAGTGCTAGCGGATTAAAGAGGATATTGTAAAGAAGTGAGAGAATATGCGCATTGTGACGCTCACGTATGCTAAGCCAATTCAATTGGGAACGGTACAGAGAGACATGATCGTACTTACGGAAGCCATAAATAAACCTAATGCACAAATTTTGAAGTCTTTCAAGTTTGCTGACAAGTATCTCTGTCAAGTCACAATAGCAAGAATTAAATTATTTTATTAAGTAAGTATCGGAAATCGGGATCACGATGCCATTAAAAACTTGGGTCTTTGCAAGTTTAACTATGAGACCGTATAGCTTACTCTAGTTAGTAATCTTTAAAAGATCTCTGTTCAGCTCCGTCATTTTTAAGGGCAGGTCGTTGACCGTATCCTGGCAGTAAATCTGGAGCTCATCTGCATATAAGTGGCATGAAGAAAGTAGCACGCTTGTGATGGACTTGATGAAAATTGCAAATAAGAGTGGAGATAGGACACCACCTTGAGGTACACCAGCCTCTATCGGAGACCAGTTTGTAACCGATTTACCGATGCGAACCTGTTGCTGACGACAGTTCAAATATCTGCGAAACCAGTCCACTACTGTTGGAGATATGTTAAGAGAGCTAAGTAGGCCAAGGAGTAGATCAATGTCTACAGTATCAAATGCATTACTAAAGTCTATTAATGCCAATAATAATAATAATACTTAATTTGACCATACATAAAACCACAAGAAAAAAAAACGAATAAGAAATACAAACAATCCTTAAAACAAGTTACATTTGTCTATTTAGGTACTTTATAACTGGTCAAATAGGACCTGCTCTCAGCTATTGCTTCTGTGGTGTATGCCACAGAAGCGCTGGTATTATGAGAAGCCCTGAGTAAGTGACCCAAGAGACGTCAAAATATACATAATTATACATAATTATTGTCACAGAATAGGAACATAGTCTAGTTACATTCTACCTATGATTTGATCGAACATATTATATGATCTCTCCAGTGCCAATCCCCTGCTCCTTGGCAAAGAAAAACAACAAGTATAGCTAATGCATATCTCTATGTAGTCTGTGGCTAATGCACAAGTCGTGCAAGCCAGAAGTGAAAAGAATATATATATATATACAGGGTGTCCCAAAAAATAGTGTCAAGCGAAAGTCCAGAGTTAGAGCACCTTTTGGAGTACCCGAATCACCCCCATGTATGTTCCGCGATTATTCGTAGTTTTCGAGTAATAATTTTTTTTCTGACTTTTTGAAAATTTCGATCTAAAGAACTTAAAAATTTTTAATAAAAAAAAGTTGAACATATTTTAATGTTTTTCTTTATGCCACTGAATTATCTTTAGTGCTTCTTTTATGTCTAAAATAATCAGCTTCGTAACTTTAGTGGAAATTTAGAAAACAGTAGTGTAAAGTCAAAATTTGAATGTTAGTGAATAATTACTTAAAAATTCATCTTTAAATTAAAAATCTAAACAGGCGAATTCATGGTTTCTAAGTATGTGTAAAAACTTCTCTAGACTCTCTGCTTTCATAATAATTTAAAAAAAAGTACTTAATAGGGCTACTTTGGCTTAAATCGGCCATCAAAGACAGCAAGGTGAAAATTTCATAAAACTCGACTTCTGAATATTTTTTTTTAATTCCAATTATTTATTAATAAACCAAAAATGATTGTAGAAAAGCTAAAAATTTATTATTTGAAGGTCAAAAATAACTGTTCCTGCTGCCATCTTTAATAACCTTTGAAGGTTTATTATAACTTAATAAATGAAACAAAATATTATTTTCAAAGTATTTATTATTCGATCGCTTAAAGAAAGTTTTCAAAATGACGACCTTTGTGCTCAATACATATTCTATATCGTCTAAAAAAGTTTTCTTTTAAATTTATAAATGCAATTCTGTTGTTTTTTATTGTTTCCTCCGCTTGTCTTAATTTTGTTCTTAACACTGTGACGTTTGTAATGTCCTTGGCGTATACTAATTCCTTGTAGTATCCCCAGACGAAAAAATCTATGGGGTTCAAGTCGGGGGACCGTGGCGGCCACGCAATGGGCCCTCCACGACCGATCCATCTGCCTGGAAATGTTTCAGACAAATGTTGTCTAACATTTCTAGCAAAATGGCATGGAGCGCCGTCGTTTTGAAAAATCATATTTCTCCGCGTTAATAGGTCTACATCTTCTAATAAGACGCCGAGATCACGTCGTAGAAATTGCAAGTAGGCCTCGCTGTTCAGTCGGTCCGGTAGTTCGAACGGACCAATCAGCTGTCCGTTTAGGATGCCTGACCACAAATTGATACTAAATTGTTCTTGGAAATTAGATTCCCTTGTGAGGTGTGGATTTTCAATACTCCACGAATGGTAGTTATGCGCATTAAACACCCCACATTGCTTAAAATGTGATTCATCAGTCCATAGAATATTTTTAAAGAAATTTTCGTTTTCAGCTTGTCTCCGTAACATTTCCTGACAAAATGCCACCCTTCTCGGGTAGTCTGCGGGCTTGAGCTGCTGAACTTTCTGGATGTGATATGGGTGAAAACGCTCTTGATGAAGTATTCGATGTGCTTGTGATTTCGGAATTCCGATTCGACGTTCTATTGTTCTTACACTAACTGATGGATCTCTCACCACTTCTTCAACCACTGATTGGACAGTATCTGGGTCACTCATTTCAGATGGGCGCCCCGATCTTCTACCTGGTAGGCGTCCTTCCATGTAAGAGTTATGTACTCTTAAAATCATGCGATGATCAGGCCAAGTTTCAGGCTGAGGTCCACCTCCATTTTGTACTTGCTGCCGGAACAACCTGGCTGCTTCAGAAGCATTTCCTCTTGCATATCCATAAAAGTAATGCATAAGAGCATATTCTTGCGATGAAAAAGACATCACAAAATGAAGAGCTTGAAAAGTCCGTTAAGAATGCCAAATTTGTCAAAATCCCGTATTCACACAAAACCAAATCGTAATCGCACTCAAGGTCCGTAAAGAAAGCAAAGTTCGTCAAATAATCACAAATGAGCGTATCGTACGTAAGGCGCAAACAAAAGCAGGCAAACGACTGGCGCCAGAACACAATAGGCGCTCGGACTACACCCCCCGCCTCATCCCCTTGTCACAAAGAATAGCATTCCTCAGTTACAGTTATCCATTTCGCCAATGAGAGTGAGAGAGATAGCAATAATGCGGTCTCTTTCATATCCTCTCACTCGGGCAATTTTTTAGCTGGTAAGTACTGCGTTACATCCAACACTACAACCGATGTGATCCGCGAGAAAAATATTTAAATATGGGTTTCATGTAGTTAATTTTTGCTAAATTGTAATTAATCTGAACCTTAGAAATTATAAAAAGACCAGATATTTTTTTTTATCATCTGATAAGAATTTGGTAAATTTTATGAAATTTTCACCTCGCTGTCTTTGATGGCCGATTTAAGCCAAAGTAGCCCTATTAAGTACTTCTTTTTTTAAATGATTATGAAAGCAGAGAGTCTAGAGAAGTTTTTACACATACTTAGAAACCATGAATTCGCCTGTTTAGATTTTTAATTTAAACATGAATTTTTAAGTAATTATTCACTAACATTCAAATTTTGACTTTACACTACTGTTTTCTAAATTTCCACTAAAGTTACGAAGCTGATTATTTTAGACATAAAAGAAGCACTAAAGATGATTCAGTGGCAAAAAGAAAAACATTAAAATATGTTCTACTTTTTTTTATTTAAAATTTTTAAGTTCTTTGGACCAAAATTTTCAAAAAGTCAGAAAAAAAATTATTACTCGAAAACTACGAATAATCGCGGAACATACATGGGTGTGATTCGGGTACTCCAAGAGGTGCTCTAACTCTGGACTTACGCTTGACACTATTTTTTGGGACACCCTGTATATATATATATATATATATATATATATATATATATATATATAAAACAAGATAAGGACGCGCCATTAGGGACGCCTACGCATAATTTAAAATTCTGAAATACAATTAGGATCTCATTCTAAATACGAACCAAACCCAGTTTAAAGGAAAAAGTTAACAAATAATGCTGACAATGTGTAAAGTGTGCCATGTGCATAATGTGAGATGATTATTGTCCATGCCAAAGCGAATATCATCCGTTATCTTAATTAGAGCTGTAATCGTGCTATGGCCAGAGGACGGAAACCTGAATGAAAAGGACTGAGAATTTGATTACGAAAGGGGAGAAAATTTAGTTGCTGATGCATAAGGTGTTCTAGCACCCTTGAAAGAAACGGTAATAATAGAAATTTGACGGAAATCAGACGTGGAAGGGTTACGTTTTTTTGGAAGGGGTATGAGTTGAGCCATTTTCCAACAAGTTGGAAAGGAACTTGACGCTATAGAGTAGTTAAAAATATCAGTGAATATTGGAGCGATAATATCAAGGAGTGGTATGATCATTTTAGGACTGACATTGTCAGTGCCAACCGCAGTTGAGGCAATCGAGGTAATGGTCTTCTTAACACCTCTTCTTAACTAAGTAAGGTGATGGGCGAACATAATGTCTTGTTATTATAATGTTTCGTCAATATCATGTACGGCGACGGAAGAATTAAAATCTAATGAACTAAAACTTTTATGACTTTTAAATTTATAAATTGACTATGAAACAATGTTCATTTTATAAAGCTAGTTTTTAAAGTATAAGCATACATTTTTACAACAGTTTTGGTTTTTTTGCCGCTGAGTGTACAGGTAGGTAATTCAAATGAAAAATAGATTAATTTGATTAACATGACATCTTACGTCCACAGGAGGATAAAGAAGAGTTGTTATTGGTGTTGAGAAATCGAATCGAGCTAGCAATCCGTGGTTGACTGTATTGTAAAACAGAAGTGCTCCATCTTGACCAGCTGTGACCAATATTGGATGTGTGCGTAACGCCGCCATGGCCACAATACCGCCTGCGTGACAGGTTAACACCTTTCGATGGTTGCATTCAATTTTGTCCAGTTCCAATTCAACAGTCCATAGACCACCGTTGCCATCCTAAAAATAAAAATAATATTAACATCAAGTATAGTACGGTGAACTCGCCACTCAGAACAATAAGACCCGCCACCAGTTGTCCAGACATGATCCAAATGTCATGAATTACTTGGCCAGCCTGAAAAAATAAATAGAACCTTACTTACTTGGGCATACCAAAACATATCCTTTTGATGTTTAAGACACATTATTTGGCAATTGGGAACCTGTAAAAAATGTATATGTAAATGTAGAAATATTAATTAAAAAATAGTCAAGAGGAAGTAGAATTTTCAAGCATTATACCTAATTATAGAAAAATAAGCCTACATGAGGTATACTTATCACAGCTAAATTTTGTCGCTGATTCACCCAGGTGAACTAAATAGGTACTACGGGTATTGATTCTAAAATTACACATGACTATGGTGCTGCACCAATACTAACATGATTCTTTTAATGTGCGAAATGCAAAGTTATTATTAACACTTTCTTTTGTTTTTTTATTGTACACTAGCTTTTGCCCGCGAATTCATCCGCGTGGAAATCTTGTTTTATTGATTCCCTTTACAAATCCCTACCCCCAGCCTTTTTACACCCTTAAGGAATGATTTCGGGAATAAAAAATATTCTTAATCCTTTCTCACAACTCAAACTATCTCCATACCAAATTTCATCTAAACCGGTTGAGCGGTGATTGATTTCCCATAAAAACTTCCACCCCCATTTTCTCCCCCTTAAGGGGTGATTTCTGCAATAAATGCTATCCTATATCCGTCTCCTGGTTCTAAGCTACCTTCCCACTAATTTTCGGCCAAATCGGTTTAGCCGTTCTTGAGTTATAAATAATAAATAGTGTAACTAACATGACTTTCTTTATATATAGATTTTTCATTATTGCATAAATAATTCTTTCAAACATTGACATGGTATGATCATATGCAGTTTCAGAGTGAAAGATCTCTATAAGTTTTTTTGTCTCAGATGTAAATATAAAGTGTTGTAGTTTCAAGTTTACACATGTTTCGGCAACTGGATTCAGCTCGACGTAAGGGTCGTCTTCGGGCGGATCCGCTTGTTCGACAGTGTCCCAGTACCAGGCGCGCACGCAACCGTCTCGCGCTATCGTAGTCACTTCATCACCAGCGGGGCTCAGCATAAACTGTACCTATGTACATTATTTAAAAATCGAATGTGTCGGCCTTTTATTCTTTGACCCGGAGGGTCAATCCTACATCTACTTCATAGGTCTATCTATAGATTTGTAAAATTTTGCTACGATCCACAGAAATAATTTTGATTAACTGTAGTGTAGATCTGTGTCAGAATAATTGGTACTTCTCTGGTGTAGATACATCAGAGAAGTATCAATTATTTAAGTAGGTAGTAAATTCTCGAGCCAGAGAGTAAGTTTAGTTATTCTCAATCTTCTAGAATGGTGAAATCACAAAAAAAACAGCTTGTTCATACAAATGTTCAACATTTACTGAACCTAGATGTATGGAACAGCTGATTTTTTTTGCGATTTCAAAGTTAGTCCCACAGTGAAAGATGTTCAGTTTGCTTGTCTGAACAAGCACACAAAACTTTTGTCATAATTTTTTTTATTGCAGAAAGTTGGCAAACAAGCAAACTGCCCACCTGATGGTAAGTGGTAAGAGTCACCTATAATACATGTGGCTCTTGTGAGATTCGCAGCAAAACTGCAACCCCCACAAGAACCACAGTGTACGTTGCCAACTTGTGACACAAGATTTAAAGTCACAGTACCCAGTAATTTCACTGCCATATCTTACCCTTCAAACCGGATCACAGCAATGCAAGCACTGCTGCTTTGCGGCAGAAATAGGTAAGACGGAGGTACCTAAGCAGACGACGACGGTAATTAAAAAATAACATTGTATAGATAAACATTTTCGGCCTTATTAATTAAAATTTTACACCTTGGATCATCCTCGGATTAGTTAGTCCATGTTTTGTCTTCCTTTGACATATAACAGCTGACATGTGCGGAAACAAGACAAAACACGGAGTAACTAATCCGAGGATGATCCAAGAAGTAATTTTTTTTATTAATAAGGCCGATAAAGTCTAGTGGCAAATACTCGCTTCGCTGGGATATCTCTGAAAGATCCAGAACGTTACCAATCTTTTGAGAAATTACTACATCCAAAACATTAAAAAAGTTATCAAACTATTGAGTAATTGCTCAAGTTTTTGAGAAAGATCCAAAGAGTGATCGAACTTTTGAGAAATTGTTTGGTTTTTTTTTATTGCTGAAAGTTGGCAAACAAGCAAACTGCCCACCTAATGGTAAGTGGTTACCAGTCACCTATAATACATGCGGCTCTTGTGAGATTCGCAGCAAAACTGCAACTCCCACAAGAACCACAGTGTACGTTGCCAACTTGTGACACCAGATGTAAAGTCACAGTACCCAGTAATTTCACTGCCATATCTTACTTCAAACCGGAACACAGCAATGCAAGCACTGCTGCTTTGCGGCAGAAATATAAAGACGGAGGTACCTAAGCAGACGACCCTGGTACAGAGTCTCCCTCCCAGTATTCAAGAAAAACAGAACCAGACTTATCGTCATAAAGTAATTTTTCATACCACCTGCTCGACAATGTCCAATTAGATCCTCCTTAACTTCAACGTAAAGCAAGACATTATATCCCAAGGGATATAATTTTGTATGAAACTCCCAAGGGATTAAAGTATTTTAAATATGGAACATAAAATTCGTATGAAAATTTTGCATAGATGCTAGCTTAGGAAGGCAAAGTTACTACGCCCATACAGCAGTAGCGTGCATCCACTAGAGACAAAGACATTCTACCTGTGTAAATAATGTTTTTATAAAATCTAAATACATAATTTCTTTACCAGAATTATAAAATATTTATGTATATAATATTGCAAGCTAAAATAAACAATTATATTACACTTTATTTTTTATTGATAAAATACTTTTTATGCAAAAAGCGCCATCTTTTGACGGCCGCCATTAACTATCGATACAAACGAATAAAAAGCAGAGTAAAGCAAGAACACTAACGCTGCCGGCGGATAAACAGCATTTGGAAAAATTACGCGGCATATTTAAAAATAAAGAATGTTTCTACAATTTTTTCCATAATTTGCACCAACAGTATTCCGTTGTATTGTTTTCATAGCTAAAACTTTGCCGCCAACGCCATTACGTATTTCAAAATTGTAATATCTTGTTGCTTGCGTTAATAAAGTGCTTAGTGGAATGTGTTTTGTGGCATCAATAATACAGTCTTTTTAGAAGTTTATCCAGTGTTTTATTGATAAAGTTAAAAAAACGTAAGTAAATGTCCAGGTGCTTCAGCTTTTTTTTTACTAGGGGTCAATAGACTGTCGACTATTTGAGATTTATTTCGACAGTTGTGTGTAGTAATTAATTGCTGTTTCAAAAATAAATATACAACGAAGTTGAAAATTAAAAGAAATTTATTTGATACCATTTTATTGTTAACAAATTAACATTCGTCCTGCGTGGTACTAAAGGTCATTGACAGGGTCCAGCAGCTGATCGTATCGTATTGTAAATCGATGGATAGACTAAGTTCATACTTGTTATATTATTATTAAATATTTTTTAAGTTTTTGTAATGTTTAAGCTTTACTTAAAGACAAAATTATTGACGTGTGGCGTGACGTGTTCGTGCTTGAGAAAAATATATTTTTTTTTGTATTTTATGGTTTTCATGATAATATCATAATTTAACCATAGTTATAGTGATAGTGATAATGATAATGTGACAGTGTTTATGATGAAAATTACTACCTAAGTAATTGGTTATAGAGCCCTGAGTTTTTATCGTCTCGCAGATGGTATGAAAAGTAGAATATTCACCTCTGGAATAAAGCAGTGTCTTCGTCTTAGGCGACTTGAACCCCTCGCTTCACTAAGGACTCTAGATAACTCCCTCGCTTCGCTCAGGAGTTAAATTTTAACTCCCTCGCTACGCTCGGGAGTTAACTCTAGAGTCCCTCGTTGCGCTCGGGGTTCAATATGGCGCCCGTGACGTTAGACACTGCTTTAATCCCTTGGTGCATAATCTACTATTTCATACCACCTGCTCGACAATGTTCAATTAGATCCCCCTTAACTTCAACGTAAAGCAAGACATTATATCCCAAGGGATATAATTTTGTATGAAACTCCCAAGGGATTAAAGTGTTTTAAATGTGGAACATAAAATTTGTATGAAAATTTAGCATAGATACTAGCTTAGGAAGGCAAAGGTTCTACGCCCATACAGCAGTAGCGTGCATCCACTAGAGACAAAGACATTCTACCTGTGTAAATAATGTTTTTATAAAATCTAAATACATAATTTCTTTACCAAAATTATAAAATATTTATTTACATAACACTGCAAGCTAAAATAAACAATTACATTTCACTTTATTTTTTATTGATAAAATACGTTTTATGCAAAAAGCGCCATCTTTTGACGGCCACCATTAACTATCGATAAAAACAAATAAAAGCAGAGTAAAGCAAGAACACTTAAGGCTGCCAGCCATTGATTTACTAGTAAATCAATGCTGCCAGCGGATAAACAGCATTTGGAAAAATTACGCGGCATATTTAAAAATAAAGAATGTTTTTACAATTTGTTCCATAATTTGCACCCACAGTATTCCGTTGTATTGTTTTCATAGCAAAAACTTTGCCGCCAACGCCATTACGTATTTCAAAATTATAATATCTTGTTGCTTACGTTAATAAAGTGCTTTGTGGAATGTGTTTTGTGGCATCAATAATACAGTCTTTTTAGAAGTTTATTCAGTGTTTTATTGATAAAGTTAAAAACGTAAGTAAATGTCCAGGTGCTTCAGCTTTTTTTTTATTTGGGGTCAATAGGTTGTCGACTATTTGAGATTTATTTCGACAGTTGTGTGTAGTAATTAATTGCTGTTTCAAAAGTAAATATACTTACAACAAAGTTGAAAAATAAAATAATTTTATTTGATACCATTTTATTGTTAACAAATTAATATTCGTCCTGCGTGCTACTAAAGGTCATTGACAGGGTCCAGCAGCTGATCGTATCGTATTGTAAATCGATATGTAGACTAAGTTCATACTTGTTATATTATTATTAAATATGTTTTAAGTTTTTGTAATGTTTTAAGCTTTACTTAAGATATAATTACTGCGTGACGTGTTCGTGCTTGAGAAAAATAAATCTTTTTTTTTTGTATTTTATGGTTTTCATGATAATATCATAATTTTACCCATAGTTATAGTGATAGTGATAATGATAATGTGACAGTGTTTATGATGAAAATTACCACCTAAGTAATTGGTTATAGAGCCCTGAGTTTTTATTGTCTCGCAGATGGTATGAAAAGTAGAGTATTCACCTCTGGAATAAAGCAGTGTCTTCGTCTTAGGCGACTTGAACCCCTCGCGTCACTTAGGACTCTACATAACTCCCTCGCTTCGCTCAGGAGTTAAATTTTAACTCCCTCGCTACGCTCGGGAGTTAACTCTAGAGTCCCTCGTTACGCTCGGGGTTCAATATGGCGCCCGTGACGTTAGACACTGCTTTAATCCCTTGGTGCATAATCTACTATTATTTTTGAGAAATGACTCGAATTTCCTAGAATGATTTAGAAAGATATTGAAAATTTCACAATTATTTCTCATAATTTAAGTTATCATACTTGAGGTTATTTTATAATTTTCAGTTTTCGTATCTGTTAGACCCACAACAGACACAACTTCCATAGTACACAATGAGAAGCTTGGGTAACTTCCATTTAAAAACAGTATTCATCTGAGATGTGTAGTTTTAGTAAATTATAGTACTACGCAGCTAGTCGCTAACTATAACACAACATTTTGAGTGGTGTAACTTGTAAAATAAAACATATGATATAACTGCGCGTGATTGTTATTGATATTTAAAAAAATGTTACAAGCAGCATAATAATCTTCTTCTTCTTCTTCTTATATATAAAAATGAAACGCTGTGTGTTAGTCTCGTTAAAACTCAAAAACGGCTCGACGGATTCTTACGAAATTTTCTGTGTGTATTTGAATAGGTTCAGGGAAGGTTTATATGTACAACAATCGGGCAGGACAACGTCTGCTGGGCCCACTAGACTTATACCGGGTGTAACGGAATACCGAAATAATATTTAAGGTTGTTGATTAACAAAAAAAATGTTTTATGATTATTCTTTGTATTTTTATTATATGCCTACTTTCGATTTAATACGATTAACAGTTAAGCTAATTAACTGTTAATCGTATTAAATTATTAAAACCGCGCTGAGAGCGGGATAGCGCTAAAGCAGCGATTAGACTTCACGATCGATCGGGTGTTAGGGCGTCGCATCGGGAGCTAGGGCAGTTAGAGCGTTCTGATCACACTGCACTAGATCGCCTCCCTAACTCAGTAGGCAACCGAACGTGGTGTTGGAAGGATGACTCCTGCACTCTCTAAATATCAAAAAATTGGTATCGCTCTTGCCGCAACTGCGGGTGTAAATGTGAAAAAATAATATAAAAAAGAGAACCACTGTGTGCTTTTATGAAACTACCATGCAAGTGACCCTTTTTTTTCTGATGGTAGGCATTTAACTGAAAATTATTCGATTAAAAAATCGCGTTTTTAATCTTAACTTAAATCTTTTTCTTCTGAAAACAAAATTATAAATTAACAAGTAATTAATAAAAAATAATAATAAAATAACAAATCATTAAAAAAAAACAAAAAACAAATTTATGAAAAATTAACGCTATACACCAGGATCGAACCCCGCATTATATGAATCTGATGCGTTTGTGTAGGTAATGCGATTGATAGATAAAAAAAATTGAGGCGATGTAAATAAACAAAAATTAATTAAAATCAAATAAAACTGTGCAATATGAACATTTTATATTCATTAGAGCCAGAAGATTTCAAACATTGTTTACGAATAAATTCTGCACAATTTGACCATTTTTTAAATTAAGTGACACCATAATTACGAGTATATTCAGAAACATGACACATTATTTAGAGAAAGTGTAAGTGCTAAATAAATTTGGTATAGCTTTATACATGTCCAGAACATTCATTAAACCAGATTTTTCTTTTTTGAACGACATTTTCTTGGCACACGAGGCCAATTTCGCTTCCGATACACAGCAACAATCCGCTCACATCGAGCGCTGTGCGGCGACTGAGCGCCCTAACAGCGATTACATCTCCCGACTTAAGGCCTTATTACATTACCCTATTTCTCGGGCCCTGTCGGCAGGGACAGGGTAGTGTAATAAGAAACAGGGAGGCAGGGTCCCTAAATAGGGCGACCGACCTCCCTGCCTCCCTGCCACGCTATAGATCGTGTACGGAGCTCAGTCGCGTGGCCGCGAGCGCAGGGTTTACACGTCGATTTAAATTGCTAGTGTGTTTAGGTTTGGAGTATATTTTTTTTCGGGGATTTTATTTATTTTATTTTATTGAAGTTTATAGGGATATGCCATATCTTTGGAAAAAGAACATAAAGCCTACTCAAATAGATATAATAAAGGAGAAGGTTCTATGTTCGACTGTATCTATTTTTTTATGTATGTTCACCGATTACTCCGCCATTTGTAGACCGATTTTCAAAATTCTTTTTGTAATCGAAAGAGTACACTCCGGGGGTGGTCCTATTGTCACCATGTCATGATCTGATGATGGAATTCCGGGCAAATCGAGCAAAACCCTTAAATTTTTATAGGCACGTCCAACGTGTTTTATATCTTTTCTTTTTCTTATTCATGTACTCGTATTTGCGTCTGGTAGGTAGTCATCATGTCATGTGACTAAGCATGGCATGAGCTGATGATGTAAGATTAATCATTAATAATTCTTTCAAAGCTGTTTAGAGAGAATGACGTTTTATTTTAAGTTATTGTGGTGTTTGCCTTGGCTCAAATTCTAATACACATACTCATATAAGAACTTAACTAAAAATATGGAAAAAAAAATATTGAAACAATAAATAAAACCGACTTCAAAAACACCAAAAAGTCATAAATAATGTAAGAATACGTCGCCTTCAACCTTCAAAGTTTAAAAAAATATAAGAACAATTAGGTAATATCTACTTAAAAGGCACCAACTTCAATACAAAAATGTGATGTTGTATTATTCTTATATTATTTATGACTTTTTGAAGTCGGTTTTATTTTTTTGTAAAAAAATATTTTTTATTCCTTTATGTAGATTGCACGGTACCGACAGCCAAAATCACCGCTAAGCCTTTTTTGGGATTTTGATAAACTCGGTGCCAATAGTGCTAGACGTGCAAAACGTTCGACGATCAACTTTCGATTCGACTGAGAGCGAGTTAAGCAGGCAGCGCTTTTATAGGCACATGCCAAACAGGGTCCGAGAAATCGTGTAATGTAATAGGCCACGCGCCAGACAGGGCCCGATAAATAGGGACCCGATAAACAGGGTCCGAGAAATAGCGTAATGTAATAGGCACTTACGCCCTAACTAGGGAGTTAGGGCGATCGGGCAACCACGATCGCACGATATCGGGACCCTAACTCCCTAACAGCGATTAGACCACACTAGCTAGGGCCCTAACTCCCGATGGATCGTGAAGTCTAATCGGTGCTTAAGGCTATACGCAGCAAGAGCGGTGTCTCTGTTTCAATATTGTTTTAATCTTGCTATAAGCGATCATGGTAGGGCCCCTGGACTGGACATGTTTGTCAGTCTAGGGGCCCTACCATGATCGCTTATAAAAAATGGTAGCTTATCAAGTTAAAATTTTGCTTGTTAGAGTAAAATATAATAAAATTAATCATCTACATTTTTAAAACTACAAACCACAAATGATTATGACAATCAATTTGAAATGATTGAACGCTTAATAAGAAAAACATATTCAAAACAATAAACTTTCTTATTTAATTTTAGTGACGTCACATTTGTAAACATTTATAAATGTTAATTCTAATAAGATAAAATGATTAATCATATCAAGCTTTGCGACTTGCCAAAAAAGTGATCAAGTTCTTAATAAAATCCACAAACATCATAGTGACATTAAAAAGTAATCTTACAAGTCATTTTTTTTATATTTTTTTTTATTAGTATGAGCGGCTATGTTTTGTCACTGCGACCTACGAGATCTATTGTGACCGCCACTATTACAGTTCTCCCACAAGCCCAGCATCTTCTAAAAAGTGCAGTATTTTCTTGGGGGAGAGGTGCTTGACCTCATCTGGTAACAGTAAGTGTTTGCCCAGATGCAGGCTGCGTTTACGCATCAGTGGTCCACAGTTTGTGAGCAAGTGCATAGGCGTCTCTTCTGCCTCGTGGCAGACCCTGCACTCTCTGCACTCACTCAACCCCATGATGGACTTGTGCTTATTAAGGCGACAGTGTCCAGTGAGGGCTCTGACCAAAGTGCGTATGTTGTTCCTACTTAATCCTCGGATCTGTTTGCAGGTACTACGGTCATAGGCTTTTATGAGTGCCTTAGAGTGTTTAAGTCCTGGCATATGCAGCCACGCCTTGTAGGACTTGTTGTCGTAATGGGTTTCAAGCGTTAGACGGGCGAGGCTTTTGGGTATACCACAGAATGGTTCAGGACCATATTGCGTTCCTTCGGCCCCAGCCCTGGCGAGCTCATCGGCACATTCGTTGCCAGTGATTCCCGCATGTCCTGGAACCCATCTAAGTATTACTCTGTTACTGTGTCCCAGAGTGTTTAGGCGGTTCATACAGTCATCCACTAGCTTTGAGGTCACGAGGTTACTGCTCAACGCCAGTAAAGCTGCTTGACTGTCTGAGTTTATGTATATTGTGCGGTTGGCTTGGTTGATTACAAGGTTGGTTTCCGCACATTCTGAGATGGCATAAACCTCCGCTTGGAAGATGGAGGCGAAGCTGCCCAAGCTTTGTGAGAACTTGTGCAGTGGCTGCTCTCTATATATACCAAAGCCCACTTTGGACCCCATCTTGGATCCATCGGTAAACCATACGGTGCTTCCTGTCTCATAGGTAACTTGCTCGTTTAGCCAGTCATCCCTAGAGAGAAGTTCCACTTTGTAGTTCCTATTGAAATTGCAACGTGGAGGCATGATATCAGAGTTCATGCTTAGTATTGGTGTCTCATTGACTAGGTCTAATAGAGACCTTTGTCGAAGGGACAGACATTTGAACCCGCCTTGGGCATTCATCCTGTACGCACACGCTATCGCCTCCTTGACAATAAACATGTCCAGGGGTGTGAGTCGCAGTAGCGCATTCAGGGCTGCCCCAGGCGTGGTGGAAATTGCGCCTGTAGCCATGAGACAGGCAGTTCTTTGTAGACTGCCTAACCTATTTGCAGCCGTTTTTTGTTTGGCTTTGTTGTACCACACCACTGAGCCGTACGTAATTATCGGGCGTACAATGGTTAAGTACAGCCATAGGACAGATCTGGGGCTTAGACCCCAGTTGGTCCCAACCATTCGACTGCAAGCCCCTAAGGCAATTTTTGCCTTATCTATTATGTTGGTAAGATGTGAGTTCCAAGTCAGTTTCTGGTCAAGAGTGACGCCTAGGTATTTGACCTCTGTAGAGAACTGCACATCCTTCCCGTTTAGCCGAGGCTTAACAAGCTTTTCAAGCCGTCTTCGCCTGGTAAATGGTATTATAACAGTTTTATCAGCATTCACTGAGAGGTTGTTTTCCCTACACCAGTTGTTTATGGTATTGAGGGCTTTCTGCATAATGTCAGATATTGTACTTTGACAGAAGCCTCGTACCGTCACCACAAGGTCATCTGCGTATCCTTGGGTGTCGAAATTGAGGTCAGCCATGTTGTACAATAATTTATCTACCGCAAGAGTCCACAGGAGGGGAGACAAGACACCTCCCTGCGGGCAGCCTCTTGTGGACAGAAGTTCAATTGATGATTTGTGTAGAGATATTTTAACTCCCCTGTTGGAGAGCATTGCCTCTACCCACCTGGTTGTAGTCGGGTCTACATTTTTGTTTTCCAATCCCCTGACTAACATTGTTATAGGTGCGTTGTCAAATGCGCCCTCTATATCTAAAAATGCACATAGTGCAATTTCCTTGTCCTCCAGCGCTTTTTCTATCCTGTAGGTCGTCATACAGTGTGAAACAAAAACCCAATGAACCCTATTAAGAGTATGTTCAAGATCGATATATGATGGTTTTTATGTGTGTAATTTTTTAAACTCTTCAATAAAAAAATTTAAACGTTCATATTTTAAAAGTAACACCGATTGCTTAATGCTCACCTCCTTGTGCGCCGGCGGCGCCCCTTCGTCTATGCTGTAATTGTTACTTAGAAAAAAAATTAATGTTAGAATCATTTTTTAAATGTATCAATTTTAAAGACAATCCAATACTGGACACTATTTGGTTAATAATTGTTTTTTTTTAACTGTGGTCTTTTTTTGGTAAGGCTATACGTAAATATACACTGTTCTTTAAAGGTTCTAAGGGTTTTGTTACCAATTGTATAATATTTTGCACATTCTCCATACCTATCGTCAATCTCTACCATATTATGTTGTTGTTTCATTTCAATCAGCCACTTATAATCAGCCCTATTTTTGAATGACAGGTACTTACTATAGGAGCCGAATGACATGATCTTCTACCACGTTGAGTAACTTCAAATTTAACAAGACCAGCTTCCCATACCAACACATTTCCCCATTCACATCCAGATAGTACCTGCATATGGTATTCTAATTAGTTACAATTTTATGTACTAAAGTCTACAGTGATCAGAAAAAGTAAGTGAATACCTTTTCATCCGGCATGGGATAAACTCCAAGAATATCGCAGATTTCTGTTTTACCAAAACGCCCTAATTCACCTTTTAATTTTAGTCCCGTGAATGTCTGTGCCATTTTCCAAAATTTTATGTGTGCTGCACCTGAAAATTGAAAATTCCAACTTAGTCTTACTTTGGTAAAAATATAGCATAATTATCTTGACTCACTTATTCATGATATCTTTTAAGTTTATAACTTGGCCACGCAGTTCTAATACGTCCCTCGTCTAATTTTACAAAAAAAAATATGAGATGTTATAATGTATTAATTACCTGCTGTAGTAAGTTGCCCTGGGCAATAAGGGGAAAACATAACACTGTTGACATGAAATGTGAAGGCACTGGTGCGAAGTAGAATGTTGTGACGTTTCCAATTCCAAATTGTTAGATTGTAATCGGGTTCTTTTCCTACAGACGCTAAGAGCTCACCATCGGGGCTGCAAATGTTTTAAATTGAGTTAATGTGTACAAAAATGGGGCTGGGTACTTTTATGTAAATGTTCATTGAAACTGACCTAAAGTCTAAAATTGAGTAAGCATTGGAGGTACCATCTCGAAGAACAGCGTCTATATCCATTTGAGGCCAGGTGTAGAGTAAGATTAGAGGTTCTCGATTACCTTCTCTATCTTCAGCGATAGCTATACGATAGTTTGGATCCTTCCTGTAAGACTAGAATTATACAAATTAAATAAGTAACTAATTCTACAGTGAATTTATTAGTGATTCTGGGTAATAATAATGTTAAATATTCTGAAACATATTATATTACACATATATTTCCGATGGATCCTCCAGTTGTGCTTCTCCGGAACCAGGTTTGTTTAGTAATTACGTCCATAAATGTGATAATGCTGCCAGCTGCCCAGCATACTACTGATTCGTCGCAAGCGCACAGGTTGAAAAATTTGTGACAGTTATATCCATAAGAGTATCTTTAGGAATGTTTAGGAAATAGTAAAACTACAAAGAACTAGTTTGGTAGGTACATTATCAATAAACTGTAATTTACATTCAGATAGAGACGTGCACTGTTGGACTTAAGCGTTCCAAAGGTTAAGCTAAGCTCTCTCGGCTCTCGCTAAACCAATTCATGAGATGCCCAGTACCAGGAACTTTCGCCAGATACCTAATTGTTGTTAAAAAAATAAGATTTTTTTATGTTGTGTTAATAATGTTACATAACAGTCCAATCTTTAATAAACATTACTTTTAAAAGGATACTCAAATTGGAATAAATTTAATGGAATTGTCGAATCTAGTGTGTTGACAGCCTCGGAGTGGAAGTCATCAGGATCGTATTCGGTGAGAATTGATTCTTCTTCAACTAGATCTTCGCCGACCACGGATTCTTCGATTGCTTCTTCTTCACCTTCATCTTCAAATGATCATTCATCGTTTATTACATAAAAGTAAAATAAATATTTTCGTAAGAAAGTAATTTTGTAGCGACATGGAACACGTATAAATACAAGTTGAACGAAGATTGAAGATATGGAGATTGATTTTGAGATTGAAGTTAACATATTATTAAGTAACCTACCTAGATTTATTTGACTGTTAGTGTTTTTCATTTATTTTTTTTGCCATGGGTGCTAGTTACTTTTCCGATTTTGCTTCTCTTTATTTAATGCATTAAATATTATTAGAGCTTTACAATCTAATAAAATTTACCTGTTATTTTTCCAAATTTAACGAGTGCATTTCCGTTTCTTCTCCGATTGAAGCGCCTCCTTTTTTTAACCCAATTAAAAAGATGCTACATCTTTTGCAGTGAGAGAGGGGCCCAAATGTGGTTATGTGGGATTCTGACTGAAGCCCCCCCTGTAATCACTTCACGCATTTACAAATGCCGCGTATTATTATTAGAAGTTATCATGCACCAAGTACCTTTATAGTAGATTCCTGATATTGTTGGAAAAATAATAGGTAAGTTTTATTTGATGGCCAAACTCTATTACCTATTGTTAATGACTTAGATGCCTCGAGTGTATTCACTTCGTGTGCCAAAAGGGAGAGTATTTTTTTTCAAACGATTTCCTTTAGTCAGAATTCCACCATTATCGGTACGGGTGTCAATGAAAATTAATAAAAAAGGAGGAGGAAGGAGCGCAGTGCTTTAATGAGCTACAAATTAAAAACAAAAAATATCGAAATATTGATATCACTAACGTTTTAAGTGCTCTTTTGACTTCACATAAAAGAAAAATTGACCAGCTTAGTTTGATACATATATGGAGATTGATGTTATCTAGTTAAATACACGTGTTTGTGATGATCATACGTTTTCAAGAATAATGTTAAGAATACTAGCTGCGCCAGCGAACTACGTTTCGCCGTATATTTTTTACCCGTTTTTGCAACATTTGTCATTGATGCTCAGCTCCTATTAGTCGTAGTGTGATGTTATATAGCCTAAAGTCTTCCTCGATAAATGGACTATCCAACACAAAAATAATTTTTCAATTTGAATCAGTAGTTCCTGAGATTAGCGCGTTCAAGCAAACAAACAAACAAACTCTTCAGCTTTATAATATTAGTATAGATTTTAAAGAACTTTTGCGAACGGGAAATAAAAGTAAAAGTTTCAGTTGAAAACTATCGATTGAAAACATTTGTCGAATAAGTCAGTCATAAAATATTTTAAAAAAATTAAAAAATATCTTCTAATATATAAAATTCTCGTGTCACAGTGTGTGTTACCGAACTCCTCCGAAACGGCTTGACCGATCATAATGAAATTTTTTGTGTACATTCGGTAGGTCTGAGAATAGGTCTTAAACTATTTTTTATTACGGCGAAACTTAAGTTCGCCGTTATTATGGCGAAACGTAGTTCGCCGGCACAACTCCTCCGAAACTGCTTGACCGATTTTTATGAAAATTTTTGTGTACATTCGGTAGGTCTGAGAATAGGTCGTAAACTATTTTTTATTATGGTGAAACGTAGTTCGCCGGCACAGCTAGTTATTCATAAAATTTTAGGAATTTTTGCATCTGTAATAATTTGGAGAAAACGGGAGTTAAAAGTAAAATTTCAGTTGTAAAACTATATCGATCGAAAAATTTGACAAAAAATTCCGTCATAAAATTCTTAAATAAATATGAAAACTACCTACTTTTCTATCACCGCGCATCCGCTTGACACATTTCAACGATATTTATAACTTGTGTTGGTTATGAGTTTCGTCTTCACACATCAGCAGTTATGAGTGGGTACTTTTAGGTATTGGTTATGAGATTTTTGGTTATGAGTGGGTGCGAGACCTTTGTAAGGACCATTAAACTGAACAACTCACTACGGGAACAAATCTAAGAAAAAAATCTGTAGTTTCATACAAAACTTCTAGAGGTTAAGATTGGACCTCTTGAAGTTTTGTATGAAACTCGATTTAAATGCATACAGGCCATACAGCAGCAGATTTTTTTGCAATTCGTAAGTTCACAGTCCTACAATGAAAGTTATTCACTTTGATGGTTTGAACCACCTATTTGTATGTCGTAGTATTATTTTATCTGTGATATCGTCAAAATTGTTGGTACACCATAATTTTATTCCGCACTAGTTCCGTTTTGGAGACTTTGAGTACCGGCCATTTTTGTACCATATTTGCATTAAAACAATTAATTGGTAACTAGCTGATGCTAAACATACATTGCTGTTCCACATTGCAATGGAAAAAAGATTTGTGGTTTCATGAAATTTATACATCAGCGTGCAATGAATAAATACCTATCGTAAAAAGCTAACCGCCTTTGGCTATTCACGCATCAATGTTTTACATATTCGCTTATTAGTAGGTAGTAGGTAGTATTCATTTTATTTAATAGTAATAAAGAGTTTGTAGCTTTTATTATTATTTTTCCCAATTCGCACACCGTCAACAAACATTCTCACATTTTACGGGTTGACTGGTAGAGAATGCCTCAGGCATTAAGTCCGCCTTTTGTACACTTGTTGTTATGTTGTACGAAAAAGCTCAAATAAATAAATAAATGTTTGCTAACGGGATCATCATCATTTCAGACACAATGCTCACTATTAGACATAGCCTCCTCCAGGTATTCGATCGAATAGTCTCCCACCACGTTGGATAAAGTGTAGGTGTAAAGCTGGGATCCCACGGTGCGCGATCGTGCGGATTTGATCAGGCACGCACGGCCGAAAACTACGGACGGCCACGCAACGGTGCGTGTCCGTCCCCGGTCCAAAGCCAATTTGTGTCATTTCAAAATGTAGTGAAAGAGAACGTATTGCTGCAGCTGCGGCGCTCGTGGTGTTTTTAGCAGTAATCATAGGTGCTCTAAAAACAAGGCAATGAAAAGGAAACCACGCTGGTGGCTCTCGGCATACAATAACAGTCGTTCAAGGTACTGCACTGGACTGTGCTCCGAGTAGACTCGGGAGGCCCGCGATCGATTCTGTCATCTACCAATGTGTTTTTCGTTTCACGAATTTCATATGTACAGTCAGCATCAGATATATCTAGGCCTACAGGATAATCAAAACTATGTCATTTCCTGAAATTCATTATAATGTACGCATTCAAAACTATCATAATTATCTAAGCACTCAAAGTGTTCTATAAATCTAAGCAAGACCTTTCATAAAAATGTAAGCTGTCAACGTGTTCAAAATTATATACGCACCTAAAGTGATCAAAGGTATCTAGGCATTTAAAGCATTTTGATAGCTGAACTGATTTGGTAATTTATAGACAAAAAGTTTTTAAAAAGGAGGAGGTTCTCAATTCGACTCGTAGATTTTATTGTGTATGTTTCCGCCATTTATCAACTGATCTGGAAAAATCTTTTTGTATTCGAAACAGTATACTCCTGAGGCGGTCTCATTGTCATCAAGTTAGAATCTGATGATGGGATCCCAAGAAAATCAAGGGAGACGTCAGTTTATAGGCACGTCCAACGTCTTTCATGCCTTTTCTGAAGCTGGGTATTTACGTCTGATACTCATCATCTCGTCGTCCACTATTAAGATTGGTCCACTATGCTAAGCTTATAATAAATTTTTTTTTTTAAATATTGACCCTTGCAGGTATTAAGCCTTAGATGTATTCTTTAAAGTTGTTTCTGTGAGCTAGTATTAAATTCACTAAAAAGATTGAAATGGAAATGTTATACAAAGGATAAAAATATTTAAAGAATATTATAACTATTAATTTTAATCTTATTTAGATTAGTTTATTAATTATTTGAGCTTAAGGCGCTACTTTCCCGTTTTATACAATTACGATTAACTGTACTGCCACGAATAAAAAAACATGCAGTTCTCAAATTCATATAATTATGATGTTGTTGAACATTTTATCTCAACATATGGAATACTACTTTGGGGATCGGCAGCTAGTATAGAAAGTATTTTTGTACTCCAAAAAAGAGCTGTTCGCGCTATTTATAATTTACGAGCAAGAGATTCTCTAAAAGATTTATTTAGAGAAATTAATATATTGACTTTAGCAGGACAATACATTTATGAAAATTTAATTTATGCCCATAAAAATTATAATACATTTGAAACCAATTTCCAAATTCACCATTTGAACACAAGAAATAAAAATAAACTTGCTGTTCCAACATACAGGCTTCAAAAAACTAGAGGCTCGTTTATGGGAAAATGTATAACTTTTTACAACAAAGTCCCACAAAATGTTACTGATTTGCCTTTTCATAAGTTTAAAGCGCATGTAAAAAATACTCTATTGAGTAAAGGATATTATAAAGTCAAAGATTATTTGAATGATGCTAAATCCTGGTGTTAACCTAAAGATAAAGAATCATGTTGTTGTGTATAACTATTTATGTAAACAAATATTATTTTGGTAACGACACATTAAGAAAAAAACTGACACATCTAATCTTGTAATGGAAGTTGAGCTCAAACTTTTGCTTTGAGGTCAGCTTTCAATTGACGACTCTGTAATAATACAGGGAGAAAAAAATAGCCCTTGCTGGTTCTTTCCAGTACAAGGTCTCCCGCCGTAGACTTGTGAACCATTGGCGTAGCTGCATTGACGTTCAAAAGCGATTATGTAATCCTAATTGAATAAAGTATATTGACTTTGACTTTGACAACATTCTTAAAGACAGAAACATGATTAATAATATTTCACTCAATAGAAAAAAATCCAAAGATTACTCTGTTCAATATTTTAAAACTGCTGTGAATCAGAAAATAAAACAATAAATGGCATAAAAGTGTTACGAATAGATGTGCATTTTTAATGTCTAGAAAATTGCAAAAATACATTTTTTATTTTGTACTCCAGTTTTCCAAAAATCGAATAAAACATGTAAAAAGTAACGTTTTCGTTCGGTCATGACGCGTAAGCGACATTAGAAGCTATGCGATTATCAACTATATTACCTCGCAATAAAGGAATCGCCATGCACGCGTAGATTTCCAGGAAAATCTTGCCTTAATCATCAAACATAAAAACTTTTAGGATCAAGAAAACTTGACAACTGTATGAAATTAATGTAACGGTTTTACCAGAATTTCTCACACTCAAGATTTTTGCTTTCATATTATAAAAAAAAAAACAAATATATAAAACCCAATAAAACCCAAAAGTTGGGCTGGGGTTTGAACCACGGGCCTCTGGCATATAATTCAACTAGCCAGTGTTCAATGAGCTAATGGCTCGCTTACGTCAGCTTTCGAAATTTTGTATATCTTATTAAAATTATGGCATGACCTGTCAGTTACAATACCAAGCAGCCGCCACATTAATAAAAAAAATCTGAAAAATCTATAGTAAAAACAAACATTTATTTAAATGCAAAATAATTTTGAAAATTGTTTCTCACTATTATTTTATATTTTTTTTATTTAGTGACGACGGCTATCTTGGTTTTAATTTTTAATCGTGTACCTACCTACTGTATTTTTCAAGTCAAGGCAAGTCAAGCCTTTTCATTTGATATCCATATTGTAGGAGTTGTACAAAAATATGTAATCCGCCAGAATGTATTAATGTAGAATGTATTAAGAATGCAGTTACATTCTGATCAGAAGGAAAGGTGTATCCCAAATTTGAGCTCTATCGGACACTGGCAAGTGGGTCAAATTTAACTTGCAACATTTGAGCCGAACATACGCAAAATATACATTGCAAATTAAATAAAAAAAAACGGGGCAAGTTCAATAAAACCATTAAATAAAAACTTTTAATAGATACACAAACATGAGGCGATTCTCACATTGCCCCCCACCTCGCAGCGTAGCGCGAATGTGCGTGGTGTATGTAACTAACGTTGTCTGTAAGTATATCTGTTTGAATTGAAATCATATGAAAATATTAAATGTAAGTATTATCTAAATCTGAATAAATTAACTGAATTTGTTAAAATACTTACGTTTAGTAGTTTTCATTTGTCAACAAAATCCTACTTTCTGCTCATATTTGACCTCTTTCACCGTTTCTTATTTTAGTCCAAATACAAAGTTTTATGTTGTACTGCTTCTAGAATAACGATTTTCCTTGCAAACTTTTAGCAATTTAATATTTTTTGTGTGTGATTGTAGAAAGATAGTACCTAAGTTTTGTAATACCTATGTTATAAGAAACTCGATATTACCATAATCGAATGATACAAATTTAATATTATTATCCAATTCACACAGGTAAAACCGTAGGAATAGCTTTGTTTACGTTCTACGTTGCCTATATATGAATTCAATGTCAAAAATAATTTACCATGAAACGTCAATGAAGATTGCCTAAACAAAAGACATATCACTGACATCATGCACAAAATGAAAGAGAAAGACTTACATTATGAAAGAAAACATTATTTTTTATTCGTTACATTATAGTACCCCATGCATAATACACCGTGACCTCTCGGCTTAAAGTCGATTTTTCCCATATGCATAGATTATTTGACCACTTTTATTGCCTAGTTACCGGTGAGCAGTTTGAACGTGTATATAATATTGAGCACATTGTCCATTTACATTTAATGGCAAGTTCAGCAGCTTACATTATTTAAACAATTTGGATGCGTACAATAATTTGGTCACATTAACTGACAATATTAATTTGAATTCTTGTCCATCAGATCTTTTTGACTATGTGGGATGCCAAGATTCTTATGATGCTGACTGTACATTTATCTGACGCTCTTACGGTGAAGGAAAACATCGCGAGAAAACCTGCATACACCTGCGAAGTAATTCAAAGGTATGTAAAGTCAACCAATCCGCACTGGGCCAGCGTGGTTTGGCTAAGGCCTAATCGCCCTTTTTTTTTTTAAGGACGGGAAATCCTTCTTACGGATTCGACAAAGGGCCGACTGACGGGGCCACCCGTCAGTCGCCAGCCACTGCCGGACTCGGGTAGAAGACCCCATACTCGGCTAAAACCCCTCCAGATACTTCTACCTCCGTAGGGACACAATCGGGATCGGCGTTAGCCATTCCCCGATTGCGCCCCCTGGAGGGTTGCCTGGCGCAAGCGCCAGGACTTCCTCTACGGGAAGGCCTAATCGCCCTACCATAACTGGTCAGGGTAGGCTCGTGCCCCTCGGTGGGGACGTATATGAGCTGTGATGAAGGTACTTATGCAACTTTAAAAATAAATTGTTCTTTTTTTATCATTGGACTACTTTCTAATTATTATTTCTAGTCTAAACAAAAAACATCGCATTAGTAAGCGAGTGCGCTGCAGCTCTCAGCAAAATGATTAGGTTTTAACATGCTCGTCTGTGTTTATGCGGACTACCCCTCACGTGTACGCACCGCACCTTTGAAGTTCGCCGCGGCCGCACCGTGACGGACGTGTCTGCGCTACCGCGGACGATACCATTGCCACGGTGCGTCGGTGCGGGCTGGTGCGCGTCCGTCCGCAGAATCGCTCACCGTGGGATCCCAGCTTTAGGAGCAATAGCATAAAAAATCCAGAACTCGCACTAGTTTTCGACTATTTTAAGCTATTGCTACTTACGCCTACACTCTATCACCATTCACTTAGGTTAGATGTAGGCCTGGCCTTCTAGGCCAATAGTATATTCGTTGAGAAGTTATACAAAATTAAAAAAGCCTGGGTTCGAAATGTGGAAACGAATGTCAATGAGCTCGATCTGTCAACTGTTCAACTGAACAGTAAAATACGGGACCCTCGGCCCTCGATACGTGAGCACAGTCTGTGACGTGAGTGTGTCCAATTCGCACTTGGCCGGGTTTATTTTCAGTCTTCATCATGGACATACAAACTTGGACTTCTTTTTTTCAGGTCCGTGTCTTCATTATGCTTTTCTAAGCTATTGCTTGGTATTTTTTTGTAGGTCCATGGGTCCATGTTGGTTGGCCGGTCAAATACAAGATACCTAATGAATTCTCTCATCTAAGTGACTATTTTTCCGTGGTCGGTGGTGGTATGTTTCGTGCCGTGGTCATTAGGTATTTTTTTCTTGAAAACGTGCTGCCGAAGCTATTTTCACAGTAATTATTGCCATGTAGCTTACCTTCTGTTTCATATTGTTCTTCGTCTGCCATAATTTGTTGATTAAACTTATAATAAATAGGAATAAAATTGGCACACAATCCGTTTCGTTCTCAAAATGCATTCAATTTGTGCGTTTCAACATTTTTTTATTGAATTGGTACCTAACCTTCGTACATATTTACCTTCAATGTTTTGTTGCTTGGATACCAGTGCGTGCTTAGTAGTCTGTGGATACCAGAAGCTTATAAACAAGCTGCTTGCTTGGATACAAAGGATACAATACAAAGTCATTATTAAAATAATGCCTTGGTTACACGTAATGACAACGTGGTATAACGAGTTCGGTGGCGAGACAGTGCTCTCGACTTCGTTGAGTGTTCGGTCAAGTTAGTAGCAGCGTAGGGTAGAAAGGCACACCGGGCGATTTTGTATTGAACAGCCCTACTTGAAATAAAACACCACATAGTAAACAGGCTTACGAGACATTTTACTAAAATCACGGATCATTATGGTAGTATTAAAAATCTATGAACATCATCAATTCTATCACATCGTCAAAATTATTGAGAATGAGGATCCGTAACGATTTTAACTATAAATGTAGCTTTGTAGACAATTAAAAAACAATATAAATGGTACCATTTTTTTTCTACGATGAAAATTGTCGAAATTATAACGAAAAAACAGATCGCTCCGTCAAGCGGCCGCCTGGCAGGCGTGTGACGTCACACGACACGTTCTAGGCAGACTCCGCATCGGTGCTAGCTATCACTCCCGAGTTTTCGACTAGTAGCCGCGCGCAGCGTTTAATGCTTAATCGTATTATATACCTATATTGTTTTTTTAATGTCATAGTGGTAGTAGTATTTAAGAGGTACAGTACAGTTTGAGCAATGAGTAATAAACTAGAAATCGGTTTTGTGCAAGGTCAATCGGATAAACTTCCTAATTTTGACATTTTTATGGAATCTGGTTATCTGATTACTTACCCATTTAAAGTACACCAGTGCCGAAATCCGTGGTTGGAAACTTCAAAGGTAAGTGAATAAAGCTACATATTTTAAATTAAAATAATAATATGTAGGTTATTGACCTCTAAAGTTATGTCACTAAGTTATAAACTAGTATTTACCTTTGAGTATTTCTTTGGTTCTTATCTATGTTTAAAACATTCAAATATATATTTTTTGATGTAGGTAGGTATAGGTTGGTATTCTGAGCTAGGGTTGCCAGAATTTTTTCCAGCGTATAAGGGACAAATTATTAAATAGGCAAAAAATATGGGATTTCAGTTTTTTACCCGGGACAAAGAAGAATTATATTTAGTGACATTTTAAAATTCTATTGTTAATATTTTTCCCAACCGAGTCAGTTTTAACTATTTTTATTTCTTAAAAAGTAATTATAACTTTTGTACATTTTTTCATAAATCATTGGCCTGTCGCAAAACAATAATCGATAGATTTCATAATAAAAAACCGGCCAAGTGCGAGTCGGACTCGCCCACGAAGGGTTCCGTACGATTTATGACGTATTAAAAAAAACTACTTACTAGATCTCGTTCACTTTAAACCAATTTTCGGTGGAAGTTTACATGGTAATGTACTATCGAGGTCTCTCGTGCCTTACCACTTTGTAGAAATATTCGTTTGAAAGCGGATCGAATCGGACACGCCCACACGACCCATACCTATCCCTGATTGGCTACGTATTTACTACTACGTATTTACTACGATTTACTACGGCCAATCATAGACAGACATCTGGTTTCATTGAAATCGCTCTTGGTGTCAGTCTGCTTTACGCTTTACTATTGACGAATAACGTTAACGAATACTAACTAAAACATTTGTAACTATTGACTTATCAAGAAATTGTAGTACCTACAAATAAATTGTAGCAGAAAATGCGCATAAAAGCGACAAAAGCAGTTTTATTGAAACGCTATCACGACGCGACAACGACGTTAAGATTAGCGGAATTAGGGCCCTGGTCGTTGGTTTTAGTTGATTTGTTTACTGAAAAATTGATAATTTTTGGCTTTGGTGCCCGTTTTGTGTAGGCGACAGGCTGGAGTACTGTATGGCCCAAACTGCCAGATGTGGCTTTGAGTGTAAAACCTAGTTTTAACAAAGTGTTACCTATAGCTCTGCTACAGCTAGACCCCTTTTGGGATTATAAGCGTAATTTATGCATATATGTATGTAAACCTATCTATGAATGTTACCGTCACAAAAATGTTTCCATTTTTCAATCTGGGCGTGCAGCTTATGGCGATGAAGCCGTAGCTTAGGTGCAAGTAAAGAGAACAGAGGCCCAATTCAGCTAATAATCTACAGCCGAATCGAAACTGAACCGATGCGGTCAACCAATCGGAGCGCTTATATTGCCTTTCAACGCCTCGATGACGTGATAATGTGGCGTTCTGGGTGGTGATTTTGTAACTCATTGGTTGATCGGCAATCGTTATCAAACTGGATTACTTAATAAAGAAAAGCGGAATTAGGTTTATTTGCTATAAGTATTGGTTGATTTATTCAACAAATATACCAAGACTACTAATACGACGACATTTCAAAATGTTAAACATATTAAAAATCAGTTTTAATCAAACAGAGTTATCAAATCTATACGATAGCCGATGACCGATGAGTTACAAAATCACCCCCCTGATTAGTCGATCGCAACGGTTCAGTTTCGATTCGGCTGTAGCTTATTAGCTGAATTGGGCCTCTGGCCACATTGTGCACTGTTAAACCCAGAATAACGTCAGAACACAAATAGATTCACTATATCATTATACGGTCTAATATTGCATGGACTCATACAACGGTTAGTCTCTCTCTACTCGTTTACTGTAGGTAGGATACAAGTCTCCCTGCCTGCCACAAAGAGAGTGTTTTTTTTTTTTTTTTTTTCATTGAGTGTAGCAAGCACTAAACAAGAAAACATTCAACCTTACTTAAAAGAATAATAATAATAATAAACGATTTATTGCACACAAAGATATAGAAACAGAAATTTTTCAAAAACAACACAGATGTTCAGCACAGGTGGCCTTATCTATACTAATACTAATAATATTATAAAGAGGAAAGATTTGATTGTTGGTTTGTTTGTATTGAATAGGCTTCGAAAGTACTGAACCGATTTTGATGTAAGTTGGTTGGTATAGGGATAGTTCTGGGAGCCTGCGGGTAGTCGTCCGTGGGGTGACGGCTGCCTGCATTGCACAGGTTCCTGCGATAGTGGGGGTGCTCCGTGGGGTGTCACGGACCCCCCATGCCTCTGACGGACAGAGAGCGGTGTGCCTGCGGGCGAACGCCGGGCGGGGTATGACGGGGATAAATGTACCAGCGTGCAACTCCCCCTTCCCTGCCTACCTGGCGAGCTGCTGAACCCCGGGGTGGTTTAGTTGGTAGGTCGGCGAGTCACCTTCTCGTCGGAGTCCAACATAACCCTGTACCCCCCAGTGCAGGGTATCAATGAGGATTCCCCCCGAAATCAAAAAAAAAAATGGTATAGGGATAGTTCGAGACCAGGGGAAGGGCATAGGGTAATATTCCTACGGGAAAAAATAAAATTCCCACGGGAAAACAAAAATAACGCGGGCGAAGCTATTGCTAATAAGCAATCTCCTCCAGTCAACCTTGGACCAGGGAATTACATAAAGGAAATTAAAAAAACACCATAATCTATTATGTAAGTTGGGTAAAGGATACAAAAACAACTGTTGTCGAAATTTCAAGATCGCATTAACAAAACAAGCCGAACGTTTTATAACTAAATATTCAACATGGCTGAACGGTGCATTAGGTTCGAATAACGCATAGTATATGCAAGAATTGAGAGACGAAGGCGGGTCGGAAAAAGCTTCGATTGTTGCTATAATGCGAAGCTCTAATACAAACGAGAAAAAGGTGATGAAGAAAAAATATTTCATGAAACCATCAATATGAAAAGTTTCTCTGTAGATGAAGCTTTGTAGTCTAGTCGAGAAGTCGAAAACCTGCGAAAAATAGTTGACCGTCTCCTAAAAATATGGTTGATAGCTCTTATAATGTCTTTGGCTTAAACGATCCGGAATGGCATCTAGAAAAAGACGTTTTTTGGATTTTTTCTGCCGAAGAAAATTACAATTGTTATTAACAAAAAACTGAAAAAAATAGTCGTCCAGCTTTTTGGCTAAATCTCAAAGAGTATAAGTGATACCTCAAATATTATAAAAGTTTCTGAAAGAGCAGGAAATTTTAGTACAAAAGTTGTCGACTCCCGGAATTGTAGCTCCAATATTTATAATTTTTATTTAACGTTGAAAATAGGCATAACATTGAAAATATTTCGCGCGGCAGTTTCGGCATGCGCGCGCAGCTACTGTAGTGAGCGGAGCTCTTAAATAATTTTTTTATGCAATTAAATATTAATTAAAAAATTTGAAAAAATTCAGGTGTCATCTAGAGACTTGATTGATGGTGAATGCTTAGACTCACTGTCTGTAAATGCTGGTGTCCCCCAAGGATGTGTGCTTTCACCTACACTATTCCTTCTGCATATCAATGATATGCTGCAAATCAGCAGCATTCATTGTTATGCAGACGACAGCACGAAATACGCCTTCTATAACGGCCGTGCGAACTTTTCTCGGGAAAAGTCATTGAGTGCCGGAATAAACTTGTGTCTGATATTGAAACTTTATTAGACCACCCACCCACCCCACCCACGCCACCGCAATAGAGTTCATTCGTACCACCTGGAACCGATCTCGTCTAACACAGTTCGGTTTCAGCGTTCATTTCTTCCACGTACGTGCCGACGGAACGAGCTCCCAGCTGCGGTGTTTCCTGAGCGCTACGATATGTCCAACTTCAAACGAGGTTTAAAAAGAGCACTTCTCTCCAGGTAGGCAGCAACTGAGCTTTGCCCTTGGCATTGCAGATGTCCATGAGCGGTGGTTACCACTTACCATCAGGTGGGCCACTTGCTCGTCTGCCACCTATAGCAATAAAAAAAAACTTTATTAGAGAAAGTCTCTAACTGGGGTCAGCTTAATTTAGTCCATTTCAACCCCTCAAAGACACAGGTTTGCGCGTTCACCGCAAAGAAAATGCCACTTGTCGTATCTCCTAGCTTTCAGGCCATTCCCCTAACTGCCTCAGCCAATATTGGGATCCTTGGTGTCGACATATCGAGCGAAGTCCAGTTCCGTGGCCACTTAGAGGGTAAAGCTAAATTAGCTTCTAAGAAGCTTGGTGTGCTCAATAGATCGAGACAGTATTTCACTCCGGCGCACCGCCTTCAGCTTTACAAGGCGCAGGTTCGGCCTCATATGGAATACTGTTCTCATCTTTGGGCTGGAGTACCCCAATACCAACTTCTCCCACTGAACCGCATTCAACGGAGAGCGACTCGAATCGTCGACTGCCAGGAAATTTCAAATCGGCTTGATACCTTGGTGCTGCGTAGAGATGTCACTTCGCGATGCATCTTCTATCGTATTTATTACGGGGAATGCTCTGAGGAATTGTTCGGACTTATACCTGCCGCCTCTTTCCGCCATCGTTCCGCACGGCAAAAAATCGGCACTTAGATGGTTGGCAGTCCACAACTGTGCGTTTCTCTCGAAGTTTCCTGCCTCGCACAGTCAAACTTTGGAACGAATTGTCGCCTGCGGTATTTCCGGACCGATACGACCTTCAAACATTCAAAAAAAGAGCGTATTCCCACCTCAAAGGCCGGCAACGCACTTGTAACTCCTCTGGGGTTGCGGGTGTCCATGGGCGACGGTAATTACTTACCATCAGGTGATACGTCTCCTATCCCATAAAAAAAAGAAAGAGTGTCGGGGATAGAACGGAACCCTGGGGTACTCCGGCATTCACCGGCATAAGCCGCAAACCACATCCATCTAAAAGGACAGTCAGCCACCCAGATACAGAGCTGAACAGAGAGACATAGGACGGAAGTTTAAATAATTTTATTATTGTGGCGAAACGTAGTTCGCGGGCACAGCTAGTAGATATACTGACACGACACGACACGACATGTAAAAATGACTGTTTCGTTGGTGGAGGTAAAAATATCATTAGCACTGGCAAAGCTGCCCCCGTTGTCATATATACAATACAGTAAGTTGTGTTACTGGTGTTATGACTTTTTTTACAATACCGAGATCCTGAAATCAAGACGTACATACCACTATTTTATTTTTTGTTATATCTTAATTATTGACAAAGTTACGATAAGCTCAATCACAGTAAGTTTTATGAAGATTCAACCGTTCCTTAAAACAAGGGCAGTAAGTAGACTTACTGTAAAAAAATTATGTTTTATTTAATATTTTCTCAGGCATATTTACCGTAACTAAAGTCACTGTAGATTGTTATTATTGAAACCGTATTTCGTTATACATGTTTACAGTAAGTATAGTTACTCTATTTATAGTTTAAGTAATTCATAAAAAAATAAAACTGATCCGTTAGTATACAAGTAAGTAAGTGAGCGCATAATACTTACTGTAACTATGCTAAATACATGTTATAAATAAAACCAAAGTTATTTTATCAATCTAACGGTAAAGTTGATAGTTATTGTAAATATGTTTATGTTTTTTGATCGTCTTATTTAAACGTAACTGGGCTTTATTTATTGTCTTTTTAGTAAATATTATAAACAGTAACATAATTTCATCATCAAGTTAAGAAAAACTTGCGTGACACCAAAGTCTATGATTTTGACGAATATATTGCTCATGTAAAAAGTGTGAGTTGCAAAAAAACTATCGCAAAACAAATGAACTTTAAAGATTTTTATGATTATGATTAAATTGATGAATTTATATCGCAACACAAGATTCAATATTTTTCACCTCGTATTTACTTAAAGCAAAAGTCATCACATATATCAAAGCAGAAAGAGGCTATTTTAACTTAAAATTTAGGAAAGATTAAAATGACCAAGACCCTTGATCAATGTTATCGAAAGAGTACACCTCCGAGGTGGTCCCATTGTCACCATGTCATCCCCATCATCTGATGATGGAATCCCATCAAACCGAGGGAAACCCTTAAATATCATAGGCACGTCCAACGTGTTTCGTGTCTTTTCTCAAGATATTCAGGTATTTCCGTCTGGTAGTCATCATGTCATGTTACTGAGCTGATGACGGAAGGTTTCTGGATTTCGGGAATAATTATTTCAAAGCTGTTTGGAGAGAAATACGTTTTATTTTAAGTTATTCTGGTGTTTGCCTTGACTCAAATTCTAATATACTAACTTCACTAAAATGAATAAAATTTGACACCAACTCCAATATATACGGTGATGATTTATGACTTTTTGGTGTTATTGAAGTCGGTTTTATTTTTTTTGTTTCACGAATGTGATTGTGCTATTAAGTCGAAAATTAACCGTTTTAATTATAAGTAAGACTAATATTCGTATGATTTTAAATAAGTGAGAGATTTTAACTCAGGTAAAATTTAGTGAGACTAGAATTCCTAAGAGTATGATTGTTTAAATCTATAATAATTATAAAACTGTTTGAATAATTGTTGGGGATACTATTAACAAATGGAGGCTGTTATAATAAGACTAACTGATAATTCACATTGATGTAACTTTTTAATATTTTAGATTATTACGCATATTTTTTGACTTTTGAGAGCTCTAATAACTTATAAATAAAGTTAGAGTAAATTAACTTAGTGCCTGGCAAATGTCGGCAAAACTTGATTTTTTTTAGTAGGATTGACTAATTGCACATCATTTTTCTATCTTTACATACGAACGTGAACGTAAACTGAAGATTGGGGAACAGACACTGGATTTTTGGGCATTCACATTTCTTTATATAGAGTTATAGAGGTATTTACAGTAACTTGCATGAACAGGATATTTTGTTAAGTATATTTACAGTATGTTACCGACTTACTGTAAATATGTTTAAGAAAGTGTTGGTTGGGGTGATAGAAGTGGTAACTATAAGTACATTTCGATAGATTAAAAAAAAACTATTAATATTAAACAAATAAATTACATTTAGGGTTAATCTACGCAAGTTTATCTATTGTTATGATTGTTATTCGTTTAAATGTCTGACTTATCTGCTATAATCAATATGATACATTAATTTAAAAATTTTGAAACAAAAGTGCGATTTCCCGCTATTTAATTTTTTTGACTTACTGTAATTACAATAACGGGGGCAGAAAGGTCGACCGACTTTTCCTTAGCATTTTGGTTTAAACATTCACCAACTATTTGTTCCTTATAGTCAGTGCTCGAATTGAGCAGGATCGCGCCGGAACGCCGTTCCGGTTCGTGAAAATTTATGAAGTTACCGTTCCGTCTCGTGGAATACGGCGGAATAGCGTTCCGGTTCGTAAAATTGATCGTAAAACTTTTAAAAACTTTTAAAAAGCGCGCGCTCGGCACAGCAGTGCCTCGCGCCTATTATCGGCCCGTTCCAGATAAGCATTTTTAGCCATAAATACCAACATTTTTAGCATCTCTGCGTTTCATTAACCGGTGATGCTATTTTTTCTTGCTGGTTGTCATGCGTTTCATTTAAGCATTTTTAACACGAAATGCTAGCATCAAATACCCATGTTAATAGATGGGTCCTCTGATACCACTTTTTGACAGCTTTCAAATTTGACATTTGGAATCTTTTTTTCATGAATCAAAAAGGATTTTCAGCGGATTTAAAAAAAATATTAAAGATATTTATAGTATTGGCCAATTCTGATTTATATTATTAAAAATTTTAAGTGGCTGGACTAAGTAGGTGAGGTGTCAAAATTCAGCACGAAAAATCAGTACCTTGCGTTTATTTGTAACAATTAGGGCGGCTAAAAATGTCAACATTTCTTATATGAAACGTAAAACGAGGCTAACATCTGCCCCCGTAGCACGTCCACCAAAACACAATATGATAAAGCGGTTTATCGCGGTGAACTGTCAAAATACAATAGGATTTCGCCGTATTTTGACAGTTCACCGCGATAAATCGCTTTATCATATCGTGTTTTGGTGGACGTGCTACGGGGGCAGATGTTAGCCTCAGAAAGTAGCAGTGCTTTATCTGGAACGCAGGGTATGACTGACAATTCGTGTAACATCGTGCATGTTCGTTCTCTGCCGCTCGGCCGCCCGGCCGCCCGCCTGGCTCACTCCATCCCTCGCGCACTTCATGTATTGAGATCGCTTTGCGAGTTCGTTCACGAATATTCACGATGTAGGTATTTTCGTATGCGGATTGCAAATATGGCGTTCAAACTTCAAAGGTCATTGCATGGAATGATCCAAATGAAAATATTTTCTTTTGGAGTTGCGTGTGTTATTTTTATGTTATTTTTTTGTGTTGTTTAGCATATGCCTAAAACCTAAATTATTAGAATTTGGAAAATAATTTGACCAATTTCCGCTTATCGTCGGGGGCCACTTAAGGCACGAGACCTCGTATTGATACGGCGGTAGTTATGCCCCTGTGGATGATAGAGCATACTCAGTGCACTGTTTGTATGTGTAATGATTCCTTTGCCTTATGAAAATTAGAAGGCATTGAGACATGCGCTGTGGTCCGAGATACGCAAATATTACTAACATTGTGTTTGTTGAACTAATAAACATTATTAATAAAAAATAAACATTAATGAGCCCTTTGCCTTCACAGAATGGGAAAATGATCTAAAAAAAATCCATATAACTGGACATTTCAAACTGTCATCTAGTATTTTATTTACTAACACTACGATCAGCCACCCACGTATAAAGGGAAGCAGACCAAACTCATCGTTCAAAAAGCGTGGCAACTTTACCACATATAAAAATTACTTACTCACACACAATAGTACATTATGATACGAGTGCGCTATGTTGGTAATTGCGTACGAGTACGTAGTAACTAATAGGTAATCTGTGGTACGAGGCGATATTGTGCGCGAGCCGCAGGCGAGCACGACAAGTAAGCAGAGTACGTAATGACCAATGCGCGCGTGTATCATACGACGTTTTTCAACACACTTGTGAGGAAAATAAAAGATCTTGTGGTATTAATATTTTTCTGAAAATGACTGCGCTTTTTTATCAATCTTCCACTGCATGAAAGTATCGTATGCCTTTCTTCTTCACTTGGAGTCGACATATTTGTAGATAATCAATTATAAATTACAATAAAAAGGCAAAAAATTTCAATAGCGGGAAAATGCCGCGCGCCTTTTTTTTTCGCGCGCTGCCCGGGCTTGGCTAAACTCTTCATACAGCCAACAAAAAAGGGCCCAACAGCCAAAATTCAAAACTAAATAAACCGAATATTTTAGTTTTTAAAAAACAAGTTTGTGTGAATTTTTAATAATTTATTATTGTTTTTTTTAAATGTCGTTGTTAATTTAATATTTAAGTAACCAGTAGTAGGCTGTTCATTTGTTTCCAATTAGCAGCCGCATAAAGTCGTGTTAGTAAAAAAGTGTATTACGCGACAAATTTAAGAATGCGTACTGGAAATACATTTACTTTGCAATCTTGAACAAATTAGAATTTGTCGTGTTAACATTACCGCATTTAGATTATGTAAAGTGAAAAGCACTCGTAATGAGACCCACTTTACGAGCAAGTGTGTTGAAAACAATATTACGAGGGTATTCTGGCAGAACCGAATAAGTGCATTATATGTTAAAATAATTGAAATAACCTACTTTTTAAAACGACAAAATACAAAATTGTTCCAAGTTATCCGTTTTTACCTGTAATTATTTTGGAATTACTGTATTTAAAAAAACCAATAAGTGTATTTGTATTATATTACTCGGCTTTGATCAGTCTGAACTTCTTTATTGTGTAGATACCATGGTAATTATAATTGAATTATATCAAGAGAAAGCAATCAACAGAAAATCACACATCTTCCTCACAAGACAGCAAACCCTCTTTTTAGGGTTCCGTAGCCAAATGGCAAAAGACGGAACCCTTATAGATTCGTCATGTCTGTCTGTCTGTCCGTCCGTATGTCACAGCCACTTTTCTCCGAAATTATAAGAACTACACTGTTAAAACTTGGTAAGTAGATGTATTCTGTGAACCGCATTAAGATTTTCACACAAAAATAGAAAAAAAGCAATAAATTTTGGGGTTCTCCATACATAGAACTGAAACCCAAAAATGTTTTTTTCACCAAACCCATACGTGTGGGGTATCTATGGATAGCTCTTCAAAAATTATATTGAGGTTTCTAATATCATTTTTATCTAATGTGCAATTAGTTTGGCGAGAGACACTTCCTAAGTGGTAAAATGTGTGTCCCCCCCTGTAACTTCTAAAATAAGCAAATGATAAAACTAAAAAAAATATATGATGTACATTACCATGTAAACTTCCACCGAAAATTGGTTTGAACGAGATCTAGTAAGTAGTTTTTTTAATACGTCATAAATCGTACGGAACCCGTCATGGGCGAGTCCGACTCGCACTTGGCCGGTTTTTTTAACATCTTCAGGAACACTAATCACAGTCCTCAAGCTTTTATACCAAAGCTCCATTACCTCTGGTATTATGTTCTTTTTAAATATAAATAATCCTTTTTTGGTCTCCAATATATACTGTCTAGTACAGAGTATTTAAGTAAAAATCTTTAACACGTGCGCACGCGGCAGACCTTCAAAAAGACTTAAAACGTTAACAAGCAGAACTAACAAAGATTCTCATCTGCTTTTGCTTCTGAAGTGGAGCATCAACATTACTTGTAGGTAACATGCAAAACATAACAAACTCACTTATTCTGTTTTGCCTGTCAATAAAACTCAGAAGTAGTTTTGTTCTAATAGTGAGAGAGAACCAAATAAAATCCAATGTATTGATTTATCTGTAAATATTGAATTAAATATAGCTGGTTTTATGAGTAAAGCGAGTAAATGCATTTATTTTATCAATAAGAGATTATATTACTTTCTGCTTTTAAATTTTAATGAGAAAATGCTAGTTAACTGCTTTACACACAGAAAAATTCTGTAGTAATGGCTTTTGCAGTTATTTGATGTTACTAGATAAAAAAGCAGAAAAAACTAAGAATGCTGATTTATGTAACAATTTTTTATTAATTTTTGCACTTATTCGGTTCTGCCAGAATACTCTCGAATACGCCATTTGTGTATTATTTTGACAAAAATAACACACAATAAATATGGAGACTATTACGGTTTTGGAAATGTTTATGTGTGCGTTAGTATCGCCATCATAGACGAAAGACAGAAATAGCGATATATCATGTCACTTTGGAGTGAAAGTAATTACTTATGACAAATGTGTGAGTAAAATTATGTTGTCTGCTTCCCATTTTTTTTCTCCCTGTTAGGGGAAGGCAAAGGAAACTTAGTCCATACAGCCTAGTCTTTAGTATTTGGATTATATTAAATCTATCTCGTTTTGAAATTAATTATTATTACATTTGTTACTTTTCCTTTTTTTTTAATAATCATACATTATTTTTATTAATTTTTTTTATATTATATTTTTCTTTACCCCTTTTGATGAGGAACTTAAAATTACTAGTTAGTAGTAAACAAACTGAAAACAACTCATAAAAAGTTACTTTCATTTTATTTGCTTTGAATTTGAAACTATAACACCCATAAATAAAAATTGTCGCTAAAACATCCGTCAATTGTTTGTGTTTGACGTATCAATCAAATCAAACCAATCCAAAAAACATGGAAACATAACCTTCAACGAAAATTTTATAAACTTTCAGTTAACTTTTACAAAACTTAATAAGATTTTATCAAAAATAAATTTACACAAGACGAAGAAAAAATGGACGCTAAAAGTCGCGAAAACCAAATCTATAAACAACGCCTAAATTTCTCGAACAGTGTTCATAATGAATTTATACAAGGGAAGATAAGTTTCAGAGGCGCGTTCAGCGCCTCTGGGTGTAGTTGTCCGGTTGTTTTTTAACTCGCTCAAAGGCGTTAAACGGATTGCAGCAACCAAATCTCTTATCTCCCTCTTTCACATGATTTTTTATTTCTCTCTCTTTCTAGTAAATGACATTATAGAATATGGCCGCCAATATCATCCAATCACGTAAGAGTATTTCAGTCATAAACGTCAGAGCGTTTTACAACCATCAAATTCGATGGTTGTCGAAGTACAACTTTTCGCTCTAACCCCGTTCAATGCCTTTGAGCGTGACAACCGGGTGAAACAACCGCCCGTTCAAGACCTTTGAGTGTCGGCGCGAGTTACAACCGAACAACCATCGAATTTGATGGTTGTAAAACGCTCTGACGTTTATGACTGAAATACTCTTACGTGATTGGATGATATTGGCGGCCATATTCTATAATGTCATCTACTAGAATGAGAGAGAAATAAAAAATCATGTGAAAGAGGGAGATAAAAGATTTGGTTGCTGCAACCCGTTCAACGCCTTTGAGCGAGTTAAAAAACAACCGAACAACTACACCCAGAGTTGCGTTCCGAGGGTCAGAGTAATGCAACCGAGAGTGTTTTTCACACTCGCTCCGAGGTTCAGAACGGGTCGGTTGCTATCTTTTTTTTTAGTTTGTATCTTGCCGATCAAGATCAAGCAAAGGGCAAAATATTACTAATCCTTACTATGAAATTAACAGTAAATATCCATTTTTCTGCTTAAAAATAATTACAACACATAGAAATCACTATATTTCCCTAGTATTAGGCTTAAAAGAGTTCAAAGTAGTGTTATTTAATAAAATAATAAATAATTAGCGTATTTTTGACATCGACATTGACATAAAATCTGTCAGAGTGTTTTTTACCCTACGCTCGAGTTGGTTGTTTGGTTGCATCACTCGAAGCTTCTGAACGGGCACAGAGTGTACTAACCGCCTGTCAGAGCGTTTTTTACCCCGAGGCTCTGAACGGGTCGGTTGCTGTCAGAGTGCACTCGGAGTGCACTCGAGTGTAGGTTCTGAACGCAGCTCTGAGGCGCTGAACGCGCCTCTGAGTTGCGTTCCGAGGGTCAGAGTAATGCAACCGAGAGTGTTTTTCACACTCGCTCAGAGGTTCAGAACGGGTCGGTTGCTATCTTTTTTTTTAGTTTGTATCTTGCCGATCAAGATCAAGCAAAGGGCAAAATATTACTAATCCTTACTATGAAATTAACACTCAATATCCATTTTTCTCCTTAAAAATAATTACAACACATCGAAATCACTATATTTCTCTTGTATTAGGCTTAAAAGAGTTCAAAGTAGTGTTATTTAATAAAATAATAAATAATTAGCGTATTTTTGACATCGACTTTGACATAAAATCTGTCAGAGTGTTTTTCACCCCACGTTCGAGATGGTTGTTTGGTTGCATCACTCGAAGCTTCGGAACGGGCACAGAGTGTACTAACCGCCTGTCAGAGCGTTTTTTACCCAGAGGCTCTGAACGGGTCGGTTGCTGTCAGAGTGCACTCGGAGTGCACTCGAGTGTAGGTTCTGAACGCAGCTCTGTATTGCACACTCCGCGGAACTGACTCACTTGAAGTATACAAACGACTGAGCTCATCGTAGTATCTCTATATAGTTTGTGAGCTCATCCAATCCAATAGCACAAGGCGCTGAATGCTATATGATGAACAGGAGAATATGATGTGAGCTATCGTCTGTTCTTCATGGGAAGAACAAAAATTACACGTACTACTATTAATAATATTTAACCTTGAAAGATGGAAATTGAGGCGGCAATGACCAAAGCGAAGGCGATTTATACACGAATAAAACTTTCTACATATGTACATGGAGCTACGACAAAACCACGGGTTATAGTTAATTGGTACGTTAAGTGAAGCGTACCATAATCCTTTATTTTCGACTTCATTTACATTAATTCTGTGATTATATTTTTCTACTAATCTTTGCGTTAAAAGAGGAGTACAATCTGTAAAAGGTAATGACACACTTGTCTCTACTTGAGCCATTGAATCAGGAAGAGTACAAATACGTTTAGCCAAAAAGTCAGCCTTTTCATTTCCATAGATTCCCACATGAGATGGAACCCACACAAAAACTATGTTTATTTTGTATTTATTAACAATTTCAAAATAAAGTTCTTTAATAGTATGAATTATGTAATTTGTTGAAGCTTTAAGTTTACTTTTTTGTAGATTTTTTAAAACACTCATACTATCACTTACAATAACCCAATGCACACATTCTTGTTTGTGATTATTTATGTGTCTCAAAGCTCCCAATATAGCAACAGCTTCAGCTGTAAAAATGGAGGCATGACAGTTGATTTTTTTGCTTAACCCAGTTTTTGCACCTGCATCGAATAGAGCAAAGGACACATTCGTGTCAGTCTTTGAGCCATCTGTATACAAGAACTTATAATGTGAATACTCTGCAAACATGCAATATGCATCCTCTTTTGTCTTAATATTATCTTTTATTATTATTTTTATTGCAGGAAATTTGCTGGAATATGAACCTTCATAACAAGGAAGAATAGATGATCTATGTACATTCAAGGAATCTAAATAAGTAATAAATGAAGTTAAATTCTGAAGAAGATAAAAAGATCCAATCTGGGAAGAAGAAAGAGATGAAGAACAAGACATCAAGTTGGACAAAAGATGATGATTTTTTAAACTGTACATTTTAGATATAAATCTTTCTTTTAAGTACATAAATCTAATTTTTATTGGAGGTAAATTACATTCTACTTGCATAGATATGATAGGTATACTTTTAAAAGCTCCAGTGATCAATCTCATAGATTTATTCTAAATTTTCTCTAAAATATCAGTAAGTTTAAGATCAGCAGCAAAGCATAAAAAGCCATACTCAAAGTGACTACGAACAATTGATTTAAATAGAAGCAACAATATTTTTGGATCTGCTCCCCAATTCGTTGACGTAAGGGATTTTAAAATGTTGTATGCTTTATTAGCTTTAGTTGAAACTTCTTGAATGTACTTTTTCCAAGAAAGATTGCTAGTAAATATGATGCCTAAAAATTTTGCTTCCAGTGACGTGGGTATAGCAATACCATTATAATAGATAGGTGTCATGTTGAATGTTCTCTTACCAAATACAACTAATTTTGATTTAGAGGGATTGATTTGAAGATTTAAATAATTGAAATAGGATTTTAACTTTTTTAAAGAGTTGTTAATTGCATTTGATGCTATAGCTAAATTATCGCCAGATATATACACAACTAGGTCATCAGCAAACTGTAGATTTTTGACATCACTTCCCAAAATCAAATTTAAACGCCTTATATACAGTGTAAATAACAAAGGTGATAAGATTCCACCTTGACAAACTCCAGTATATGACAATCTAGGACCAATCAAACTATTATCATGCTTAACATAAATTTTCCTTCCTAACAAAAAATTGTTAAGCCAATTTATTATTTTATGGGGGATACCAATCAATAGTAGTTCTTTACAGAGCACATTAATATTAACACTGTTAAATGCACCTGCTGCATCAAAAAATACAGCCAAAAGGAATTTTTTATTCTTTATAGAATTATGAATATCTAAATGAAGTTGACTAATGCTCTCCCGAGCTGATATTCCTTTTCTAAAACCAAACTGATTTGATGGCAACAATTTGTTCTGTTCAATATAAAACTCTAACCTTTGTTTTAAAAGTTGCTCAAATATTTTTCCTATGCAAGATGTTAATGCAATAGGACGGTAAGAGTCAGGTATACCTTTTGGTTTATTAGGTTTCAAAATTGGAACCAAACAATCAGTTTTCCAGCTGTCAGGTATTATGTTGTGGGCCCAAAGATAATTTAAAATATTGAGAAATATATTAAAGCAGTGAGAGTTCAACTTTTTAATCAAGGCGTAAGAGATTCCATCAAGACCAGTAGCTGTATCTTTACGTGACATAACTGCAGATTTTAACTCTTCTAGTGAGAATGGTTGCTAAAAGTAATTCGAACTTGAATTTGTCTGATTACTGCTGTATACATTATCATAATTATTAACAAAATCTGGAGAATATTTTTGAAGAAAATCCAAAACCCAATTGTTATCACTAGTACTGTTGCATGAAATATATGACTTGTTGAATTTACGCATATATTTCCAAATTAAAGATATAGGTGTGGTGCGGTTAAAGGAGTTGCATAAAGTGGCCCAACTATTAGCTCTTTCTGTTTTTAAAGTTCGTTTTTTTACAGCCTGCAATCTCTTGAATTCTATAAAGTTGCTGTCAGATGGGTTGTGCTTAAAATTGATGTAAGCCATTTTACTCTGATAAACTGCATCAGAACACTTTTGATTCCACCATGGTAATGGTGATCTCCTATGATTCAGAGTGCGACAAGGAGAGGATATTTGAGATGCATTATTTCGTTTATTATAGGGTGAAGGAATACAGCTTTCAGTGGCAGATATAATATATTTACAAAATGCACTGTATGCTTCTAGTGCTGAGTAATCATCATATTTAAAATTAGATAATAAGGACTGTACAGTATTTACATATTTATTCCAATCTATTAACTTATATTTAGGAGAATGTGGCAAGGGCTTGCTATTCGATTGAAATCTATGTTCATGTATATCATTACTCACTAGAACCTTTATGATAACAGGTAGATGATAGATGATGATTACGCGAAATCAGTGCTAAAAGTCTTTTTCAGACAATAAAATCTATATAAAACTGTGAATTTGAGAGTGGATCACTGAACTCACGAAAAAATATAAGGTAAAAACTTATATTCTACATGTAAATTGCAAATAAAACCAGCAATATACCTAACAATATCAATAAATAACTACAAATAATTTTCTAAGTAACCTCAAAATTAAAACAAACCACAACATCCTGCGATTGACACTGACAGATTGTCACTTGACAGTCAGTGACACTTAGAACCAGAGACAGAGGCCGTGTTCCGTTTCGCGATAATAGTGACCATCAGCACTGTGAGCGCGCTAACAGGCGGCCCGTTTCGCGACAACAGCGTTCACGTTGGATGTGATGACGTCATTGATTGCGTCACAAACAACGTTTACAGTGCTCAGGCGGAATTCGTCAGCACCGTGAGTCAAATGTCATTGTCGAGTTGACATTTTGTTTTGGTTTGCTAATTCGATTGTTGAAAATTACTCTGTATTTGAATTGAAGGCAAAAATAAGCCAAATATCCTAAAAATTGAATTAAATATAAGGAAAAAATGACGACATTAGAATTACGAGTTTTTGTTGAAGAAGAAAACAAAGTAGTTTACCTCAAACTGTCTCCTGAAGACGCTAAAAGAGCAGAAAATGGTAAAAGATAGGTACAAGGCAATGAAAAACTGCTAAAGCTTGAATATCACAGAAAACAATTGAAATTACGAGTTAAATTCTTTTTGAGGTTATGTTTGTTTTGATATTATTGACATAAGCGCGCTCACGGTCGTTCCGAGACGATAGCATGCCATTGGCATCATTATCGCGTCTATTGATTCGGTCCGGGCATGAGCAGTCTGAGTACTGTGAGTAGTGTAATCTCGAAACGGAACAGGGCCTAAAAAGAGTTCAGACCAGAACCAATAAGAAAATGGTATTGTAACAAGGAAAGTGTCACCAACTAAAATAATTATTGCTTCTTGGTAGAAAATGCGTCTCTTGTTAAATCAACCCTACTCGTGGGTACAACATGGAAAATAAAAAGGACAATAATTTAGAGCCTAAAACACCCCCTCAACCTCAAAATAAAATATTAACTCAACAGATATTTCATACAGCCCTCTTTAACAGAGCAAGAACACAATTGCTGAACAGCCTTGAGAACCTGACGCAGGCAAATACTATTTCAGCTTCTGCTAACAACGAGGAATGGATAGATGTACCTGTTAGAAAGAGACAACGAGAAAGCCCAGAATCAAACAAAACCCAAAAACAAAAGAAGCTCAATACATACTGGCTAAGTCAACCCACTCCAACCTCGAATAGCTTTTCCGAGCTAGACAATACGCAAAACACACAAATTAACGAAAATATTGAAAAACCCATTAAATCTCCGCCTTTGTATGTTGACAGAGTAAGCAATATCCAACCACTGTTAAAAACGCTTGATGAAGTAGCTAAGGACAATTATGAAGTGAAAGTCCTACGTAATGACCAAGTCAGAATTCAGCCCAAAACATCAGAACTATATACTAAAATAGTCAAAATTCTTCAAGAAAAAAACACTGAATTCCATACCTTCAAACCTAAACAAGAGCGTAGCTTTAAAGTGGTTCTCAAGAATATTCATCCGTCCATAGACTTACAAGAAATAAGAGAGGAACTTGAATCATATGGACATAAGGTCACTAATATCTGGAATGTCAAACAGCGAATCACGAAAAAGCCGCTACCAATACACTTTGTTGAAATAGAGGCCAATAGTAATAATAAACTTATATATGATATCAATGTCCTCTTGCATTGCAGAATTATAATAGAACCACCTAGACCCAAACGGGAAATCCCTCAATGCGCCAATTGTCAACAATACGGGCATACTAAGAAATATTGTTTCAGGAATCCTAGATGCATTAAATGTGCTGGAGACCATTTATCCGCTGACTGCGAACGCAAAGAGAGGTCTGACTCTGTTAAATGCGTACTCTGCGAGGGAAACCACCCTGCCAACTATAAAGGCTGTTCGATATATAAAGAGCTTCAGAAGATCAAATACCCTTCGCAACCAATGAAACAGCGAAATGCACTGCATAACAGACAACAATCTGAAAAGATAAATACCACTGAGCAGCACGGCGGGCAGTCGTATAGGGAAGTAGTGGTTTCTGGAAAACCGTCATATCCACCGACCAATAAGCAACGTGCAGACGAACCACAAGTCCAACTAATTAACACTGACATGAAAGACATTGTCAAATCTATGACTCAGCTTATGCAACAATTAACCTCGATAACAAATCTCCTGATGGAAGTCATGTCTAAATTGACACATTCGATTCATTAAAAATAGCCCTCTGGAATGCCAATGGGCTCTCACAACACGTCTTAGAAGTAAAGGCATTTCTTCAAATGAACAAAATTGACATCCTACTGTTATCTGAAACACATTTTACGAAAAGGAATTATCTCACCATCCCAAATTACAAATTCTACCAAACAATGCATCCAGATGGTACGGCTCACGGAGGATCCGCAATTCTAATAAAGAATAATATTAAGCACCATGAGGCAGAGCCATTCAATACTGCGGAGATACAAGCCACAAGCATAGTAGTCGAGGATTGGCGGGGTCATCTGGTGGTTACTGCGCTGTACTCCCCTCCAAAGCACGCAATTAAAAAGGAGCAATATGTCAACTTCTTCAAAACCCTGGGTACAAAGTTTATAGCAGGGGGAGATTATAATTCTAAAAATACCCTATGGGGATCTCGTCTAACTACTCCCAAAGGACGACAGCTTCAGGCAGCTATTAAAGAACTACACCTTAACACGATATCGAGTGGAGAGCCAACTTACTGGCCCAGTGATCCAAGAAAAATTCCTGATCTGGTAGACTTCAGCGTCACTAAGGGGATACCTTCTGATTGCTTCAAATGTACTTCGTCTCAAGATCTCTCATCTGACCATACTGTGGTAGTGGTAGAGGTCTATCAGAGGTTTTTACGCGTGAAGCCCGTGGCAAGACTACACGAACGTGGAACAAACTGGGAAATGTTTAACTCATTGGTAGAATCCACGATAAATATCAATCTACCTCTTAAAAGTGAAGAAGATATTATGAATGCAGTGGAACATTTTAATGGATGTGTCCAGAAGGCTTCTTGGAACAGCACTCCTGCAAACAGGAAGCACACTAACCCTGCCGAATGCTCGAGGCCTGTACGAGAATTGGTGGCTGAAAAAAGGCAAGCTCGTAAATTGTGGCAAACTACTAGATTCCCTAGAGATAAGACACGGCTTAACTACTTAACGGCCAAACTCAAAAAGCTACTAAAGAGCGAAAGCAACGAAGCGATACAGAACCGTCTGCGCAATCTGGATACCTCAGCCGCCAGTGACTATTCTCTTTGGAAGATAACCAAAAAGCTTAAACGACCAATTACTTCTAATCCTCCAATACGCAAAAGCGACGGTTCCTGGGCAAAAAGTGACCTGGAGAAGGGCGAAGCTTTTGCCTCTTACCTTACAAAAGTGTTCGTGCCAAATCCTAGTCAGAATGTACCAAGCACCAATAGCGATGAGCTACGTAAGTGTCGCGACGAACCATTCCAACTTGATCTCCCAATCGAAAGGATCAAAACGTTCGAAGTCATTGACACCATCAGAAAACTGAACCTGAAGAAATCACCCGGGTATGACCTAATAACTGCCAAAATACTCCGCGAACTACCCGAGAAAGCGCTGCTGTTCTTGACACACTTGTTCAATTGTATTCTGACAAGAGGTATCTTCCCACCCCAGTGGAAAGTTGCCCAGATTAAAATGATACTTAAACCTGGGAAGGCTCCAGAGGATGTATCCTCTTACAGACCAATTAGCTTGCTACCCGTCCTATCAAAGGTTATGGAGATCTTATTTTTGAAAAGACTAAGCACAGTGTTGGCGAAGCGCAAAATCATACCTGATCACCAATTTGGCTTCAGAAAAAAACACAGTACAATAGAACAGGTTCATAGGCTGGTAGAAGGCATCCACACGGCCTTTGAAAATAAGCAATATTGCTGCGCGGCATTCTTGGACGTCTCACAAGCGTTCGACCGAGTTTGGCACGAGGGCTTGCTCTATAAAATAAAAAACCTACTCCCGATAAATTACTACATCTTTTTAAAATCATATCTTGCCGAGAGATATTTCTATGTTAAGCAAGGGGAAAACACAACTACACTTCACAGAGCCTATGCAGGTGTGCCGCAAGGAAGTGTCCTCGGCCCGACACTGTATCTGATTTTCACTTCAGACCTGCCAATGACGGATGGCGTAATAATTGGTACCTTTGCTGATGACACAGCGGCCATGGTAGCCCACAAAGAACCAACGCAAGCAAGCAATATGCTCCAACGCTGCCTGGATAACATCTCAGATTGGCTAGCTACTTGGCGTATAAAAGCAAACGAGACCAAATCAGTGCAGGTAACCTTTACGGTGAGACGTGACTCATGCCCACCTGTTTTTCTTAACCGAGTACAGATACCCCAAGCAGATGAAGCTAAGTATCTTGGACTTTTTCTTGACCGTCGTCTGACCTGGAAAAAACATATATTCACCAAACGTAAGGCACTGGGAATTCATCTGAGAAAAATGTACTGGTTGCTAGACAAAAGATCACAGCTGTCTATGAATAACAGGTTGCTCTTGTATAAGTGTATCCTTAAACCCATATGGACGTATGGGATTCAGCTCTGGGGGACCGCCTCCAATTCGAACACAGAAATCTTACAACGATTCCAGTCTAAAATGCTGCGAATAATCACAAATGCCCCATGGTATATAACAAACCAACAACTCCACCATGATCTTAAAATCAAATCGGTACAGGACGAGATCAGGGACTCATTGAGATCATACAAGAACAGACTTAAAAACCACCCAAACAGATTGGCCACAAAGCTGATGAGTAGCACTGCAACTTTTAAAAGATTAAAGCGAAGGACTCCCAGAGATCTGTGTGGAAGGGACTAAATTTATGCTCGACACAAATATGTAATGAACCATAAAGGGCGTATGTCACTGGACATACTGCCCCAAAGACCAATAGCAAGTTCTCGACCATTTGCTGAATGTTCTCAGAGGAACAGATTGCATATTTACATATAATAATAAAAAAAAAAAAGGTAGATGATAGCTACCAAGAGGATCATCGTGTACTGACCAATCACATGAAAGGGCTAATGATGAAGAAACAATTGATAAGTCAAGAGCATTAGCACGCCATGACATGGATCCAACAGTGGTTACTTGTCCATCGTTTAACAAAACTAATTCGTTATTATCCATGACTTCTAAAATATCTCTACCACGAGGAGAATCAGAATTACAACCCCATGAAGTATGATGGGCGTTGAAATCACCCCCAATCACCATTGGAGGGGGGATGGAGTTAACTAAGTTATCAAATTTACTTTTATCAAACCTAGAACCGGAGTATGTTGGGCAATAACAACTAATAATGCTAATATCTTTATTATTGTAAGTTATACGTACACAAATGTTTTGTATTGAGTCATCAAAATAAGTTGTAATTTTTTTGTAATCAATAGAGTTGTGAATCAAAATTGCAACACCATTGTGGTTGTTACCACAGTCGTTCCTTTCTATTTTGTATTGTTTTATATTAAGAGTTTGAGTAGGCTTCAACCAAGTTTCAGACAAAAGAGCTACATGTATTTTGTGTTCAAATAAGAAGTGTTCTAACATTAATCTATTGCAGAGTATACTTTGGGCGTTCCGATGAATAATATTAAGTGTAATATCCATTATGAAGAAGGACTAAATATCTTTTCTAAAGTATTATTTAATGAGACACGAATAGTATTTGAGTTTATAGGCGTTTTTTGATCTTTGTTATTTATAATAATTTGTGTTATAGCATTTGCCAGTAAATTAATAAAGCGGTCAGATTTCGTCAAATTTTTCATCTGGGTTTCAAAATGTTTTGCGTTTAATTGTGGGAAAGCTTTTTCATTTAACAAGTCCGAATATTTTGCTGTACGTGATTTAATTCTATTTTCTTCAGTTTTTTGTTTTTTAATTGGGCATTGATTCGAAATTGCTATGTGATCGCCACCACAGTTGGCGCATTTAGCATTTTTAGGCGCTATTTTGCAAGATTTGAAATTATGGTTTTCAGTGCAAATCGAACATATTTCTGAATTTCGACAAAATTTGGCAATGTGACCAAACTTCATACACCGTAAACACTGTTTGACTGGAGGAACGTATACGCTTACCTCGTGCCTCCAAGAGTCTACTGTGGCAATTCTGTCGATGCGAACGTGACTGCGACTGTCGGAGTTGGCTGGAACGAGACTGCACCATCCTCATTATGTACACGACGCATGAAGCGCCTCACCTGAATTATATTTCTTGAACTTCCAATAAGTGTCGATATATTCTTGTTCGATAAGTCAATTGGTACTGACGTTATAACACCAGTGACCTCGGTGTCACTAGCTGGAATCGTTGCTTTCAAGGAAAGCTCTTCCAGCAATTTCTTATTTTGTAAGAAAACATTTGCATTGTTGGATAAGTCAAATGTAATACCTATCTTAAACTTATTGATAGATTTTAGGTGGAGTATGCCAGTAACGCAATGCTTGCGTATGGCATGTGACAGAGCTAGCCTATCTTTGTCATTAAATTGGCGCTCATCTTTGTGTGATGCGAAAACAATAAATTCTGACTTTGCAGTATTCTCGGGGTACTTCCTAGTATATCCTGGGACTTTATAAATCTCATATTTTCTGCTGTTATTGTTTTCAGCAGCCTCCGAGTCTGAAGAAGATTCTCCAGGAGACGAGCACTTGTCTGGTGGGGGTTCTTTTTTTCGCTTTTTAGTAGCTCCCATATTTAACTAAAAATGTACACTATACTATTCATATTTACAATTAAGATGATATATATACAGTTACAACTATTATAATAAAATGAAATACGAAATGAAAATGTTTTACAGAAAGTATAAAATTTGGGCGCCTTTCACGTTCAAAGTTCCCGCCGAAGTCCTTGTCTGCTTCCCTTTATATGTCTGCAACTTTTATTAATTTTCGGACCGCAGCCTTGAATTGACAATTTGACATTGACATATTGCTTGTTTGATTTGAGTGATGTTTACAAAAGTTTGCAAATGAAAATAAAATTTTATACTCTTGGACTATGAACTTAGAGAATTTGCAAAAGTAATTGTTAAATTGAGGAGAAAGGTATCAATGTTTTAAAATGGACCAGCCATATCGAAAAGCCGTGCTTAATCTTTATAAAACGGTAATATCAATCAACCTTGATTCGAAATAATTTATAGTGTAGTTATGACAAAATTGTTTTGCGTCACGTTATAATTTTATATTAACGTAACGATAGGTTCTTATATAAAGGTCGTTCATACTTTTAATTTTGATTAATATAGCTATTTTGTTAACAGTTGTTATACTTAGGCAGAGATTGGCCGCAAGGATACGATCTATTTAGAAAAAGATTGTATAAAGTATTCACTAAAAATAGTGAAGAGAGTGATCCCGAAAAGATTAAAGTTATGATCAAGCATGGTGAATTTGTTGCAAAGGAAATAGAAGCCCTCTATAAGTTGAAGAAATATCGTACTATGAAGAGAAGATATTATGACGACACTGCTAAGTAACTACTATTGTGATTTTCCAAAAGAAGATAAAGATGGTAAGAGGTACCTAGATATTATGTGAAAAGTTATAGTTAAAAAACACTTTATATGGTATACAGATATATAGTTTTTCACCTATGGGATGCTATAGTGCGTACGCAGTGTCACACTTCATTTGGGCATTTTATGACAATAAATAGATCTTTGTTCAGCATGCTTGCTGACAAGCACTATGATGGTCAATTTCTTATATTTCTTTTTTAAAATAGTAAAGAATATTAATAATAATGTCAAGAATATTAATTTAATTTAAAAGTTTCTATCTGTTTTTTACAAACTTCTAAGTAATGCAATGTACGTCCAAAAGGAAATCCTAAAGCTGTTCTGTTTTGTAGTTACATTTGTCGATTTATGTTATGTTATTGGCTCAAAATCACCAAGGTGGCGAATTTGGACATGAGAAATTTTGTAAAAATTATCATGTCATTGAAATCTTAAAAGTAACTTACAATGTACACGCTATTTTAAATAATTGCGCTTTAAAAGAAGCGCGCAAAATATTCATATTTTAATATTTTTTTCAGGATTTCAAAGACACTGGGTGTATTATAACGTCATTCAGGGAATGCAATTAAAAACCTACATATTTTTGTTAAAAATATAAATTTGGGAAAGTTTAAATTTAAATACGTAAATAAAATAAAATATTAAGTAAATATAATTAAATCTGTACTCTACATTGTCTTATGTTCTCTTATTTTAATAAAATATTACATTTTTGAAAACATCTCAAAAATTCCTAGACAAAAGTTCTGTTAATTTATCAAGGACTAAGTTTAAACGTTTGATTGTTTGTTCCAGGAAATTGTACGTAATTGGTATTAATAGTAATAATAAATAAATCTGATGTATTTCATCATGAATTGAATAATAATACTTTTATTACGCTACCCTCATTGACTAAACGTTGACGAAATGATCACTACGTTCCCGAAATGACATTTCAGAAACATTAAATTTATTTAATGTACAAGTTTGCACTTAATTTTATGTTGAAACTTGAATTTTAACTTATATTATATTATGTATCTCAGATAATATGTCTCAGATAGGAAAAGCAATAAAAAAGTCCATCCTTAGAAAATTTTGCTTAGATAACGTTTTCAAAGCGAAAGCAATAAATTTAAAGTTATTCTAATCACTGCAACAATTAATAAAATGAATCTAAATATTTAAATAATGAAAATTAACGAAATTAAAGTATGTGAAGGTAAAATCTTATGAAAAACATCATTACGTGAACGCGCGTCATATTCGGCAACGTTCTCGAACTGACGTTCCCGGGAATGATGTTTCAACGTTTTGTATTATTTTAAATAGTCGTCGGTCGTCTTGGATGCCAATTTGCAATACTGACGGAAATAGAACAGCATTTTTGAATGAGATGAAGAAAAATTCTCTTCAGTTATCGTTAACTTAATGCTTTAGAGGCGTTCCCGCTATGATGTTCTATTGATGTACGATACCAAAATACATAACTGAAATAATTTTCTGAAGAAAATTTATTGAAAACCGCCATAAAAGAGCCGAACGTTGTGTAGATTGGAAAGATTTTATCATGTGACTGCACAGTAAGTGCCTCGCTTGTTGTGATTGGCTACTATTTTTTGATAAAATAGAGTGCGTTCACAAAATGACCTACAAACTAGCGGACATAGTTATATGCAAGATAAATGTGATGTTATTTTCGTTTTCTTTTATTTTTAACTGCGATTATTCTATTGTAATATAAATGTTCGAAATATTACTGAAAATTTAATTTTTAAATAAATATTTCATTGTTTTTTGAACATTTCAAATACGGAAATGCGTATTGGGACGCGTTCCCAAAATGACATTTTCACTAGTTTGATGATTAAAAAAATGTGTTAACATCATTTTGCAACAAAAGCAATTAAGGGTTTAGATAAAATAAAATAAATCTCATTCTTAAATATAATTTTGATCCAAATATTTCAAGACTTTATTACTATAAATGTTGACCAAACCAAATTTGCCACCTTGGTGATTTTGAGCCTATTATATTGTCTATTCTTTTTATGTATAATTTCAACTCTAACTATTTGTAACAATGTATGAAATGTGATATTAGTTACACTTAGTACCTTTAAATCATAGGAAAGATATGTAAATAATAATATTATTTTGAATTATACACAATTTTTCTCTGTATATCGTTTCATTATTTGGTATTTGATTTTTAATATAAAAGAACTACCTCAATTTTCTACATTTACTTATGGATTGAAAAAATATTTTTTTTTAGTAATAGTAATTTTAGATTAATTTTTAAAAGTCATTACATAATTATAGCAGTTAGATATATCCAAGCATATGTGTTCAAATGTGCTTAGTGTGCTTAAATAATACTTTTCTCTCAAAGAACCAAATAGCATCTACACTTTGATAGTATTCAAATATCAATATCATTCAAATAAATGTCTACATACTTTGCATAAAAAAATCTCAATAGTCATTTACCAAATATTTGCAAACTAATTTACATTATTCTGTGAATCAAATATATATTAGTTTTAGTCAGTTTAAGAGGAAATTCTACGGGTCGTACAAAACATAGTCCCCTGTTTCCTTCCTTAATAATGGCAAAAACTGTTCATTTTTTTTTTCAAAAAAATCAATGGCCACTATTAGCATGTTCCTATATTTTCCTTTTTATTAAGTTAATTATTAAATGAGATATAAAGCTTCAAAAACCTGAAAATTTGGCCTGATTTTCTGCTATAACATCCAACAAACAAATTTGACGAGATCATCTGAAAAAAAGCATTACATAGAAACACAGCCAAGGCCTTTCTTTAATTTTAATGCAAAAAGAAATTGAATCAGTCTAGTTTTAGCGGAGAAAACAGGGGACTACAAAGCATATATTTTGTGTACTTTTTATAGGTATTTTCGGTCCGAGCTGTATTTTTCTCTCGCGCTCAGAAAGATTGTTCGGGCACAGCGTGGCAGCAATACATTTTACAAATACCTATTTCTGAAATCTCTCCACCAATGATAAATTATTTTCTATTATTTTAATTCTTTCATACCTCAAAGTATATTACTTAATATATTCCATATTTAATTTCAAATTCTATGCCAGTGTGTATAGTTTAAATTCATCTTTGCCATTGTTATATTATTTTTCATGTTTTTGTGAACCTGAACACCAACCTACACTGCTACACTGCGCGCACAACCTACCATACTGATCTCAAATTGAATACCTACTTTTGTTGCATTATCTTTACAGTCATTTTGAATGTGAGCACTAAGTATGTGGATAACTAAATTACTTAGCTACTTTAGTTAAATTACTCAGAATTCAAGGGAATTTTTAGAAGAAATCTAAAGTTTATGAATTAATAATTATATTATTAATACAATTTCACACCAAGTGTTAGGTTTAGTTTTATTACATAATAAAAGATATTCTTGTTGGTATTGATAATATTAATCATGGCATACTATAGTGTGGCATCACTACAGGGAAAGTACCTAAAATATTGTAGTTCTTTCTACAATAAGGTAGATGATATCAAAATAACTTTTTTGCCAGACAAATTTTGGACAAAAGGACATAACAACTATACCATCTATACTATATGTTTAATGTAATTCATTGTTAACTTAAATATGAATAAAACAAATAAGTCTATGTAATAATGTATTATAGACATTCTTTAGTTTACATAATTCATTACTATTACAAAGTCTAAGTAAATAATAATAAATAATACTCTTTACCTAAATCAAATTTCAACATAATATAACAGGGACAATGATTTATTTAAAGTGGCAAGTGATATGACAATTACAAGGATATAATATTATATATTAATATTTAGTAACACATATATACATGATAATTGCTACAACAACATTTTAAACAACAAATACCCCTCAGTCCACCAGTGGATTGAATACTCACAAGAATTTGCTGTGATCTACTATGGTCTACAGATCCTGTCATTTCAACTTGTATCAGACTATCGGCCAGCTCCACCACTGGATGAAGTGGATCCTCAGAGGAATATTGAATTCTAAATTCGATCCACTAGTGGTATGTATAAATGATTGAAGTGAATTGAGGATAAATAACTCATGTGCAAGAGATAGTCACTAAAAACAGACAAATAACCCTGCATTAGTATGTAAATACATTAATAAAATTAAGTTACACTTGTTTTTGAAATGTTTTATTTTCATAGGAATTTCGACAAACATATCAACATTATTATTATGAACGATAGTAAGTCTATTGGGAAGGAAACTCCCAGTAGTACTACTGATAAGACTACTCGGTAAGACTACTGGGAACAGCCCGATATATCAAAGTAACCAGCTCTAGCTCTATCTAAATGATGGTAATTGCTGCAAAATATCCCTTAAATAATATGGCTAGTTTCTGAATAAGCTTGCGATTATTCACATTACACACTTCGATTGCTCTTAAGATAAGAAAATATCATTGAATAGGATCTGAAAAGTCTATATTGTCTTCTACCGAGGCCACAGCGTGGTTTTGTAGCCTGACAGGATTAAGTTTGAGATTTGACTTAACAGACTTATAGCCGTCTAGTTTATGAAACTGATATGTTAAGTATTACCTAATTTACAGAAGTCGTACACTACAACATACAACGTGTGTTGTTGTCGGTTTGTTATAATAGTAAAGAAAAACAATAAAATAAAATATGCTGCATGGAACACTGTATTGTCTGTACAATTTTGATGAAAAAAAAATAATAGCGAAATGAAACTGAGCTGGCTATAAATCTGTTACGTTTATATTTTTCTAATAATTACATCCTATATTACACAACTTTATTAAATTTATTGTTAAACATTACTTGAACCACATGTCTATTCCCTACTTGTTCGTGATGGTGCATTCCTAATGTACGTTACAATACTTTGAAGCCCGCCCAATACTATATACTTAGACATATCAAGTGATCGTGAGATTTAACATGTGATTACGATTATATACACAATAACACATAGTTTGAGATCAACAACAGTCAAGCTTCATCTAAGATGTATTCATATATTTTAATTTTCAAATCGATATAATAGAGATGATTCGACATGTCTAGACGGAATACATCTTATTTTTATTAGTGTTGTGATTAGGTAATTAAATGTTTTTTTTCAACAGAATACACCCTAAAACTTTAAAAGCACTTCAACAATATTTATAGTAACTGTTGTATATTCTTAATATTTGACTAGATTCGATGAAAACTCTTTTAGTTCGTAAGAGTTTTTTAATTTATATGCTTAGTCATGCATAAACCAAAGCATATTTATTATATGGGACCCAGTAATCTACACAAATAATGTTTTACTAAGTATATTGAAATCGTTATTTGGGAGAGTAAATAAACCATTTTAAAAGTGTCATGTCTTAAATCATATTAGATTAGGTACCTATATAATAGGCCTATCGTTCCTCATAAAAAGAGAACTTGATAATAATAAAAAAATGTAACACCGCATGTTAACAAAATGTCTAAACATATTCCCATGTTGCATACAAATAGACAAATTCTCTTCTATAGAGGAACATGTTTTTATCATAAAAGGGTATCAATACTATAACACTTACATTTTAGTTAAATAGAATGTAGTAAATTTAACAGGATCCAACTTATTTACACAGCGATATAATAGGATTTAAATATATTAAATTATGTTTTTGTATCATATATAGATTACATAGCGTACGCTTTCTAGATACCTAAAATATTATGTAGGCTTTTGATTTTAATGCTTCTCCAACTTTAAACAAGCCCACATAATTACATAGTAATATAAACGACGATAAATTTTTCTGGTAATATTTGGGTAAAAGAAAACTAACAGCGTTATTCTAAGCTGCACACAAGTCACAACATATCTAATATATTGCCAAACAAACATTCCTCACAACTATTTATATAAAGTAAAGCAAGATACGAGTATTGGTTGATAGAGGCAACAGCGACGTATTAAATTATTTGAAAGTGCAGGAAACGTCTAGTCGGTCAAAGGAATTGTAAAAGTATGAACAATATCGATAGTTCTATAAAAGTCTGAGCTAGCTAAAACATATCACATTATCCTGCTAAAACATACATAAATTGTACCTCCCACACAAATAAAATATATCTTAGCTATAAATAGCTAGACAATTTAACAAATAATATACTCATGTCAATATTTAACTAGTAAATCATAAATTAAGTAAATAACTAATAAAAAAGATCGTACTCTTCATTCTCGAATTCCTTGAACTGGTTGTGTCTGAAACAGAAGAAGATTTATCTTGTTATCATAATCATCATAATATCAATATTTATTTGCTCAAATCGTGGATACAATTATCATATTAATACAGATAATTAGATGTCACGTACGTTGTTATGAAGGCTACACACGATTTGCCGACGTCGGCATACAAAATTTCTGTTTACACAATACTGCTTAAACTATGTAACATTTTAATAATTTCTGCTTAAACTATGTAACAATTTATTTAAAACTCATTTTCATACTGTAAATGTCAAAATAGAGACGAAATTATTAAAATCAATACCAAATTAAGATTTATGGAAGCTTAAATACAAATCTCAAATCAATTATTATGAAATTGTTAATGTCAAACTATAAATGAATGAATGAATTAATAAAATGTCCCCTCAAATTATTAAAACCAACTCAAAATTAATAAGATGTCAAATCACTAATAATAAATCAAAAATACTAATAACCTCTGTAAATGTTAAAACAAAAATACTAATAACCTCTGTAAATGAGTCTGTTATCATATTATTTAAAAAAAATTACATGTTATACTACCGATCTGCCGACTTTATCGTTAGGTTGTGGAAAAAAAGAGATAGTTTTTCCTTCGAGGATCACTGAACCGGTCAGCCCTGCGCTACTTACATTCATCGGATTCGTACGATTTTCACTAGGTCGCCTATCCATCTTGTATCTACGTACCACAGCCTACCGAGAGTCTGGACTCTGGTACACAACCGCCACTTGGGGACTATATACAAAGCCATTTCGCCCCATAGATCAACGGTCCTCCTTTTTTTGAGGCAAAATGCTTTTGCGCACCGTGTCTGCCGATAGCTAATCGATAGGTGCGTGAAAGACTCCCGCAGATTGCAGGATATGTCCAGTCAACCCGGAGGCCGACATCCATCCAATCATCTGCGTTGAAGTGGAGCGGTTGAAGAATCGTTTTCTCGCTCCCTTTCCGACACTCGCTTCTTACGTTCTCGCAGGAGGAGGTGACAGTCTTCCATTCTTCGATGGACTGCATTTTAACTTTGATTGCTTAGTTACGATTTGATTGTAGTTAGCACGACTGCATTGAAACTGCCATCAAACCCTATAGCTCTATTGCAGTTGGCGTGTTGAAGTGTTGGTTGACAGTTTCATTGCAATAATGCCTACTGCATTCAATGTGTAATTTGGTAGTCATAGTGCAGTTGAATGCAGTCTGTATAGATCTAATAGGTGTTATTGATAGCTTATAAGGAAGGAACCAAAACCAATTGAATCGAGTAGCTGCTATTGGGAATAGAACTTTAATGGGTAAGATGCTGAGATGGTTGCATTGTGTGGACTGGACGTAGTATTACAATACCTTAGTTTCGTGTTTAATCCTTCTTCTCTCCATCATCGGGGTCCTTCAGGGTGTGCCATTGCGCGATAGGTCGCCGCGGGCTCGCCAGCATGTCCGACCAATGGCGAAGCTCAGTGCCCGACGCATTGTAGCCAAGCACCACCTTGCCGATCGGCTCCGATGTTCCGATACGATCGTAGTCCACCACGGTTACCACTAGATTCACTTTCTGAAGTGCAATTTATTAAGTGGATGACATATTTGCGCAATGAGTGTTAGGTACTCCTAGTAATGTTTAATGTGCTTTTTAACTATTTATAAATGAAATGTAATAAACTATAGCTTGTACCTAGCGTTATGCAAAAAAAATGAAATGAGTACGTGTATCTTTAGGTTATGTAAATGTCAAGTCATTACTATGATGAAACTAGAGAAGCTAAATATGTTAAACATTGAAACTTTTTTTGTGTGTGAAAGGCCTGATTTTTGGCTAAAGTGCGACATCGCCCAGCTCTCGTGGCGTGACCATCAAAACATGATATGATAAAGTTGTTTATCGCAGTGGACTGTCATAATACGAGGAAAACGTATTGTATTTTGACAGTTCATCACGATAAACCGCTCTATCATATCGCGTTTTGGTGGTCATTCTAGGGAGGGTGGTATCGCGAGATTTGGGATTACGTGGCTGATTGGGACATTATTAACACGTTAATAACTAATTCACATTATTTGGCAGATTTATTTTCAATGTACCCAATGTCATCTACATTGTGATTTTTTAACATTATATTAATAATTGTATATCAAATCAATCAACCGAACAAGAGATGCTATTTCTTTATTTCACACATTTAAAAAATGAAGTAATATAATACATTATTTAGTGACTCTATATTTTCATAGAACATACAGGGTTGCTTTTGTAGTAGGAGCCAAATTTTGAGTGCTTGTTCAGACAGGCAAAATGAACAACTTTTACTATGGGACCCTGCATAGATAGATTATTTTATACATATATTTTCAAGAGCTTTTTTGTACTTATTAAACAAATTAAATAAGGTACTTAACCGTATCTATCACTTTAACAGATTATTCCACTTCCACTAGAGCTCTGCTAACTTAATATTTATTGATTTAGATAAAATTACTTCGTCCAAAAACAAAATCATGCTCCAAAACATTATTCACTGCGCTCACGTGCTCTTCGCGCGTAAACTCCTCGTTCCTATGATACAACTTCTGAATAATCCTTCAGTGAAAAATCATATATATATTTAGAGGTTGTTTAGTTTTTCGATATCTTCTTCTGTTTTCAAGATAAGAATTTTTTTGATCGAAATCGAGCTAAAAAATTTAGTTTTAGAGTTTTTAATTTTGATTTTCATTTTGTAACCCTCGTTGAGACGCGTCTTTAGATACTCCAATTAGCTACGCAGTCCCAAAACCTACGATATCACCCCTCCCTAGACAAGATGCATTTTGATAATAGCTATCGCAATCGCTAGAAGGAAAATGTATGGGATTTGACATAAGCCCTCGCCTAACTCTCGAGCGCAATTGTCAAATCTCACATTGTCCATTTAGCGATTGCGATAACGATTATCGAAAGATATCTTGTCTAGGGGGGCAGGGCGATTTCACTCTTTCGCTAAAGATTAGAGTTAATTGTTTTAAGTGTGTAATCTGCTAGATGTTCTAAGTTCTATACATACAAATAGTAGTTTCAAAAACTTACTGGTTAAGCTATACTTATAATGTTTATAGCTTATTTTATTGACTAAAGTATGTTTTACTTGTAAAGTGTTGAAAAGAATAAAACATTTTGTAGGTACTTATTACTTGGATAATTTTAATTTTTGAATCATCACAGCTCATATACGTTCCCACCGAAGAGCTCGAGCCTACCCTTCGTTTATAGGGTGTTTAGGCCTTAGTCAACCACGCTGACCCAGTGCGGATTACGGAAACATCACGAAAAAAATATCTTCATAGTACCTATGCATTTCTTCGTTTAGCTAGCTCCGTGAAATTGATGTAAGTAGGTTTGCAAAGCCATATAAAGGACAAACATGCAAACTACTGATAACTATAAAGCAGTATGTAGGTAGGTATACTTACGTTTCAGTTAGGATCAAAGCAGGTCAAAGAAGGAAAACGTGAAGACATGAAAATGATTAAGATGCAGAAGAAGAACGAGGAAATGGATTCCTAAAACCATAAGTAATTACAATTTGAAGTCACCAAATTGTAATGCAGTTACGAGGGGAGATTATTGAACACCACTTTAGTTTGTTCTTTATATTGGACAGGCGCCAATCAGAATAACCCACCAGAAATGAAAACCTCTAAATGAAACAGTTTGTCGCAGATAAAGGTTAACATTGCAAAGATAAATAGGTTGACTCTGAACAATATAAAAAAGGATATAAAGGATAGAAGAATTGGTATAGAAGGATAAAGAGACAGACGAAAGAGATTAGGAAACAGCAAACAATGCAAACACGACACTAAAGGAAACTACAGACTGGCTAGCTAATAACAACAATAACACAAACAAACAATTAATAAGAGAAATTAAAATTTATAATTGAAAAGGACTAGTAATTTTTATAAAATGAAAATGCTAAAATTTAAGATGTATTCAATAGTTTCGTTGAAAAATTATATAAGTAATTTGTATATTGTGTAAGTACAAAAATTAAAATGAATAATTTTTGAAGTCAAATAAATCAAACATTAAACACAAAATCAACAAGACGCCATTATGCTACAATAAACTTTAACACAACATTTATCTGTTTGGAGGAATAGGATCGGTTTGGAGGCAAGTGGTGTGTATTCATATTCACAACATTGAACGCACAACATCAATTTGCACACAGAATATACACTTCCGAATGAAACTGCTTGATTTAATAATGTAAATGAAACATCTATCAATTTTTTTGTTAATTTCATTCGAAATTGTGTCCCATCTGTGCCACAAGACATCGAATTTTGCAATCTCGACTCGCACCTGTATTTGTTCGAATGGTACTTCAAAAGTAAATGACTCGTTGTAATAGGGATTCAGTGTACACTTCTTGATGCTCGTTTTCTTCTTCTTCAGGCGTTTACCATTTTGCATAAGTGCTATCTTTACGTACGGATCTGTTGAGATGCGCCGGCGTCGTAGGATATGAAACAGAGAACGTCTATATTAGTATCAAATTGAAAAGAGGTGAACTTTAACGTTTTATGAAGGAATATGGAATTGGCCTACTTAAATGAGAACAATAGATGTGATTATTATTTATGTAGGATGCTTTAAGTTCTAACTACTCGCCTAATAATGTACCAATATACAATGCAATATTATGCCTTTTATTTGTGCAGCAGAGTGTTTGAAGTTTCGTAAAATAACAAATTTATAACTACATCGTGCTCTCTGCCTACAGTGTGTTTACTATAAGAAAGCGCTATACTTTATATTTACCTAGCACTATAGCTTATTACTTAGTTTACGATCTTTGCTTACCATGAAGGCTTACAATTTTATTTGTATTCGTAAATTGTAAACTGGGCACATGGAATTTGTTTTGTTTTTAACGCCAATAATTAGGCAATTATATGCGTATGTTGGCTTATGTCGAATAAAGATTTTTGAATTTTAACAATATAAATTGCATGATATCACTTAAAAGATGAAGATTTGATGCAGATAAAAGATTATTATTTGACTTTGATGACGATTGTGATTCATAATCATTACCGACGATAAAATATTATTTGTCTTTCGAAACATTACTTGGTTCTTACTGTGACTACATACTGTCACACCTTGGCAATGTATGTAGGTAGGTGTTCTGTGGTCCTTGGTAGGGTTTGCATATTTCTGCTTGTTTGTGCAAATTCGTTGTATAAAAAATTATTATTCGACGATGATTTGTCGTAATAAGTTGTGTAGGTGTACCATCTAAACTATATTACAGATAAAAAAGCGAAATGTTATTTACAATCCTGACACTTCTCTTTAATGTTAATTTGTTAATAAATTGAAATTACTAATTTACGAAATTACTTTTAAAATGTTTACTAGTTATATGTTTACTTATTTTGACACTTCAATAATATTCATCTGTACACCAATAATATTTTATAATCATCTATTAGCGCCAAATAAATAAATGTCTCTTCTTACGGCGTGTAAAGACAAGATAAACAAATGTTACAAGCTTTATTTTTCATCTATTGAGGCGGTCCTGAAGGACAAAATAAAATCATTTTGGAAATTTGTTAACAGTAGAAAAAGCACCAAGGGCATTTCTCAATATATGAAATACGGAGACAGACTGGTTTCTGATGGCGAAAGTGTTAGTGAACTTTTCTCACCCTTTTTGGTTCAGTATTCGAGTCCATTATTCAACCTTAGTTAGATGATGACAACTCTTTTGCTTCTGACTCTTATATCTCCAGTTTAGTCCTGTCTCGAGAGGAAGTCCAAAAAAAATGAAAGCTTTGGACTCAAATAAGGGTGCAGGACCAGACGGTATACCACCCAAATTTCTTAAAGAATGTGCTCAAGAACTTAATCTATCTCTAACGATAATATTTAACTTATCTTTTCAACAGGGCACTTTTCCTACAATCTGGAAAATGACACATATCACTCCTATCTTTAAATCGGGTGATAGATCAGACTGTTCTAATTATAGGCCTATTAGTATTCTTTCTGGTATGCCAAAGCTATTCCAGTGTGTTGTTTACGGCTACTTTTATAATTATGTTAGTCCTTTACTTTCTCAAAATCAGCATGGATTTATAAGACGTAGATCTACTGTCACCAATCTGTTGGAGTACAAAAACTATCTTTGTACAGTGTTTGCTAGCGGTGGTTAGGTGGATTCCATCTACACTGATTTCACCAAAGCCTTTGACAAGGTAAATCATCACTTGCTCTGTCAAAAGCTCAATTTGCGGTGTGGCAACCTTCTTAGGTGGATCTCCTCGTATGTATGTAGACGAAGTCAGCTGGTTGCGCTTAAAGGGTATAAATCTGCTCGAGTTACAGTTACATCGGGTGTGTCTCAAGGGTCGCATCTTGGTCCATTACTTTTCCTCATCTTTATCAATGATCTCATCAGCCATCTTAATTATCTATGCCTTTTGTACGCAGACGATTTAAAAATATTTTACGAAATCCGCAATGAAAATGACTGTCAAATCCTGCAACGCGCCCTAGCTATATCACCACAGCTCATATACGTCCCCACCGAGGGGTTCGAGCCTACCCTATGTTAGGGTGATTAGGCCTTAGTCAACCACGCTGGCCCAGTGCGGATTGGTCGACTTCACATTCATCATTGAATTTCTTCGCAGATGTATGCAGGTTGCCTCACGATGTTTTCCTTCACCGTAGGAGCGTCGGATAAATGTACATATGAAATTCGAAACGAAAAACACATTGGTACATGGTGGGTCTCGAACCCTGACCCCCCGATTGGAAGGCAAGTGCCGAGTCCACAGCGCCACCGACGCTCCTCCCTAGCTAGCTATATATGCTATTCCCTAGCTATATATGCTATGCCCTAGCTAGCTATATATCCCTAGCTAGCTATATATCCCTAGCTAGCTATATAGCTATATCCGCCCTAGCTATATATGCTATTGTATTATCGGCAATCGCGGATTTAGGAGTCATATTTGATGAACAACTATCCTTCAAGCAGCACTATGAGAACATCACAATAAAAAGTCTCAAAACATTAGGCTTCATTGCTAGATCCACTGTACACTTCAAAGATCCTAACAGCCTAATTTATCTTATTAATAGTTTAGTCCGAAGCCGCTTCGAGTATGGATATGTGGTATGGGCTCCTAACTATATGATTCACTCCGATAAGATTGAAAGCGTTCAAAAGAAATGTCTTAGAATAGCAGCATACCGTTCTGGCATAGGTCGTAAGCTGGCTTCCTACTCAGATAGGCGTCGTCACTTCCAAAGTCACTTCCCTAGAAATGCGTCGCAGGCAACTGGATCTTCTTCACTTGCATAAAATTATCCACTCTCAATTTGATGCACCGAATCTACTTAAGTTAATTAGCTTTAACACTAGACGTTATTATTCTAAGCACTAGACATGTAAAGCGAAAGAGGGGAAATCTATTCACTCTGCAGGTATATAAGAACAATACTTCTTATTATAACCCAATAGCTCGGATGTGTCGTTCATATAACGAGTTGTCACTGGAACACGATGAGCTGGATATTTTCTTAAATAAACATATTGCATTCAGGTACACAGTGAAAAATATCCTTAGCTGAACTAACCCACTTAATCGTTAGTTTCACAATTTAAGATTTTGTTTACTTTCCACTTATGTTTTTTCTCAATTTTTTTTATGTTATATGCTTTGTTTACGTGCTAGTGTTAACGTTTTAATCATGATGTGTGTGCACGCTTTTGGGTTTATATCTGGTTTAAATGATATTTAATTGTTACTATTTAGTATAAGTTATGATTGTAACCTGTTGTGTGTGCAATAATAATAAATAAATAAATTTCGCTTTTTTGGTTTTTATCTGAAATATGGTATTAGGTAGGTATACGTTTTTAATTTATTTTTCATCTGCTCTTCGATTGTTTGTTATACCTGCTTAGTTAACATCTGTGTACCTAATTAGTATCGTTTAATATAACAGAAAAGTATCTAGCTATCCAAAAAAAACGAACGACAGAGAAAGTCGGGAAAACTGAGTACTACCTAGTTGTAATGAAATTTGTAATATATTAATGGAACTCAATAACACGCGCAAGGCTTATAATGACACGGTAATAGTATAGTAAGTATACTATTACCGTAATAATGATTAATATAGTTTTATTCAACTAATATGTGTGACTTTAAAAATATAAAATTAAATCGTGTACACATTATAAACGTGAAAAAAGACTAAGAAGCATGCATTATTAATGAAATAGCATAAAGTTTTACTAGCTGCACTAAGATCCATGATTTGTTTTAATCAACAACTCCTGTGGAATCAATATGTGATATCAGTGTCATTTTTATCTTATAATGTGTTCTTATAGGTATATGATCGAGTGGCAGAACATCAACGCTGCCGCTCCTAGTATAATGATGGTGAGATCACCTGATAGGCCACCAACGTCCATTTTCTTGAGGTTCTTAGCTTCCAGAATGACAACTGTCAGTTTTCCGGCGGTCGGTACGTAACGCAACGAGAAACATATATCTCCCAGCTTGTTGTCCTGAAATATTCATTCGATACATTTAGTCATATTGAAGTACTTACTTAAAATTTATTATGAAATAATAAATTACATAGGTATGTATTATGTAAGTAGTAATATAGTATGTTTTATATATGTACTCGTAGATATAGTTTATAAAGCATTGACGTACAAAGTAGTATTAGAATGGTAAGTGGTCAATGAGTTCATAGTGAATAAGATATTGATCCCAAAATATTTCATTAACTTCACCCCTTAATCGAGTAAGGTGGATAGTTCACTTGGATGTGAAATATGATAATAAATCGGGATTGTTGTGTAAGGATTTCTAAGAGCATATAGAAACCGGGTAAGAAAGCTGTTTATAACACATACAAATAATATACGGGCTATTAAAAAAAACGCGGCTTAGGGTGGATTAGGGCACTCAAATTCTTGTTACACGAAACAAAAATAAACGAACATAACAATAGCTCCGTGTATTCACCTAGAAGCGTATTTATGGTTATTGGGTTACGGCGCAGTATTTCAGTTATCAGAGTGCTTATAATATACGATATCTGCATAAATTAAATAATATCCTTATTATATCCACCCTCATTAAGTTTGTAATGGTGCTGGTATCGTATTGGTGCACGTCAGTTGTCCTTTGGGTGTGAAACCGTATAAGATGCTTTGGAATGATTTCTCCCCGTGTTACCATTTAGACTACTGGCACATGTGCGACATAATGAAAATCTGAAACTGAAAAGCTGCCCCGAGCACGTGCTTAGGACACATAGCCCATTAACAGTTGAGATAGCCTCAAACATAATGTAGATTGCATCTAATCATACGCACATTTGACGAACACGTTCATTGCGTTACATATAACGTTTTAGCACATAAATAACTGAATCTAATAAAAAGAAATTAAACACAATACATATATTATTTGGTAAAACAGAATTCTATAAGAACAAAAATAAATTAACATAGGTACATCAACAATCATATCAAACCTAATATGAAGCAGTATTCCGCTGAGATATACATATAAGGTATAGTTTTAAATAGATTGAGTGTGGTATATTACGATCTGTTGCCGAAATGAAGCCAATTTTTAATTTTGTGACACCCAGCTCAGATCATCAATAAGTTATGTGCTCACCTTCAGAACCTACAGTCCTCCAGGGCTGGACCTATTATTGTGTGTAGTAAATGAAATTATTACCTTTGTAGACGATGCCTACTCTGCAAAAAAGACTAACCATTTTAGGAACAGATCGCAATTGTGTTGTAACATCTAAATAGACACATACATACACTATACACAAAGATAGAAATTTACAGCATAAAAAAAGAAACTATTTTCCAGATTTATTGTTCTTCCTCATTGGTAATGTGACATTGTTGGACTAACACAACTGTTTTCGACGTAAAACTTTAAACGTATATATACATAAAATGAAAAATATTATATTTTAGACTTTATATAAGTACCTATAATAAAAATGATTCTGTGGGTAACGTGAATAGAATATTTTGTTAATGTTATTGTAGTTACGCATGCAAAGCTTCTTGATTTTGCCTGTCGGGAGTAGCAACAGTCGACAGATAAGTAGTAGGTAAATCACCAAAACGATTTTTGGAAATACCAAATGTTTTCTTGTACCAAATGTTTAGTCAATGTTAGCTTGAAAATATGAGAAAATAATTTCTTTTTTTTTGCTCTGATTGAATCCACATTAACCTAGGTGACACACATAATTCTAAGCGCAGCACATTGCACAAACATTAGCGATGCGGATGCAGTTAGAGATCTAGTTAGTGTTAAGATTTGTGTAGTAATTATTGGTCTATACGTTATTGAGAAATAATTATGTAGTCTGGATATCGACTACAAAAATATATGAAATGTCGTTTTTGTTCCGCAATCCTTACATGTCACACTTATTTGTTATATTTAATTTTAATATGTTTTTAATGCGTTTAGGTTAGGTATATGTTAATAAAAATAAATTAAACACGGATGAACACTATATACTTTAATAATGAGGTTAGGTAGGTACCTTATACCGGTATACGGGTATATTATGATTGTTAACAATTGCGTCACAAAAAGAAAAACATTTTCATATATTTGAGTCGTCGTGATTATGTGATATAAGTAGTCGATAAGTTATTTATAATGCCGTGTAATGTTTTCTAAAGTTACAGGTTATAAGATATAGGGCACATTGTTTCTTCACTGCGCCAGCAGATCACCTGTAACACACTATTTAAGTAATATATGAAAAACTTAATTTCAGGTATGTGTCAAATCAATTATTGTTTCAGGGAGATACAATAAAGTGTTAAATATATTAGTATTATATTTTTTAGAAATGTTTGATTGCCTTAGCTTTTAACATGATGTGAATGTGATTGTAGATGTCGTTCTCTAAACGTGGAAACATAAAACTGGTAAATTTCAGTTTGTTATTATAATGACTGGTAAATTTCAGTTTGTTATTGTTAGAGAACAACTTCCCAAAATGAAACGCAGGTACGAATAATAGCCAATCATGATGACACATTAACTAAGGTATTTATAGCCAATTAAGACAAGTGGAATTATTATTCTGCATCGAAATTTCAATGTAAGGCCTTACACAAATTATATAATTTTGTCATTACGACCCCTTAAAATGTCGAGGCAGATAAACACACATCATCTACATGCATCATTCCCCAGCCGCAATAGAAAACCAAAATAAAGTGTTGGATGGAGACAAATAATTATAAACATAATATGGTAGTCTGATAGGTGATATAAAGGTCAAGGTGATTAAAATATTGACGTGGATGTTCAAATCACATTTCATCTTTGAAGGGACCTACTTTTATGTATACCGAATTTATATCAATTTTTTATGTAACAATTCCCAGTGTTTAACGAGGCAATGAATTTATATTATACCAATTAAATTTTGATGTGTCTCAAAATAATACTTACGTGAATGATCATTTCGTTTTTGAAGCGGCATGCAAGATTGTTCAGGACACAATCAAACACAGCCAAGCAGAGCAGAGAAAATATGGAGAAAAAGAGAAAAACCAAGTAAATACATTTTTGCTGTCGAAATTAATTTTATCAGAAAAATAAATGACGAATCAATCCACATTGAGGGGCCTTGACTCTTATGCATTGCGGTAATGTGAAGATCTGCGCATAGAATGGGGCGATAATCAAAGGATATAGCGAAAGAGAATGAACAAAGTTATAAAAAACAATAAACAGATTATGTTGGGTCAAGGTTCCTCTGTTCAAAAAGTGCAGTAAAATTTCGAAAAATGTATTATGTACCATCTTTTCGAAATGTCGAAAGACTAAGTATTAAACGATAACATTGTCTTGGTTATATCTAAGTTAAGATTGGTAGATATCTAAATTAAGACAAGAAAGTATTTCGGAAAGATGATAAATAGTTAAAATAATGCTGTTCTGCCAAAACACAAATCTAAAATGTAAATCTCTTTTGTCATGGTTGTTGTAGAGAGATTAGGTGTATATAGGTAGGATGTCGTGTGTGTTTTGCCAGTCTAGCCTAAGCTAAGAAAAATATAAAAGTTATGTTTTATTTGATACCCAAGTAGGTATATGACTTGTTGCAACCATATTTCTAAATCTGTGCATTCATGGATATAAAATGTTGTTTCTAGTTGTTAATTGTGTTAATCCGAAGAGACTGTTGATGTGACCTGGGTGTTACTGTTAACACAGTTGTTAACTTAACCAATTGCATTTTTTTTGCAACAATCATCTTACTCGTTATATATTATTTCAATCATTTCAAATGATTGTTATCGGGTATAATAGATAAAATAACTAAGTAGATTATTTCATACCATACCAATATAATGCTTACCAAATTATATAGACCTAAAATATACATGAATTATATTTTAAAGCAATAAATAGAAAATACACAGCAAAATGTACACATATGGGTCTGTAATAGCTATACTGTTTAAGCTGTTACCATACGTGTAGTGGTGTCAGAATATGCTGAAAAGTAAAGTCGTAAATATTATATAATACAAAGCACTATTTACTAACATTTAGTATTCAATTGAGACTGTGTAGATAGAGACGTTAAAAGTAACAAAGTTCCTTAAAAAAAGGAAGTTAAAATTTCCTTGCAAGCGAACAAAGTCCTTTGGTTTGAGTTCGATGCTGCTGTCCTAAGGATTAAGATGACGTTTGCTATTATTTTCTGTGGATACAATGAAGACATTGTGTGTGTAAGTGTCCGCACCTGACCCCCTTCGCCTTCGACACTCTGCAGCTCACGCCACTCCTCGATCGTCTGCGCCAGATCTACCTGGCACAGCGGCACCTTCACCTCACCGATCTGATCGTGTTTGGAAAATCTATCGAAGTCGAAGATCGCAAACACCAGCGTTTTGTTCATCGCATCCGCGTACGGTACGTTCTGGATTGAAAGGATAGCAAAACAATTTTAGGTATATATTTTTCAATAATACGACCATAATGTACCTTTACTTGATAACAATCAGTTTTGTATTAATATGACTTTAAATTAAAAACAACCAAACACAAGTATGTGCTGACATTTCAATGTTAAGTGGCCTTTACCTACCTTAAAAATAAATGTTTCGTTGAATATCGGATTCAATGTTTTTCGATGGACTTTAGTTTCGAACTTCTTTTTCTTGTCGGGGAGTAGGTAGACCTTGACGTAAGGATCGGACGTGCCACCCATGTCCAATGCCGGTAACTCCTCAGCTTGGATCACAGTTACAGACAGACTGTTACTGTTGAAATCGTATTCCAGCTGCAAACATGTTAAATATCGCAAATAGTTATAAAAGACGTGGTTTTAAATATTTCTATTAATATAACTAAAATTTGAATTGAAATATGAATTGAAAAAAATATTATTTTCTGGTATTAAGTAGTACCAGTTCAAGAAATGTAAGCATAATGATATAATTGCAGTCTACTACGAAAAAAATACATTGGTTTAACGATACTAAATACTAATTCAAATAATGTATCAAACAATTATTGTTTACAAGTCATGATTTAAAAAAATATAGCATTCACTATATCAATGTAGGTTATTTTTCATTGATTTCAAGATATATACTCAATAATATCTCATAGCCAATTAGTTGTTCGCATTATCTACAGTATCTGTTTAGGAAATGATAATAAAACATGCGGTACATGGTTATGTTGTAGTAAGAAAGTAACTGTCGGTACCAAAAGATGATGATGACAATGTTATGAAATAACAAAATATAAAGAATGATACGAGTATGACTCTTACTTTTAATATTACCGTTGGACAGTTGCGTTCATACCGTTGTTGCGGGTCTCCCCACTTACGAACCCCACAACCATCAACCTGAAACCCACCTTATATTGCAGCTTGCCTAGCTTCTGCTCTTCCTTCTTGGAATCCCCATCATCAGGCTCCTCTGCGTTCTCCGTCAGCTCTTCCATATCGGGCTGAACCTAAATGCACGTACCGCGGCAAATTTCATATGAATATCGTATATCTTATGATTAAGCATCTGTTTTTGCGAGCATCTCGATTTATATTTATTGCTTATGCAGGGTTACACTGCAATATGGGAGCTAAGTAACTAATCTACGAAGTAATTCATAATTCGAATATTTATTCGAATGTTATAGAAAATTGCTTCTAACCTCGTTTGCCGACTCGGAACTATCATTTTGAAGTACTTCATAGCCATTAAAGTTTAGTGAGTAGGTAGTGTTGATACGGCGAAGCTCGTTATGATAGTAATGTATAACAATGTGTAGTGCAAAATAACAGTTCAAAGTTAGCAACCGTAGTTTGCAAATAGGGAGGCACACACGTCTGTGAAAAAAGGTTTTTGACAGACATTTTTGTAGGCCGTTTGTCCAGAACTGGAGGGTGAGTGGGATGCCAGCAGGACAGCCCCACTTTCCAAATGATAAATAATGAAACTGAATAATGTTGCACAAAAAGAGGTCACATCGTAGTATTATCACGGCAGTGCCACGGTTTACCGTGGCAGTGCTTCCGGCGATAGGCCGAGTACACTTGTACCTCCCGCCGGGTACGTCGGGGCAACTCCAGCGTGATGAACTGGCTACAGAGCCTACCCTTACCCTAATCCGGCCTTTGACTCGTCATCAAGCGTCTGAAAAGCTAGAACAGCTAATCTCTTTCGAAAAACGACCGATGAAATAAAAAAACGACTACTATAGCCGTTGTTGTACATACCTATTTAAAACATATATGCTAAAATGTAATTATAAAAATATATTATACGTCATTATTAATTAATTATGTATCTTTGTGTTGTAGGTCTTTGTATTGATCTGCAGACTATATTTTTCAAATTCGGCTCCTGACCAAAAAGTTACCTTGTTTTTTTTTTCAAGTTCAAGTTCAAGTTCTTTATTGTGTAAGGCATAAGGTACAAAATTTGCTGTTACAATCACATGTAGTATGTAAGACTCTCTTATCCTACCTTTTCAGGCGTATACACAAATAAATATATGTCTAAGCAGCTACTAACAAAATCTATTTATTAGCTACTTATAATCTAAAAATTCATTAACACTATAAAAACATTTCTCTACAAGCCAAGCCTTAACTTTTTTCTTAAAACTATTACAATTTAATGATTTGAAATATTCTGGTAACTTGTTAAAAATTTTTATACACATCATAAACGTATTACGTGAAACTGTTGTTAGTTTTGAATTCGGCTTAAAAAGTTTGTGCTTATATGCTGAGCGTAAATTTCGTTTAGACATTTCATAATTTTCTTGAAATAAATACCTATTATTGTAAACAAATAAACATACATCTAATATATATAAACATGGAAAAGTAAGTATTTTAAATTTTCTAAAGAAAGGTCGACAAGACTGGATTGGTTTTAATCCAAATATAGCACGTATACACTTCTTATATATTAAAAACTTATTTTATATATTAAAAACTTAAATTACCTTATCATAATAAAATTATCACATTTCGTTATATTTTTATGGTTTGGGTCAATATGCTTCTAATGGAGATATGTAGGTCAAAAGGGCAAACCATGACTCAAACCAAGGCCCCCAGAAGGACAAATTACCTTAATAGTAAAATTGTGTACCTATTACGTATACAGGTCAGATATGATAAGTGATCTCTTGATCTCTCTTGATTTCTTCCAAACTGTATAAGATATGGAAAGAGTGATTATTGATTCTGAAAGTGCTTTATGTATTCTATCTAACAAAAAGCATCAATAATGGTTTATATAATAATCAGGATCTATCCAAAAAATCAATGTTTCCAGTTTCTTTATTATATCGGTCAGTTCGGAGTGGCGAGGATGGCACTTCGAAAAATATTAAAAAATACCGTTCAAAACGTAGTTAAAAAATAGACTTTTGAATTGTGTTCATATTTAACACTAGCTTTCCGCTCGCGACTTCGCCCGCGTTATTTTTGTCTTCCCATGGGAATTTTTTTTCCGTAGGAAAATTACCCTATGTCCTTCCCCTGGTCTCGTACTATCCCTATAGGTACCAACTTTCATCAAAATCCGTTCAGTAGTTTCGAAACCTATTCGAAACAAACAAACAATCAAGTCTCTATATAGTATTAGTATAGATTGTTAATGGAGATATTTATATTCTTGCTTAGGTATTATCAACAACGTGTCACGCTGTTTTATTAATACGTTGTGTGTATATAAAATAAGAAACTGACTGACCCACTTATCAACGCCCATTCTAGGTCTAAGATAGAATTTACAAAATTTACCCCTTAACAGGGTGAAATGGGGGTCCAATATTTGGTTGTGGAAACAAGATTTGAACTTTTTTAATCGAAGCTTTACAGGAGTACTATCGATAAATGAGTAAACACGTGTTGTGTAGGGGGAAATGGGGTGACAAAGTCTGAAAATCAACCTGGATATCGTTTTCATGGTTTTTCGGGTCGCTTATAACAAAAATAACAACGATTTTAAATTCCAACATGGCAGACGTGAAATACGATCATGACCTATGGGTGTCGCTTTTAAGGCTTTTGGGACTTTGATTATGAAATTGGCATCGATTTTCAAATTTAAGACTCTCAAAATCCCTGAAAGCATTTCGCAAAAATCAATTTATTGTGACGATACTAACTTTGTCGTTTTTTTCCTTTACACCCTTCCATTTCATACCTACCTCTATTAGAGAGTTTGAGAGTTTTTAATGAGTTTTATTTTTAAAATCAAAGTATTAGTGAGTTTGGGAATTTTAATGAATTTTATTTTTTAAATCAAAAGATTGTTTCGCTTGATCTAAATTGTCTAGTTTTAATATTTAGGACACTTAGCACTTGCCTTCCAGGGGGTGTTGGTTTGATTCATACACCTACATTCAACTGTGTAAGTTCTAGTAGGACTAGGGACATAGGGTGCATTTTCAAAACTTGCATTCTTGGATATAAAACTACGTAGGTATCGCTCTAAAAGAGATGTGTTTTTATCATTAACTAAATAGGTGTTTTCGTTTGGGCTGAGTAAGGATTTAACGAATATTTTCCACATTGAAAACAGACAACGCGTACCTTCTCTTTGTAGGCTGATCCCAGAAGCTGGACGGACTTGAGGTCGACCCCCTTCATTCCTTTCTTTCCGTCCTTGGAACGTCTCTTGCGGAAACATCTTCTGATGCAGCAGAAGCATATCCCCAACACGACTACAGCCACACCTAAGCGACAATAACAACAAATATAGCGACTCTACTCGCGTAAGTGGGCGAGAATTTCTGGACAACTGAAAAATGTTGCTTTTTAGCCGTAACGTAATTATTAAAATCGACAAATTAATTCTTATATTTCTAATAGCGAAAGGAGATTAGTGACTCCTCACGAAATCTTAAAAACTTTTAAATCCAAGAAGATGGAACTTGGCACACAGCTAGATGAGTGGGTAAGGTAATTAGGAATAAATGAATTTTTGGGGACTCTTCCTAAGCGACAAGAAGGGAACTACGTACTTTTTAGACTTATAAGTATAATAATCATGTATGGTATGTATGATATTGAATAGAAATAGTGTTTCAAAATGTTTTCAGGGGTTGGTAGTAATCTATCAACACTGGGTTGATAGATTTTAAATTACTTAAACGTATGTTTGAAAAAAATTATTTATATAATTCCAAAATCAAGCAAAAAGCTTAAAATAATCAACAAAATTCTATGAAAATATAACATTAAATGTAAAACTTTTTCAATAAGAAGTATGAACATGAACATTTTGTATTTTATTTTAGTCTAGAAGTTACTGCTAAGTATAAGTAGGTAAATAGATTCTCAAGAGGCCAAGTTTGGTCCATCTTGCATTCTTTACAAATAATTTATTGTAGTTACAGTTCGTGTAAACTACATTAAACTGAAACTACAAAAACTATTTAAGTCATGCCCTATTAATCCTTTGTTTGTTTTTATCTTTTTGTAAATTCATCTTATTCTATCTTAAATAAATACATCATCGTCTTTTACCTATAATACTTTGTTGTTTCGTTGGACCATAGCCTTCCGTTACGCTACAAGCTGTATAAGTATCTTAAAAGCACGCGTCACGTGTCAACAATATAAAAAGGGTAAGTATACTGAATAACAATATCTTACATATCTCCGGAAATAACTTGGAGCATGCTCAGAGCAAGAAATTCCTTTGATATTGAACTTTATTCAATCATTTAATTCTCTTGTCCTTTTTTCCCGTTGTATTTTTATGTTAACCTTTAACAGAATTTCACCTTTCACAATGTATGAATCGGATATTTTACGGAATTGCACAAAAAGAGAACCCGATTTCTAGAGGTTTTTAGATGCCGTAATTGCTGACGACGTAATACAGTAATATGGAAAGTAAAACATGGACATTTAGCAGCAATAGAGTGTAGTATTAGTGTTACTTTAGATATTTCTAATTAATATAAAACAGTTTCTACAGACCATTTACTGAGTTCACCAACACGTGGAACAAGCGATTAAAAGTTTACCGTCTCTTTTTTACCAATTCTTCCATGGATACGGTATAAATGTCAAATTGTCAAGACAGTCGCCAAAATCGACAGTTATATGGTGGTGATGTTGGTCAACTTGATTCTAAGTATGTCCGAAAATAACAAATAGTAGCTACCTAAATTTTGAAATCAACTAGGTATAATTATGGCTACTACAGTATACAAGATGGAGACGTCGATACGACGACGATAAATTTATTTGAGTAAGTAGGTACACGTACACCTAATGACTTCTAAAGCTTGTCTTACTTAAAATCAAACAAAATTAGCCAGCTATTTAGATACAGCCTTACAGGATATTACTTTTTATTTCCTACAGGCCATGAGCCACGTATCGGTGTGAACTGTGAATAAGCTATTTAGTGTAAACTGTGGTTGTTTTTGTTGGCTCCTGGCGTTTACTTCATATAGGTATTGTTAGAATACTGCAACTTTGCCGTTCTTAGGTACCTTTTAGGACCGAGAAACATTTTATTAATGGTGTTTTTATTTTGTCTCCATTTCTCCTTATTAAGTTTGTTAGAAAAAATATTTTTCGCACCACCGTGTCATGTAAACCCAACATAAAGTAACTCATTTAAAGCCTCTAAAGTCGGGATTGAATATTGTACTGAATTGCCTTCTTTCCCTAGGGAAAAATAAATTTATTTTTGGAATAACCGCTAGTAACCACCTCCGTGGTCTAGTGGTTGAGACCACCGGGTATTGATCGGGAGGACCGGGGTTCGATTCCCACTGGGGGCAGAAAATTTTCTCCTCGGTTTGGTTGGTGGTGGGGCTTCTGGTTAGCTACCACCGTTTTACCTAAGTTTGTCGCCATAATAACAATGTTTATAGCATTGCAAAATAACAAAAGTACCTACTTAAATTTTGGCAGAAACCCATCTTAAATTATAAGACGAAAAAAATTGGATTCTGAATCAACAACATTTGCATATAAATCCACGAACAAATACATATACTTAACAAAATCAAACAAAAATTTAATTTTCCTATGTAGGTTTTAATTTTCCAGCTAAAGAAGTAAACGGATTCAACATACATACAGCTATGTCGTGTTGTTTTCAATACAGAAGTTTCAGGAGTTTTTTGAGTAGGCAATATAATAATTTATGATTGAATATTCAATGAATATTTTGTTTTTGAATAAATGCTGTATTTCTTACGTATTTCTTTTTACTTTCTCGCAGGTGGTGCGAAAAGTAGAGCATTTTCCTCAGGGATCAAGCAGTCGTAGTCTTGGGTGAGCTTAAATGCCTCGCTGCGCCCAGGACTCTAGTCTTAAATCCCTTGCCACGCACAGGATTTTATAATTATACACAGAGTTATTTATTCACTATTTGTTACTTTTAATTATTTCAAATTACTATTATTAACTAATTAGCTGTGCCCGCGAGCTGTTTCGCCTTAAAGTTCAAAGTAAAAACAGTAAATCTACTTTCCCGCGGGAAATACTTACTTTTCCGGGATAATAATTAGCCTATATTTAAATCCCTGTCGTAATCCGTCTACCTACAACATTTCATCCAAATCCATTCAGTAGTTTTTGCGTAAAAGAGTAACAAACATCCCCACAAACTTTCGCGTTTATAATATTAGTAAGGAAAGGATATTGGTCGTTTCTTCATTTATTGTCTTATTATTTACTAGCTGTGCCCGAGAACTTCGTTTCGGCTTACGATAGATTTCCCGTCATATTTTTCCCGTAGGAAATATAGCCTATGTTACTCACGAAGGATTTTAAAAATTCTTTCACCATTAGAAAGCTACATCTTTCTAATGGTGAAAGAATTTTTAAAATCAGTAGTTATCGAAATTTCCCATAGGAAAGAAATATTTTCCCGCGGTAAAAATTATAATATATAATATAACCATCAGGGACAATGTAGCATTCTAATGGTAAAAGAGTTTCTCAATTCGAACCAGTAGTTTCTGAGATTTGCGCTTACCAACACATTTTGCGATTCATTTTTGTATATAAGATTTGTAATTGCGTATTTATTCTTAAGTGGAAGTAATAAATAAAATGTCATACCGACAAGCACTGCGACGAGTTGCCACGTTTCTATGTTCATCTTGCGGGCTAGCTCCGCCGTGGCCTCCCCGATGCTCTCCGTGGTCGGCGTCGGCGCCGGTGACGAAGACACTCCGGACCCGGTCATTTCTGCTACCGAAATATTCTAGATTAGTATAAAATCGTCGGTGGCGCTGAAGACTCGGCACTTGCCTTCCAATCGGGAGGTCCGGGGTTCGAGACCGCCCTACGGAGGCTCCTACGGTGAAGGAAAACATCTTGAGGCAACCTGCATACATCTGCGAAGAAATTGAAAGGTGTATGTGAAGTCGACCAAAACCCGCACTGGGGCAGCGTGATTGACTAAGGCCTAAACACCCTTACTTAGGGTAGGCTCGAGCCCCTCGGTGGGGACGTATTGAGCTTTTATGATGTGTATCAAATAAGAAACTTATTTATAAATTAAAATGTATTTATCTACAGTTCTACACTCATGCTGTAGAAAATTTCTGAAATCGTAAGCTTATTGCCAACATCGAAACAACCAGTGTCATCATAACTATTATTACATCTAAACGAGTGGTATAGGTTACAATGTTGTAATGAATTTTATTTTATTGTGCAACTTTTTTGTTTTTTAATTGACAGCTGGTGATCCCTTCGACGCAAACGGTCTACTCATCAAACTTCCATATTTTCATTACTCAATTTGTTGTATCTTTATGAATTTCAAAAGAGAAACATCATGCACGTGCGTTTCACTTTCATTTTGAAAAAAAAAACAAAATATAGGTTACCGTTCGAATTTTCATCGTATCTCACCATTTAATATGATAAAGGTACCTCCTACAAAATTGGTTAGGTACTTTGTTGTTTATAAAAATGAGTGATACAAGATTTATAATGTAGCAAAGGACATTTCAAACCGATTATAACCAGAAAGTCAAGAAGACAATATGAAAAAGCGTGCTAATAGCTAGTGAATTGGAAAACATGAAAGACCTCATTGTACGACAGTTTCATAAATTACTGTACTACTCCCGCATGGAAAGGAGGTTCTTATTTGCGCAAGAACGGGTCAAAGATTTGGACTTGACTTGACTTATTGTCATCTAAATAAGCGGGCGGAGGAGTTGTATGAAAATCCATTGTTAAAGCGCTGATCGGACAGAAAAAGTCTACGACAATTCATTGTTAACGTGCTCAATCGCGCACACATCAGTGGCACTTCGAGAGCCAATTACCCCTTTGACCCTGTCAGGAAAGGGGCGATTTTGCTGCGATTTGAATTCGCGCGAGAGTGTACACGCGTCTCAAGGTCCTACTCGACGTCACTACTTGCGTCCATAAGCATTGCCACGGTAATACTATTATCGTGGCATTGCGCGAGTTTGACGCGAATCGCGAGCGTAATCGCGGCGAATTTGCATCTCTCTGAACCAGGTTCACACATCTTTCCACGAGCGCAGTGCCAAAAGCACAGCTAATTATCTCCTTTGCATTGTCTCAAACGTGTCTAACTAACTTTAATTGCCCTAGCAGTATTGATTGATTTTCAATAACTAAACAATTTTAATATCAACATCAATTAATAGATATTTGTTTTTTTTTTAATTTCCCACTATTATTGGAAGAAAGTGCGATTCCCAACTCGTGTGCGTGTGTAACAACGAAAGTGTTATTCGGACTTTTTCTTCCCTTTGTCAAGAATGTACTATAATACTTATCATACCCGTTTTCCTTAAAATGCAGAGTCTTATACTATACCTAATCAATTATATGTTCCATGTAATAGAGCATGTCCCATGTTATGTTGCCTTTAACGGGCATTAATTTCAGTCTCCGAACTGTTACTGAGAATGTTCAGAGGCCCTAGACAAATGCCACACGCTAACTTTTCCGCAGTCGTTCTACAGAAAAAAAGGTATGGAAATAACATTAGCTTACGACAACCTCGCGCTACTTTCTCCGCAGCTAATGTCATCTCCATACATTTTTTCTGAGGAGCGACAGATCAGAAAAAGCAAAAGCCTCGTTTTAGCAAAACTAGACATATTTTTTATAACAAAGCCTTCGTGGTTCTGTCTGAAAGCACCGTACTGAAATCTGGAAGATCAAAATTTCTAGTCTACTATATGGCCAACTATTAACAGTTTTACTTTTTTATATACAACATTGGCATACTGCCCACATGATGGTAAGTGGTAACAGTCACCTATAATACATGAATGTGGCTCTTGTGAGATTGGTAGCAAATCTGCAACCCCTTCAAGAACCACAGTGTACGTTGTCAACTTGTGACGTCAGATGTACAGTCACGGTACCCAGTAATTTCACTGCCATATCTTACCCTTCAAACCGAAACACAGCAATGCAAGCACTGCTGTTTTGCGGCAGAAATCGGGTAAGACGGAGATACCAAGCAGGCGACCCTGGTTCAGAGTCTCCCTTCGGTTACCATGTTTTGCGTTACGAATTCAATTCAAATCAAATCTTCTACCAGGCAAGGGTTCTACTTTCTGTCTTCATGGCACTACGTAAGTCGGTAAAGCCGTGAATTATACAAGATATTCTTCATTTTCATTTCAAATATAGAAGCTTCGCTTGTAGTTGCTTTTCTACAAGAAAAATGACAAAAATAAAAGCTCAAACAATATTTGCAACATTGCTATCTAACTTTTTTATATTTTTTAACACGAAGACTTGCAAAGTCGGAGTAAGATTTTGCTTTTTTATCTTTTGTGGAAATCTACTTGCTATTATTTTTTTTCATTGAGGTAGGTAAATATTTAGCTCAGCTTCTTCAAGCGTATCTACTTTCGGAGCATGATAAATAAACAAAATTTAATATAGAACATACCGTTTTCTACTTGATGCCTATTAAGAAACCTTCCCGTCATTAATCTATTGATTAACCGAGGTATTATTCATATGGATCAGTATAATGTGCTCATATTAATTTCCCCTTTTAGAGTAAGCTCATTAAAATTCATAATGTTAGCATTAAACAGCACGTCCCTAACTCTTGTGATTATTAAATCAAACGCGATGTTACTTAAAGTTTTGAGAAATTCGCAGTTGTAAAGGCTTTAATTTCCACTCAAGCCAGTTCTGTTCTCAAGCTCAGTTAGTTATGCATGAAGGTCACAGCGTAAGGGTTTCATTTCGTAGAATTTTCTCCCGTTTGTTCGCAGAAGTCGACCAGGCGAGAGGTTCTTTGTTAACAATCAACAGAAAAATAATCAGTCTGTTTAAGGTCACCTGACAATGTTGGATTTGGTTTGTCAAGGTCAAGATTGATTTTCTCTTACTCTTTTACAGAACAACACCAAAGCCGCTGCCCATTGCTGCTTCTATTCTACATAAAGAGCTTGGAAAAAATGACTGACCGAAGGGCATTTTGATTAACAATTGTATGAATTTATGATTTTCTTGAATTAAAAAAGAATCTACGAGTAGATATTTAGCAATTTAGTAAGGACAGTATCGAATTGGATTTGAACGCGAGAGACACACACACACAACCATGTTGTCGACATTGTTTTTGGAGCTTCAGACCGTCAACCGTCAGCTAAATTTTCAACAATTCACCGGATTAGAGAATGTACTTGCAATTTACACCAGCGCTAGAGTAAACTCGACACAAAACAGAATCTACATCAACCGGGACCGAGGAACCGTTTTGAGTGCAGTCATGGGGCGAGTTTGATTTGTGATAGGTACCTTGTGACTCCTTCGCCGGCTCCGTCGTAGTGACGGTGGCCGTCTCTGGCGACGACGCCTCCATCGCTTCGCGGCGCCATCGCAGCAGCGCTCCGAGTAGCGGCGACATCCCTGTGTAAGATAACAACAATAAGAAAAGTACACAGAAGGAGGGAGGTTGTTCGGTGTATTAGCTTAGACCTATTCGGAACAGCCTCCAATGAGGAGGAAGACACGAGAGAGAGAATTGTTTGGTGACTATTTTTTTATACAACTAAGTTGACATACAAGTAAGCTTTTGTTTTCTCGGTGGAAAATGCGTAACCGCACCGTACCCGCCGTTGGCTAAACGGTGAGCGTGTGTGGGGGGGCTCTCCCGGCAGAGTGCCAGGCCTACCCATTTAAACCCCCCGGTGTTCTCCCTGCCTTTATGGGCGCGCTAGGTAAGGTCCACACTGCGACTCCACTACCCATAACATACAAGTAAGCTGGCGACTTAGTGATAAGTGAAACTACAGTCACCTAATAGTACAAGTGGTTACCGTAAGATTCGTACAATGTCCCAACTTGTGACATAACATATCAAGCCACACTCCCAGTAATTTAAAAATAGATTAATAATAATGCCATTTTAATTGTTTCTCGTGGAAAAAAATCCGCAGGTTTCAATCCTTACATATTATAAAACAAAGTCCGCCGCCGCGTCTGTCTGTCTGTCTGTTCGTGATAAACTCAAAAATTACTGCACCGATTTTCAAGCGGGTTTCACCACTCGATAGCGTGATTCTCAAGAAAGGTTTTAGTATATAATTGGTTAAGTTTTTGTATTTATTTCTGTGTACATTAACGATATTTGTTGAAGATGTCGGAAAAAAACTAAATTAAGGCGAAACGTAGTTCGCGGGCGCAGCTAGTCTGATATTTATATTACCTAATATATTATACATCTTGCCAATATAATATTTTCGCTAACGCGACCTTCACTTTCCCTATTACATTGCGATTATAGGAAATTTTCCAGAAATTCAACCAAAATTGTTTATTTAGGATTACATAATATTCTTTCAACACTCATTTCATGATTGGAATCTTAAAAAACTAAAGCGGTGAACTTAGCGGATTGAGATTTTTTACGCGCATGTAGGCGCATAGGTTTGTATGAGCGCATAATTATTACTACTGATTTATTACCACCGACATCGGTTCAACCAAAAGTAGAATAATCCGCGTAAGTAAGAGCGTCTGTTTTTTTTGGATCGCGAAATGTAAGGTGTGAATTGACTAAGTGAATGAATATTTTCTTTTTCTAGGCAACCTTATCGCATTCTGTGTTATCGTCTAATTTAGTAAATAACACTATTCAGAAAAATAGTTTAATACTTTGCGTGAACTTAGCGGATTGAGATTTTTTACGCGCATGTAGGCGCATAGGTTTGTATGTGCGCATAATTATTACTACTGATTTATTACCACCGACACCGGTTCAACCAAAAGTAGAATAATCCGCGTAAGTAAGAGCGTCTCTTTTTTTTGGATCGCGAAATGTAAGGTGTGAATTGACTAAGTGAATGAATATTTTTTTTTTCTAGGCAACCTTATCGCATTCTGTGTTATCGTCTAATTTAGTAAATAACACTATTCAGAAAAATAGTTTAATACTTTGCTCAATATTTTGGTCTCGGTTAGATACGAAAAATAAATAGTCATCTTATCAAAATAATTAAATAGTATGTTTTAAGATAATATAGGTTTAACTGAATCTCGATAAAAAGATAAGACTGTTAAAATGTTGAAGCACTTGTTTTGATAATAACACAAGGAAGATGTAGAACCTAGGTGTAAAAATCTGATTTTAACAATTTAGCACCATTATCATTATTTACAAATCAATAATAATTTTCACGTCTTATAGTTTCAAATTATGCTTGTTTGCCAACGTTGTAGTACCTATATGTTGCGGTTCAACATTTTTTAATATACTTAACTTATTCTTTAGGTGTGCCTAACCTATACTTGAAAAAATTCAACTGATTAACAATCATTCAAAATAAATTATTTTCAGAAGACAAGATCAAATCGATTTTCGCCTTGTCATTTTCTAAATCCTGATACATCCGAGATTTCCTTTTTATTTAATTTATTATTAATTTTATTTCAACACTTTATTGCATAACAAATATTGTACAACAGTTATATGGAATTGTATGTCTTAAGGCATTCTCTGCCAGTTAACGGTGAGGATTTTCGGTAGTCAAAAAAACAATAATACCTACAGACACATAACCGCACATTCATACATAAACACACACACACATACACACACACACACACCCACACAAACATACATACACACAATTGCAAATAAATATATACACATACATATACCGGGTGTAACTGAACACCCCAATAAGTTTTAAGGGGCATATAACTTAGATACTAAATGGACCTTCAGTGAGAGAGTTTTCTGAGACCTGGAACCCCAATACTTTCAGAGTTATTTGATTTTAAACTGAAAGAAAAAACTTTCAAGTGACAACCATAATCAACTCTTAGTACAAAAGAAATTTAAACACAAAATGACACGTGACAGACGTGAGCGTAGTATTCCTCGTACGCGTACGCAGGGCTGTCGGCACTTAATACCAAAAAAATAATTTATTTGGTTTGTATGACGTGAGCGTAGTATTCCTCGTACGCTTACGTAGGGCTGTCGGCACTTAATACCAAAAAATAATTTATTTAGTTTGTATGGAAAAAAAAGTACGTTTGTTAGCCCTAATATTTTTCCTACAGAATCTCTACTTCTGATGGATACATTAAATGTTATTGGGGTGTTCAGTTACACCCTGTATATACACGGTTATTTTTTTATCACCCTAAAAATTTTAGGGACGCTTCAGGACACATCCAATATTATATAAAAAAAAAATTAAATTAAAAAAATATTTAAAAAAATAAAAAAATCTCTAAAAATGCTGCTCTCAACTAGTGCAGCATTTTTTGTATTTTTAAAAAAAATAATATAAAATTAAGGAGGGGGGTTATTTTTTTATTTATATTTAAATCATTCTAATACCATGTCGTGAAGCGTCCCTTAAATTTTCCAGGGTGATAAAAAAATAACCGTGTATATAGCATAAAAAATATATGGGGTTTTAGAAAATTAATTTTACAATTTCGAATTTTCAATGACGCCATAATTTTTATATGACTACTTGCTGTGTCCGCAAACTACTATCCGCTATAATAAAGTTTAAAACTCAAAAATTTCTGGAGAGGGCCAGCTCTATCACCTTAGGGATATAAACAATAGCTTACGACCTATTCTCAGACCTACCAAATACACACCGTTTCGAAAGATTTCGATAACAAACACTGTGACACGAGATTTTTTTAAATATAAAAACAAAATTAGACGGTTCATTTTTGCTTTCATTTTCGATGCTTCATCGATGAAAAACCGAGAATGAAATGAAATAAAATGAACGCTACCGAGAAATGAATCACTTTTGATCAGCCGTCTAATTTCGGATGTTAACATAAGTGGTTGTTGACTTGATCGGGTATTGACCAAACACCTTGTGTATAATATGATCGGTGACCTATAAATTCACAAAATCTCATTGATTTTCTTAATATTGAATGAAATACCTAATAGATATATATAATACTAGCTATGTTTACTTTCTAGATGTAGTGTGACAGTGTCAAAAATTAGTCTCAAGTCACCATAGCATTTTGTAAAAGAATTTGCCAAAATGAAATGTTTGCCTTCTGAAATATGTTTGTTTTGACAAAAATTCAAATAAATATCTAGTAATCTGAAAATCTGATCGAGTGTATGCTTGTACGCTTGAGACCCGTGCTTGAGACACACTTAACCCACTAACATCCCGGTCTCATTAGACAACGCAGGAAGTATAGTTTGGGTACAGCTCATCAAAACGTTGATCGTATACCAAAGTTATAAAAATATTTATAATTAAGCAATTAATTAATAGTTTTCAGAGAAAAATTGTATTTGTAGCTAAACGGTATTAAGAACATAATAAAGTACCAATGTCAATTATTTTTTTAGGCATTTTGTTTTGTTTCAATGCTTAATTATATAGCTGTGGTGTTTGCAATATTATCATTATAACCAGCTTCCGTCTCTAAAATACTAGACTGGAAGTTCTCTATGTAAATTAAACTCTACACTAATGGCAATAAGGCATTCAATCCGTCGAAAGTATTGTCAGCATTTACACAGTATATATATATTGCGTGTCAGAGCACCAATTTTATTCGATCTAGGTGTACCTTTTAATCGATTTTGAGAAATAGGAATTGTCTGTCGCTATTCATAGTCGATTAATGGAGAAAATGAGTTTGGATGTAATAGTATAGACTCAGACTATGAATTGAAGTGGGAGATAAAAAAGGCGGATCTAGGAGGACTTGCAATTCGTTACTGACCTTTTGATTGATCCCGAGTCGTATGACTGCTATGTCGGTGTATTCGTTCCAGTTGTGATGGTCACTTAGTGCGAGATTGGGACATTTCTGTCGAATATTGTAATCGGACGAAGCCTCTGTACCGCGGCCGTGCCTGGATGGCGGAGGTGCGCGCGCAGCCGATCGATCGTTGCTGCGCGATGCGATGCCTCTATCACGGCACACGGGGCGCCTGGCAAAACTTGGCTTTTACGTCACACATTGCGTACATTGAAGGGTCACTTACGTGCAGCCCAGCACTGAATGGGTGGATGAAGCCAAAACTTCAAGTGTATAGCGTAATGCTGGAGCATCGACTTATTCGAGTCTCTAGTAAGCATTAAAGATTTTATTTTAAACGTCCGGTTTTTGTAAGCTTTCCGCTGAATGGGCGTGTTGTTCTCTTTAATTCAATCAGGGTGTGATTTGATTTAACCGTTTCCATCATTCCGATATAAGGCATTGGTAAAATTATATCTACATATTAATAAGAAATAAAATAGAGTTAATAATGGGCTCAAAGTCAATAGAGGATTCCGTTTTCAAACACAATTTCAAGTCATTTTCTAATAGGGTTGCCAAGAGTCCCGATTTGAGCGGGATGACCCGACTTTGAGGGGTTATGAACACATCTCGATTTAACCGCGATGGGATGCAAAAGTCCTATTTTTGATCAGATCAAAAAAAAAATTCATTTTTCCATAATTAGGCAGCGACTACCTAAATACTATGACTGAATTATGTTGGCATATTTATCCCTAAACTATTTGAAACTAGCTGACCCGGCAAAATTCGTACCGCTATATTTGTCAATGTTTTGTCATTATATTGAAGATATTTTCTGCCTCATTCTATCACTCACTTTTCATATTATGAGCTTTAAAAAACTGTTAGATTTAAAAAAAATCTTATACCTAAACACAAAAAATAATTATCAAATTTGGTGCAGTTGTTTGAAGGTTATGCTTGTGTATGTAGTATGTAGGCGCATAACTTCCTAATGACTGCATTTCGGCGATTAATTTTTATTTATATAGATAGAATAGATAAATACATAAACCTCTAGGCTGTGTGTATGGGCTCCGTTCTCTTTGCCTTTCCACACGGAATAAAAAAAAAAAAGAATCATATACGCAGATTTTATCATGGTTTTGATCAATAGGGATGATGACTGAATTCTAATTTTTACGTCTCGTCATAAAATATTAAAATACCGTAGAAAAAGATACAATCCTGTGAAATTAGAATTAAAATCGCCTTAGAGATACATTAGATACAGGCATTTTAAATTGTTAATTTGGAAGCGATTGGACAGAGAGATCCGACATTAACTGTGACGTCATTGTTTAGTACGGCCATATAAACTCCATGTAAATTGCCGTTTTGCTAGAAAGAGATGGAGAAAAATCTTTAATACCTTATGTCTTGGTTGTTTTTTTAGTTATTCAAAAACCGATTTCTTCGTTCAGTTTATTATATGAATGAGCTTCTTTGAAAGCAAAAAAAAATTTTAGTCATCTAGCCTATTGGTAAATTGAAGTTAAATTTTAGTTTCTTAAGTTAAAATCTAGTTTTTACAGTCCCGACTTGAAAGTCATACCTAGTCCTGATTTTTTCAAGCTTCTGCTCCGAAATCTCGTTTTCAAAACCCTATAATTTCGTGTGACCTGCGTGAAGTGACGTGATTTAATTGAGTTTATTGTAAAATTTTGTTACGAACATTAAATATTTGTTTCATCTTTGTGGTAATGAACGTTTTAAAATAGAAGGTTATTAATTCGATACGATGTAATTATTGTAACTACCATATCTTCAATCACATTTAAGAAATCAAATAGAGCAAAATGTTACACTTGCTTGGTACATAACATATCCTATCAAGCCGAAACCTCATGTTAACATAGTCATATAAAAGTTATATTATGGCGTCATTGAAAATTCGAAATTCCTAAACAAATTTTAAAATCTCCCATTCCATACAAAAAGTTGGGTCTGTGAAAAAAAATGTATCAGGAATTATAAAATTAATTTGACAATTTCGAATTTTCAATGACTCAAACTTTTATATGACCACTAGCTTTCCGCGTTATATTGTTTTCCCGTAGGAATTTTATATTTTCCCGTAGGAAAAATAATGATGTTACCCATTATTTAAAGAATACTGTTATTTAGGAGCTCGGATAATAAATTTCATAGAAATTGGAGCAGAGTTTAAATATTTTCCATAGAAACTTTCAATCCCTATTTTGCACCCTAAGGTGAATTCCAATAAACCATGAAACACGTATTCAATGAAATGTTTTTAAGAGTCGAATCTCAAGTTTTATTAAAATCGTTGCTAATTTAAAGAATTTTCCATACAAACTTGCAACCCTATTTCATTCCTTTAGAGTTAATTTTTTTAAAATCCCTTCTAAGTGTGCGTCAGAGTAATTATTACGACAAAAACATTTTTTAAAAGTTTTTATACTATTTGCTATTTAAGTAGTCATGTAATTGAAAATATTTAGAATGCCTAGGCTTATGATACCTTTTTGCAATCTAGAATAGCTAGCAAGATTTTAAGATGATGGGCACGATGAGCGTCCTCCATTTTTTTACACTGTCTCGTAGCTAATCAAACATGAAAGAAAATTAATTTCATTTTAAATTTTCTTTGTTTTAATTTTTTTAACACTTTACGCTAGTCTGTTAAATTTAAGTTTTTGTTTTTGATAGCTGAACTGTCGCTTGTGAGATCAAAAAAAAAAAGAAATTGAAAAAACTCTCCATTTGTAGAAATGGCACTATAAAAACTAATCGCAATTGGAAATTTTCGAAAAATACAAAAACGATAAATATTTCTGAAACCGTGATATTTTCACTAAGGTCAGGTCAGGTCAGGTTGTGGTGGATATTTAGAATAATACATCTAAATTCTGTTTGTAGCTCGTGGACATTTTCATATTGGTTCTTGTAAACTAAATTTTTTACATAACCCCATAAAAAGAATCTAACGGGGTTAGATCTGGGGTACTCGGCGGCCATCTTATTTGTCCATTTGTCCCGATCCAGGGACGAAAGTGTTCATTGTTCTGTGACACCTCCCAAATTCCAGTTGCTACGAATATTGTCCTAACTGAAGCAGCCATTATACACTCATTTGCAAAAAAAAACGGGCGGTTTTGATTTTCATTCATCTTTAAAAAGATACAATACAAAAAAGGTTTCAATCGTTTGTAGACGTTACTGGCCGGTTTTAAAAATGCCGTGGTATTTAAAAAAGTACGTTCTAAATTCAAATTTTCATTTGATGCTCATTTTTACAGAAAACCCCTTTTTATCCTACATTTTTGGCGCGAAGTTCCTGAAGTTAACATCGACTTTCATAACTTTTATTCAATTTTCATCGATTAATTTCATATCCTTGCATGACTGTCAAAGCTTTATTTATTGCTGTTTGGCTGTATCAAAAATGGTAGATAAAGTGGTAAAAGCTACCAAAATTATCGCGCTGCTTGAAGAGGGTTGCAGCCAATGCTTCGTGGCTAGGAGGCTAAATGTTAGTCGCTCGACGGTCCAAAGGACCTGGCAGCGATATCAGGAGACTGGTTCCGTCGAGAGAAGACCTGGTTTTGGAAGAAAACCATGTTCCCAACCACGGGATGATCGTTTTCTTGTGAGTCGCGCATTGAGAAATCGCAAATCTTCGTATGTGGATCTTAAGAACAATCTCCAAGAAGTAAGAAATGTGCATATTAGTCTATGGAAGGTCAGGAGGAGGCTTCTCGCTGCCAATATACGCAGTCACCGCCCGGCCCGCGGCCCCAAATTACTCCGTGAGCACCGAGTTCACAGGCTTAGGTTCGCTAGAAATTGTGAATCATGGACTCAAGAAGATTGGAATAGGGTTTTGTTCTCTGATGAAGCCAGGAACGAAGAATAAGTACCATAAAACATACTGGAGACAATATGTTGGACATTTCGGGAAATAAGCGAAATGAAATCAATGTTGGTTGTGAGTATATCGTAGATACAGCCTATTCTGTGATACAGCTAGGGTTAGCACCCATAGGAATAATTTCGAAGTGAGCCGAGCAAAAATTTAAAAGTTGCCTTCGAGTTCGACCAATGAAACCACTCTATTGCATGTCATCAAATATTAAAAAAAAATAATTACGCGTTCCCGTTGACAAAACGTAACGTTCCGTATAAGGTTTGGTTTCGATTTGATTGTGGAATTTGCCCCCCGATATAGAAACTTTTAGTCCCACAATTTGTTCAAGTCGCGTCACTTCACAACATTCGGTAAGAATGTAATAGGGGTGCGGACCGAGTATGAAAAATCGAAATCCATTTGGTCCACTGTGTAAGGTAATAACAAGACATAAGACTCTTTTTTGGCTTTGTCGGAATAATAAAAAAAATACAGAGAGTTATGGAGGAGGGACTCGCTCAAGTTGGTAAAAAATTTACAGACGTCATGCGATATTTCAAATCAATCATCATCATCACAGGTCATATACCCGTACGTCCCCACCGAGGGGCTCGATCTTACCTTATGTTAGGGTGATTAGGCTTTAGTCAACCACGCTGGCCCAGTTCGTATTGGTTGACCTCACATACACCTTTGAATTTTTTCGCAGATGTATGCAGGTTGCCTCACAATGTTTTCTTCATCGTAGGAGCGTCAGACAAATGTACATTAAATTCGAAACGAAACACACATTGGTACATGGCCATGGACTTCCCGATTGGAAGGCAAGTGCCGAGTCCATAGCGCCATCGACGCCCTCAAACCAATGTATCGTCGCAAATTGTTAATTACGTAAAAAAACGGGTCGTTGCTCGTGGTACAGAAAAAATACGTGCGCAATATTTTTAAGTAATCTGCCAGATGGGCATTAAAAAATTGTTCGTTTCCCTATCGATCGATATCGGTAATAAACTATCGGTATCTGTTATATCATCTAACTAGTATGTATTACGGGGAACTCTACCTAACCCACCGAGTATGTGTGCTCGGTGATCTAAACTATTCTACCGCTAAGCAGTGTTGCTTGCATATTGCTGTGTTCAGAAGGCGTATTTACGAACTACGGTTGGTAACTTCAACAGTCATTTATAAAAGAAACTTTATATTAATTACTAGTTTAGTGAAAATATGTGTTACAGTGGCGTTCATAAAGCAGTAATGGATATTTCTTTTCAAAAATTACAGTTCTAGTTAGCAACCGAAAATAGAAAATAGGCTGGATTAAAAACAAGCAGTGAAATTACTGGGTACCGTTACTAGACACATTATGCCACGGACGAGTCAACGAGGCAACGTACGCATAAGAAATGCGAAAATATAGACACGATTTCAAAGAAGTCAAGTAATTTTTAAATAACATTTGGAAAATTAAGTAACGAAAGTCTCATTAATTAAGTAAGAAGCTAGTATTATAACCGAAATCATTTTTTAGTTGCAGCTGTCACCGCTCCAAACTATTTTTTGTCAAGCTGTACTGTGGGGATTGAATATTTGCAAATTTTATAGCAACCACATTTACCGGTTTGCCAAATTAGTTTTTGTATGATAGCAATTTTGTCATTTACTAAACTCACTGAATGTACGGTGAAATTGTCACTTATAAACTTATTGTTGCTAGGTTGAATGTATCGTCGAAGTAGTTGTAAGCTTCGTTAAAAGCTTTGTTTAACTTCTACATAAAATAAGTTGTTGGTAATTGAGAATTTCTATTTAGTAGTTGAATATACATTCTGTGGCGATAAGATTATAACAAAGTAACAAAAAAATGAGTCTATCATTTGATCTTTGTAAATGCTAAAGTTGAACAGTGGTGTATTAAAATAGCCTTAATGCGGCGCGTGTTCTTTCCCTGTAGACTCTCTCTGGCGTCGTCTTACTCCTACGCTGTGTTATACGATACTTTGATATTTACCTACCTACATGCTTAATCAAATGTAGTTTGTAACGTCTCTCTTGAATAACAAAATCTATTTTTAAATTTTATTAAGCTTGTGTTGAAAATATATTGTTATCGTTTGTTACACATTATTCGAAGCCTGGTATATAGTAAAGCATTTAGTATTCGACGTGTGGATCACTGCTTGAACCAAATTTATATTATTTTTGATTTTAAAATTTACTTATTGGCTTATTCGGTTAAGGATAGATTCTGGTTTGGGCAGATTCTTTATATATAGCAGATACTTTTTTGGCTGATTCGTTTTACGGCACAAGTAACATGACCAACATAAACAACACAATTTATGTCAAGCGATTATTTAAAGCCAAAGTCAAATAAAAATACTGGAAAATACAAAGATTTGTCATTTAGTTCAAGTTCTATGTGAGAAACACTAAAGCATGTAGGTAGCATATTGCAGATAAGTAACATGGAAATTATAGAAAAAATTGGACCAATTCCAAATATTACCGAGCGCTACGTGACCTTGGAAGCAAAGGGAGGGTGGTTTCAGCCAGCGTCAAGTCCCGATAAAATATAGCTATCGCTATTGTCAGACCAGTGAGTGGTAATTTGAGGAAGTGAGAGTCACCCAGCCTAGTAGGGTGAATTTTACTACTTTTCTTTATATTGTGCGATCTATGTTATGGAAATTATTTGATAAGTGCAATTGATTAGGTACAATAACTTTCATTTAATCGCTTTAATGAAAGTTATTGTACCTAATCAATTGCACTTATCAAACTACAATGAGAAAGTACCTAGTCCGTCTGTATGTAAAAGCTAAATGCTTCCTCATAAGCAGCTTCCAATTGCCGGTGCAGTGAATTTATCCATATTATATATGTACCTATAGGGTAACGCTATGAAATTTCTTTAAAATGAGAACATTATGTTTTATTATAATTTTTCAGGTAAAAAGTCCTTCGTACATACATATCTGTTCTGATTTATTAACTTTATATTTATCTTGTTTAGTTAAGGCTGTTTTAAATATTGAGATAATATGTATTAATATTTTGTTCTATCCTATGTGAGATGCATTTTTTATTAATATAAAAATAATTTTAACACATTTCTCGTATATCTTCTTCTTCTTTCTTATATATAAAAATGAAACGCTGTGTGTTTGTCTCGCAAAAATTTAGAAACGGCTAGACCGATTCTTACGAAATTTTCTGTGTGTATTTGAATAGGTCCAAGGAAGGTTTAAACGTACAGTTGGACCCGGTAGATGGCGCTGTCATCGGGCGGGACAACGTCCGCGGGGCCCACTAGTATGTAATAAAATTGACCGAAGATTGTTTGATTCATTACGTAATCAATTCACTGACACCTCAGTTTCATTCGATATGTATTCGGAAATATTCCAGCTAAATAAACATAAAGTAGGTATCCATTCTAATCAATTTATACTGGCATCTAACTGGTATCAACTATAACCAGGGGTGGCGGCGGCGGCGGCGGCGGCGGCGGCGGCTAAGACAATTGAAGATCGTTAACTATTATGTCAAGTTTCCTAGCTGACTTATTTTGATCCCTATCGACCACTTAGGTTAGTTGGATTAGACTGTGTAGCTACAGTAAAAATCAATACGTATACGAATATACCGAAGAGTTTATAGAATATGTTGGATGTTCTATTTATCTTGAGCTTTCTCAAATTTATACACATAAAGATTGTATGTACAGAGTTTATTCACACTATTTACAAATACGATTTAATTTCGATGGAGGCAATTTACTAACAAATAGTTTTTTATTTATAACCATGTAGTGGCTGGGGCAGAAGTCTCGACATATATAACGATCGTAAACTTTGCGATTTTTGTCGATAAGTTGTAGTGTCTTTTCTAGCTAATTTATCAAAATTTAAAATTGGGAAAAGATAACAAAATTATTTCTTATATTAGTACAACAATATGCTTTATTCAGTTACATATAACGACACTTACTTAGCCATAAATGCAATTCTCGACATGAAAATTAACGCAAACCTATCGATTTTTGTCGCTAACTTATCGAAAAAACTGTCAAATTAACGATTTCATAGCGAGCCTTTTTGATATCTCGCAAAGCATTCGAATGTTCGTCGCTAGCTGGCATAGGCTGTACGAGTTGTACAACAAAAGCTCATGCCATTAATAACATTAACTTATAAAATTTAATATTTTTATGATGGCGGAAGCATATTTAGCTTGGAATCTGTTTGCCCTTGAGCACCGAACATGGTATTAAGTACGACGACGAACAGTCGCTAGAAATCGGCGTAGTCGGCAAAATCCTCTCCATCTCCAACCATGTTACTGAATGAAGCATATTGTACTAATATAAGGAATAATTTTGTCTTCATTTCACAATTTTAAATTCTTTCCATATTTTGATAGATTAGCTAGAAAAGACACTACAACTTATCGACAAAAGATAACGATCGTTATCTATGTCGAGACTTCCACCCCAGGTCTCGATTGAGGTTAGTTACACTATGATAGGTTCTATTTACAATATGACAGTTAGGTACCTAGTTACGAATTTGATATTTTTATACAATGCATAATATTTGTTTTGATTCTATCTTTTTAATATGTTTAAAGTGTTTTTACAATTAGGTAATATAGAAATATATGCCTAATCAAAAATTTAATTAAGTAAGCAAAAAAAAATTTTTTTCTTACATGATGAACTCTTATGGCATTTTGAAGTGCACAAATTTTTACTTTTAAGACAAGAACACTTTTTAGTTTCGCAGTATTTTTTGCAACTACATTTGACAAATCCCTGACCTGTCCCCGTAGATTGCAGCATCGCAACAGTAAAGAGTTTCGTTTCTAGATTTCTTTTTGTTTTCTTTTTTAAGTAGTTCTTGATGACAAACTGTAAACTGCTGTCTTGAATACAATGTCATAGGCAGCGTCCTCGGTGAGCGATCTCGACGCGATCGCGATCGCGAAGCGATTCGCTTCGGTACACGCGAATTCAACGCGGCGACTCTGTCCTACGTGCCACCACCACCGCCCCGCCGCCGCGCCGCCGCCGTTCAGTGAACAAGTATTGCCAAATGGTCACAAAAGTCACATTTTTGTGACTTTTGGCCCTCTTCTGTCACATGTGTGTGACATATGATTTAAAGGTAATTTTTGGTGACTTTTTAGGCTGCTCAATTTTTCAACAATTTTGTTTTGCAATGCTTAACGCATCCAAATATTACTTACTTCGGTATCATTGAAAAGATACCTATGTAAAATAAATTATTTCTTTAAATACATACTTAAAATATTTTTTTAATATACTACAGCAAAAATCAAGACTCAAGAGCCTTGACAACACTAGTGAGCATTGAAAAATTTGTCATCGACGGACGCTAATGTTGTTGGAAAATTATGAACAGAAAACGACGGTACCACACCGCATCCAGTTCGCGCGAAAATATCAAACCAACTCATCGCGTTCGCTTTAGTTCGCGTCGCGCCGCGTCGCTCCCTATATGCCCTTGCTTTGTGCCTAGTTGATAAAGTTCGTCATCGGTTTTTTGTAAGACTACAGCTAGTATTGCAAGCATCACCGCGACCTCTGTCGACTTCCGCTACAGGAATTCCTACAGTAGTACCCAACGCTACGGGGGGAATTTTTTTTCAGAAGTTTTAAACATTTTCTGAGCTTGCTCTATCAAATTATCTTTGGAACTGATTCGGTTATTTATAGCTAAGGCGTTTTGTTGCACATAAAGAGCAAATAACTTTCGAACCAGAACCTTTGCCTTATTTTTTTCCGGAGCAGCACAAATAGCATGAATAGGTCTATTGCACATTCTACACGGATGAGGAGCACCTGTTGTCTCCTCGGAACAAATACAGCACACGAGTGCAGAACTTAATGATTTCTCACGTTCTGATACGAAACTCAGATCATGTAACGGTTGATCATTTACCTACCTCAGAAGGAAGATCTTCAAACATTCGCAGGCTTTTCAAAACTTTCGATGGCAGGGCTTTGTTCACGTGGAGCCTGTACAGGTTGATTTTGTGTCTTAGCTGGATCTACTATTACAGATTTTAAAGCAATGGGTATACTTGGTGGTGATTTTAATTACATTTTCTAGATCCTCTTCGCTTTCCAGGTTGTGAGTATCATCGAAAGGCAAAGATATACCAACTTTTATTTTAGATCCAAAAAGAGCTTCATAAGGTGTTCTTTTGATACCTGAATGAAACGCTCCATTCTTCATGTGTTGTACAAATCGTAGATCATAACTCCAACGTTCATCATTATCTTGCATACAAGTTGTTAGCATGTTTTCGATGTCCTGGTTAGCTCGTTCAACACTTTCCTGACTTTGGGAATGTCTAGGCTTGCCATGGACAATTTTTAAGGTCGGCCAGTATATTTTAAGATTGCTTACAACTTGGTTTGAAAATACCGTTGTCTGATTGTAAGATGGCCGGTGCACCAATCAGTGTAAAAATATCCAGTAAATTGTAAGCTACTTCCTCCGCGCGTTTTGTTTTCTAGGCTCTTAATATGACAAACTTCGTGAGATGATCCTGATAGACCATTATAAATTTATATTCCCGGTCTGGATGAGATTGACAGTCAATCAAATCTACTTGACAGCGAGAATTAAATTGTGATGAAAGTATGGGCTTGACAACGATCCCTTACAATAACATAGATTTGGGCAAAATATTTACCATTTTTTAAAATGATGAAAATGAATAATAATGCCTGAATATCTGGCTGGCCACAGAAAAATCTATGACTAATATAATTTTCTTTCAACTATTTCTTTAAAATAACATAGATTTGGGCAAAATATTTACCATTTTTTAAAATAATGAAAATGAAAAATAATGGCTGAATAGCTGGCTGGCCACAGAAAAAAAATCTAAATAAGCGGGAAAGCGGCAATCCGATCTTGATTTGTTTCTTCGAGTTAGAGTTTTGTTTCTTCCGTATAGTAGTGATTTGTATTAACATAATAGTTCATCTGATTCAGATATAGATTTATCGCCTGATTTCACAGAAGAGGCTATAGCAGTACTGAAAAATAAAATCTTTCATTTTTTCTTTACCTAATTCATGTTTTTATTTTTACTTTTCTTATATTCGTAATGAAAAGTACAGTGTTTACCTCGGGTTAAAGACTTATTTAGTCTCTCGAACTATAGACCTGTCTCGGGACTAAAAAAAGTTAAGGGTTTCTCTCGATTTTCTTGGGATCTCCTTATCAGATCCTGACTTTTGTGACAATGAGACCAATCGGTCAGTATACCCTATCAAACAATAGAGATCAAATCAAATCACAATAATTGACAGAACTATGAGATAACAAACATGAAAAAAGACCATATAATCGAATCGATAACCTCCTCCTTTTTGTGAAGTCGGTTAAATTTGAAATTAGCGGGATTATTGTATGTTTTTTACAACACCATATTTATTGAAGTATGGTCTCATTTGCATACCCAACGAAATGTATGTATTTTGTAATAGGTACATACACAATTATAAACCTACATTAAAGTAAAACAAATAACATACAAATAAATACATACCTACAATACATAGTACAAAATATTGAGGAAACATAAATTAACCACCTAAAACATTTTCATGTAAAATTGTAAAGACTTTAAGAGACCATAAATGGCAAAAAGTTACATGTGGAGCTAAGCTTCTTACTCTACACGCCCTAACTATACAAGTTACTTCACAAACTCCACACCTCTGTCAAAATATGTGGCTTGACCGTTTCGTTAGTATAAGAACTATTTTATAACAGAAAAGTAATAAACAGTGAAAAATTTTTTACCATACGTCGAAGTGACGGTAGCAAAATACATTTTTACAAGCTTTTATTTAACTTGCAATGTAAGTATGTAAGTAACTAAAATAAAATATATTATAAAATTTATCTATAGTAATCTATAGTAAAATTTGTTGCACGAATGTGCAACAAAATGAAATTTTTATCACATCAGTCACACTAAATACACCCCACCGTGCTACTCTTTAAGACATAGAGATTATGTCACTGAAATTGTGAGATAATGCGTGACTGGAGTCCAGTCTTGGCAGCCCGTGCTTCGCCTACTGGAGCGTTTTATATGCAAGGATAGTTTGTTCCATTCATTCTTAAGTACGAGTATTTGTGGGTACACAACAAAGACCATGGTTTTTAATCAGATGGGCTCAGAAGCTCTATTACCAACCAAACCAAGCCGAAAAGCTTCTATGAGAAATCGAACTACGGATCAAACTATTAGAGACGGTGCAGGTGTGGTAGTTAGTAGCAGAGTTATGTACAGTAGGCGCCACGGCGAACATTACATTCTCACCACGAATACCGCCCTTATAATGTGTTGCATAAGAGCGGTCTATAGGTCAAACTGTATAGCTTGACGCGGTGTTTACTGTATCTCTTCTCTCGTCTTTATTATGTCGGATTATCGCACTCAACCCGCACTTGGCCAGCGTGGTTGACTAAGGCCTAATCGCCCTAGTTTAGGGTAGGCGCGAGCCCCTCGGTGGGGACATATATGAACTGTTGATGATGATCGCACTCATCTAGAAAATACATAAAAGTTAAAACGTTTTTTACTTTTCTTTCAATTGCGGTGTCAATATATAAAATATTTGGGAAAAATATATGTAGCTTTGTATGCAACGAGGGCGACAGTGATAAAATTTTATAATCACGAATATGTTTGAGTGTATGATAACATTATCTCCGTTATTATTAGCATAGGGGTTTTATTTTACGTAGCCAACGATTTCATTGTTCTATGCAAATATTGTTGTTGATTTTCTCGATCTACCTCTTTGAATGACATTAGTTACAATATCAAACTCATATTTCCTGTAAATATTAGGTGTAGTTATAATTTTTGCTAAGAATCTAAGCGATGCAGGTGGATATTAAAGTGGCTAGCTGGCAACAATTGTACAACAGCGCCAAGTAGTGAGGCTTGTTGTTTTAGTGCAATATGCACTATAACGCTTACAACGAAAAATATTTAAAAAAAATAAAAACCGACTTTAAAAACACTGAAAAGTTTAAAATAATAATTATAAGAATAGGTAAGACAACATCACACTTCTATATTGAAGTCGGTGCCAAACGATGATCCCCTAGAAAGTCTTAAAATTTGTCACTGACTTCAATATAGAAGTGTGATGTTGTCTGTACCTATTCTTATAATATTTTTAACTTTTCAGTATTTTTGAAGTCGGTTTTTATTGTAAAATATTTTTTATTTTTAACATTTTAGTGAATGAAATCTTTTTAGTGAAAGGAACCCTAATTTAATAACAGTTCACCTTCGGTGAGCTGATATTAAATCAGGGTTTCCCTCGATTTTCATGAGATCCTATCTTCAGATCCTGACTTTAGTGATTTTGGGACCACCCCAGGAGTATACTCTATCGAATACAAAAGGAATTTTGAAAATCGGTCCACAATTGGCGGAGTAATCGCGTAACATACACACAAAACACGTTGGACACACCTAAAACTTTAAGGGTTTCCCCTCGATTTTTATGGGATCTAATCATCAGATCCTCACTTTGGTGACCATGGGACCACCCTTGGAGTATTCTCTATCGAATACAAAAAGAATCATCAGATCCTCACTTTGGTGACCATGGGACCACCCTTGGAGTATTCTCTATCGAATACAAAAAGAATCATCAAAATCGGTTCATAAACGACAAAGTTATCCGCGAACAAAAATAAAAAAAGCATATATACGGTCGAATTGAGAGACCTCCTCCTTTTTTAGAAGTCGGTTAAAAAACTAGTCATGCAAGGAAACGTTTGTAGGTATTGCATGACGTGCGTCAAAGTCGCCTTAGCAGGAGCCTTTACACAGGGATTCAGAAATAATGAGAATTCTTGGAATAGGAGTGTTAAGGACCTTTATCGATCCAGTATCCTACACCCACAGCAGATTAAAACACCAGGTCATGTCTCTAGATTTCATTAGAATTTCAAATATGTGTGCAGGCGTCGCAGTAACCATTAATGTATATTACATAAACATTAGGTTTTGGTATACATCATAATATGTGATAGCTATATTGACTTATCTATATTCTTATTTATAAAAGCGAAAAGAGATCTTTTATTCTCTGACTAACGACCAAATCTCATAAACTACCTAAAAAGATGAAATTTATCAATGCTAGATTACGTCAGAGAACAAAGGATTTTTGGAAACTTCTTCAAAGTGCTAAAATGTAAGGGGGGTAAAATTTTGACTGGAACGTCGTCATTTTACGATTCAGAAGTATGAGAAATTGAAAGCTGTTAGAAGTATGAAGATTGAAGTTGTTAATTATTATATTAAAGAATAATATATTGCAACATTTAAAGTCTACTTTATGGGTGAAAATAGGGTTTTAAATGATAATCATTGTGTCCGATAATTTAAATCAGGCGCAAAGAAGTTTTCATATCACCCAAGAGTTCGAATGGGATTTATAAGTTTTGATATAACACGTGAAAATGAGGATGGCTTTGATATAGGAAAGTCGACATTTTTGAAGTTGAGTCTCACATTACCTACTCGTAGATGTGCAGTATGGATGTGGTAGTGTTAGGGATCAAAATGGGGTAAGGTAAACGAGGAAAACATTGAATAAGTAATTTTTGAGGCAACAGTTTGATTTGGGATTTTTTTACAAAATAATACGATATTTCAGTAGGTAAGTAAGAAAAAAAAACAGAAGAGCTAATATCGATTTGAAAATAATAAAAATAAACGATAGTTAAATTCATAATGTTTTAGGCTCTAAACAAATTTCTCTACCTAAACTATAATTCATTTGTTCGTCATTTCTAAATCTCCTAGTAGGTACGAACATGATTTTGTCAAAGATTTAAATAAAACTCCTTTACACTGTTTTCTACAAGATTGGTATCAAAAATATACGAGACTATTAGTTATGCTTGAAGAATACATATGAATAATATTAAAACTAGAACATAAAAAATAGCATTTCACACCGATGAATATTGACAGGTATTACTGTTTTATTTATTAAATTGATACATGGCCCGCCATGTTTACTATTATGAAGTTCAGAAAACAGTGCTCTCAAATAGTAATTAAACTTTGGTAGGTAGTTAGTTACTTTGTCATGTTGATATTAAACTTGGGAATATCAACGTCAAGGTCTTACAATGGTAATTATATCTATAATACAAAGCCATGGTTCTAAGCTGCGAAACGATTCCTTATATAACGTAGTACCAACGTAAATCGATGGTTTGCGAAATGAGCAACGGAACTGCGAATTCCGATGTGATTAATAATATGTATCTAGTATGAATAATATAGATAACTCACCTGACAATGTTTGATGATCACTAGGTGAAAAAAGCACTGTATTTTACTCCCATCACGCGTTTTTAGCGGTCGTAGTAGGCATGTACGTAGCTCCGTAGCTTTCACTGTACACTGAAACAAGTCCTTTTCAGGGCGCTGTAGTCGCACACAGGTGACCCTAAAGCGATTCCCGCAAATACATGCGATATTTTTAGCGTATATGTGCTTGATTTATTGTACTACAAGTATTTAATGCATTGAACTTCAGTATATAAGCATTTAAATTTGTTTATGACCAAATGTTATGCAATATTTTGAGAACCTTAAGCAAGTTAGGAAATACTTTAATGTAATAGGGGGAAGGTGGTATATTTTTTATTTCTTTTCAGAACTTAGGCGACTAATAGTCAACATTGATTAAAACAAAAGTAAAGAATTACATACTTACATATTTTGTGGAATATTTCGATCCTGAGACCTACTTGACTACATACTGAGACTACTATATCCAAATACATTTATTCAATTAATAATGAAGGTAAAAACTATGTATATAATAAGAAAGCAGTGATGTGAGAAATTACGGACGAATGTTGTAATTAATTTTGATAATGAATACATACTGATTTAATACATAATATTTTTTACATTTTATCGAATTCTTAGGAAGTGCATGTTTATGGTTAAGGTAGTTCACAATAGTTTTTGGGAAATGTTCATAATCAATATTGGTGACTAGCCAAAGCGCTGCAGCGGCTAAGTGTTCACAACCACCCTCGTGCTGCCAAACCTCATTGATTTTCGAATGGTTTTTATCTGAAAATCTTAGTGGGGACCTTAAAACACCATGCAGGTTAAAGGCAAGGTCATTAAGATATAAATCAAAGGTTACAACGGCTTATTACAAAATTTAAACACATCTAGCTAACACGCGGCAAGTAGAACAGATTTCTTTAAAAAAATCTATGAGTTATTATATACGTTATATGAAACGAAATTTGTATTCTGGGAAGACCTGATTTAGAAATACTCAAAATGTGTCTTGCTAAATTTTAAAGAATGTCGATGTTGCTAAAGATCTCGAAGATATGACGCGCTAAGTGAAAAGTTATGGAAGCCAAAGTCCCTTCAAAATATTGTAAACTACTACTAAGAGTATTAATTTAATAATTATTATTGTGTAGTCCCAAACCATAAAATAACCACCTTCCTATAACAAAGTCGGGTGAGTTACACCATTTATAACTCAAGAACGGCTGGACCGATTTAATGATCTATGATATGACCCAACAAGGGATCGTCTCCGCCCCGAATAGCAGAAACACTATTATAATGTTGGAAAAATTTACGAAACAAATATACTTGCAGAAAATTATTTTTTCATAAATTAGGTTTAGAACTCTGCGGTCTTCCGCAACTGACAGCTCACTTCACTACAAATATGTCTGTCATTTGTTTTGAAAAAAAAGCATTATTGGGATGATGACTGAATTCCAATTATTACGTCTCGTCATTAAATATTAAAAAACCGCGGAAAAAGATGCAGTCCTGTGAAATTAGAATTAAAATCGGCTAAGAAATACATTAGATGCAAGCATTTTAAGTTGTTAATTTGAAGGCGATTAGACAGAGAGATCCGACATCAACCGTGACGTCATTGTTGAGTACGGCCATGTGAACTCCTTGTAAATTGCCGTTTTGCTAGAAAGAGATGGAGAAAAATCTTTAATACCTTATATCTTGGTTGTTTTTATAGTTAATCGAAAACCGATTTTTTCTTACTGTTTATTATAATGAATAAGCTTCTTTTAAAGCAAAAAAAAATTTTTGTCATCTCGCCTATTATAAAGATATACCGGTCGATTATTCGTTTTGTGTTTGTTTATTAAATCTTATTGTTATGATAACTTAATATTTTTTTGTATTCATTTCATTACGTCAATAAAATCCTAATTTAGAAAGAAGTTAACAAGACATTCATTGACTGTAGCGGTACGAAGTTCGCTGGGTCAGATAGTAGGTTATATATAAATGCTCATTTACTTTGAAACGCAACCAAAATGTAGGTATACATAATTGTCCGTTGTCCGTTACTATCGAAATCTTGTCAAGTCACGTGACGTGACACCATTCTGGACCGGTAACGGATCAAAGTTCATCAAGGAAATTAGTTATAAGTTAATTGCAATAGCAGGGCGAAAATTATGTCGCAAAATTAGAGAATTTGTCATAAGACTAATATGTCAATTTAAGAATTATACATAGAGAACTTTATTAATCTGCATCCAAAGAATGTGCAGGTTAGAAGTATAAAATAATATTTACAGCAACAGAATATTTCTTTTACAATACTTATTATGTGATGCTGATGCAATTCCTGTACCTGTGGTCGTACTTTGCTCGTATAATGATCAGACCAGCCTTCACCTACTTATAAATTCAGGTCGTTTAAAACAGAGGAAAACGAGATAACAAAATATATTCACCGGCCTAATCCGGCATAGATAAAATTGCTGAAAAGTTTTTTTTTTGTTCACAAACTGTACTTATAAATAAAAAAAATGTGGTTTATTATGTTATTTCAATGGATTTTTTTGTAAATCAAAACACAATTAAATAGGCGTAAGTTAGGTACCTTTCAAGCGTATAAAAATATTTGTACAGATTTTTTAACATACATTTTTATCTAGTTATCAAACTTCTATTCACATTATCTATCAATAAAAGTTAACGAATATCGTCTGTTTAACATTTGTCCCTTTGACTATTGTAAATAAACCACCGAAACATGGTTCATGTCTGCTAATCTCAGGAAACGGGACTTCACTCTCTGCTTCCGTATACGATTGCATCACATGCATAAGGTCGATAACTCTAATTGTACAGCATGTGATCGTTACGAAGATTTATATACTTACCATCTTTTGTTGGAATGTGAGAGGAACGAATTCCTGAGACAAGAACTAATTAATAAGATCAATTATTGTAATAAAATCAATTTGTTTTTCATAATGCATAATATTTTTAGTTCAAATTTCGATGTTAATCATAGTTTACATTTAAGAGAATTAGATTTAAATAAGATAATAATATAATGTCAATATATGTAATTTGTTATAAAGCTGACTTAATCTACTAGAAGTAAAGCCTTGAAATAGAGAGAAAAAAAAACATTTGTCCTTTTTGCAAAGATGCACGGAAGCACTGAGTGTCAAAATAAATTTTCATTTCCCTCTAGCGGGAAAAGCGGAAAGTATAATGTGCCGCGTACTTGTAAGCATACCGTTGAAGGGCTGGGGGCGCAAGCTTCGCGAGCGAGAACCATCGTTGACTCTGAATATTCATTTTGTACTTAGTGTCACAGATGTCATTATTGTTACTTTTTCATAATAACAAAATACTTATTACTCGATTGATCATTTCAGTTGTTGATAATATATTAACATATAAAGAAAGAAATGCAAAATGAAAAAATTAAAAGTATTTAATTATATCTCCATCATAATTTCCTATATTGTTCTTATGTGCGCAGTATTCTTGAATACTGTTCACAAATATGGAATCCGCAATACAATATTTACATAGATAGAATTGAATCAGTACAAAGAAAATTTTTAAGGTTTGGTCAGTATAAATGTAGGAGCTATCAAAATTATTGCTTCGTTGTAGGTGTAAGAAACATCATATACCTATATATGATGTTGCATAAAAGTTGGAAAATTGCAGATATGAGCACGCTGTTCAAAATTGCCCAATCTCGTACTGACACTTCACATCTTTTATCTACACTAATATTATAAAGAGGAAAACGTTGTTTGTTTGTTTGTTTGGTTGTAATGAATAGGCTCAAAAACTACTGGACCTTTTTTAAACATTCTTTCACCATTCGAAAGCTAGGTACATTATCCACGAGTAACATAGGCAAAATTTTATTTTGGAAAAAAATTGGGTACCGTAAGATATTTGGGTTTTTCGGACACAGTACTATTATCTATTCTGTGACAAGGTGTAAAAATCAACCAGAATAGTACATTATGGTACAAGTGTGTAATGTTGGTGATTACCGCTGAGGCGCATTGAGGCCCGAGCCGTCAGGCGAGGGTCTTAAGAAGCCGAGGACGGTAACCATCAATACACACGTGTATCATACAACGTTTTTCAACACACTTCTGAATAAAACAATACTTAAATAAAAAACCATTTTACATAGTAGATAAAAAGTTTACTTTGAGAAACAATTAGTAAATGTGCAGTTAGTAAAATTATAATTAACTATTTTTGATGACATAGCGGTCTCATCAGATAGATTATTTATTGAAATACTTTCATGTTCTATTGTTATTTGTGATGGTTCATTATTCGTGTAGGTAGGTGAAATCCAATCTTTGGACGTTCTTTGGACGGTATTTTGCCAGTAGGATGCGTCTCAGAATCAAGTTTAATTCTTTTTGTGATTTTTGCACAAATTTCCTTCTTGTTTTGTATGGAATCTTCTACGTATGATTCTGCTACATTGCTAGATCGCCACCCGCCATGTCGCTTCAAAGTCATTATATCAGCTCCTGAATTTGCCAGCAATGTAGCTGAAGTTCTTCTGAAACTATGTCCAGTGTAGCTCTCAGCATCTACTAAACCCAAAAACTTAGCGATTTCTTTAGGCATAGAACCAAATTTGTTTATACCTATAGGCTGACAGGTACATTTACTATTCTGGTAATTTAGAAAGAAACGGTCATTTTTTGTTTTTGGCGAACGCAAACTTTCATACTTCTTAACAATATCATAGAATGGACCGTGTATGGTGAATGACCTAGGTATTTTATTTTTCGTGATAGGTATCTTCACTAAAAGCATCTGGCCATGGTTCTCTATATCTTTTACAGTTATATTTGTTAATTCTTGTATCCTACAGGCACCAGTTACACCAAATATTAAAGCAACCTGAAACGAAAGAAACAATAATTAAGGTCAACACACAACACAAGCTGCTATTAAATATTTAATTAAAATTAATTTAACTAACCTTTGTACCGTTGTATTGGTTATCTGGAGCATCTTTAATAAATTTTTCAATATCATCAGATGATCTCTTTAGATAAGCTGACAAATTCGAGTATGTTTTTAAGTCCACTCCATTCTTTGTTCGGACTGTACTTTTTAACATTGAGTAAATACACCACAAAGAGCTAGGTTTGTACTTAGAAGATAATTCTTTAAAGTACGCCATGAACACATTTTCTGAAAAAGACTGCGTATTCTTGTTGTTCTGCCATTGTATGAAATTTTGGTACGCTAATAGATATTTTTCCTTTGAGTTTTCTGGTAGTAAACTTTCCATAACGTTCTGGGCTTCACGTCTTATATCGGGCGGTGTACAACATAAATCATTTTCTTCATAAATTGTATTTGCAGACATCTTAATTAATAACTAACTAAATAACTTCAAAAGAGAAAACGAGACGAGTTGTGAAAAATGTTTCGTAATGGCGGGAAAAATTAATCAGTTTTCCTATGCGCGCGCATCGGCCATAGACTAATAAATTTCGTAATGGCGGGAAAAATTAATCAGTTTTCCTATGCGCGCGCATCGGCCATAGACTAAAAAATGAGGTTTCTTTTTTTTGGGCTTTTCGCGGATAGCATTTTAGCGCAAGTGTAAGCGTAACTCAACCAATAATATTAAAAAAAAACTATTACTCACTCGTGAATAATAGTAATGAAAAAGTCACAGTTTGATTATAGGTGTCATTATGTGCCTAATTGCCATGGGATTAGAGCCACTTTATGAGGAAGTGTGTTGAAAAAGTAACTTATTTTGCGTACGCTGCGGTTGTAATGAATAGGCTTAAAAAACTACTGGAACGTTTTTAATAATTCTTTCACCATTCGAAAGCTACATTATCCACGAGTAACATAGGCTAAATTTTATTTTGGAAAAAAAATAGGCTTCCGTAAGATATTAGGGTTTTTCGGACACAAGGTGTAAAAAATCAACCAGAAAAGTAACTTATTTTGCGTACGCTGCCTAAACTATAAAAGATAGAATCATAAAATGTTCTAATTAATTGTAGATCTTATAAATATCTACAAAAAAGTCCGCGACATACTACACCTATCTATGTCGAGTGAGGCACAACAACCATTTTTTTATTTAAAAATCTTGAATTTTTTTTGGACTACATATTTTACAATAAATTATTTCATCACTAAGTACAGTTTATGTAGATAATATTTGGTCTTTGAATGATTAAAATTGGACGTTTGGTTTTGACGTTATGGCGAAATTAAAATATTACGATTTCTGCTGCACGGCCCGTTGCGAAGTGAGCGTCAGCTAGGTTATGGAATAAAATGGAGGAAAAAATTAAACACTGTGTTAAGCATTTCGATGGCGAAACGTAGTTCGCGGGCACAGCTAGTTCTGATAAATATTAAAGTTTCCCATCGGACTATAAGCACACCCCGGACACTCCATACAACGTTCGCAAATCAATTACCTATTATTACTACTTAAACAAATGACGTTCGTAGCTTCGTACACGCGCAAATGTGTGCGTGGAATCTAGTAGGGCTGAGTGCGCGGTTATCAAATATCAATCGAAATGACGCGAGAAGTGCAGTGACTGCCTTCTCTTTCACCCGCATAGCGCTGACTCTGTTATCGCCCGGCGCTCGCGTCTACTCGTTCGAGCGATCGCGCGCGCCCTTGTTTATGTGTCAGTGATGTCTACAACGAAGTGCCGGGTAGGACGAGGTATTTGAAATGAGTGCGGGGAGGTGAGTGGCCGTTCTGTACGTAGTACTATTATCTATGCTGTGCTATAAGGCAGCCTGCATGTTCTTCTTCAAGTTCCCAGCAGTGCCACTTAATACAGGCGCAATGCATTCTCTCTAAGATCTGCGGATTCTTTAAACAAGGTGATTAATGACTTCTCCGACCTTGACTTATTTAACACCAAACCTTATTTAGCTAAAGCGATGCTCTCTAAAAACTGGTTTGACTTGATTTCCTAGGCTGTTCTCATTTTGTTCTTTATTTTTTTTCTCTAACAATTGCTTTACTTCTTTATTGTTATGCTTGTTAATTGTTATTAATACTATATTTAAAAGCAATAACATAGAAAACTACATGAGAAAACTTCGATTACACACTTACTCTTACAACGAAACATACTCGTAGATATGTAGTACTAAAGTATAACTTTTCTAAAGAAATAAAAATAAAATAAATGTCCAATATTAAGTCGTCACACATACATGTATGACTTATGAAGTGCATTGCGTAGATCGCTACCTTTCCGTCTTTTTCTCATTCTACGCGTTCTATTTCAAATGGCGCGTAAATACAATTATTCAAACTTTGCTAAGCATTAGAAATAATTAAATAATTTACATATACAACCTACATATACACCTGCGAAGAAATTCAAAGGTGTATGGGAAGACGACCAATCCGCAATGGGTCAGCGTGGTTGACTAAGGCCTAAGCACCATATATCAGGGTAGGCCTGGGCCCCACAGTGGGAACGTATATGCGCTGTGATGATGATGACGATGAGAAATAACAAAACCCATTTCAGAAAAAGTGTAGGTAAAATTTTTTATCATCACATCATCATCACCATCAGTTCGTATAAGTCCCACCGAGAGGCTCGATCCTACCATATACTAGGGCGATTAGGTCTTAGTCAACCACGCTGGCCAAGTGCGGGTTGGTCGACTTCACACACAACCTGTAAATAATTTTTTTCTTCACAGGCGTGTGCAGGTTTCCCCACGATGTTTTCCCTAACCGTAAAAGTGTCGAATAAACGTACGCATAAATTTAAAACTTGAAAACACATTGGTACGTGGCGGGGTTCGAACCACTCTACCTCCCGATTGGATGGCGACGTTAGATGTCCTTACGCACTACGCTATCAACGCTTCGATTAAAATTTTTACCACAAAATAATTAGGTAAGTATCTAGGGCCTTACCGTGATCACTTAAAGCAAAGTTAAAACAATATTGATATAAAGGCACCGCTATTGCAGTATATAGCGCCATCTCACCCGCCAATAAATAAGAAAACGCGAAAGGTTAAAAAGTTGTTTGCTCCCTTGGTCAACAATCTATTCATTTTTCGCAGATCATAATGAAATTGTATTATAAAATACATAACGTCAAGGATCCGTCAGCGATCTATTTCAAAAGAGTTAAATATTTGCTATCGCATTCACTACACCATATCAATCAGAGGCGAAATAATACGCGTAATAGTAGGAATAAGTAAACAACCGCATCGAAGGAAACCTGCGGTGTTATGTTGCTCGGACTCGCGCGAGATTGGAACATCTCTTACCCACATTTGTTAGAGAAATGGGACCGATTTATTGCATAGTGATTGCTTTGGTGTGTCTGTAGTCGGTTAGATGGACGGAAGGTTGATGAGATGAAACTGGCAGCTTTGTATCTTATTATAGAACTAATCAGTGTGGGCTATATAAATTATCGTCTTCGAGAGAGTTATCTTCCTCGAGAATAGGTTATCATGTGGTGAGCTCTCGGTATAATATTAAATTTCTTACTGTGAAACATTTTTAAGATTGTGATTTTTCTTCAAAAATGCAAATTAAATTGAAATCTGAATAAATCAATACACGTTAAAAATTAGTCTGGGGCGGGAATCGAACTTGCATCTTCAACATACCGTGTTGACAATTTAATCATCATATTGTAGGTCGATACCCGGTACGGATAGATACGGTTTTGAAAAGGTTCTAGAACCTATATATGGATATCTGCTAAGTAGTCTTAATAGGCTCAATAATGTTATATTAACCTGATAATAACCACCTAAGTGCAAAAAAAATATTTTACAAAAAATAAAAACCGACTTCATTAACACTGAAAAGTTAAAAATAATATAAGAATAGGTACAGACAACATCACACTTCTATATTGAAGTCGGTGACAAATTTTTTGAAGCCGGTTAATAAGGGCCCACGTTTTAGAACCTTTCTGATAGCTACTGCAAAACCTATAAATCAGAATACCTTTATTTAACGTTAATATATAACCTTCTAAATTAGTCTTGGATGTATATATTTATTCTTTACGTACATAATTTTCGTACAAAGACTGACTGAGGCATTTTCTTCCAGTGAACCTTAGGGTGGTGCAGAAAAAGTAGATACGGTAGATGTACTGAGAAATGGAACAGCTTATTATGTATATCGTATTACATACATTAACATAAATTTTCAACTACATAAATAAAATAATTAAAATAAACTAATATATGTATGTATATCTAAAATGTCTATGACCAACGTGATAGTCGCAATGCATTGATTGAGTTCTGTTATTCAAAATGCCTTCGCAATTTATTTTTCAAGCTTAGCTTTGCTTGGGGCGTATCTTGCCTCTAGAGGAAGGGCATTCTATAAAAGAATAGATTGGACAAAAAAGGAACTCATCCTTTTTGTCCAATCTATTATTTTATAGAATGCCCTTCCTCTATAAAAAAACAATATCAGAGTGATGAGGGGGCTTGTATTGTATTGTATTGTAGTGGGCTCCCTTTTTTTTTTTTTTTTTTTTTTTTTTATTACTAATTTAACACTCCACAGACTCGTGGTCCGTGCTCTTTCCATGGAATCTTCTCATTGTGATCTATTTTATTATAATTATTATATTAAGACTTACGACTACTTTTTACTCCTAATCTAAGGTGAGTTGCGCAACTCCTCCATTTTTTAAAATTTAAATATATATCTTAATAATATCTATTTATACTTATATATACTTAATTATACTCAAATATATATCTTAATAATATTATACTATATGTTAATAATTTATGTATGGACTATTTCATAAGATTTGGACAGTTAGTATACTCGTATTTGGCATAATATATGTTACGTCTGTTTTTTTTTTTTTTTTAGTTACACCAAGGTCGCTCCGCTTGATAGGGCCCTGAGCACCATTTTTTTATTGTATTCCATGACCACTTCATCTGTTGCTATGCTGGGAAGGGCAATGAGACGTCTAATTGCGTCGTCCTCCTTCAACTCCCGGTAGAAGTAGGTGCAGGATACCGTGTGTCTGGTAATGGCAACCACCGCGTGAGGGACACTATCATGGACAGGGTTCTTCCTTTCTGCTCCTCTGAGCACAACCACGTGATCGTACGTTAGTCCCTGTGCTTCGTGGATCGTCAGCAGTCTAGATTGTTCTCCGGTGCCGAACCCTTCCCTCCCATACGCTTCTTTCTCGTCTTGAGTAAAGGTAAGGAAGAGAGTATTTGGGTTGCCCCTTCGTAACACCGCCTCCGATGCCATTCTGCATGTCATGGACCTCAGCACTTGCCGTGATGTGTAAATACCCTTGTAGATGTTTTGGAGGGCATACACCACATCCATCGGACTTCGGTGTGTGCAGAGGAGCTTTTCTGTTACCGACGTGATGGCGGCGGGGCTTCCGTAACGCATCTCGAACAGGTTGTCTCTGTCTATGAAGGGGATCTGATTTGTATCGGTCATTAGTACCAATTCTCTTGCCCCGGTCAGCCTTGTTGCCATGATGATAGCTCCAAAATGGACTAGGAGAGCTTCGTCCACCAAAAGGCGTTTTGATGCTTCCACACCATTGATGAGAACTGAGGCAATGGTTCTTATTTTCCCCTTCACGACCGCCCCGAATCGAGTCGTCACTTTGTCCAACAGTTCTTTTGCCGTCTCGAGTGTGCTAGTGATGATCATATCTTCCTTCATTTGGAAGTTGTTGAGGAGCCACGTGGTCTTCCCGCAACCCGGCACACCGTCAACCCATCTGATTGCCAGTTTACCCCATGGTTCGGAGATCCAAGTTCCACTCATGGATTCCGCCGTTTTTAGAATTCGGTCCTCCAGCATGAAGCGGGTGCACTTGGCAATTACCACTATTGGGTCCTCGATCGGTGTGCAGAATGTGATTGCTCCCCTTTCGTCAGTTGCTTCATGATCCACCAGCACCATGCCTGACGTGCCACTGTACGCCGCCATCTGCTTTTTATCTATAGGGCGAGTTCCCGCTACCACAGTCCCGGTGTCGTTGTTATAGACCACCGCCCTCGCCCCGTCCAGGAGTTCCCGTAGTGACATGCGGGCGTTTATCTGAAATGCCTCAAGTATCTTGCTGCAGGTGGTGTGTTTTACCTGCAGCATCGCCCGCAGTGTCCCCAGGCACTCTAGATAGGCGTTGACTAGGTCATCTCCGTCCCGGTCAGTGACTATTCTGGATGGCGGTCTCACCCTTCCCATGTCTGCCAGTGTGGTTTTGGGTGAGGAGACCGTTCTATGTTTGGGGACCGAGTCCGGTACTGTCTCACTGCTTGTTCTACGAGGACGAGCGTGGCCCAGGGCAACAGATATGCCCCTGACGAGGTCGTCTGTCGGGGATTGTCTTTGTGATTGGAGGCGTCTTCTTTCGTTTGCTTCTTGCATCGCCTCCTCGTGTTGCCTTTGTGCCCGGGCTGAGCCACTTTCTGTTAGTTCATTGCGTGGAGTCTGCTCGTGGTCTTTGAGCAGAAAGTCGAGGTTTTGGCCTCTTCCCTCGTACACGATAATTTTGTGTTTTCGGGAGGCCTCCAATAAGGGTGTGTAATCGGACACTTTCCCTTTCTCGAGATCTACCTTCATGACATCCACGCTGATGACTCTTGGGTCTCCGTCCATGTTTAACAGCAGTTCCCCCGCTATAGTAAAGGACGACTTGTCAATGTGCCAGTCCAGGAGCAGGATCGACTTATTCCTGAAACGTACAATCCGGCATTTTTGCCCTGCGAGCATCACCTCAGGCATTGCATCAAACACTTTTCTTTTAATGGTCGCCCTGGTAGTGCTGCCTTTTAGCAGGACTGCTAGGCCAGGTGATATGGCAACGTGCTTCCTTGTTCTGGACATACAGAAACTAATGCCAATCCTTTCTCCTGCACTATCCATGAACAACGCCACAGCCCTTGTGAGGAGACCTACTGTTCCTTTTTCTCCGTCGATCAACCACTGCATTTGCGTTATCGTTGGGGCCACGTAAGGTTCCCGCGTTCATGGTGCCATATTTACCGACCCATCATTACCCCCCTGCGCTGGTGGAGTACAGTTCTGGTTTCGCTGTGTTGCCAGATCGGCTGCTATTTGTATAAACTGCACTAAGGGTGGTTTTGCCTTATTATCCATCAGTAGCGCATGGATATTCTCTTTCCTTATCACTATTTTGCCTAGTCTATGTTCTAAGTCATGGCGGGCACTGGCAAATCTGGGACAGTCCAGGATCACGTGCCATACCGATTCAATCTCCCCGGGGTCACATTCACAATATGGATTGTCCTTGAGTTTGAATCGGTACAGATATTCTGCGAACCCCCCGTGCCCCGTGAAGACTTGTATCAGACGAGGTGATGGTTTTTCTTTCCTGACCCAGCTATAGGCTTTCGCCTGATCTGGAAAGAACCATTTGGTCACTCCTCCTGTAGAGGAGGTAACGTACCTATCCTGCCATTTTCGGATCGTCTCTTCCCTTATCTTATTCTTCACGAACGACACGGGGATCTCACAGTAGTCCCGCGTTCCGTTTACCACCCGCGCTGCTTTTTTGGCTAATTCATCTGCTCTTTCGTTTCCCACTGTGCCTACGTGTGCTCTCAGCCAGAACAGTTTGACCTCTCCACCGTTCCTTCTGATACTTCTGATGTCTTCATGTATCCTCTGCACTAGCTGATGGCCTGCTTTGGGGTTCGTGATGATCTCCAATGAGGATCTGGAGTCACTCAGTATTGTTGCTGAGGTGACACCCTCACTCCGGACCATCTCTATCGCCCTATGCAGAGCATACAGTTCAGACTGGAAGACCGTACAGGCGGGATCGAGACTAAATGTGTAACTGGCGGTTTCTTTTCCCTCTACCCACCACGAGACGGCGGCTCCAACCCCCTCATCAATTTTACTGCCATCTGTGTATATTTGTGGGTCTTGGATTTTGTGCTTCCATATGGTCTCTACGGATGTATCCTCTACACATTCATATTCTATCAGAACCCGCTCGGATGGATGAGGTCTCCCAGAAAATGATGTTTCCTTTTCCAGTATACTGCCTGGTGGTAGGTGGTCTCGGCAGTCCCTTTTTTTTGTTCTATAGAGGGATGCTGTTTCATGTACTCGCAGGTCAATCGGGAGCAGTCCAGATAATGTAAGAGCGGACGTCAAGGACACTGTTCTATAAGCTTTGCAGACTTTTATTGCAAAGTTCCGTTGTATCGACTCTAGCTGCTTTTTGACGAGTTCCAAATCCGTGGCCTGGCTCTATGCTCCACTGGCGTACAGGATAATAGGTTCAATGACCGCTAGATATATCGTCCTGATGATTTCACTATTTAGACCCCATGTTACTTTCGCCGTGCGTGTTAGTTGTTTATATATATTAGTTACCTTTCTACACTGCTCTGACACATGCTCGGCGAAGTTCAGGTTTCTGTCGATCGTGAGTCCAAGCACTTTAATTGCTGTCACCAGTTCGATATTCACTCCGGACATCGTCACGATGGGGGGGTCGTACTTCAATTTCTTCGTTATCACCATGGCCTTGGTTTTGTGCGGCGCGAAGTTAAGTTTATTACGTCCTCCCCATTTCACCACTCTGTCCAGGATCTCATTTGCGGTCTCCTCCACTTGTTCGCCTGTTTCACCAGTGAAAACCAGAACCACATCATCTGCGAAGGCCTGGCAGTGTACATCCCTCCCCTGTAACTGTTTGAGCAGGGAATCCAGGATTATGTTCCAAAATGTGGGACCTCCTATTGATCCCTGGACACATCCCTTGGTAGTCTCTTTCCCTGCTTTTTCCCTCGTGTAGTTAACCTCCACTTTTCGATCTCGTAGGTATGATTCGATCATGAAGTAGAGGTTTCGGGGACATTGTTTAATTATCAGCTGTTTTTTGAGCGCTGGCCACCAAGCATTATCAAAGGCGCCCTCTATGTCAAGTGACACCATTAGGATTAACCTTTTTTCTTTGAGCTTCATCCTTATGTGCTCGACCAAGTCACAGAGGGCGTCTTCAGTTCCACGTTGCGGCATGAAACCGTATTGGTTCGCGCTCAGTGTAGGGAGAATATGCCACTGCAGTCTGGCGATTACTAGTTTTTCCAGTATTTTTCCAAGCACCGACAGCAAGCCAATTGGTCGGTATGACTTAGGATGCGTATAATCGTCCTTTCCCGGTTTTCTTAGGATGATAACGTGTGCCACCTTCCATTGGGCGGGAAAGTGTCTCAGGGACAAGCATTTATTCGCTATGCCCAGGAACACTCCCCCGTCGTTTCGGATTGCTGCTGTGCACACATCGGCTGTTAGTCCGTCCGGCCCTGGTGCCTTCTTAGGGTTTAAATTCCTTAATACTGACTCCAGTTCGGCAGTAGTAAACGGTGGTTCGTCCGGTCCTAGCCGATCATCCCTCCAGCTTTGGCTCTCTGTCATTGCCCGGATTTTTGTGTGGTACGCTGTGTCAGTCTCAGGTGTGTCGTCTGCATAGAAAGTTGTTGTAAGGAGTTCAGCGGACGTCAGCGGGGTCAGTGCGCTACCGTTATGGTCTTTTAGGAGTACATCCTCTTGCCTTCCCGATGTTTTCCTTAAGATTCTGTACACTTTGTCCCACATCGTCTCTTTTTCTTGCGTTGTGCAGAACTCCCTCCAATTTGTAGTCTGTTCGCAACTGACCATTTCTGCGTATTCGGTCTTTGATCTATGGTAGTCTTGCCAGACCTGTTTTTTTCGGTGAGGGGCTGCGTTCCTTATTTTGCGCTTCATCCGAAGTACCTCCCTCTTTTTTGATTCCAAATCTTTTGTCCACCAAGGAGGGGTTGGTTTCCCGTTTTTTATTGCTATTTTTGGGATAACCTGATCGCAGGTGTCCTTTATCAGCTGGATGTAATCAGTTACTATAGCATTCAGATCTTCTTCAGAGTCAGCTAGTGAGGGGTCCATATTCACTGCTTCTATATTAAATCTAAAAGTCTTTATAAAATCCGACCACTTTGCTTTAGCAGTGTTGTAAATCCGGGTGGTAATGGGTTTTAAACTGCCTATAGGGTTTGTTAGGCCTACGGTAAAGGTAATTGCATTGTGATCAGATGTTGTTAGATGTCTGTCCACTTTCCAGTTGGTGATTTTCCCTAGCAGGGATTGGCTGCACGCTGTGACGTCTACGTGGCTTTCGTAGAGTTTACCTGCTCTGTATGTTTCGAAGGTGGGTGTGTCCCCTGTGTTCAGTATTTCTAGGTCCATTTCATTAAGGAACGCTGCGTACTTTTCACCTCTCCGGTCCTCAGATCTACTGCCCCACCACGGGCTCCATGCGTTTATATCTCCCGCCACGATTAGGTCCCTAACACCGAGTTTATGAATCATTGTGTTAACCCGATTTATGTTAGTGTCTATGTCTTCATTCCCCTCGAAATAAAGAGATATAACTCCAAGCCGCAGACCCCCCGCCTCCAGCCATACAGCCACCTCGGTTTCCGTGGCAAGCACAGGGTCTTGTATGACCCTGAGTCTGTCACCGAAGACGATAATCGCCGCTTTCACGGGTTTGACCAAGGTGCCGGTGCACTGTATGATCTTGGTGCCAGGATAACGTTTTACTGTACCTTGATTTCCCACATAAGGTTCCTGCACGATGGCAATGTCTACTTTGCGTTGGTCCGCAACCTGAAGTAATTCTGCCGTGGCTGTTTTGGAGCGGTGCAGATTTGCCTGGATGATATGCAGTTCTCTGCTCGCTCCGAGGGGTATCAGTGGCATGCCTTTAGCAGTACGTAACTTTCTCCCTGGCTATGGCATCCCATTTTTGCCACAAGGGACAGTCATGGCTAAATGCGTTGTGCTGGCTATCTTCTGGTTTGGTACCCTTTGTCTCAAAGCAATTGAGGCATTTTGGCGGTTTGCCCTCTTTACGGACTCTGCAGTCCGTCCATCTGTGTTTATGGCCACAATGACTGCATCGGTCTTCTGCTTCTTTGCAAAGCATTTTTGTATGGCCATAACCTAGGCACTTCGTGCACTGCACCAGTGGGGACAGGTCGAAGACCGGTCGCCTTTGGAGGTCCAGGTACACAACACCCACCTCCAACAGTGCTTTATGGAGCGGTGGTGATACCTCTAGCACCGGGTGGCATTCTAGGCTGTTTCTGGCACGTTTCCTGTATCTGACCTTGATCGTGGCGTCCTTCACAGCTATATCCTTAAAAAGATGTTTATTTTGCGAGGTCAGGAACTGTATTATGTCTTGGTCCTTGTGATAGGCCAAGAGATCCTTAATAATTACTAGAGGGTTTGATGGCCTTGCCACCTCCACCATCAGGTTCCGATGGCTTTTAACCTTCTCCCTAGCCAGGCATAGGTCTTCTTTTGTGTTGCAGCTAAGTATTACCTTGCGGTTCCTAGCTTTCCTGACCCGTTCTACCTTAACGCCGGTATTCTTGCTGTCGAGAGCTGTCCTGATCTCTTCAATGACGTCCTCACCGGTTTTCATCTCGTCCACAGATGAGATGATCAGTGTATGGTTTGAGTGGGGCTTGGGCAGGGTAGGTTTTGTGGGCTTGGCTGTCATAGTAGCGTATGTTGATGTCACTTTTTGTATTGTCGCCGCTGGTGGTGGTGTAGTAACCTCAGCCAGTTCCTTAGCCAGGGATACTGGTGGTGGAGACATCGGTACCCGCTTCTCCTCTCTCATCGTTCTGAGCTCGGACCGAACTGCCTCTAGGGTCTCCTTTATTGGCTGCAGGTCCTCGCTGACGTCACTTTTCTTCTTCCCGTTGGCATCTAATGCACCCTCGGTGAGCATGTGCATCAGTTTTGCCAGTGAGCTTTGGATGTGTTTGAGCTGTGGCGTCAGTTCTGAACCTTTTGGCGAAGTGCTGTTCTCGATATGCTCTAAAACATTTTGGACTAGGTGTTGAATATTTGCCGTACACAGCCCCGCGTTTGTGCACGTTTTTAATATTTGCTCGAGTTTATTTGAGCTAAGCTGTACGTCCCTACGCAGATTGTCTAATGTGTTTTGAAGCACGTCGATTTTTTTAACCGCCTCAAAGTAAGCAGGGTCTGGTGCTGATGATTTTATCTCTGTAGTTTGAATGTTCTTCAGATTTGCCTCTACTCTACCGAGGGCAGCCTCTATCTTGGAGGATTTCCCGTACACGTCTTTTAATTGGTCCTGTGAGTCACGAGTCTCATACTGCAGCCAGTTGTCTATTCTCGTGAGCTGTTTAAGAGTCTCCTCACTCTTATTTTGTTGACTCTCTAGAGACGCTGTTATTCTGGCCGTCATTTCGACCAGCGCCTTATTGTAGGCTCTCTCCATTCGCACTAACTCCTGAGCGTGTCTTTTTGACTCTCTCTCCAGATTGAATTTATGTCTGGAGCGAGAGTCAGACAAGGAGAGCACTGTTTCGTACAGCATCTGTAGGGATTCTATTGCTGTGGCCCTGCATTCTTTTTTAATGTTCCCGGCCATTTCGAGTGCTTCCTTGCCCCTTTGCCACATCTCATTCGCTATTTTAGTAGCCATATCCATCTCCACACCTTTCCCCTTTCCTGACTTCGATGGCATCGCGAGCATACTTTGTCTGCCCTTTTTTGATGTTCTTGCCCTTTCGGTATATGAGGAGAATGAATCGGAGTCGTCATCATCCTCAGAGATGACTGGGCGGGGGGGGAGCTCCTCACAGTCCCATTCTCGAATTTTTGCCATTGTTGACAATGGGTTCAGTAAGCAGGAACCATCTGAATCACTGTCATTGATGGTAATTTGGGAACGCTGTTGTGGTTGCTCTAATTGGGTGTGGGTGGGTGGTGACTTGGACCCCCCAGGAGGTGGTGCCACTGGAGTCATTTCTGTCCCTTTTTCGCCCCGTTTCACCACGGCAACAATGTCACTTTTTGCGGTCTTAGGGTTTGCTTGGCCTTTCGTCAGAACCCTCTCGCGGAGCGATCTGGGTGCTTTTGTCGTTTTGTGTTCGGATCCCGATGCGGTAATTTTTGACGACATTCTGGTTTGTTTTAAATATATACAATACAATCAAATATAAACTCTAGAATACACAAGTCTTATACTATACTTATAATACTAGCAAATATAATAATACCAGCTAATTACAATAATACCAACTAATTACAATAATATAAATAGCAAAATGAAACAATTATAGTTGCGCAACTCACCGCGGCTGATGTAATTGCTTGTGCCTGTCCGCGTTGTTAGTGCTGTGGCGTCGGTGAGGAGTAAGTCTGCTTCGCGCGCGCCGCGGAATGATCTGCGTCCGCAGTGTGCTGTGAATGGCTCTGTCGTGGAGAGACGTGTTGTGAAGAGGCCTGCGATAAGTGACCGGATCGGTGCGACGTTGAACTTTTCCAGATACTTCGCAGAATTCTTCTTAATAAGGGGCTGTTTATCGAGCTAGCTTAAACTTGTCCGGGGTCCGCGATGAGTTCAGTCTTCCCCAGATGAGTGCTAGCACCAGTAGATTGCTGTTGGTAGTTCAGCAGTTAGGTCTGATGAATGTTTCCTAGAGGTGTATGGGAGCAGTCGTATGGTGACTGTGGTTTCCTGGATATCTGTTTTCCCTGATGTGAGTCTTTGAGGATGTGTCCAAGCCGTTCGTGTTTGTGGTGTTATCTTCACGATGTTCAATCCTGTCTATAACTTATCTATAGGTTGTCCTCGGGAGTTCTCGAGCCGTGTTCGCAATCGCCAGTTTTGCATGTAGGACGTGTCAAACGTGACATTTGCGTTATCGCAGATTTTATCGAGTTACTGAATCGGTACGTGTCGTCAAGGTTTTCTTTGTTTTATTCAAATGTCTAATCTCTGATGATTGAAACTTAATCATTCCCGAAATCCCGAGCGTCTGGAACTAGGAAACCGATCTTGGTGTCTTTCAAGGGCACTGTCTCTGTGCTTGTTCTGGCTTGAGCTTCTCTATGTGGATCACTCACCGTTAATAAGTTATTGAATTCCGAGTTTGCAGTTCTGTGTATCCCGAATCCTGCTAGCACTGGTGTTGCCTTCACTATTTTTCGTTCTCCACGCTACACTTTCGCGCGCGCACTCCACACAACAAATATTTTTTTTTTTTTGTGGGCTCCCTTTTCCGCATTTAGACTCTTATTCGGTCCATTATGCGTGTGGGATGGCCAGTTATTCTAACCAGCCCAGCTCCTTCCAGAAGCACAGAAGTCTCTTGTGACGTTCACAGGCTTCTAGGAGTGACCTCGGATTGCCAAGGATTTCTGCCCGTTGTGTGGCTACTCCCATGCATTCCAAGATTACATGGGCAGCTGATTCTTCAGCGTCTAGACATCCTCTGCACAAGGGACTGTCAGTTACGCCTAGTAGATATAAATGTTTGTTGAGTGTAATGTGTCCTGTTAGAGAGCCTACCACTATTCTTAGTTCTAGTCGGTTTAAGTAGAGCAGTCTATTTTTCAGTCGCGGTGTACTCGTAAGTGCAGGTATCGCTTCTTTGGACTGTCTACATGTTGAGGTATTTGCCCAACGGGCATTATGTTTGTTTGAGTATATTGCCGTGTCCATGTTTTTAGCTGACTAAAAGGGATCGGCAGCTGTGACACAGGACCAGCCACTATGCTTTCTGAACCTCTTTTAGCCAGCATGTCCGCAGGATCATTACCCAACGACCCACTATGTCCTTTAATCCACTGAAGCGTAATTCTGTTGTGTGAAGCCGTATGCTCCAGTGCTTCATGGCATTCGTTTATAAGCCGGGATGTGATAATGCCACTTCCCAGCGCTTGTAGTACAGACATGCTATCCGTAATAATTTGAATGTTATAATTCGTTATACTTCTTCTCATGACTGCGTTGGCAGCTTGCGTGATAGCGACAGTCTCACATTGGAATATTGAGTTTCCATCGCCTAGAGCTATTGATATGTTGATGTTAAGATCCATCGAGAATACCCCTACGCCTGTGCCCTTTTCAGTTTTCGAGCCATCCGTGTATATACGGACTTCGTCGATTCCGGATTGATCTTGTTTGTGCTCTGAGAGCTGTATATTGTATTTCCTGTCGAATACATGCCTTTTGGGGATCCTATCACATGGTGCCGCTATTAGGAGCTGATAGTCGATCATCCTGTTCCATAACATGGCGTGAATCCCCATTTGGTGATGCCACATTTCTAAGTGTTTTAATCTGATAGCTGCCATTGATGCCTCTTGTTGGATGTACAAATCAAGATCCCAGTATCACTTCTGTAGCGGCGGTTGGAGTAGTCTGCATAAAGCCAGTAACTGCTGAGCAGGCTAGCCTCTGGAAAGATTGCAATTTTTTGATGACAGTACTGAGTTCGGTCCTGGGCCACCATACTATTGCACCGTATGTCACAATCGGTCGTATAACAGAAGTATATAGCCTAGCCATAGTGTGATCTTCGGCGAAAGACCCCATGTTTTTCCAAGTAGTCTCTTGCATTGCCAGAAGATTTTGCAGGCTTTGTTTAATTTGTGGTCTAGATGCTTATTCCATAACAGTTTACTGTCAAGTATAACGCCCAAGTACTTGACTTCATATGTAAGGGAAAGCTCAGTTCCAAACAGTTTAGGTAACCTTAGGTTTCCTACGTTTCGTTTGTTTGTGAACATAATAAGCTCCGTTTTGGAGGGGTTCACTGTTGATTCATGGTCAGGCACCACTGTTCCACTATTTTTAGAGCAGACCTCATAAGATCAAATTGGATGCTCTCGAAAGGCCCGGATATTAAGATAGTTAAGTCATCAGCATAGCCTACCGTATACAGACCTTTATTGTTTAGTCTGCACAAGAGTTCATCCACAACAATATTCCAAAGAAGTGGTGATAACACTCCAACCCTGATGAGGGAGAACTATGAGAATACCACTGAAGGCAGAACGAAGGGCTTTGTTATGAGAGGTATACAAGTTCTGAAAATGTGTCTTGAGGTAAGAGGGTGTGTTAGGGTTATGAAGTAAGAAGTATAAAGTTATTAAGGCTCTTATCTACCTACGCTGCCGAATAGGTAACCATTTTAAACGCATTCGGAACGCCGAAACATGATCATATTTTCCTAAATTAAAGACGAATCGAATTTAGTTTATTAGAAGTCGGTCAAGTTTGTAGAAGTGGTCTGTAATTCTCATCAAAGCTCAAATTTAATGGTCACACAGTTATATTTCTTTAACGGTTTAATTTAAGAACAAAACTTTTATATCGGAAGGTTAAACATGTATTAAGCTACTAAACAAACCAATTTTATACTAATGAGAGCAATAATACATTTTTAAAATTTATGAACTTGATCAAAATCGGGGTGATTTTCTACGTCCTCATCGTGTCACACTTCCCGTTTCAGTAATACATTTAGTTACTACATCACCAAAATTCACCATATTTCTATGTAACATATACTAAAATCATCGCAATTAAATACACTTTACACATAATAGTCTAAAAAAAATGTGTTTGTCTTTATTTTTAATTAAATACCCAATATGTGTCGGTCACACGATTGTAGGTACCTAAGATTTGCGTAGTTAAGAAGACTTGCTGTCGAAAATAACTGTAGGAACGAGTCATAGACTTCGATTCGGTAAAATATGAGTCGTGTGTGTAACATAGCATAATTCATATGAGGGACTATCACTCCGAAAGATAAAATATTGGTATGTTTTGATTTATTCATATGCTTACCATGTGCATTCCAATCACTTGCGTGGACAATATTGTTCGCAAACTATTTTAGCAATTGATATCAAAAGCCATCTTATCGAAAGCTCAAAATGTTAGAGACATTCACATTGTATGTGATTTAGCTTGCTTTACTTAATCTTTTAGAAATTTCTAAAAAAGCGGTATTTTCATCACTTTTGTGGCACCACTTTCGTGGCTTTTTGAACACGAAGGTGACGAAAGGCCATGAAAGTGATTTTTTAGATACGGACAACATAGTTTATGATTGTAGTTTTCTATTATTTTGTATTTACAATGCCATTTAAAAATAAATTTCAATATTTGAAAAGTCAACTAACATATGAGACATGTTAATTTTTTTTTCTATTATGAGGTATATTAGAAAAATACTATTTAATTTCCACTAGTTATATTTTATTACTAAAAGACCTGCTTCACAATCGAAAGGTAAGTTTTGAATAGCGTACTTGACAGATAATTGGACAGATGTTAAATTAAAAATATGTCAAAGAATCTGTGAAGTAAGCTATTCAAAACTTACTTATTGATTGTAAAACAGGCCCTAAGGGTAAAATTGTAATATAAAATAATGTCAAATCATCTGTCAAGTAAGCTACTCACAACTTATTTTTTGGTTGTAAAACAGGACCTTAATCACAGAATAGATAATAGTTACTGCCTAAATATATTATTGTTGACAGCTAGCCTGGCTTACCACCATTCAAAAAGTAAATTAAATAGTAAGGTAAATCGGAAATATCAACTTGTCTCATATTGCCGTTTGCACGAATATAAGATGAGTTATTTTTGTGGAGTATTTTTCTATCTTATAAAAATCTATAGCTTTATGATTTTTCAATACTTGAAAATGCCGCAAACAGCTAAAGAACGCCAAAAAACAAAAAAAGCAGAAAATAGAGAAGGGAAAGGATAAAAGGAAACTCTGATCTTCATTCGACATTCATAGAAAAAAGTTATTTTACAATGAGACATTTTGTACTTTTTTCTTTACGTTAAACCTTCGTCATATTTGAAGATATCATTATCTTTTGTAGTATTTTAGAATTAGTTTTTTGCAATAATGTTGATTTTAAATGCGTTTTTGTTTTTGAAAAGCACCTAGAAAAGTCTAATAATGGCTCGTATTACTTTTTTTGTAGTCAGGTTTGTTGTTATAATGATATAGAAAATTTGATTTTTTGAGAGTTAAGACTTTGTAAAAAGAGCTTTAAAAAGTTAGTACTAATTGATTAGTTATGGACTCGGCACTGACCTAATCGGGAGATCCGTGGTTCGATCCTTTTCTTAGGGCGGGGGAATCTCTTTACGATTAATAAGGGACTGAAGCTGACAAGGCTATCCCTTGGATTGGTAAAAACCCCATACCCGGCTAAACCACACTCCGGTACCTCTCCGCTCCCCATGGAGGCACACTGGAAATCGGAGTAGCCATTCCCCGAACTGGGAAAACGCACAGTGGTGTAAATGAGCTGGGACTCGCTAAGGGAGGGTTACCAAGTTAACTTGGTTGTGACCTCCCCGTCGTTGGATCCTGCCATGTAGTAATAAGTTTTTAGTTTTTCGAATTTCATATGTTCATTTGCCGATGCTCCTACGGTGAAGGAGAATATCGTGAGGGAACCTACATATATCTGTGAAGAAATTCAAAGGTGAACTATGTGAAGTCGACCAATCCATACTGGGCCAGTTTGGCTAACTAAGGCCTAATCACCCTAACATAGGGTAGACTCGAGCTCCTCGGTGGGAACGAATGTGAGCCGTAATGATGAAGCTTAATTTTCATTATTTGTTACCATAAAAGACTGAGTATTGGTGAAAATTTGCTCTTCTACTTGTAATATTACGGGTAAAGAAGGTGTTTAAATTACGCATAATTGTTATAATTTTGAAAATAAATATGTGATTATATTTATTACGTATATAAAAAATGATACTTGTAACTTACGTTTTTGATGTATCGTTATAAAAACTCTTCATTAAAATTGTTGTTTTGATTGACATATTATATAGGTAACCTTTTTCTATAGGTTAAGATTACCGAATCTAGGACCAAACTGCTAATTTGTTTGTTAGGATGACATGTTAGGTTCTGATCACAAAAAGACTGATCTGCGAGTCCATGAACATTAATTTAGTACTTATTTTTTATTTAAAATAATATTAATAATATCTCTTAAGTTACTGAGTCACTTTCGTGGATTACTGCGTCACTTTCGTGGGGTCAAGAATCTTAAAACACTATATTTTCCAAACGAGACTCCTAATTCGATTGATTCACTTATTAATTTATTCCTTTTATCAAGCGCTATAATTTGTTTTATTAAAATAGTTTCAAAAAGCCAAAATAAGAATTCTCCACGAAGGTGACGATGAGAATGGTGTCGATGAGAATTAGCCATATCTGCATTCAGGTCGAAATAGCACACATCACTATAGTCTAATATAGGAAAAAATTAAGTCTGTACAAGCATTTTTTTGATGTCAGTAGGCAGAAAGTTTTTCAGTCGGTAGAGAGATCTTAGAGTTCCAGTAAACCTCTGACAAACGTTAGTTACCTGAGGTTGACATTATATTCCGGTTATGAGTTTCTGGTTATGAGTGAGCGCGAGATCGTTGAATCTATATGCAACCCCAAGTCCTTGACACTGTTGCTCAAAGGGATAACTTCACCATCAAAAATTACAGAATGAAGGTTCTGATGCTCCAGTCTAGATATGAACCTGGAACAGTTCGCCATTATCGCCTGACATGTAGTTGGGTTAACGCGGACTCCAAATCGCGCGGACCAATCCTAAATACTTTCGAGATCTTGATTGATTATAGCAATGGCATCATTTATACTATCAACATCTGCTTGAGTATAAAGTTGCATTGCAAATCGTCAGCATACAGGTGATACGCACAGCGAATATGATGGGTGATAAAGTTTATAAAAACTGAAAAAAAAAGGATCGGGGATAGAATGCCACCATGAGGAACTCCAGCATCAAGATTACGCCATGAGAAAGACAACTCTTCCCAAATGACCAACTCATGTCGTCCCCGAAGATATGAGAACCACTCAGTCTAGATGAGATAACATAGATAACAATTTTTTTTACAAAAAATAAAAACCGACTTCAAAAACACTGAAAACTTAAAAATAATATAAGAATAGGTACAGACAACATCACACTTCTATATTGAAGTCGGCGCCAAACGATGATCTCCTAGAAAGTGTTAAAATTTGTCACCGACTTTAATATAGAAGTGTGACGTTGTCTGTACCTATTCTTATATTATTTTTAAGTTTTCGGTGTTTTTGAAGTCGGTTTTTATTTTTTGTAAAAAAAAATATTTTTAACTTTTTAGTGAATGAAATCTTTTTAGTAAAAGAAACCCTAATTTAATGTGTTTTCCTTTTGTGTTTTCCTTGATTTTTTATGGGATCCCATCATCAGATCCTGACTTTGGTGACCATGGGACCACCCTTGCAGTATACCCTATCAAATACAAAAAGAATTTTGGAAATCGGTTTAAAAATGACGGAGTTATGAGGTAACAAACATTTAAAAAAAAATTCAACCGAATTGATAACCTCCTCCTTTTTTTAAGTCGGTTAAAAATATCATGGTGAACAGTGTTAAACGCATTCGTAAAGTCAACAAGAATGAGTAAAGTAATCTTTCTGTCTTCAATTCCAGCCCTAATGTCACCGGTCACCTTCAGAAGAGCAGAAGAAATGACCAGCCCCCCTATTCTGTAACTTCGGTTGCTAACTAGAACTGTCATTTTTGAAAGGAACTTAACATCCATTACTGCTATCATGAACGCTGCCGTAACACATAAGATCACTAAACCCGCAATGGATATAAAGAGGCTTTCAAAAATGACAGTTCTAGTTACCAACCGTAGTTAGCGAATAGGCCTGCAGGTCTAAAGCCGGACTGCAAATGACTCAAAAGTTGGTTTCTGTGGATAAATGAGGAAAATTCCTTATGCACACAAGCCTCGAGCACTTTGGATAGATAAGGAAGGGTAGAAATAGGGCGGATATAGACATGAATAAATGCTTTTCTGAGACTCCCAGGTTTTAAAATGTTTCTATTTAAGATTTTTTACACAGAAACACGTGGATTTCAAGTACTTTATTTGGGCGAATCTTGAAAGGCTAAATTAACACTGTCTGAGGCAAAAAACTACCCATTTCGAATAAATTATAATGTAAGTTATTTTTTTTCTATTAGTTTAATGTTTGATTTACAAGGGGCATGATAGTAACTGTGTTTAATTTAGCTGATAACAATTGTAAAAAAAAATTAAAGCTTTGAAAATTGATTCTCCTGAGTTGTCCCTTTTACATTTTTGGAACAAAACCTAAAATTTACACCAATTTATAGTTGAAAATTTAAGAATTGTTGTGATCGTTGAAGGATTAGTTGTTAAATGAGTAAAAAATAAATTACGTCTGTACTTAATGTTGTTTTAAAAAATATATAAAGTTTAGGTTTGTCCGAAGGCAATTATTGATTCCCTTGGCGCGTAACTAAACTACATCCACGTCACTATACGAACGTCTAAGGCCCTGTCCTAATTGGCCATCGCTCGTGCGATGATGCGTTGCGATTTCATCGTGCGATGAAACTGCTCGCGCGATAAGAAAACGTATGGCCTAATTGGCCATCGCTCGTACGATGATGCGTTGCGATTTCATCGTGCGATGAAACTGTCGCGATGCGATCACTCTCGAAATGGCTCTTGACAGAGATGCACAGTTTTTGCTTTCGAGTAATATTCCTCTAATTATAAATAGTATTAAAAAAAGAAAACGTAGACCACATAATATACTCTATAAATACAGAAATAAGCGCGGTGAATTTCGCAATCAGTACTTCGACGTACGAAATAACGAAGAAGATTTTTACGAATATTTGTCAATGACAACAGAAACCTTTGATTACATCTGTAATGGAATACGCAGCTATTGTAATCGTAAGGTTACAAACTTTAAAAGACCCATAAGTGTGGAAGAAAGATTGGTGTTAACATTGAGGTAAGTTTCTTTTATGTATTTATTTTTATTATTTGCATTTACAACGCTATATGTATTTAAAATAAATGTTTAAACTAGAAAAAGGTATTTTTTTTTGTCTCGGCTCTTTCCCGGACTGGATTCGAATCTGCATCCTCGAGTAACCGGCTCGATGCTCTTAGACAATATTACAATAAATTTTATTAATTGGTTGGTAATACAATTTATTGGTTTTAGACTCAGAGTTAGACGAAAATTGACTTTTATCTAGTTTAAACATTAATTAGAAGTTTTTTTTATACTTACCTATAGTTTAATAAATGTTTTGTATAGATTAGTGAATACCTATTATAATATACATATCAAGTCTTGTGTTTGTGCCTAGGTTACCTAGAGAATTAATGTACCAACTTGTTATATTAAAATAATATTTTTATTATACACGGTTATTTTTTTATCACCCTGGAAAATTTAAGGGACGCTTCACGACATGGTATTATAATGATTTAAATATAAATAAAAAAAATAACTCACTTACCTAATTTTTTTTATACATTCAGGTACTTCTGAATGTCTGTATCTGAAACTGTGCATATGCTCAACCACTTCAAAAGATAATTTGAAATCTGGGAAATGAAATAAATCGTTTGCGATAAAAGGGCAAATTATTTAAAGACCTAAGACCACTAAAGGCTAATGCAGAGAAAATTTCGAAAAATGTTGCATTTCAACAAAGTCAAGTATATGACCACACCAGCTCAACTGTTCATGCATATGCAACATGCAACAACAAGCAAGTAAGAAACTGAAAGGAAGACATTTCACTATTGAAGAGAAAATATGCTATCCAGTTGTTACGTAAATATTTTTCACTTCCTTCAAATAAATCAATGAACGATCGAAGATCCTTCAAAACATTTGTGTAGCCTTATATTCAACGAGATGTCAATCACACCACAAATTTCTTCGGAAACATTAGGAGTTATGGTGCTAGGAATATTGCAGCTAACACAATGTTTATAAGAATTTTGCCAGAATACCTCTCGCGCCTACTTCTACCGCATATAAGTGAACATAGCCGTTTTTTGTGAGATAGTAAGATCGTAGTATCTATTCAATTTAAATGTGTGGTATTGAGAATGTTATTTTCCCATGGCACGGTGAGTTCGATGAGTAGTAAGCGCTTTATTACCGAGAGTAAAGTAAAATGTCTGACCTGGATGCAGTAATCGCTACGTCAGACGGAAACTTGTATTGTTTATCATACGTATCCATCACAAGGGTTCAATCCGGTGCCGAGCCTATGATCAAATAGGTTTTATTTATTTGTTTTGTTTTAGAGCCCTCTTTGGTGAATTTGATGAGGCTTGTGGTTGTTGTCATCCCTTTCTGGGCTCTTGCGACCGCTTCACTGACAGCTTCCCGTATGATTCCCAAAACCTTATCATGACGTCGCGAGTAATTACCCTTTTCTAAAAGAACTCTGCATCCCACCAGTATGTGCCTAGCTGTTCCAGGTGCTTCGCCACACGTATAGCATGTTTTTTCTGTTGCTATTCCCCAATGTTGTTAGATTACATTGTTCTGGGAAAGTCATCTGGAAGGCGTTAAGATAGAATTTCAGACTTGCAGGCGATCAATCATAAAGTAGAGTTTTCCACTTCAGAGCTGGCGGAATGCAGAATTCACCGATAGTTATCCAGTCATTTCCATCTCCAAGTTCATTGCAAATAAAGGCTCCTAGTGATTCCGAAGAAATGGATATTCATTTTAATAACCGAATTTGCTTTGACCAGCCCCATCAAAATGATGCTGGTCAATGTAATAATGTTTACGGTTGTGTTATATAATGATGTGTAAAAGAAATTGTAAAAGGGTGTAAAGACTATAAAAAAATTTACTAGACATAATAACAATGATTTTAAATGCGCAAAAGATGTAAAAATAAAAAGTGGTTGTGTGTGCGGATAGAAATATTTTTCAAAAATATGCAAAATATGACTATTACTTTCCTTAAGAATGACGTGCCAAAGAAATTAAACAAACTATCATATCGTTCGCAGAGACATTAATTGACATAATGACCCATTTGAATGTTGCATTCATAAAATAAAATTAAGCAATGTTTTTGTCAACACAATGTTTAATGTTCTAATTTATTTGGTGTGTAGTTGGCGTCGATAGATTAATCGGATTTTATTGGGAAAACTTACATACAATGGAGATGATGTAACTAAAATAGCAGCACAAAATTATTAAACATAAAAATTGAAAATAAAAGGCAAGTATTTGATTTGTTTTATTTCAAACATATTACATATTTTGTGTTTATTATCTAAAGATTTTTTCTTATCTGGAACTAGTTTACTAAAAAGAAATTGAAAAAAGGATTACAAACAAGTTGAAATTAGATAACTCTATAAAACAGTCTTTTCGAGGTGCAAAACCTCAAAAAACCCCTGCCTTTATATTAACGGTTTTAAAATAGCGGTCTTATTACAAAACTTGGCCTAAATTTAGTCTTGGTTTAAACTAGATGCTCTTTCACTTGTTTTAAAGTAGATAAAGACAGCATCAGGTTTAAACCAAGTCTAAACTTAGGTCATGTTTTGTAATAAGGCGGCAATTTAAGCCACCATATTTTAACTGGTAGGCCGGCCTGGCCATTTATGTAGGTATGTATATGTACGAAGTATTAGTTAAGAAATGCAGATGGCGCTAGTTGACGTATCAAATGTAGCATGCATAAAAATGCCACGAGAGGGCTCTATTCCCGTAGTATTACTATTCTCTTTGAGCTCAAGTATGTTCGCACGAAGTTCGCACGAACGTCCGATTTAACAATGCGTCGATGGTCGTGCGATGAAAACTAGACAATTTGGTCGTATCGCATGATCGCGCGACCGCCAATTAGGACATTCAGTAGAATCAGTATGTTTGATCGCACGATCGCGCGAGCAGTTTCATCGCACGATGAAATCGCAACGCATCATCGCACGAGCGATGGCCAATTAGGACAGGGCCTTATAGCCGTAACAGACGATCCGATTTGGTTGGAGCCAACCGCCCGACCCCAACCAAATTGGAACGTGTGTACGGCTGTCGGCCCGACATAATTATTATTAGCTTGTTGGATGCTCGACGGCCCGATCGCTCATCCGACAAGTAGGGACACGATAAAAGACAAAAGTATCGATACTTTGTGGTTTAATTTAATTATGTGTGCTTAAAGTAATAAATTAATAATTTAGTAAACTAAAATGACTCAACTGCTGTCCTGCCAAACCACAAAGTAGAGAAAAAAATATGTTGCAAAAATGTTGTTTTACTTTTTGTTTGTGTTTTAACAGACATTACCCTATTTATGAGTACCTACCTAATATAATAAACTTTAATTTGTGAATTTACAGATGCTTTTTTATTATTGTTTATACACACCTACTTAATTTGTTGCTGTTTTCAAGTCACTGACTGACGTTGAAGTACTCTACACTTTGAATTTGAAGTATTGATACTTTTCTTTCAATATTTTTACGAGTACGATAATTTTTTTGGATCTTTTGGATTTTATGTTCGGGATTTTTATGATACCGATCGATAGAGTCGGATCACAGGAAATAAATATTTCTAACAAACATTACCTCAAAAAATTTACCATGAAGTCTATCTGTACCTATTTATTTATTCCTTATAAACAAATTTTATAAACTTTATAAAATATTAACAAAAGGTGTTAATTTATTTGAGTTTCGCAAAGACAAATTATGTTTTTGTATTGGCCAAAATAGTATTTTGTATCGATATCGATATAGGTACATAATACTTTTTAGGGCATCCCTAATGTTGGATTGCCAACCGCGTCGGACCGTCTGTAGGCGCGTCGGCTCCTCATTTGGTTGGATCACGTTGGATCCAACCAAATCGGATCGTCTGTTAGCACTTTAAAAGTCAGAGAAAGAAAACCACTATATCTTCCTCTGTCTAATCACACCTCACACAAGCCTCCGCAGTACCGACCTCATTCTTGTCCGTGCGCGCGCGGCGTTCGCACGAGTGTAACAGTAATATAATTTGTGCATGAGTGTAGGTAATCTACGTAAAAAAAAAAAAAAAGTTTAATTTTACGGTTATTTGCTTATTTGTTAAGTATGCCTAAACGAAAACACTGTGAATCCGAAGAAGATAAATGGCTAAGGAAGATGAAGAGATACGAAGAAAAACTTAATCAGGAAAAACGTAGGGGCAAGCCGGAGGCACATTTTGTACTCAGATGATGGCGAAAATGATGTGCAACCAGAAGAATACTTTTTTACATTCCCGTTGCATTCATCGGGAATCATTTTTATGTCCGTTGTATTCTTCGGATAATATTTTATTATGTTCTCGTTGTATTGAACGAGGAACCATTTTTATGTCCGATGTATTCTTCGGATAATATTTTATTATGTTCTCGTTGTATTGAACGAGTAAGCGGGTGGACACCGCTCGCCTGGGCCGCCGAGTACGCGCGCGGCGCGACCACGTGCAGTAATACTCGTAATGGAAAATGTGGGTATCCTTTTTTCCCCGCTGCCTAAAAATTTCCGTTGCATTCATCGGAAATCACTTTTATGTCCGTTGTATTCTTCGGATCATATTGTTATTATGTTCTCGTTGCATTCAACAAGTAATACTCGTAATATGTACTTAATGGAAAATAAAGGGGCTGCCCTTTTTCCCCGCTGTTTTAAAAATTTCCGTTGCATTCATCGGAATTATTTAAAATATTTTTTGTGCTGCCTAAATTCTCATTAAATATTTATTAGTATCTTTCACATACAAACCAATATGGTGAAAACTGATGACTTACAAACCGATGTAGGCGGCCAGGTTTCAAGTCCTATTGCAAAACGGTTTCCAAAAGTGACCAAAGACGAGCATTAAAAAAAAAACAATGTACTATAGTACCTATGGCGAAAGGCCGAACTCTAATTCGGAAGTAAGTGCTATGTTGGTAGACAACAGAATCAACTCGGTAAAGCACTTTCAGCACTGAGCACTGGGAAGGGCACAATCGTGTCTTTTAAAGAAAAATCTTAATATTCCAGATGTAGTTACGTTGAACGATGCAGGTAAATTATTAGCTGTTTCTCATTATATGTATAGAAACGGATACCCGTCGATCCGTGATTATTCCCCTGATAGATAAATCATTATCATATTATACTCTTTTATTATTAATTAAAAACAGAAGAATGGACTATTTGCTATTTAGAGTATCAAGAAGACCAGTAAATTATTACAGACACCAATTTCATCTAAGAGTCATTTAAACTTGAAAGGCTCATCGTCCCGAACGCGACAGCAAAGCAGCGGCCAATCCTACCCTCATCGAGCCGGTCGTCATCAAAGACGTCATACTAACAAGCGAATCGACGGCCAGCAGCCGCGTTCGCACCGCTGCCAGCTTGTCGCCAGCCAGCCCCGCCGCCGCCGCTGCCGCTGGCACCGCCGAGGCACCAGCCAGTCGCGTCGCATCAAACGATCATCGAACAATCGCGCTACCTGAGCGCGCAGCCGCAAGTACATGCCAGCCGCTTAAAATATTAATTTAGTCAATGAGTGGTGAACTATCACTAGCGATAGGTTTATATTAGACAATGTGTCAAGGATTTCATTTATTGAGGAACCTTAAGGGCCCACCATCCGCGCGAGCCCGAGCTAGTTTAGGTAAATTTCTCTAGTCTCTGTTTGTGTGCGTCGCTCACGCACACAAGCGCACTCGGTCGCGCAATCGGTACGGCCGCCTAGCAAAATATCGTAGATGTTAATTTTGAATTTAATAGGTGTTTATTATTTACTGTGTTATACTATAGTAAATACAGGGATGTGTTTGATCAACTTTTATTTTTACAAGCTTTTATTTAGCTTGCACTGTATGTATGTATGTAGATTTGACCACTTCTCGGTTTTCGAATTGGCTGAAATTTTGCACATAATAATATGTATATCGTGACAATGCAATGTTATGATAACATGGAGCTGATCTGATGAAGAAACTGGACGGTGGCCATAGGAACTCCGTAATAAAACGACGCAACCCCATCGAGTTTGGGCTCGTTTGATTCATATTGAAGAGTACTTTGGTCCTATTTGTTAACCAGGGTCTGATGCTGGAGCTGGGAGGTGGCTATAGGACCTCCGCAATAAAACGACATAACCCTATCGAGTTTGGGCTCCTTTGATTCGTAATGACGAGTACTTTGGTCCTATATGGTAACCAGGGTCTGATGCTGGAGCTGGAAGGTGGCCATAGGACCTCCGCAATAAAACGACATAACCCTATCGAGTTTGGGCTCGTTTGATTCGTAATGACGAGGACTTTGGTTCTATATGGTAACTAGGGTCTGATGCTGGAGCTGGAAGGTGGCCATAGGACCTTCGCAATAAAACGACATAACCCTATCGAGTTTGGACTCGTTTGATTCGTAATGACGAGTACTTTGGTCCTATATGGTAACCAGGGTCTGATGCTGGAGCTGGAAGGTGGCCATAGGACCTCCGCAATAAAACGACATAACCCTATCGAGTTTGGGCTCGTTTAATTCGTAATGACGAGGACTTTGGTCCTCTATGGTAACCAGGGTCTGATGCTGGAGCTGGAAGGTGGCCATAGGAACTCCGCAATAAAACGACACAACCCCATCGAGTTTGGGCTCGTTTGATTCGTATTGACGAGTACTTTGATCTTATATGGTAACCAGGGTGTGATGCTGGAACTGGAAGGTGGCCATGGGAACTCCGCAATAAAACGACACAAGCCCATCGAGTTTTGGGCTCGTTTGTTTCGTGATGACGAGTACTTTGGTCGAGTTTCGTAATGGCGGCCATGCGATTACAAAATGATAAAATATAAAATAATAGTAAAAAGATTTAAAAAAAAAGTCGCCCCACACTGGGATTTTATTTTAAAGCCCTAATAAGACGAAAATAAATTTTAATTTATTACATGATACATCTAATATATAAAATTCTCGTGTCACAGTGTTTGTTACAGAACTCCTCCGAAACGGCTTGACCGATCTTTATGAAATGTCGTAGGCTATTTTTTATTACGGCGAAACGTTAGTTCGCCGTTATTATGGCGAAACGTAGTTCGCCGGCACAGCTGGTTTTTAATAAAATATAAAAGCTTGTCGCAAGATTTACCCATTTTATAAAAAACAAATATTTTTTTCTTAGAATTACCAATAATTATTTATTTAAGGCTTACCAAGTAAATACATACGGGCAAGGTACTTAAACAGTTTTTTTTATGGAGGGCCTGGCAAATGACCTCTTCCCGCCTGTTAAGCGGTGAAAGAGGCCCAAATGAGTTGACAGATAGAGGAGGGAGGACATCCACTATCGAACCTGCCCGCCCCTTGCCGGCCTAAAAGATGTTTTTCACACCTATTTTGAAGGAACCCATGTTGTAGGATGGAGGAAACACGTGCGCAGGTAGAGAATTCCAAGTGTGGGATGAACGACAGAAGACTTACCGGAGGGAGACTCTGTACCAAGGTCGTGTGCTTGGGTACCTCCGTCTTACCTATTTCTGCCGCAAAGCAGCAGTGCTTGCATTGCTGTGTTCCGGTTTGAAGGGTAAGATATGGTACTGAAATTACTGGTACCGTGACTTTACATCTTAAGTCACAAGTTGGCAACGTACACTGTGGCCCTTGTGGGGGTTGCAGTTTTACTGCGAATGTCACACGAGACACATGTATTATAGGTGACTGTTACCACTTACCATCAGGTGGGCAGTTTGCTTTTTTGCCAACTTAGTAGCAATAAAAAAAAGAAGAAGGAATCTTGGAATTTCTTGGTACGGTGTGAAAAGGAGGATACAGTGTAAGGATGACTCCGTAGACCCTTACGCGTGTTTCTGTGAAGGAATGGAGAGGGAGGGATAAGGTTAAAGAGCTCCTCAAAGCATTCCCCGTGGAACATTCGGTAAAAGGCGCTAAGAGAGGCGATGTCACGACGAAGTTGTAGAGGCTCGAGGGTGTTAGTTGCCTCTACATCGCCAATTATTCGAATAGCGCGACGCTGCAAACTGTCCAGAGCATCGAGGAGGTACTGAGCGGAGCCGGAGTGCGAGCAATATTCCACGCAAGACCTAACCTGAGTTTTATACATCAGGCTAGTTGGTCCGGCGCAAAATACCTACGCACCTTGTTCAGGACACTGAGTTTCCGTGAGGCAGCAGTTATAACGGATTCGAGTTTTTCAAAAAAGGGATCATATATGCATTTAAATTTCAGGACTGCACAGCATTGTCATGTGTGTATGACAATGCTGTACAAAACGTTATTTATTACAAAAAAAATAAATATAATAATCAAGTTAAATTGTTTTATTGTTTATCCTAATTCTCGCACAAGCTTTTATATTTTTATAAGAAAATGTATCTTGTAATAAATTAAAGTTTATTTTCCTCTTTTAAGGCATTATAATATAAGCTTGTTTTTAAAAAAACTTTTTTAAACTAATTACTCAAATAATACGAAATATTTTAATGACTACCGAGTTCTTTATTGTTAGTTGTATCTACAAATTATTTTATATAATATACATATAATAATTTAGTAATAAACAAATATGAAATGAATATTTTCTTGTGCTCAACGCACTTTTTAGTGCATTGAAGCCATTCGCTAGATTGTAATAAAAAATAAATTAAAGTTTATTTTCTTTTTTTAGGACATTAAAATAAAAGCTTGTTTTTAAAAATCTTTTGTGATAGCGGCCATCTTGTTTTAGTTCTTTTCATGGTGTACTGTATTTTACGAACTTTCATTTGATACCCCATATACAGACCCATATTGTGGGGATTGTACATAAAAATAATCTGTCAATTTGTGACGGCGGCCATCTTGTATTAGATTGTCTTTCAGAATATACTATATTCTACAATTCATTCTACAATTCAAGCTCTTTCATTTGACACTTAAATTGGGGAAGGTCGCACAAAAGAAATTGATGGAGTTGCGTATGGATATTATCTAGGCTAGGCTCAAAGTACTCATCAAGAAAAATCATATAGGACCGAAGTACTCGTCAATACGAATCAAACAAGCCCAAACTCGATAGGGTTGCGTCGTTTAATTTCGGAGTTCCTTTGGCCACCTTCCATCTCCAGCATCAGACCCTGGTTACCATATAGGACCAAAGTACTCGTCAATACGAATCAAACGAGCCCAAATTCGATGGGATTGTGTCGTTTTATTGCGGAGTTCCTATGGCTACCTTCCCGCTCCAGCATCAGACCCTGGTTACCATGTAGGACCAAAGTACTCGTCAATTCGAATCAAACAAACCCAAACTTGATGGGGTTGTGTCGTTTTATTGCGGAGTTCCTATGGCCAGCTTCCAGTTCCAGTATCAGACCCTGGTTACCACATAGGACCAAAGTACTCGTCAATACGAATCAAACAAGCCCAAACTCGATGGGATTGTGTCGTTTTATTGCGGAGTTCCTTTGGCTATCTTCCAGCTCCAGCATCAGACCCTGGTTACCATGTAGGACCAAAGTACTCGTCAATACGAATCAAACGAGCCTAAACTTGATGGGATTGATTTATTCCTTATAAACAAATTTTATAAACTTTATAAAATATTAACAAAAGGTGTTAATTTATTTGAGTTTCGCAAAGACAAATTATGTTTTTGTATTGGCCAAAATAGTATTTTGTATCGATATCGATATAGGTACATAATACTTTTTAGGGCATCCCTAATGTTGGATTGCCAACCGCGTCGGACCGTCTGTAGGCGCGTCGGCTCCTCATTTGGTTGGATCACGTTGGATCCAACCAAATCGGATCGTCTGTTAGCACTTTTAGGAATGCGCTCGCACTGTCGGGCAAGCTTTAGTCGCACTTTAAACATTATGACCCGTCATAGGTCGCGCGATTCTTTGCATCAAACCGGATTTACGTAGATAACAATTTGATTTCCCTGGCTTTGTTTCACTAGGTCATTGATTACCCTTGCCAAATTTTAATTTGTTATTTTAATAGTTTAGAGTTTATAACTAGGGTAAAAATTACTGCATAAAGAGCTACTAATTAATGTCTGATTGGGGTCGGTCTCAGGTTGTCTAGATAGCATTAAGACTACACTACACTAATGACTATATCATAAAAATGACTAGGTATCATTTCGCCTAGGTCTTTAATTGACTACATCCGTTTTATGACTAGGTCGCAAAATGACTACATAGCTTATTCCTATAGTTTCTCTTTTGTTTCATGAATGTACAGTCAGTTGAAACTACGTCATGATTTTTACAAGCTTTTATTTAACTTGCAATCTGTGTTGGTTTGGGTCAAATCTTGCAAGTTACATTTGACCCACTTGTCAGTTTCCAATTTGGCTGAAATTTAAAGTACACTTTTAGTTATTATAATAATGTATTGCAAATTATCTTTAATTAGAATCGATGTAAATTCAAGATGACCGCCGTCACAAAATTGCGGATTACATGTTTTTATAGAAATGGTAAATCTTCTCGCGACAAGCTTTTATAAGCTTGTCACGAGATTTACGATTTTTATAAAAACATATTTTTTCTTAAAATTACTTGTATCATGAGTTCAAGACCAATTTTAAAAGGTATTGTATTATTTATTGTTGATTTACATTCTCGCCACAAGCATTTATATTATCATAAAAAAATTGTATCATGTTAATAATAAGTTTATGTTGCTCTTTTTATCACATTGAAATAAAATCTTATTATTCATTGTTTATTTATTAATTTGGTTATCGAACAATCAAAGTGGCTAGTAACACACTTCACACAGTATGGATAAGATCATATATTTAGAATATACTAGCGTATAGACGTACTGACAGCTCATTAAAATGTGACCAATTTGTCAATTCCAATTCTATGTGGCTGAATTCCAATATCCAATGTGGCTGATCTGTCATTTAAAATCAGTTACAAAGTAGCTAAATGCACTGTCTCTTTCAAACTCTCTAAAACTATATAAGACTATTACATTCTCGCTCGCACTGTCAGTTGGTCTATATGCCAGTATATTCCAAGTCTATGAATAAGATTATTCCTTGGAACCCTTCTTAGGGTTCAACAATAATTTAATTACTATATTAGATATTGTTTCATGTACTTTCATGTTTCATTTCAATGTACAGTGGTAAATATTTTACTCATGTTTTACTTTCCCATACTCACCATCTTAAGGGTACACTGAATAGAAATAAAAAAGGTACCTACCTACCTGCAACATACTTATTTCACTTGACTGTACTTGCATTATAAGATGTAGTCAAACATGATATGTAGTCATTTTGCGATCTAGTCATTAAACGGATGTAGTCAATTAAAAGACCTAGGCGGAATGATACCTTGTCATTTTTATGATATAGTCATTAGTGTAGTGTAGTCTTAATGCTATCTAGACGACCTGAGACCGACCCTCTGATTGCTACTTATCCTAAATACATAACTAAAACAAAATTAACAAAAATATACTTTTCTTGATCCCATTGGTATTGATTCCCCTGGCGTTTGACAAGGGTAATCACTTTTTTTTTCTAATTTCTGAGAAATAAATGTAAAAGAAATTAGAAAAAAATGATTACCCTGGTCAAACGCCAGGGGAATCAATACCAATGGAATTTAATGAATCAAGAAAAGTATAGTTTTTGTTAATTTTACTATGGTAAATTATTAAGGAAAAGTACCAATATTAAAACCAAAAGACTGGTTAGTTTTTACTTTAAAATAAAACATTGTATTATACAATAGTTTCAATTATGACTCCCTTGCCACCTATTATTGACTGTCACAATTTTTTTAAAATTTATATATTTTCGTAACGAGACTAGTTACAGTGATGCCTATTTGATAAATGTCTTTATAATTATGTAATATTTAGAGTTTTGTATGTAAAAGTAATAAATGTTAAAATAAAATATCTGCCAGAGGAATCAACTAAATACGCCCGATTTCAAGATTCACCCATTTATAATGGCGATTCTCCGTTTTAAAATGGCGAGATAAGGTAAGTGCTGTATTCATAAAAATAATAAGTAGCTTGCTGAAGTCAGGAAAAATTAAAAAGTACTGCGACTGGCACTTTATTGTAGAACTTCAGGATAATGGAGCTGTATACGAGGCGAGCCCTTCGTAAGTTAAAACTGAAGATATTTTAATAAAATAAAAATTATAAAATATGATGGTTGGTGGTAATTCGCATTAGAAATAAAACTTCTATCCATTAAAACATACTTACATTTAATATTTACGAGTATATAGCTTAATTTTGCCTTATTGAATTTATCAAAATATCGCATTAAGTTTCGATTGATTTTTTAATTCATTAAAAAATATGACTGTTGTTAGGAAATTACTTTAAATTAACCTTTTCAGAATTGTGACAGCTAAAAGCTATGACTGTTGCCGAAATAAAATCTAAAGATAATCTGGTCGAGCTAGTTAAAACTACTAGGCTATTTCTGCAGCTGCTTAAATCTCGCGGAGACAACTGACATTATTTTAAAATGTTTCTAAAGCTTTAAAATAATCTTGTAGGATATAAATCATGCTTTAGGCATATACGATAGCAAATTGGTTTGGGTTTTCACAACGTAATCTTAATTTGTTTGCCGAGACAACTCTAATATGGCCTAAAGGTTTCATGTAGGTTTTAGAAATCACATAAAGGTGATTTTAACATTCCATAACTTTATAGTTAGCTATATCAAAGTTAAAAAATTAACCTTAACTTCTCACTTTTGTATAATGATAGCTTTTCTAGAACTGAATCAGGAGTCTACGACAACTATAAGATCTTAGGCCTATATGCTATTAAACCCTAAGTTAAACGTTTAATGTTAATTTAAACTCTTGTCAGCGGTTCCAAGGTTGTAATAATAGTCCATTAGTTTTAGGACTACTATTCTTTCTCAAATACTTAATACGACCAGATAGCAAAGCGTTAATTATTTTATGATTCTTTTGAAACCTTAAGGCAATTTTCACAACCGAGACCCGAATAAAATGTTACTTGGGTATACACTATAGGGTAGACCGGAGGCAAAATTAAAAATATTTATGTAAGACATGATTACAGAAAACTCTTAAGTTATCTAAGAAATCTGTTACTGTACTACAATAGTAAATTTATCTCGCTAATAAGTTACCTTATTTAGGATTTGATATATTTTATTACCTTCGAGATAGATTAGAAAGTGTACAGTGTTACAAATGTCCCCAACGACGGGTCAAAAGTAACAAGAAAATGTTTAAATGTCACAACTCTCCTTATTTTTTCTCGAGTTTGCGAGATAGTAAAATAATCTAGTAATATAAATTCAAGAAGACAGTAGCATTAAATAGTAACCAATGCTAAAATTTTAAACTATGTTTATTTCCGACACATAGCAATACAGTGCCTAACTTAAACAACAATAATGAGCTTATGCTAAATAGAGTTGAGTTAAATGCAAGATTAGATAATAAAGTTGGCAAGCAAGCAGGCTGTCCACCGATGGTAAGTCGATACAGTCATATGGTTTCTGTAAGGCTTGCATCTATATAATCTCCACTAGTACGCTAATGTAAGGCACTATCGCGCGCAGTTCCTGATCACCGCTACGCTCATTTTCGTTTGCACTAGCGCTCTTTAGCCCCACCCCGTCGACCTCGAATAGACATGGAATAATGAAATAAAAGATTCTTCTTCGGCCTGCCGCCGAGCCGCCGAGGAACCCTCCAACGCCGATTAGAGAGAGAAAGAGTATTTCTTTTCTAATAGGCCAAAACTTAAGGAGGCGTAGCCCGGCGCTTCCGCACGATTCAAGCGAATGAATTTTTAAATGGTTAGGCGGAAGTGCTCGCGATAGTACGTTGCTAACTTGTGACATAAGATGAAGTCACATTCAGATTCAGATCAGATACGTTAATAGCAAAATATTAACGGTTCTTTTTTCTATATCTGTTTTACTGCACTAACAATGTTATGTTACCAGTTTTCAATGGAATTTACACGAAATGTTATTTTATCGAATACATTTTATTAGTTGGTCGATCCTCTTTAATTTGTAAACTCTACTTACCTGTGATAGTTTTCCTTCAAATTTAGAATTAGAGTTGGGTTTACAGCTCATAAAATAATATCTATTGTGAATATCAGTAAGTACAATCATTAACATTGTTCTATATTTTTCAAATTATGACATTCATTCTTTAAAATACACTGAAATAAGCTAAACGTACTGTTTTATTTGAATTTTCATGTTGTCAAATAATATAAAAATTTTTCTTTGGTGATTGAAATTTTACTGAAAATATCCACATTCTAATTTCAATCGCTTTTAGTCCCTCAGGAAAAAAAGCTATTTTGGTCCCTGTTTAAGAGGAATCAATTAGCTCTTTTCGAATAGATGTGATAAAACAATATTATCATACTATTACCTATTATTAATAAGAAAGTGATTTTGTTCCTAAACTCCTAAACCACTGAACAAATAATGATATTTGGTATAGGGATAGCTTAAGCCCTTGGGAATAACATAGGCTATTTATTATCTCGAATTTTAATAAGTTTCCTGGGGACGCAGACGAAGTCGCAGGCAGTAGCTAGTATTATATAAACAAAAAAATCCTTGTTTTATTTTTACACTAGCTGTGCCCGCGAACTACGTTTCGCCATTAAAATACTTAACACAGTGTTTAGTTTTTTCCTCCATTTTATTCCATAATGATCAACTTTATTCTGCCTTTTTTGAGCATCGGCCATTTCGAAATTAGGACAATTTTCGTAGGTTCGTAATGCTCTTTTTCTAACAGTCCACAACATTAAATACATTACATATTACTATAAACACTAAGTATAATTATTGTTTTAGAGACATTATTGATATTAATAAATTCTTCTTCAGTAGAAAGAACTACACAGTTGCAAGAATAATCTTTATCGTATTCATGTTTCGAATTAAAATAAACAATTGTTAATAAATTAGAACTGTATACGAATAAAGTTTAGATTTTATAATGGGTGTTGGTAACACCAACAAAATATATTTTTTGGATATGACAACTTGGCCAATTTTGACTGGTCGTACAATAAGCTCCTTGTCAAGCTATACTGTTTGACCTTTGACCCGTTCTTATGTCGCTCGTAATGCTGGCGGTTTTCGTAGAGTTTATGTATAGCATGAATGGGGGGGTTACTGTACAAATACGTTTTCCGTATTCGATATCCGATCACGGAATACAGACACGGAGTTTCGTGAACGTAGCGCAGACGTTCGTTTCTTCTCATTCGGGATTTCTGCCATTCTACCTAAACGTACGTACAGAACGTGGTCCGTTCGTAATAAAAACGAACGTGTGCGGCAGTCAATGAGTATTTTGTATAGATTTGATGCAGTCGGATGCCCGCATTCAGAAAACGAATGCGAAAAAACGTATTTATGCGGTTAGCCTTAAAATGTATTGAGACTTCCGTTTTTGTAACGTGTACTGTGCGATATAGTGTTGCTGGCATAGTTCGGTTAGCAAACTCGCCGTGATGACTAACATCCAACACACAAACTTGGAGTTATCGTTAGTTAGTTCACGATCGTTGCATTATCACGGTCTCGAAGGACACTAAACACAGGTAACATCTAACATCGAACATCCAATAGGCCCCGAAGCGGTTCTCAAACTTTTTGAATTTGTGACGGAACCCATTTGGAAAGCGAAATACTTGACGGAACCCTAAAATAAAACAATAGTTTTTAAAAGTGTATTCTTTATTAATAAGCATAATAAAAGTACGACCAGAGAGGGTGTTTTGATTTTTCTAAATTATTGCGGAACCCTTATAGGGGTATTGTGGAGCCCTAGGGTTCCGCGGAACACACTTAGAGCATGGCTGCTCTAGGTACCCTTCAGGGCCTACTTACATTTAATACCCCTATTGCTGGGTTTGAAAAGCAACTGTTATCCGTCTTTTTTGAGCGGCGGCCATGTTGAATTTACGTCAATGTTGCTACGTTCATAGTGCTCTAATGATCAAGGGCCTTTCATTTGATACCCATATTGCTGGGCTTAGAAACGAACTTTTATCAGTTTTTTTTGAGCAGCGGCCATATTAAATTTTGTGCTATTTTCCTAGGTTCATAGTGCTCTACTCTGCAAGGCCTTTCATTTGATACCTATATTGCTAGGTTTGGAAACGAACTTTCATCCACCTTTTTTGAGCGGTGGCCATGTCGAATTTACGTCAATATTGCTAGGTCCATAGTGCTCTACTTTTGAAGACCTTTCATTTGATACCTATATTGCTAGATTAGAAAACGAACTCTTATCCACCTTTATTGAGCGGCGACCATGTTGAATTTATTTATGTGTTGCTAGATTCATAGTGCTCTACTCATCATGGCCTTTCATTTGAGACCCATATTGCTGGGTTTGGAAACGAACTATTATCCATTTTTTGAGCGGTGGTCATTTTGAATTTATAGCAATTTTCCTAAGTTCATAATGCTCTACTCTTTTAGGCTTTTCATTTGATACCCATATTGCTAGGTTTGGAAACGAACTTTTATCTATATTTTTTGAGCGGCGGCCATGTTGAATTTATGTCAATGTTGCTAGGTTCATAGTGCTCTACTTATCAAAGCATTTTATATGATACCCATATTGCTGGGTTTGAAAACGAACTTTTATCCATTTTTTGAGCGGCGGCCATGTTTAATTTAGGGCAATTTTCCTTAGTTCATAATGCTCTACTCTTTTAGGCATTTCAGTTGATACCCATATTGCTAGATTTGGAAACGAACTATTATTCTTCTTTTTAGAGCGGCGGCTATGTTGAATTTATGTCAATGTTGCTAGGTTCATAGTGCTTTACTCATCAGGGCCTTTCATTTGATACCCATATTGCTGGGTTTGAAAACGAACATTTATCCTTTTTTTTGAGCGGCGGCCATGTTGAATTTAGGTCGATTTTCCAAGGTACCTAATGCTCTACTCTTCAAGGCCTTTCATTTGATACCCATATTGCTAGGCTTGGAAACTAACTTTTATCCACCTTTTTTGAGCGGCGGCCATGTTGAATTTATGTCAATGTTGCTAGGTTCATAGTGCTCTACTCATCAATGCCTTTCATTTGATACCCATATTGCTAGGTTTGGAAACTAACTTTTATCCACCTTTTTTGAGCGGCGGCCATGTTGAATTTATGTCAATGTTGCTAGGTTCATAGTGCTCTACTCTTTAGGTTCTTCGTTCGATATCCATGTTCCTTGGGTGGATCCAAAAAAATGTGATCCGTCATTTTAGACATTATGATCAAGAGTCCCGTCCCGTCCCTCTACGCGTAACCCAGAACATTGCAGTCAGATATTTTTTTAAATTATCAATATTAATATATTACTTTTAATAATTTTAAATGGATGAAAGAGTTTGATTCCTTAGTCCTAATGTAAAAACATATAACATCTTTCAAAATACCTTGAAAAGAATATCTTCATTTTTCAACATTTCAAATATTTCAAAATTTGTACCGATTTTGTGAAAATTAGTCAAGAATTAAATCAATCTACAAATTTTATGGTCACTCGATAAGTATTATCATAAAAAATGCTTTATACATTGGTTGTATGGCTTGATCTTTTTGCCTTACCACCACGGTACGACATAAGAAAAAGATAATTTGGTTGGCGAAATCCAGTTGGGCACAGCCATTAACAGAAAATATTAAATTTTATTTGTACTATGTGAAACACTTCATTCCTGCCTTTCAATTTTCGAAATCCAATTACTTAAGATCAGGCTGTATGGCGTAGTTCCATTGCCTTTCCTTCGTGGAAGAAAATACCTTCTCTCTGTACTATGCAATGACTAAACAAATACATGGACCGGCCCTACCTACAGAATCAGCGTGACTACCTACAAAACTTTGGCACATAAAATGGCTACCTTTACTAGTGATGTACTCAGTATTAGTTGTGCAATATCGATAAATTTAAGTTTAAACAAATTCATTAATCCACTTATCTACGACATATCTAGGGAAATAGATCTTAGCTGAACAGCCCTCCTAGACAAGATGCATTTCGATAATCGCTAACGCAATCGCTAGTAGGAAAATATATGGGATTTGAAATAAGCCCTCGCTTAGCTTTCGAGCGCAATTGTTAAATCTCATACATTGTCCATTTAGCGATTGCGTTAGCGATTATCGAAAGACATCTTGTCTAGGGGGGCTGCACATTACGGACCTAAATTGTAATAATTTGATCGAAAAGTCGTGTTTCAGAAATATTTAGGCAGTTTCAAATTGTGGAACTACGCAAATTCTAAGAAAAACTTATTAAAGATCACTATTTAACTTAAGCGGTACAAAGTTCGCCGAGTCAGCTAGTATGGCTATAAAGTTACACCAATAGACGTGTATTTTCTTTGTATAAATAAGTGCGAGAAAATGTTATTGTAAAATAAATAGGAATAGTTTTTTTTGTAAAAAATTATTTAAAGGAGGCGATAAGTACTTACTTTCAAGTAGGTAGGATAATTTGGGTGTAATTTAAATATTTTTTTTAGTTTTGTACGGTAAGTTACTAATCAAAGTTTATGACAAACTTTGTCGTAGGAACCTTATATGTTTAATTATTATGAAAAATGGAGGTTTTAAAAAACTAAAATTAATTGACAATGATAATAATTCATCAATTATTAAGCTTTCCAATTTTAATTAATAATAATTTCCTATTACTTTAGTCACTGCATGTGAGCTAGGCTTAGGCACGTAAGTCTGTCTGTTTAATATTATATATCGATAGACTAATTAAATTTTCTCTTTAGGTATCTTCACTATCGCCCATTAATAGTAGCAAAATTCACACGTTCGTTCGGCACTTAAAATGGCGGACTGGTCACGGTAGGCAATTTTTGTGACGTCACAGAAAATACATGCCACAGACGAAACAGTATGCATCTCTTTCTACAAATGTATTTTCACTTTTGTAAGAAAGAAACAAAACGATATTTGATAGATTCGTGTCAAGATATCAAAGAACAGTTTAACGAGGCATCTCCATATGTCTATCTCAATGGTACTATGTGACAGACTTGTCAAAATAATTTCACGTGCGCCATGTTGCTTTTCTACCTAAAGCCAATTCGAAAATTTTATATGGTTTTTTTTCACTAAAAATAAAAAGTGAATTTAAACAAACGAAATTATGCCTTAATGTTCTTCCGGAAAATTCTAAGCATTGTGGTGTAAGCCATATCAAATTCTGTCCAGTAGTTTCGGAGATCTTTCCGGACAAACAGACAAACACACAAACAATCAAACAAACAAACAAACAAACAATTTTTTTTAAAACTATTCTATCGTGTTCTGCTCATGATTTTAAGGCGACCTGTGTATTTTTTTTCTTAATATTTCGCAATTACAGATTTTTGTACCCCTACGATTTTATTATATATAGAGATTTGTATTATATTCGCCATTTTGAAATTTATTTAAAACATTCGTTCTCAACAGTTAAGTAAGATACTTTTAAGCATTTGTTAGAAGTCATAAAGTCGTACTAATCGCACTTATAAATCTCATCTAAAGTTTAAGGTTTACAAACCGTTTGAATACAAAACCATACTTGCGACTAAGCGTGAGATTAATTGTGATCCAGCTTCACTGGCAAAGGACGAAAACTTAATTTTGTTCTTAAACTTGCTACCAGTTAAGCGTCGAGTTAAATCTCTTGAACATTGAAGAAGATCAAATTAGCAGGGTCTTTTGTAATATATTTCGTTAGAATAATGTTCCAAGTGACGCAGAGTAAACTTATGTCTGAAATAAGTCCGCGACGCTAGCAAATAATATTTCGTACAATAGTATTCATGGCGGAATTCCTATTATTATTAATTTCAATGATCTTTTTTTCGCTTTTAATCGTATTTAATGCTTAACTTAAATGTATGTTATTTTATTAAAGATTTTATTTAATTTTTAATTTATTACAAGTATCACCAAGAAGTATAATACAATATTTGTAATTTAAATTCTTAAAGCGATATTTGTGTGTAATGATAATTCTATGTAACAGCAGAAATGAATTTTCTAAAAGCACGTAAGTCCGTTTGAAATTTCTTCTTTGAATGTAAGCATCTGAACCACGAATGACAAAGCGGGAAACAAAAGACACCAATTAAAATGACAACCTGTCAAATACGCATTTACGCCTCGTTGATATAGGAGCTTCTTTTATGAATTCGAAATCGTTTCGCTGTACGTAAATATGAATTCTTTGAAGTATGAATTATGGTCTTCTATAGTTCATGGAAATTGTTTTGATATTTATAGATCAAAAATATTATAAAAATTTAAATAACTCCCGACCCAAAAACCTCCCAAAAGTAAAAAATAAAATGTGTTAGTTGGCCATTTAATTATCTTTGATATATTTAGTAATATTTTTATTCAAGCGTCGGCAGCGTCACGTTCGCGGGACCACTATTGATATATCTGATTTACGTTTCCGATTCATCATCACAGCTCATATACGTCCCCCACCGAGGGGTTCGAGTCTACCCTATGTTAGGGTGATTAGGCCTTAGTCAACCACGCTGGCCCAGTGCGGATTGGTCGACTTCACATACATCATTGAACTTCTTCGCAGATGTATGCAGGTTGCCTCACGATGTTTTCCTTCACCGTAGGAGCGTCAGACAAATGTACATATGAAATTTGAAACGAAAAACACATTGGTACATGGCGGATCTCGAACCCCGACCCCCCGATTGGAAGGCAAGTGCCGAGTTCACGGTGCCACGTTTCCGATAACTAATATATTATTTGCGGTCCCCCGACGTGATGACGCTTGAATCAAAATATTACTAGATGTATCAAAGTTAAAGGGCTAACCAACACATGTCCGAATGTATGTACGAATGTATAGAGGATACATCCACAGAAAACCTCCAAAAGCACAACATCCAAGACCCACAAATTTACACCGACGGCAGCAAGATCGATGAGGGAGTAGGAGCTGCCATCTCATGGTGGGAAAGAGGTAAGGAATCTACTAGCTATACATTCGCACTTGATCCAGCCTGCACGGTCTTCCAGTCGGAACTGTATGCTCTGCACAGAGCGATAGAGATGGTCCGGAGGGGAGGAATAAGCTCAGCAACAATACTGAGCGACTCCAGATCATCACTGGACATAATCGCCAATCCTAAAGCTGACAACCAGCTCGTGCAGAGGATACACGAAGACATAAGAAGTATTAGAAGGAATGGAGGGGAAGTGAGACTGTTCTGGCTGAGAGCACATGTGGGTACAGTGGGAAATGAAAGGGCGGACGAACTGGCCAAAACAGCGGTTCAGGCGATAAACGGGACGCCGGACTACTGCGAGATCCCCGTATCATACGTGAAAAGGAAAATCAGAGAGGAGTCGGTCCGAAAATGGCAAGACCGTTACTCAACCTCATCTACAGGAGAGGTAACAAGGTGCTTCTTTCCGGATCAGGCCAAGGCATACCCCGGGGTACGGAAAGAGAAACCCTCGCCCCTCCTAGTACAAGTCTTCACGGGGCACGGGGGCTTCGGAGAATATCTGCACCGATTCAGTCTCAAGCATCACCCGCATTGTGAATGCGATCCTGTGGAGACTGAATCGGTGTGGCATCTGATTCTGGACTGTCCCAGATTCGCCAGAGCCCGCTTTGAATTAGAAAATAGACTGGATGGGTTAGCGTTAAGAAAGGACACCATCCATGTACTACTGCTGGACGATAAGACCAAGGACACCACACTAAAGTTCCTGGAAACAGTGGCAGAAGTAGCCACAAGAAGGAACAAGATTTGTACACCACCAGCGCATGGAACTGAGGTAACTAGGGTAAACGCGGAGCCAAACAGAGTTCCCCGTGTGGCGCCAACAATACCGCGATATCGCTGGTTGAGTGGTGGGGAAAATAGGCCTTATCAAAAGGGGTGTGGCGCTCTTCATGGACAGCGCGAGAGAGAGGATTGGCATCAGTATATGCATGTCGGGAACGAGGAAGCACATAGCCATATTGTTATGGACTCAGAACAATCACTAAAGCATAGAAACCTTGCTAAAATAGCTACTGAATTCAATATATTTGACTCACTTTGACCTTAGGCAGACTTTAATTAGTTAGAAAAAGACAGGTAATAGTAAGATGTTTCGAAAATTCGTAGGTGGTCACTAGTTTCTGTTTCTGCTAGTGATGTTCTTCTCATGACTCACCTAGTTTCAACGTCGATATATTATGAATTAAATATATTCTTAATAGGTACTAAAATTTTTTTATTACGATATTATGAATTAAATATATTCTTAATACTAAAATTACTAAAATTACGAGAAATACAACGTAAATGATAAAGAGTACATTTTCTCATGAAACTTATCCTTGAAAGCTGCTGTGCCCTTTGGTATGGTCAGGCTAGCCAGTCAAGAGACTAAAAGCGGACGTTGATATGCTATTAAGAAAGACGAGTAAAGGGGCTTTTGGGGGATGTAAGGGTTTTTGCTGCTTATGACGACTAATTTAAACGTCTGTCACGACAAATTACTCAAGAATTGCTTTGAAAAGTTGATAGTAAATAAATAAAAAATATTTCAATATTATTCCCTTTTCAGTCCTATCTGAGGATTGAAAAATCTGGCGTACTACGACAAAAAATGCACTATTAAATTTACGGGTGTTTCCCGTTGGCTAGATTGATGAAACTTTTCCATTCAAGAGATTCACAAATTGAATGAGAAGGTAATGGGAGACATATTGAAAAACAAAATCAAAATAATCAAAATGTTCTTTATTCAAATATGATTGAAACCTCTTTTGAATCATTCAATTTTTTTATCTACCACCCATTCGTACATCTTTTAGCTGATAAGAAAAATGGGCGCAAGAAACTTATCAGCTTTCTCAGAAGTAACAATAATTATGTCGCTACGATACATAATAATATCTTTACATGAATTGTTATACAAAATAACATTACATTATAACGTGTAATATCTACAAATTAACAACAGGCATTGGCATTATTGAAATAATCTTATGAAAAGGCAAATCAGTAACACTTTGTGAAAATTTGTTGAAAAAAGTTATACATTTCCCCATAAATGAAAGATTGTATATTTTCAACTAAAACAACAGAAAAAATGTAACATTAAATCTTCTTATGATAACCATGCTATCATTCGCTTAAGTACCAAGCGTTGCATTTGTTTCTAACCGACTTTAAAAAAGAAGGAGGTTCTGCAACATATGGACACGGGGTGTCTCAGAAACAATGGATAAACCTTTAACTGTTGATAGGTTTCGTCGAGACCTCTCTAATCTCAAATTTTGACTTTAGTAAAAATATCTCGGTTTTCAAGATATTTGATAGTTTATGATTTTTTTTACAAATGACACTTTTGGTTGGTTTTTAATGTGCCATTTTTACAAATACGGACTTTTCTGATTCAGGTTTTTTTAGCTTCTAACGGAATAGTTCAGCTATCAATAACAGTGGTTAAAATTGAGTTAGCTAATCACGAGGTGCTTGGAAAAAACAATGTTCCAAAAAAAATTAAACAAGAAATTATTTTTCTTCGTGTTTGGTCTGCTACCATGTAAAAAAAATGTATGACGCTCATCCTGCCCATTATCTTAAAAAAATGTGTAATGTTTATATTAATCAGTTCACCTTTCTTATGTGTTTCACCTATAGTGAAGCTACTATTATTCAATTATGTACTATTTCGGATTTAATTAAAAAACACTTATAAAGACATGACTTTTATTTCAACTTTCTACACAAAAAGCACAGACCACTCCGAGATGTTCATAACCCCAAAAGTGCAGAGGCTACAGATAATAAAATACAATGACATAGATTATATGACACCTGACATCCCTTTTCTTTACAGTAGAACACAAACTCAATATCAAAGAACAAATGACTTACTCGACATAATCCCTAAGATACTTAGGTCTCTTTATTACACGCCCACTCCTAGTAGTCATTTGTTGTTCAGGAATCTCAAATGTCACTCTCTTATTCAAATTATTACTATTACAATCATTATTCTGATTAACCAATACAGTATTATTATCCTGGTTTACAAATGATGTGTCATTAGATGAATTTACACATATATCATCATCATAATCATAATTTGGCTGATTTACACTGAACGAACTGTTACTAGAACCCTTAAATATGTTATATCTGTTTCTAATTACATGCTCTCCATTTTGTAACAAAATTTTATAAGATCTATTATCCCCTTTATCTATAATTTTACCAGGAATCAACTTATTACTATTCTTATCACTAATAAACACATTTTGCCCCTTATAATATTTTATTTCTTTTCCTTTATTTTTCTTATCATGGTAATACTTATATTGAAGATTTTTATTCCTTATCTGACTTTTTAAGTTTCTGTAGTAACTATTATTATATTTTTTAGTAGGTAAAATAGAATTAACTTGTCTTCCTAACAACAATTCATTAGGAGACTTTACTTTCCGGGCGCGTGGGTAGTGGAGTCGCAGTGTGGACCTTACCTAGCGCGCCCAAGAGGGCACGGAGAACACCGGGGGGTTTTAGTGGGTAGGCCTGGCACTCTGCCGGGAGAGCACACACGCTCGCCGTCTAGCCAACGGCGGGTACGGTGCGGTTACGCATTTCACCCCGAGAAAAAAAAAAAAAAAAAAAAGGAGACTTTACTTGACAATCAATAGGTATATTTCTAAATTCTAAGATAGCTAAATCAATATCTTTCCTATCTAAAATACATTTTTTCATTAATCTTTTTAAAGTTTGAATATGACGTTCCACCATGCCATTTGATCTCGCATAATATGGTGTTGACGCTACATGCTTAAAACCCCATTCATGACAAAAATTCCTAAATGACATACTATTGTACTGTGACCCATCATCAGAATATACTAACTTTGGTATACCCCATCTAGAAAATATAGTTTTTAATGACTTAATATGACTTTCAGCTGTTTGATTTCGCATTTCTACAACTTCAACATATTTAGTAAGGTAATCTACTACTAATAGATAAATTTTATTATGTAAGAAAAACATATCCATACCTATAACTTCCCATGGGCCACTTGGTACTTCTCTTAATTGCAAAGGTTCATAAGAGTGCCTTCGTTGATATTGTAAACAAGTATCACAATTATTAATCAAATCATGAATTTCTTTGTTCATGAAAGGCCAAAACAGAAGACCTCTCACCCTGTTTTTACACTTTTCACTACCCATATGATTGTAATGAATTTTATTTAGCATCTCTCTGCGCAATGACTTAGGTACCAACAATGCTGAATCCTTAAATATTAATTTGTTCACAATACTTAAACTATCTTTAATATTATAAAAATTTTTTAAGTGATTAGGTACATTTTTATACATAGGCCATGAATTTTGTATATATGACATTAATAACCTAAAATCTTCATCATTTTCAGTTTCTTTTTTAAAAATCTCTATCATCCTATCACTTATATTTAAGTTTTCAATAATCATGCAAACATGCATTTCTATCATTTCATCAATTTCCTGATTACATATGTTATCTTGCACATGGGATCTGGACAAAGCATCAGCCACCAAAAGTTCTTTACCTGGCTTATATTTAATATTGAGATCATAACCTTGAATACGCATTCTTAACTTTTGTAATCTTAGAGGAGTTTCATTAATAGATTTCTTAAATATTTGCTCAAGAGGCTTATGATCTGTCTCTACTGAAATTTGTTTACCATATATGTATTGGTGGAATTTTTCACACCCGTATACAATTGCTAATAATTCCTTTTCAATTTGTGCCCATGATTTCTGCGACTCAGTTAGTGCTTTAGAAGCATATGCTACTGGTGCATTGTTTTGCAATAAGACTGCTCCTAAGCCAGTACTGCTACTATCCACTGACAAAGTGATTGTACTATTCATATCAAAAAAATTTAGAACTGGCTGAGTAGTTAAAATTTCTTTTAATTTATTGAACGCTACCTTTTCTCTTTCACCCCAACAAAATAAACTATTTTTTTTTATTGCTAAAGGTGGCAGACGAGCAAGTGGCCCACCTGATGGTAAGTGGTAACCACCGCTCATGGACATCTGCAATGCCAGGGGCAAAGCTCAGTTGCTGCCTACCTGGAGAGAAGTGCTCTTTTTAAACCTCGTTTGAAGTTGGACATATCGTAGCGCTCAGGAAACACCGCAGCTGGGAGCTCGTTCCAGAGTCTGCACGTACGTGGAAGAAATGAACGCTGAAACCGGACTGTGCTAGACGAGATCGGTTCCAGGTGGTACGGATGAACTCTATTGCGGTGGCGGGTGGTGCGATGATAAAAAGGTGACGAGGGCACCATTGCAAACAGTTCCTCGGAGCACTCTCCGTTAAAGAGCCGATAGAGCACGCAAAGAGAACCAAAGTCTCTCCTTTGCTCCAGCGTCTCCATTGAGGCCGTGATATTGGGATCACCGACGATGCGGAATGCACGCCTTTGCAGGGAGTCAAGAGGGTCGAGTTGATATTTCAGAGCTCCTGCCCAGAGGTGCGAGCAGTACTCCATATGCGGCCGTATTTGTGCTTTATAAAGCATCAGGCGCTGGCTAGGAGTGAAGTACTGCTTGGCTCTGTTCAGGACGCCCAGTTTTTTGCTCGCCAATTTGGCTTTGTCCTCCAAATGACTCCCAAACTGCACTTTGGCCGAAATTTCCACACCGAGGATCCCAATACCACCGGACATACGAAGAGTAACTCCCTGGAACTGAGGCACTACGATAAATGGGTCCTTCTTCGCAGTGAATGCGCAAACTTGTGTCTTCGTGGGGTTGAACTTAACTAAGTTCTTTGCACCCCATTCGGAGACTCGCCCTAGAGAGTCCTCGACTTCAGACACAAGTTGTGACCGCCTTTCTTGCAACGAAATCCGAGGGACATTCTGGTGGTCGGTATACCGCACATCGCCCGTACTATCATCTGCATAGCAATGTATGTTCTCAATGGACAACATGTCATTGATATGCAGAATGAACAGGGTTGGGGAGAGCACCGAACCTTGTGGAACGCCAGCGTTTATGGGCATGGTTTTGGAACAGCAGCCGTCGACGACGACTTTAATGCTCCTACCGTCCAAGAAGCTGGCTATCCATTTGCAGAGTCCCTCGGGGATTCCATAAGATGGTAGCTTCGTGAGAAGAGCTCTATGCCAGACCCTATCAAACGCCTTAGCAATATCTAGTCCCACGGCGAGAGCCTCACCTTTGCCCTCCAAGGTTTCCGCCCAACGGTGGGTCAGGTAAACTAAAAGATCACCAGCTGAACGGCCGTGACGGAAGCCGTATTGTCGATCGCTAATCAGCTGGTGCTCTTCCAGGTACCGTAGGAGGCGGGAGTTGATGACCCGCTCCATAATCTTGGAGAGCAAGGACGTTATTGCTATTGGCCTGTAATTTGACGGGTCGGATCGGTCACCCTTTTTGGGAATTGGGTGGACGTGAGCAATCTTCCACGAAGATGGAACCCTTTTTTTTTTTTTTTTTTTTTCTCGGGGGGAAATGCGTAACCGCACCGTACCCGCCGTGGGCTAGACGGCGGGCGTGTGTGGGGCTCTCCTGGCAGAATACCAGGCCTACCCACTAAAACCCCCCGGTGTTCTCCCTGCCCTTATGGGCGCGCTAGGTAAGGTCCACAGTGCGACTCCACTACCCACGCGCCCGGGCAAGCCCGACCAATTGGTCGGGCTATCGCCAAGGGGGGATTGCCCGAGAACACCAGGGCAATCCCCAGACGGAGGGCCTTACGGAGGCGTGCACGGGGCCAACCGTGCACGCAGGCCTCCACGGCAGGGTCATTAGACGGGCATCGCTTCTGCGAATGCCCGTCTTCGCCTGCCTATCCGTCTGCGGCGGATGGGAGCAGCTTGAGGGTCTGCCTCCCGCTCCCTCTCCGCGGCCTCCTTCTGCGAGATTACGTCCTCACAGAAGGAGGCGACAGCCTCCCATTCCGCCTCGCCACGGAGCATGGCCACGACCATGCTCGGCAGCGAGAGGTTTCCGCCTCCCAGTGCAGCGTTGAGTTCACTGCGCTGGCGTCGCCAAGCCGGGCACACCAATAGTGTGTGCTCGGCAGTGTCGTCGGGAGCGTCGCAGTGGTGACACTGCGGCGTTTCCTCCCGACGGGCGACCCGGTGCAGGTAGTGACCGAAGCAGCCATGCCCGGTAAGTACCTGCACCATGCGGAATGTTAGGCTGCCCTGCCGGCGCCCAACCCACTCCTCCAAAACCGGACGAATCGCCTCGATCGTCCGGTGGCCGGCAGCTGGGGAGACACGAAGATGGAACCCTGCTGTTCTGATAGGAAAGGCGGTAAAGGCGCGTTAGTACAGGGGTCAGCTCAGGGGCGCACGTCTTCAGCACCACTGCTGGGATGCCATCCGGCCCACTCGACTTATGGACGTTCAGGAGCTTAAGCTCCCGCCTGACCGCACGTTGTGTAATGCGTATTTCAGGCAGTGAGCTTTTACACCGAGGGATGTTAGGTGGTGTGGCTCCTCCATCGTCCATTGTCGAGTTAGAGGCAAAGAGTTGGACCAAGAGAATGGCCTTCTCTTTTGCACTGTGGGCCAGGCTGCTATCAGCTACACGCAGTGGTGGGAGACTGGACTGGCAGAAATTACGTTGCGCAGCTTTGGCCAGCGACCAAAAAGCACGACTCCCACTGGGATAGCTTCCTAGTCGCTCGCCAACCCTGGCCACGTGTTCCGCCTTTTACTTATCTTTTTTTACTAAAGCTCTCAACGGATCTGTTATGTCTGATAAGTTAGGTATAAATCTAGATACATAAGTAATAATGCCCAAAAATGTCTGCAGTTCCTTTTTATTTGTGGGATCTTTCATATTTACAATGGCCCTAATTTTTTCTGGATCAGGTCTGATACCTGTGCTACTTAAAATATGTCCTACATACTTGACTTCAGTGACAGCAAACTTACATTTGTCTTTATTAAACCTGACACCTGCCTCTCTGGCTCTATCCAATACCATTTTTAATCGATTATTATGTTGTTCAAGTGTTTCACCCCAGATTATCAGTTCGTCGACATACTGCTCTACACCCTGTAGTCCCTTAAATATCTCTGCAAAGCATCTACTGAAAACTTCAGGTGCTGAATTAAGTCCAAATGGTAATCTTAAGTAACAATACCTACCAAAATTGCCTGCATTAAAAGTTGTATACAATTGGCTATCTTTGGACAATTTTACCATAAAAAAGCCTTTTGAAGCATCTAATACAGAAAAGTATTTAGCGTTAGGCATCCTAGCGACTAACTCATAAAACGTTTTCATCTTGTATCTTTCTCGTATAATATATTTATTTAAGTTTTGAGGATCTAAGCAAATCCTAATATTACCATCATTTTTCTTAGTTACTACCATAGAATTTATCCATTCCGTTGGTTCACTAACCTTTCTTATTACTCCTAGTTTTTCCATTTTTTCTAATTCCATCTTTATTTCATTTTCTAATTTAAATGGTATTTTTCTTGGTCTTTCCACTATAGGTACACAATCATCTTTCAATTTAATATTATACTCGTAATTTAATGTGCCTAATCCATGAAATAAATCTTGGTAGTTATCTATAATATCTACTTTGTTCATATTAATCAAACCTAATTTCAGAGCAGTAGAGTAGCTCAAGATACAATCTGTTCTAAAATTAACAATAAAAAATTTGCATCTTAAATCGATTTCTTTATATTTTACATTTGCTTCACAACAGCCCAATATTGGTATATTTGAACCATCAAAGTTTGTTAAAATTGTATTATTACATTTATGTGATTTTAAATTTAATTTTTGTAGTACATGTACATTCAGTATATCAACATGAGATCCAGTGTCTACCTTAAATTTAACACTTACCTCATTTATGTATAATTCTATAAACCAATCCTTGTTATCAATCATTCCTACTTGAAATATTGTATCAATCTGAAAAGGTTGATCATTATTTACTTCTTCACTATTCACTGTCGCACACGTACTTTTACACATGGTACTAAAGTGGTTATATTTGCCACACTTCATACATTTTTTATTATGGGCTGGACACCTGCGATACATATGCTGTTTGCCACATCTGCCACATACTTTCTGTTTTGTATTGCCTTGTTTGTTCTCTTCAAATTTCCTGTGAACTGATCTCTCTCTCTTTGTTTTAATTGCACCTACATCAACATGAAGATCTTTTACTTGACTATGGGCAACCTCAACCGCTCGGCACATCATTATACTTGTCTCCAATGTAAGATCAGTTACTCTTAATAGTTTCTCCTTTAAGCCCATGTCTTGTAAGCCTAAGATCATTTGATCTCTTATCAAACTTTCCTTTAAATTGTTAAAATTGCAATTCTTGCTCAAAATTTTTAGGTTGGTGACATATTCGTCCACACTTTCTCCAACTTTTTTCTTACGAGAGAAAAACACATGCCTGTTGTAGGTTTCATTCTCCGGCGGACTGCAATGTAGTTGTAATTTTTTATATGTCTCTTCATATGAAAGGGAGTCTTTATTCTCAAACGTGTTGAACACGTGCAGGCCATCATCCCCAATGCAATGTAGCAATAATGCCTTCTTTTGCTCCGCCGTGAGTTTCTCTTCCGCGCCACTCGCCGTATAATATAGCATAATTTTCTGGCTCCATTCTTCAAAATTGGATTTCACATTGCCCGACGATAATATTAATGGTGGAGGCGGTCGTAACAAATCCATTTTCATCCGACAATCCGCAGCGCCATGTAATGTTTATATTAATCAGTTCACCTTTCTTATGTGTTTCACCTATAGTGAAGCTACTATTATTCAATTATGTACTATTTCGGATTTAATTAAAAAACACTTATAAAGACATGACTTTTATTTCAACTTTCTACACAAAAAGCACAGACCACTCCGAGATGTTCATAACCCCAAAAGTGCAGAGGCTACAGATAATAAAATACAATGACATAGATTATATGACACCTGACAAAATGCTTAGTTATTCTAGTTTCAAAAAAGGTATGATAAACTTATGCTTAATGTATCTCTGAACTTTTATTACTGCTTGAATAGCAAATGGTATGAAAATTTTAAAAAGATTGTTTGTCGGATTAATTATTTTTCGGATTAATTTTATTCGGTTAATTTAGTTTTCCAGTATTAAGTTTATGCTTTCTTGACTTTCTGACTGGTTGAATAGCAAATAAAATGAAAATTTGAAAAAAAAAAGGTTTTTTTTCCACTAATAAGCACTTAAAGCTTATTTGTAAACATTCGTTTGCGAGTCACAGAGTTGAGAAACGTGTTTTTTTTTGTGGCCCCTGCCTGCCACATGTCTCATCCACTATGCGCAATCAAAAAGGAGCCTTATCATTAACAGCACATGAGTCATAAGCATTTGCAACCTTACCTGCTATCGAATTTCCTGGAAGGACTTTTTTTACCTGCGTCTGATCATTGGGTTCTTTGTTACGATTGTTAGTGTCCTTCTGAACTCCGGTTGTGACCCACGCGTGTTTTCTGTATTCGAGAGATTCGATAGAGCTTCGATGATTTTAAACGACATTTTGCTGTGATTTTGGACTTGACTAGCTTTGCGATTCGGATATTGTTTGTGCTGTGAAACCTATTGACAACTGGTGATCATATGGACTTGGCTAGCTTTACGATTTGAATATTGTTTGTGCTGTGAAACCTAACTGACAACCAATACATAACACTGAACATGCCTAGACATCAGTACACGTCGCGCGAATATGCAAACATGCATTTCGTTTATGGCGAATGTCGAGGAAATGCTAACGCTGCTGCTCGTCTGTACGCAGAGAGGTAAGATTATTTATTTTCTCTTTAATTCAATCAATCTTATTTTTTTTTTAAATCACACACCTTTATTGCAACTTTAGTTAAACGTATCAGGATGGGTCTTACATTATGTTATCCTTCTAAAAATAGTCACACGCCGTGTTTAATTAGATTTTAAAATTAAATGAATTAGTAAATTTAATAACGTCATTTTTTGTATTAGGTACCCCAACGCACGTCACCCGGACTATCGAGTTTTTGCTCGGGTACATAATTCGTACTGCGAAGGGAGGCTTCCAGGAAGAGGCATTGGTGGTGCAGGGCCAGGAAGACCAGAAAGAAACGACGATGAAGAAGTAGTAGTCCTCGACGAAATAGAAGAAGATTCAACACGTTCTGTGCGTGGAATTGCACGTCGAACCGGCATTAATAGAAGCAAAGTGCATCGCATATTGAAAAAATACCTTTTGCACCCTTTCCATATTCAAAGGGTCCAAACTCTACAGCCTGCTGACTATCCGCGCAGGATTGCATTCTGCAGAATCATGTTAAATAAAATAAGGGAGGACCCGCAATTTTTCAATAAAATTTTATGGACGGATGAATCCTCATGCCGGAGAGATGGATATTTCAACATCCACAATCTACATAGCTGGCAAGTTGAAAACCCACATTTGATGAGGGAAGATCGGTCCCAAGTTCAATTTAAAGTTAACTTGTGGACTGGGATTATTGACGGACAGGTGATCGGGCCATATGAACTTCCAGCTACACTGAATAGTGAAATTTACCTTAATTTTTTACAAAATGATTTACCCGGCATGCTAGAAGATGTCAATTTAGAAGTGAGGCGGAGAATGTGGCTTCAAAATGATGGGTGCCCAGCTCACTACGCAATAGTAGTAAGAAATTATTTAAATCAACACTTCCCACAAAGGTGGATAGGCCGGCTCGGCCCTATTTTATGGCCGCCCAGATCGCCGGATCTAAATCCCTTGGATTTTTTTTATTGGGGATGTCTGAAAGACCTTGTCTACGCGAGGCCAGTATCCTCAATAACAGAGTTGCGTACTCGCATACAAAATGCAGCTGCACACATAAAAACGTCTGGTTACGCGCGCCGCATCAAACTTTCTTTTATAAAAAGATGTACGGCGTGTATCAGAGCGCAAGGACGCCAATTCGAACATTTATTGTAAATTTAATAAAAAATTAAAATTTCATGTTGTTTTATTTCAAATTCTTTATTAAAACTAAGAATTAATAACTATTCCGAAAAAAATCTTTTTAAAATTTCATACCATTTGCTATTCAAGCAGTAATAAAATTTAAGAGATACATTAAGCATAGGTTATCATACCATTTTTGAAACTAGAATAACTAAGCATTTTTTTAAGATAATGGGCACGATGAGCGTCATACATTTTTTTTACATGGTAGCTGACCAAACACGAAGAAAAATAATTTCTTGTTTTATTTTTTTTGGAACATTGTTTTTTCCAAGCACTTCGTGATTAGCTAGCTAAATTTTAATCACTGTTATTGATAGCTGAACTATTCCGTTAGAAGCTAAAAAAAACTGAATCAGAAAAAGTCCGTATTTGTAAAAATGGCACATTAAAAACCAACCAAAAGTGGCATTTTTTAAATAAATCATAAACTATCAAATATCTTGAAAACCGAGATATTTTTACTAAAGTCAAAATTTGAGATTAGAGAGGTCTCGACGAAACCTATCAACAGTTAAAGGTTTATCCATTGTTTCTGAGACACCCTATAACGAAGTTTAAAGGAAAACCATCAGAGTTGAGTACTAAGTACAAACAAAAAAGTTATAGACGACCAACTTATAAAATGTACTCGGAAAAGTAAAATTTCATTGAAAATTAAGTATACTGAATATAAATTTACGAACCACGCGAAGTTAATGAGGAGAATATAAAATCATTGCAGCTTTAATAATAATAATAATGCCTAATTTAATAGCAACGTGTTGTGAGGTGTGAGTGTGAACTCAAAGTTGGCATTTGCAACTACGGAACTCTACACTGCGCGTGGCCTGACACGCACTTGACCGGTTTTTTATGTTAGTTACCTCATAGCTCTGTCATTTATTAATCGATTTGGAAATTTCTTTTTGTGTGCGAGACGGTATACTTTCCGACTGGTCCCATTGTCACTAAGTCATGATATGATGATGAAAGCCCAGAAAAATCGAAGGAAAAATTTAAATTATCATAGGCACGTTTCAACGTGTTTCATGTATTTTTCTGAACAGGTATAGTACCATTGATGGTACTATCTAATGGTACCACGGAAAACAAACGATTTATTTGCATTTAGTAGTCATCCTATTATGTTACTGAGCTAATGATGGAAGGTTTCTGATAAGTAAGGACGCATACTTCTATTCATCAAAGTGATTCAGGTGAGCTGATAGTGGAAAGTAAGAAAAAGAAAGATTTTTCGGGAATAATCCTTTCAATACTGTTTAGAGCGAAAGACGTTTTAAGTTAATCTGGTGTCTGTTGACCTTGGGTCAAATTTTAATACGCATGTATGAAATTTACTAAAAAGATTGAAATATTTTACTGTCAAAAAATAAAGCCGACCTCATAAACACCAAAAAGTCATAAATAATATAAGAATACGTACAACATCACATTTTTATATTGAAGTCGGTGCTAAGCAATGATCACGTGGAAAGCCAAGTCGTAAGTTAAAATTTGGCACTTCAATATTAAAATGTGATGTTGTATGTTTCTTATTTTATATATGACTTTTAGATGTTTTCGAAGTCGGTTTGATATGTTTTTATATTACTGCCCTTTAAATAAAATTGTTTTTGTAAGAAAACTCCGGACTTTTTCATAAGTTTGATTCTCCTGTTTTGTTAGATAATGAATTCTTATTTTCAAATAAATCTGACATATGGATTTAATCAATAAGTTTCTGTGATTTTGTTCAAAATCTTGCTCTAAGCAATGCTGTAATAGAGTTTTGAATACGTTTGATTCTACATACGTGGAAAATACTTTGTGTATCATAGTTATTATAATATCTTTTCGACCCAACTGTGCACCAGCCTTATAAATTTGCTCCCGTATAACCCTCTCTGTAGTTTTACAGATGTTCTGTACACATTTTGATGGTATTACTAAACCATCTTGATCTTTAACTTTTATTAATGATGGTTTAAAATTTCTATTATCACATAGATTTTCCAAACAAATTTCACATTTTAAAGTTTTTCTCAACTTTCTGACAACAAAGCCTGCAATGTAGTGAACCACGTCAATTGAATATTCAGTAAGCTGAGATGATGCTATGTAATTATGGTCCAATTCGACATTGCTTAAATAAGGACTTATCTCTATCCGCTCATCGCTCACAATGTGTACATTTCCACTGCTTTTATTTATCGCGTCTATACATTTTGAAGGATTATAATTTAACACTGAGATCTTCTCAAGTGGAACGCAATTGCCATTGGATCCATCTTTGAATTGAGCGTGCACCAAAAGTCTTTTGTATGCAGCTTGGAACATACGTGCCGAAGGGTTATTATTATAACCGCATTTGGATCTTATGGCACCAAAAAATAGTTCCAAATGGTCTTGTGACAACTTATATGTACATAAGTATTGCAAGGAATTGTTTTCTACGATGTCTTGATAGATTTTCAATAAAGACTTCATGCACATTATAAAACCATTGAAACCAGTTTTTCGATTTGAATTAACGATATAAGTGCCAACCATAAGCTTCAAATTTTGGATATAAAAAATAGCAGCCTTAAAAAAGATCTGGGTTTCTTCAATGTTAAAAATTGTTAGCGTCCTTTTCCACCCTTTGGCACGCATGTTTCTACTATTGAAAATGTCAAATAAATTATTGAAAACTCTAATGAATTTAATTGTTCCGCTACAGTCTTCAAATCCTGGAATACTATTTTCAAGACAATACTGCAGGGCATCTGCAACTGAGTTGCTAAATAATTGGGTCGCTAGACTGACTTTCATTTTTTGTTTAATATAATACACATGATCTCTTCTAAGTTTATTACCTAAATGTAAACCTTCATTTTCTTGGAGCTCTAAAAGCAGCTCTATATGTTCCCAAGATATTGTTTGGTTATCTATATCTATAATTTTTTTCTTTTTACCAATTGCATTTCTAACTAATTTTATGTTATGGCAGGGGTCTGGCCATAAACATATAACTAAACCAGCACAGTGAAATACATTCATGTATTGATCGGGGTCTGAGTACATTTCAAATCCTAAATGAGTGCACATTGCAATATTATTTGCCGCCCCATCAAATGTCAAGGACACAACTTTCACGCCACATTCCTGTAAGAGATGAATGCCTTGCTGTACAAGCATTGATTTTTGTTGAGCAGTGATAGACTTGATAAAAAAATATCCAATAGGAATTTTCCATGTGTCATTTAGGCAAGTAACCATGAAAGTCAAAGCTTGCGTAGCAAGGGGCACTAAATCGGAATCGAAGTCGCAACCGAAATTTATATACCCATGATATTTGTTATTATAACTATCCCATTCTACAGTTTTTCTAATAGCCATTTCATCAATAGCCAAAGCACAAAATAAAGTTTTATTTGGGTACTGTTCTACTCTGGAACGGATTGCATCGAATGATTCTGTTGTAAAACCGGGACTACAATCGAGGGATCTGTACCAAGAGGAAATGGTTTTAGGATGTGGTAATGTATTTTGAAAATGTTCCCGAATAAATGTATATGCTTTTGGCGAAAGATAATTTAATGTTACAGCAAATTTCTTAATTTCCAGACTGTACTCCTTTGACAAAGTGTCACCTAATTGCTTTTGCAAAAACCTTTTGATTATATAATTTTTGTTAATGTTATCTATCATAGTTATGTACTCCGTTTCAATATTTTCTTGCTTCAATTTTTTCATCAAAATGCTATAAAGATCTTCATTTCTTTTCCCTAATCGTGATATTCGTTTAAATAGGGTGTAAATTTTTTGAAGGCGGCGTTTTGATATCTTTTTCACTCTTTGAAGCTCCTTCTCTAATATTTTAATTCTCTTAGAAAAAACAATTCAGATCTGGATTCCTAAAATAAATATTTAAAAATTAAATACAAGGTTATTTTTTAATTATTACAAAAATTTTGTGTGCTTATTCAGACAAGCAAACTGAACAACTTTCACTATGGGACCAATTTTGAAATCGCAAAAAATAAATCAGCTGTTCCATACAAATAGTCAACATTAACTGAACCTAGATTTCAAACTTGGTCCCATAGTGAAAGTTGTTCAGTTTGCTTGACTGCACAAGCACAAATTTTTTTTACTAACTAAAAAATACACTTATATATTATAATTTTCATAACACAATATTTTAGTTCATAGATTTCTTTTATATTGATTTGACTTGACTTACCTGACTTTGGTGCGAAATAATATTGCAAGATGTGATTTGTGCAGATTCATAACTATGGGAGGATGTACTAGGTCCTTGTTCAGAAACCTCCATTGGTACCTGCAATTAAGCTTTGTCACAAGAATAAACATAAATTTGGTCTTGACTATTTTCTCAAAGGGATACTCAAAGAATTGGGCAACACCCACCATCACAGCTCATATACGTCCCCACCGAGGGGCTCGAGCCTACCCTATGTTAGGGTGATTAGGCCTTAGTCAACCACGCTGGCCCAGTGCGGATTGGTCGACTTCACGTACACCATTGAATCTCTTCGTAGATGTATGCAGGTTGCCTCACGATGTTTTCCTTCACCGTAGGAGCATCAGACAAATGTACATATGAAATTCGAAACGAAAAACACATTGGTATATGGCGGGTCTCGAACCCCAACCTCCCAATTGGAAGGCAAGTGCCGAGTCCACAGCGCCACCGACGCTCTATTGGGCAACAGTTTCTGGACAATTATTTTTCACCATATTCAATATTTTACCAGTCTTTCCGTAAGGTGTGTGTCATATTGCTGATGACACGTAGCACCTCCTTGAAAATTATGAACTGCACCATGCCCTTCTTCGCAGACCTCCATAAGTTGCTCTAACATATTTAAATAGTTTTAATTTGAATGGGATACTATTTATTATAAAGAAATAAAATAATCTAAGCATAATGTGATATCGTACCATTTCATGTGCTTCATCCATAATAAATAACGTAGGAATTGCATCTTTTCTAAGACGTCTCCATTTCGTAGTTCGACTACAAAGAAATGAATTTGCGGTAAAATGCTTGGAGCAAATGTGATTATGTTTTTTTGGGGTCCAATTTCGCCTGCCGATACGTTTTACCCATTCATTTCTTTTAACATCATCTTTAGGAAATCTGTAAAATAAAAAATATCGATAAAATTTTACCTGCCCTATGCGATCAAGATAACCTTATAATAATTTTCGAATAACCGCCAAAACATAAGCTGCAATCAATATTACGTATTGATTTTCTACAAAATGATTCAGAGATATTTCATATGTATTAATTATCTCTGAATCATTTTGTAGAAATTCACTAAATTCACTTATAGGCTCATATTCAAATAACAATATAATAAAACATACCGATGAAAGGTCAAAAGATCTTGATTATTTTCTTTTCGCCACGAATGTGACTTGCAGCCCCGAACCACACAAGACATTTTACTAGAGTGTACACAAACAATCACTATTTATAAATTACTAAAAATTTCTTTCAATCTAATCACATTAATATCAATAAAATATCACCAAATATAATAAGCCACGGGAAACATAAACAAAGAATACGCGAACAATTCAAATAGTTCAAACTCGGATGGTCTATCTTTGAGACTAGGTATTAAAGAATTTAGCCGTGTTATATTTTTAACCAAATTACCAATTTTAACCAAATGAGAATTCATCTTGTGACCACCTTGTGATATGCTAGAAGACAAATATTACTCATCTCTTACACTTACACAGTTTTGTGCCGTATGATAGAAAGAGACAAATAACACACAATGAATTCTTATTTTCCTTCTATGCTTTAGTTATTGTTCTGAGGTTATGGATATACTCCATAGTATTATAATATCCATTGTCTAAGTCATCGAGGTTTTCAAATGAAGGACCTTGTCAAGACGTTGCTTAGGAACGGTTTGTTGACTGTGAATTACGAGATGACAAATATATAGTAAAAATATAAATATAGAAATAACTGTGTAATATTCGTCTAAAAGTATAAACGCGAGTGTACAAAATATAAGTTGAGTCGATTGAATAAAATTATAACTTGTGTGAATCTTTACTCTTTTCATGTTTCTACTGCTTACAAAGAGTGACACTTTGGCATCTATAATAGGTGATTGGACCCGCACTGAAATTGTAGAAAGATTTCGCAATGGATTACACAACGAAAATCGACATTGGCAAACTTATCGGAAAAGAAAACTGGTCTACGTGGAAATACAAGATTTCTATAATGCTTGAAGGTACCGAAAACGCCTTAGAGGCAGTAGAAGGTAGACTAGAGAAGCCGATCCTCGCGACAGGAGCAGGTGACGCTGAAGTTAGCATTCATAATATAGCGATGGCAAATTATAAGAAAGCTAATACTGGCGCTCTACTCATGTTAACAACGAATATGTCAGAAGAAACACTGAAGAAAGTCATGAGATATAAGACTGCAAAAGAAGTTTGGAGTGAGCTACATAGACTATTTGACGGACAATCAGAAGATAGAGCATACAATTTATGTTTAGAGTTCTTTGGACTGAAGCGTGATCCGGTGGACGACATTCCGACGCACATGTCAAAGCTGAAAAATCTCTGGAACGAACTCAAAGCTGAAGTTGCTAAGACTGACGCTGATGCTAAGCTTCCTGAAATGTTCCTGATATGTAAAGTCTTGGACACACTAGACGAAAGGTTCTTCAACTTCAGGTCAAGCTGGCTTTTGCTAAAGCAGACTGAGAGGACCATAGACAGTCTCACCAGTCACCTGTGCGCTTTCGAAAGGGATCTAGGTAGTCAAGAAAGCTCACGACAGGAAGCACTAGTGACTAGACCCTTGGTTACAAAAGTCAAACACAATAAGGACTAGCAGCTGATCTGCAACTATTGTTCCGGCAAAGGACATAGAGTTCGCAAGTGCAGGAAGTGGATCAAGGATGGAAGGCCACCGAAACCTACTCCGAGCACATCAGGTTTAGGCTCGAAATCCAATTCTGTACAACAGATTTCGCTGATGGTAAATGCGTGCTCATCAGGACAAACTCAAGACAGAAAGAGCTGGTTTGTCGACAACGGAGCAACGACCCACATTGCCGTAAGGAGTGATTTTTTCGTCGAGTTTCATGAATTTGATTCGGACCACACAGTTACAACTGCAGATGGCACAACGATTCCAGCATTGGGGAAGGGTACTGTAGAGGTAGAATCTTATGTCAATGGCAAGAAAGAGCGTATGTCACTTAAAGATGTGTGGCTAGTACCATCACTTACGAAGAATCTGTTCTCGACTTTAGCAGCGCAAGACAAGATGCAAGAAAGTATTTTCATGTCGACGACTAGAGAATGCAAGCTTAATATCAGTGGCACGACCAGAGTTGTTGGCAAGAGAGTCCCGTTTGGAGGACTTTACAAGTTGGACATGAAGACGGTCATGCCCACAAAGCATAGGGGTATTGTAGTCAATACTATAACTGGCTCCAACATGTTGCAGTTGTATCATGAACGTTTCGCTCATCAAGACAAGAGTCATGTCATTCGCATGGTGAAACGCGAGTTAGGCATCCAACTAAGTCGCGATGAAATGAAATGTGAGGGCTGCGTATATGGAAAGTCACAGAGAAAGCCATTCGGAACAAGAGAAAGAGCAACCACATGTGGAGAGCTGATTCACACCGATGTTTGCGGTCCATTTGCTGATAGTATCACCAAGTACAAGTACTTTGTTTTATTCAAGGACGATTACTCAAGCTACCGCTTCGTGTATTTATCAGACACAAATCAGAAGTAAAGGATAAGCTCGTACAGATATTAGAAGAAGCAAAGAACACGGGACACGTTGTCAAAACGATATTAAGCGACAACGGTGGAGAGTTTGACAACGAAGCCGTCCGAAAAATATTGGAGAAGCACGGTATCAAGCATCGATTCACTATGCCGTACACTCCGGAGCAGAATGGCTGCTCTGAAAGGGAGAACCGCACACTGGTCGAAGCTGCTAGGTCCATGTTGCATGCAGGAGAGGAACTCCCTCAAAAACTCTGGGCTGAATTGATTAATACCGCGGCGTACGTATTAAATCGGATTGGGCCTTCAAGAGTAGACGGCAAGACTCCGTATGAGTTATGGCTCGGTAAGAAACCGAAGATTTCCCATCTCCGAGTTATTGGAAGCATTTGTTATACCCACGTGCCCAAGCAGAATCGCAGGAAGATGTGCAAAAAGGCAATTAAAGGTAGGCTGATAGGCTATGAGAACGACGATGGCTATCGCATCTATGACGGATTGAGAACAGTGAAATCTAGAGATATTACGTTTCTATCTGATGTCGAATTCAAGATTTCGAATAGTGCTCCTATTTCGGCTGAGGGAGCTGAGACAGGCAATAACGGACGTGTTCTGACGCCACAACCCAAAGATGTTGAGGGAAGTGATGAACTTCTTCTAGAGGGAGATAGAACTGGAGATCAAGTTCATGTTGAGGATGTGTGCGATGAGGATGATTTCGTAGATGCAAATCAAGAGCAACTGGAAGTAGTTGAGCCCCTGTCTGCAGTGGAGCCTCGATACAACCTGAGAGACAGATCAACAATCGCACGTCCGAAGAAGTATGAAGACTTCGTGTGTTTTGTAGGAACCGCAAGCTTTCCCGAGACATACAAAGAAGTCATCGGAAGGGAAGACAGTGCCGAATGGCAGGAAGCCATGGCGAGTGAGATCAAATCCCTGGCTGACAACAAAGTTTGGACATTGTGCCAGTTACCTCCCAACAAAAAGGCACTACCATGCAAATGGATTTTTCGGATTAAGCTAAATCCAGATGGTACTATCAACAAGTACAAAGCGCGACTAGTAGCGAAGGGATTCAGGCAACGAAAAGGGACTGACTACGAGCAGACGTTTAGTCCCGTTGCCCGGATGGCCACAATAAGAGCCTTGCTAAGTGTCAGTGCTAAGGAGAAGCTTCACCTGACAAGTTTGACGTGTCGACTGCCTTCTTGAATGGCAAGCTGAAAGAGGAGATCTACATGAAGCAACCGGGTGGATTCAATGACGGAACATCGAAAGTTTGTCGACTCCAAAGGAGTTTATACGGTCTGAAGCAAGCACCTCGCTGTTGGAATTCGTGCTTTGAAGAAATCCTGCTTGAGAAAGGCTTTAAACAAAATGAAGCTGACCCCTGTCTATTCATTAAGGGAGTGGGAGAGAAGAAAATTTTGATTACTCTGTACGTGGATGACGGGCTGGTAGCCACTACAGATGAAGCATTAGCAAACCAATTTCTCAATGAGTTAGGCGATACGCTAAAAATAACCACCAAGCCAGCATCCTACTACTTAGGACTGGAGATCAGTCGATCGAAAGACGGTTCTATCACGATTTCTCAGCAAGCGTATACAAAGAAAATCCTGGAACGATTTCGAATGTCAGACTGCAATCCAGTCTCAACGCCCATCGAAAGAACTTCCACCGATATAGAAAAAGTCGACGACAACGTAAAGAATAGCTTTCCATATCGAGAGGCTGTAGGAACATTGGCGTACCTAATGACAGGTACACGCCCGGACATTGCATACGCAGTTGGAGTGGTGTCCAGAAAATTAGAGAAACCATCCTGGACTGATTGGCTCAAGGTCAAGAGGATATTTCGATACCTCAAAGGCACATTAACTTACGCCATAAGTTATGAGTCGGGAAGCCAGAAAACAGTCATTGAAGGATATAGTGACGCAGACCATGGCGGTGATGAGCACACAGGACGCTCTACTACAGGAGTGGTATGCCTGTACGCAGGTGGTACGATATCATGGATGAGTCAAAGGCAAGCATCCGTCGCGATTTCGACTACTGAGGCTGAAATAGTAGCAGCTAGTGAAGGTGCAAGAGAACTAGTTTGGCTGAAGCGGATTATGCGAGATATTACCACACTTGTTGAAACACCAGTGCTGTTTGTCGACAATGAAGCAGCCATAAGGCTTGCTTATAATCCGGAGTTCCACAAGAGAACAAAGCACATTCGGATACGACACTTCTACGTACGCAAAGTGGTTGCTGAAGGTGCTGTCGAAGTGAAGAAGATAAGCAGCTCTTCACAGATCGCCGACGCGTTAACGAAGGCTTTGCCAAGTTTTAGATTTGCAGTGATTTGTGAGGATTTGGGTCTTCGGCGAAACTGCTAAAACTTTCGATGAGAGGGAGTGTTATGGATATACTCCATAGTATTATAATATCCATTGTCTAAGTCATCGAGGTTTTCTAATGAAGGACCTTGTCAAGACGTTGCTTAGGAACGGTTTATTGACTGTGAATTACGAGATGACAAATATATAGTAAAATATAAATATAGAAATAACTGTGTAATATTCGTCTAAAAGTATAAACGCGAGTGTACAAAATATAAGTTGAGTCGATTGAATAAAATTATAACTTGTGTGAATCTTTACTCTTTTCATTTTTCTACTGCTTACAAAGAGTGACACTTTGGCATCTATAATACATATCACCTGGCTTAGCAGTCCTGCTAAAAGGCAGCTCCACCAAGGCGACCATCAAGAAGAAAGTTTTTGATTCAATGCCGGAGGTAATGCTGGCCGGACAGAAATGCGTTCCAGGAATAAGTCCATCCTACTCTTGAACTGGGACATGGACGATAAGTCGCCCTTCACAAAAGCCGGGGAATTGTTATCATGCCTCGACGGAGATCCGAGTGTCATCAGCGTGGACGTCATGAAAGTGATGTGCGAGAAAGGGAAAGTGTCGGATTACACTCCCTTACTGGAGGCCACCCGAAAACACGAAATAATTGTGAACGAAGGGAGAGGCGAAAACCTCGATTTTTTGCTAAAACATCGAGAGCAGAGTCCACGCGACGGCCAGATGGAATGTGGCTCAGCAAGAGCTCAAAGGCAGCATGAGGAGGCAGTGCAGGAGGAAAATGATAGGCGACGTCTCCAGCCTCAAAGGCCATCCCCGACAGATGACCTCGTTAGGGGAATATGTGCTGCCTTGGGCCACGCCCATCCTCGGGGACCAAGGAGCGTGACAGCAACGACCACGGACCTCAAAAATAGAGCACCCTCGATACTCAAACCCACAAAGACCACACTGGCCGACATGGGAAGGGTGAGGCCGCCGCCAAGACTATCATCAGACCGAGACGGAGACGACCTAGTCAACGCCTACCTGGAGTACGTGGAAACACTACGGGCGACGCTGCAGGTAAAACACATCACCTGCAGCAAGATACTTGAAGCATTTCAAATAAACTCCCGAGTGTTGCTGCGGGAGCTTCTAGATGAGGCGAGGGCTGTGGCCTATGACAACAACTCCGAGACGGTGGTGGCGGGGACTCACCCCATAACTGAGGGACAGATGGCGGCATAAAGTGGCACGTCGGGAATGGTGCGGGTGGATCAACAAGCGACAGAAGAAAGAGGAGCCCTCACATTCTATGCACCGATCGATGACCCAATAGTGGTGATTGCTAAGTGCACTCGCTTCATGCTGGAGAGCCGGATTCTGGAAACGGCAAAAAACGTGACCGGAACCTGGATCGTAGAGCCATGGGGTAAGTTGGCAATCAGGTGGGTGGATGGGGTGCCGGGGTGTGGGAAGACCACATGGCTCCTCAAGAACTTCCGAACAAAGGAAGACTTGATCATCACCAGTACACTCGAAACGGCAAAAGAGCTGTCGGACGAAGTGACGAGTCGTCTAGGGGCGGTCGCGAAGGGGAAAATAAGAACAATTGCCTCGGTCCTGATCAATAGGGGGAGAGCTTCAAAGCGCCTTTTAGTGGACGAGGCTCTCTTGGTCCATTTTGGAGCCATAGTTATGGCATCAAGGCTGACCGGAGCAAAGGAACTGGTTCTGATGGCAGACACTAACCAGATCCCCTTCATCGACAGAAACGACCTATTCGAAATGTGTTACGAAAGTCCTGCTGCCATTGCGTCCATTACCGAAAAGCTCCTCTGTACACACCGAAGTCCGATGGATGTGGTGTACGCTCTCCAAGACATCTACGAGGGCATTTACACATCCCGGCAAGTACTGAGGTCCTTGACTTGCGAAATGGCTTCGGGAGCGAGACTGCCAAGGGTGTGACTCCAATACTCTCGTCCTGACTTTCACTCAAGATGAGAAAGAAGTGCACAGGGGGGATGGATTCGGCACTGGAGCAAAGTCTAGGTTGCTCACGATCCATGAAGCACAGGGGCTAACGTACGACCACGTGGTTGTGCTCAGAGGAGCGGAACCAAAGAACCCAGTCCACGACAGTGTCCCTCACGCGGTGGTCACCATAACAAGGCACACGGTGACTTGCACCTATTACTACCGGGAGCTGAAGGAGGATGATGCCATTAGACGCCTCATTGCCTTTTCCAGAACGGCAACGGATCACGAGGTCGTCGATTATAACATAAAAATGGCTGTCAGAGCCCAGACACGCGCAGCGACATAGGTGCGGAAAATGAACCGCCTCAACCCGAATCCCTCTAGAGGTAGTCCCATTAGCCACCTTAGCAAAGTTAGAAGATTAAAGATTAAAATGTTATATAAGTATAGACATAGTTAATTAAATAGTTAAAATTTATATAACCATAGAGAAATAAATGTACCGTATAAAATGTTTTGGGAATATGTAAATATATATATCTTTGTGTATGTATGTATCTAAATGTATATATGTGTATGTACATATATGTGTATGTATCTGTATATGTTTGATTATATACATAAGAACATGTAGAAAAGTTTAATTTTAGGGGATGCGCAACTTACCCTAGATATAAGAGTAGTCGGAAATACATAAGAACACAATAGATCAATAAGAAAATGAAAATAACAAAGGCACGGACCACGAGTCTGTGGTGATCATATGATACTAAAAAAAAGCCAACATATGTTATTTTTTACATTTTGGAGGTTTTTCGTGTCGGGGGTTATTTAAATTTTTTATTTAATTTTTATTTCATACTTTTTAAACCTAGCACATATGCCTAGCATAAATATGTGCTTTTTGAATTACATTAGACACATACTACATCTTCTTTCTTCTTCTTATATACTCGTATATAAAAATAAAACGCTGTGTGTTAGTCTCGCTAAAACTCAAAGACGGTTCGACCGATTCTTACGAAATTTTCTGTGTACGTTTGAATAGGTTCAGGGAAGGTTTAAACGTACAATTGGACCCGGTAGGTGGCCCTGTAATCGCTCACTAGTAGTTATATATAAAAGAAATCGCTGTGTGTTAGTCTCGCTAAAGCTCAAAAACAGCTCGAGCGGTTCTTACGAAATTTTCTATATGTGTTTGAATTGGTCCAGGGAAGGCTTAAACATACAATTGGAGCCGGTAGGGCGAGACAACGTCTGCCGGGCCCACTAGTAATATTATAAAATACACCATTAAATGTAAACACTGAAGTCTGAACTACAAGTCTATTGATCAAAAGAACACAGTTGAATTCCAAGAATGATCATGTCAGCTTTTTACTCATGTCTCTTCTCCATTTGAGACACAGATCATAATGTTGGTTTTATTACGATCCAAACGTACTCCTCCAACTTCTTAAACTTTCTTAATGCTTTCTTATACGCTCGTAGTATAAAGGTATACTTGACCTCACGATGTCACCTGTTTCACCAAAGTAATATCAGTACTTATAAATTTCAAATTAGATTTTCTGAAACGTCCTTTGTACCTACCTTATTCATAATTTTGTATTTGAAACTTCAATCTCCTAACGTAAAAAGATATTTAAATACCGATAAAATAAAGGGCTCTCTCCGCGATCATTAACTGGTCGCCGGATGTTAGTAGATGACCGTGCAAGCAGTTAATTGTTATACGCATTTTTTGTTAATATACCTCCTAAACTAAAAGCTATATTGTAATTCAAAACAATTTGCATATTTTGTTATCGAGTTGTTAACTGTTGTAACATCTTAAACTAAGATCTTAAAAGTTGTTTACCTTTTCTTGTAAACTTTTAAAGGCGACTAACTAGCCTCATAAAGTATTGTAATCTTTTGATGTCAATGTAACTTAGTGTTTAAGTACATGCTGTTGTTAATATTCATGGTAAATAAAGATATTTGAAAATGAAAATGATAAAATAAAGATAAGTGCATATTCTGTAATATCGGCCTACATATTAAATTGGGTTGTTGTTTTACTAAACACAGCGATGTAGGGCTCGGGTCGATGAAGGGAAAGGGTGTTTTAAAAGGACACCAAGCGGATCGAACACCCAGTTGTTTGGCTAATTCAATTCAAATGTTAATTTATGAAATTTAATAGATTTAAATGTATATTTATTAAATATATCCGTTTATAAAGAACTTGAAGAAATTACACTAATTAATTAAAGTAATATAAAGTCTAAATCGCCAGTGATTTTTAGACACAACAGGGAAGCTCTTGGGCATAAACTCATCTAAAGGTAAGTGACGATAAAATGATGAATAAATCAATACAGAAAAACATTTCGTCTCGGGCGCGATTTGTACCCGCGTCTCCAACATACAGTATGTTGGAGACGTCGGCCACCGAGGTCTGACCAGCCCCAACAAAATTCTTAGCTGTATTGTTTTTTTTTTGTTTTTTTATTGCAAATAAGTTGGCAAACAAGCAAACTGCCCACCTGATGGTAAGTGGTAACAGTCGCCTATAATACATGTGGTTCCTGTGAGATTCGCAGCAAAACTGCAACCTCCACAAGAACCAGTGTACGTTGCCAACTTGTGACTTAAGATGTAAAGTCACGGTACCCAGTAATTTCAGTGCCATATCTAACCTTTCTAACCGGAACACAGCAATGCAAGCACTGCTGCTTTGCGGCAGAAATACTTAGGTAAGACGTAAGTACCCATGTACACGACCCTGGTACAGAGTCTCCCTTCGGTATTCTTCTTTATTGATTCTTAATTGATATTCTCCCTTATTCTTCTTTATTGATTTAATCATTAATTTTCAATTTCTTTGTCATTTTTAAAGAAAATGCGAAGTCACATATTTAAAAAAAGTGACGATAAGCTCGAAGATGGAAGCGACATTATTGTTAGCTTTACGAAATGCTCGGGAAGAAAGGGAACAACGTATGTATTTAAAAATTCAGTATAAAATAAAAACCGACTTCAAAAATACTGAAAAGTTAATAAAAGGTAATGTAAGAATAGGCACAGACAACATCACGCTTCTATGTATATTGAAGTCGGTGCCAAACGACGATCTCCTGGAAAGTCTTTTCGGTGTTATTGAAGTCGGTTTTTATTTTTTGTAATAGTACATTGTTACCCTAGGGGTGAAAGTAACTTATTTAGTCCCGAGACGGGGATTGGCGCACGAGCGTAGCGAGGGCGCCTATAGTTCGAGGGACTAAATAATTCTTTAACCCGAGGTAAACACTGTGCTTTTCATTACGAATACAAGGAAAGTAAAAATTTTAAAAAAATGAATTGGCTAAAGAAAAATAAGTGAATTTTATTTTAAAAAATCAACAACTTCTGCTTTCGCCTCTTCTCTTATGAAATCAGGCGTTCAATCCATATTTGAATCAGATGAACTCAAATCTCTGCTATACGGAGTATAAACAAAACTCCATAACTCGACAAAACAAATGAAGATCGGATTGCCGCTTTTTCGTCTATTTTGTTTTTTTTTCTGTATCCGGACAGCTATTTAGCATTATTTTTCATTTTCACCATTGAAAGAGTGGTAAATATTTTGCACAAATCTATGTTATTTTAAAGAAATAGTTGAAAATAAATTATAATAAAGTCATTTAAAAATATATTCTTTAATTAATACTTAACATGTTTCAATAGAAATGTGAAAATAGAACTAGTTTCTTCTTTATAAATTGACAGCTGTCAGTTGAAAGCGATTCTCCCTAGGGCTGAAAAGTGTTACTTTCAACCCGCTCCTCAGGCAACTTCAGACCTACTTTCAGAGTATGACTAATGAAAAATATTTTTCATTTTTATCTTTTTAGTGAGTTTAATACCACCTCACCTCCTGACTTGACCTTGGACCTGAAAGAATTTTGAAAATCTGTCCATAATTGGCGGCGTAATCACGTAACATACACACAAAACACGTTGGACACACCTAAAAATTTAAGGTTTTTCCTCGATTTTTATGGGATCTCATCATCACACTCTAACTTTAGTGACCTTGGGACCACCCCAGGAGTATACTTTATCGAATACAAAAAGAGTTTTGAAAATCGGTTCACAATTGGCGGCGTAATCGCGTAATATACACACAAAACACGTTGGACACACCTAAAAATTTAAGGTTTTTCCTCGAGTTTTATGAGATCCCATCATCAGACTCATACTTTGGTGACCTTGGGACTACACCAGGAGTATATTCTATCGAACACAAAAAGAATTTTGAAAATCGGTGTACAATTGGCGGCGTAATCGCCTAATATACACACAAAAAAACAAACGCATCGACTTGGAAACCTCCTCCTTTTTTTAAGTTGGTTAAAAATATTTTAGAATATTAGACAGTTCTCACGCTTTTGATTTTTGTGTAAAAAACAACAGTTTTTTGGTGTAGTGAGTGGCTCTCTATTTCTAGGCATAAAAATTATTGTCATAAAATCATATTCCATAATTTCGATTGAAATAATCGTCAAGACGCATAATAATCAGGAAGCAGAATGGTAATAAGCATAATATTGTGTGGCAGAAAATCATTTGTCATAAGCATTAAAACCTATAAACTCGAAACACAGAACAACTTGACGCATAATTTTTCAAAGCAAAATTAATGTTTAGCATATAAATCACAACGAACAATACGATTACGCAGAATTTCTCTAGGCATAAACTTGCGCGCAAGCATGCAGCAATATAAGCAAACATGCAGTATGCATGCAAGCAAGCATGCAACATGCAAGCAAGCATGCAACGTGTAAGCAAGCATGCAACATGCAAGCAAGCATGCAACATGCAAGCAAGTATGCACAGTGCAAGCCAGCATGTACCACGAAAGCAAGCATGCACCTTGCAAGCAAGCATGCACATGCATGGTTTCTGTCATGGCTCCGACGCTGCGGGGATTCGGCGATTCCACGCGAGCTTATCGTCGCAGATGGTTTCCGCTCACCACCGCCTGCCGTTAAAACCACCTGCTCCTCAGCTCGCGGGCCGCCTCGCCCCTCCGCGCCTACGCGGGTTTGAATTACACTCTAGGGGTAGGACAGACAAGACTACGTGGAGTCGGTTTTGCAGCGATTCGTGTCTGTCACTAGTAGCATGAATTAATTACTTTGTCAAATAAAAAATCAATATATACTACGAAAAAAATATATCAAATGAAAATATAGAGTATTCGAGTATCATATTTGAATAAAATAATATATAAATTGTTATTATAAAAAGTTAATTAAAACAGAGTAAACATTGTATCCAATGAACGTTATATCCTTTAAAATAAAATCATTTCTAATTATAAAAAAATGCCCCAAAATATTAGGGATATCATTAATTATGAGACTTAAAATTATGGCAAAACATTTTAGGACTACCAATAGTATGTCAAAAGAAATTAGGAAATTCATTAATTATGCTTCATAAAATTATGCCTTTGGATAATTGTGCTTTATACAAAATACGCAAAGAAAAAATTATGTGATATTAATGTTATGCTTTTCGATTATTATGCTTAGTGATTTATGCCAAGCGTCTTTATGACAAACAACATTATGCCAAATGAAAGGTCCTCGTAGCGAATATTTGTCAAGCATATTTTGCACTAGCGGTAGGCACCTATAATCGATGGATTAGCTTACTTGTACAATTTGAAATAGGCACTAAACTATTACAACCACACGCGTGTCTAATTTTAAGCTCAAGAATTCGCTTCGAAATCCGGATCATTTAGTATTGTAGGTCATAAAACCCTTAACTAGACAGATGTCTATATCGACTTTAAATGCAGAAACACGAACTGTTATAAAGGGGTGAACATGTTGAAACATCGCTTGCTCCGCCGAACGAGTCCTAATAGCTGGCGATTACTTGAATCAATGTGAATTGCACCATCTGCATTGCATCAGCTAAATGGCCGATTACGAACTGATTGATGATGAATTTGAAAATGTTTTAGCAGCGAATTAGATTGAAGTAGAGTCTGACACACGAAACATGAGCTTGGAAAAAAGCGGCAAATTCAAAAATTCTAGCTCTGGTAATACTGTCTACAGAAGGTAAAATACATTTTGATACATGAAATATTCTAATATTTTTTATTTATGTAGTAATTTAGAATGTTAAATTTGTGAAAGGATTGTCTTTTTTTCCTTGAATACAGTAGGAAAAAAAGGAGTTTATACTTTTTAAAATTAAATATTAGGTAATGTTTAGTTTCAATGAACTTCGAACAATGAACCTTTTATAAGAAATCGCTGTATTTGGATTTCATGAATGTTAAAATTACTTAATATCTGTAATATTTCGACAGAAATTAAGAAAAAAATATTACGAAATTGTTTATTACAAAGTATCAAAATCACCATGATGAACTAAACTACATGGGGACATTGTATCAGTGTTGCTACTTGAAAAAATGCCAGGTTCATGTTTCGTGTGTCAGACCTATTCTCATGACAAAGAACGTGCATTTTAGACAATGAAAATATTAAGACTTACTCAACTTTATTAATTTGCGTGATAGTGTTTTAAGCATTTTAATTGAAAGAGTGACATAAGTTTATGTTAAGTTCATCAAATATTCCTAAAAAAATTTTAGGGTGCCGTACCTCAAAAGGAAGAAATGGAACTCTTTTAGGATCAGTTCATTGTCCATCTGTTTGTCTCTCAGAACCCTTTTGCTCAGAAACGCGTTAAGATATCAAACAAATTTATATTAAATAATCAAGTCTATATGGTCCCTTTGTTAATCAAACTTGTAAGTCAAGGTGATCATAAAAAACGACCGCTTATGTAGTATATTTTGCGATTTCACAAGGGAATGTAACCTATACGGTATAAAGCAATGTCTTGTAGAACATATTAAGAAAAAAACCTGAAACCGTAAATATATAAGTAGTTAGGGATAAGTTTCTACGGAACCCTTAGTGCGCAAGTACCTACGACTCGCACTTGGCCGGTTTATTATATATGTATGATGTTTTGGGTGCACCATTTGCTAATTGCGTTAAATTGTTATAATATGCTGTAATCGATGGTTGTTTATTTTTTTTGGAAGTCATAAATTCAAAAAATTTACAACATGCCGGTTGCTAACCCACCTGTCTTAACAAAACCACAAATAGTATAACTTTCAATTGCCCTTTTATTTGGGTTTTCAAGTAAAGTTGGATCCTCACATTGATAATTAGAGTACATTTATATTGAGAATTTTTGCATATGAGTTTTGACGATAATTAATGCAGCACAAACCCTTGTAATATCAATGATTTGTTTGGAGAGGATACGGCTAATAAACGTACAGTGTGTTTTTGCCTTAATCGCTTCAGTAGTGGAAACACCAGCTTGAAGAAAAAATCCTGAAGAAGACTTCGACTGCATACGATAATGGAAACCGTTACATATCAAACTACTAGGTAGTTTGAATTCCTTGAGGAATTAATGGCATGGTTTAAAGTAAGTATACTCAAAATATTGACCCGTTTGCATGAAATCGGTATGATAAAAAAGCTTGACAAATGGATGTCCCGTGACTTGACTGTTCTGCAGAAAAAAGCTAGCGTTGATGCTTGCCTTGCAGTGTTGAACAGGAACAGAAATGAATGGATTTTTGGGGGAATTGTGATGTGTGACAATAAGTGGATTCTTTATGATTCCTTACACATGCTCTTTATAAACTTACCCGTTTACTCGTGGTTATTGTTTGGTGGCCAGTTCAAGGCGTAGTTAACTACAGCTTATTCAGATCTGTCCAAGCAATATACATACATCAGATGTCTAATATACAGGCAATGGTGACGAAACTTACAGCGAGACAGTCCCGACTCGTCAATCAATCTTATTGATTTCAACCACTATTGCTATTTACCGATTCAACCACTAATGCTTTATCATAACGCAAGATCTCATACTTGCTTGGGAAATAGTTTTGATACTACAGTTAGTCGTTCGTCATCTTGCGTATTCGTCAGACCAAAACGACATTCATCGTTTTATTTGCGATTTCGTCAATTATTTTCAACGTAAAACGTTTTCTCTGAGCAATGTATTTCTCCTGGGAACACAGTTTGTTGACTCCAAGGCCCCATAGTTCTACAGCAAAGGCAAAAATGATCTTCCTATGATATGGCAGAAATATATAAACAATGAGAGTCAATGCCATAATAAATTAATTAAATAATATATATTGCTTCACGAGAAATAATTTTAATACTAAACAGCAATTTCATATTTTAACCCCTAATACAACACCATCGACATTGAAGTCTGACCATGCTGACCAAGCCAATATATTTTTTTACGATTATTGAGTGTCGTCGGCAAATGTTCGATAAAAAATTGACATCCTTTATAAATTATTTTTCATACTTACAGCTCTGATAAGAACGTGAACGATAAACTCTGAGAGATATCGAGGACCCTTGTTATTATCCCGTGTTGAAGGCTGGACAGCAATGGCCATGAAAAATATCCCCTTTCACGCGGAATGAGGGTCGCAACATTCAGAATGGACAAGATAAGGAATGAGTGAATTGCGTGAGACTAGGCTCACGCGTCGCAGAGGCGTTAAGAGACGTTGTATTTGTATTTGAAGATTAAGATCGAGAACACGTCACAGGTAAGAGGCTTTGTTTTCAATAAGCTGTTAATATTTACGCGAGTGTTGTGTTACAATATTGTTTAGTAGCTGAGTGTAGGCTGTTCACCGGCGGTGTTTTGATTGTCGAGAAGGATTATGACGCGCTATCAGGGCAAGTTTGCATAGGATTTACACATTTTACCTTTTCATCTATACGATCATGGAATTGGTAAACAAATGATACTTTATTATATGTTTAATATAAATAAAAGCTCAATTTTACTTAAAGTTATACGCCTTTCATTTTTAAATAGGCCTAAAGTTGGTTGGTTGGTTGGTAGCAGGGTTTCTGAGCCCACCTGACTATCTACCATCGCTTTATCTACGAGTAAGTTTGTTGCCATTATAACAAAGTAGTATTGCTGTATTCCAACAATTAGAGGTAAGTTAGTTAGTTCCTCAGTTATTGAGGAATCCAGATGAGGCTCGTTTTTCATTTTAGGTATGCCATCTCGATCGTCGTCAATCGGGTACCTAGGCGAGCGCGGGCGGCGCGGCGAGACGAGAGGAGTAGTTATCAGGAATAATTCTGCATCTATAATTAGTACAGTTCAAGGTGTTAGTTGTTAGTAAACATAGCAAATACACGGATATGAAAAGTACTACTAGTACTAATAATTTTTTTCTCTCTTTCTTTCTCTCTTTTTTTTTTTTTAATGAAAAGTACTACTAGTACTAATAATACGAACTGTGCCTGCGAACTTCGCCTTAATAATTAAAAAGGAACACCCTTATCACTTAGGGATATTATTATTATTATTATATGAAAATAGTTTACGAACTATTCTCAGACCTACCGAATATACACAAAAAATTTTTGGTTATAAACACTGTGACACGAGAATTTTATATATTAAAAAGATGATATCAACATAGTTATGTTTATGTGATAATTTGGATAGCTTTTTGCTGCGGATTGGCGTCCTCGCGTATGTTTATCGCCTGTCGATTAGCGTGTGAGATAACCATGATTGCTTAGAACCACGGAACACAATGAAAAAGGTTAGATAGGCTTTGTGCGCGGGTATGCTCAAATGCGCATAGCTTTGACTTTACTATGTGATCACGGTAATCTGTGATTTACGAACGTCGAAGGCAACGTTGTAAATTGCTTTAGAATAATATAAAAAAACGCCTCCTTATGCAATTATTACTTGCAGAGTAAGAAGTGGAGAGTTTAGTTTAGGAAAATATGGAGATGTAGGCCGACGTGTCGGCGACAGCGGTTCTCGTACAAATTGCGATGTATTACCATTCTAACCTCTTTCATTGTGTTTTGGGCAATATTAAAACCGCACCGGAAGCGAGATGGCGCTATACGCTGCAAAAGCGGTGTCTCTGTTTCAATGTTGTTTTAACTTTACTTTATGCGATCGCGGTTAGAGGTTGATGTTTTGCTACATGTTATAGGAAAACGCGAGAAAGTATAAATTTGTATATTAGGTTTTTATTCGCTTACAGTTGAAAATATTACATTAAAAGTAACGTCCTAAATAGATAACATTTGCAATATTAGCATAAGTTATAAAATGGTATGTAAATAATAAACAGATCCCACAAGGTTAATTTGATGAAATAAAACACATTTTTGATTACAATCAGGCGTTACGAAGTTCGCCCTAGATACAGGTAGGTATGGTTTTATTTCGCCTTACGTATCTTGTACGGTACGTGCGGTCATACCGACCGTCTTGTATTTGTCTTTTTGAATTTATACGTTAGTTAGTTATACTATCCGATTAAAATTAAAGAATAAAGTATTCATAAAATTACAGGAGCGGTACTGTGCGAAACTAAAAGGATCACCTCAGTTAATTACATACTTTAATGTGGCAAATCAAATTGGTTAGTTTTTTGATTAGGAATTCATATTAACGGCGACAGCACACATGAAAACCTTCAAAAAAACTATGTAACTATGTTACTCAACATTCAGTCTACTGGGGTCAAACCTAGTACCAAAATAGGCATGAAACAGACTTCGTCCTAAGTTTAAAGGGGCGACTCGAGGGAAGATGGCAGAGGCATACGCTACCTTTAAGACCAATTTGGAGGGAGACTCTGTGCCAGGGTCGCCTGCTTGGGTACCTCCGTCTTACCTATTTCTGCCGCAAACCAGATTTGCAATTGTGCATCCGGTTTGAGGGGTAAGATATGGCAGTGAAATTACTGGGTAACGTGGCTTTACATCTTATGTCACAAGTTGGCAACACACACTGTGTAGTTCTTGTGGGGGTTGCAAATTTGTTGCGAATCTCACAAGAATCAATTGTACTAATAGGTGACTGTTACCACTTACCATCAGATGTGTTTTACGCTTGTTTGCCAACTTAGTTGTATAAAAAATTGGGAACTCGTGATGGTGGAAACAATGCAAGAGCTATGTACAACTTCCGCCTTAATATGGAGGGGAAGAGCAGAGCAAAGGCATGCGTATCCAATCGGTCCATAGCGGTCTTTTCTTAGTAGAGTAATTTGCTATTTAATCAAAACGTGACATACCTACTGTATTTTATTATTCTTTTATTTTCACTTAAAAATAAAATCTTACAGAGCAAACAACTGTTTATAAATTTCTCTACAAAAACCCTAAATTATCACAACATTTAACGTTATCAGCACGAGTATACTGTAGAGAAAAGCTTTAAAAAGTTTTGTTTTAATCGTGAGTGTTGAAGTCGCTAATATATTTTTAGTAAAATGCCGAATGATAGTGGAGATAGTTCAGTGAGAGGATATTCTTCTTCACTTCCATCATTTAGTCTCAAGAATAGAGATGGCTATAGCCTGTGGAAATTTAAAATGCGTAATTATTTGATGCATGAGGATTTGTGGGAAGCAGTAGATGGTTATCCAAGTGGAGACACCACTCCAGATCCTGTTAAGGTAAAGAATGACATAAAGGCTCTTACTAAAATTTGCTTAACATTAGAAAACTCTGTTATTACACATGTTCGAAATGCTAAGACATGTTCAGAAGCGTGGAAATCGCTCCAAAATGCTTATAAAGACAAAGGTATGGGACGTAGATTAGCATTGGAGAGGAAATTGTATAGATTTACGCTCGATAGCTTTAATGATATTGAATCTTATATAAATGCCGTTATGAGCACCGCTCAGGATCTAGCAGACATAGGCAAAGTAATTGACGATGCATCTGTAGCTGCTATTTTATTGGGACGTTTGTCGTCTAAGTATGACCCACGGATAATGGCTCTTGAGAATAGCAATATCGAAGTTACTACTGAATTAGTCAAGTCAAAGTTGTTAAACGAAATGTCAAAATGTAAAACACAGTCTGATTTAGCGTTGCGCACTACTGATATTTGTCCTAGAAAATCAAAGAAGAAGAAGCCGATAATTTGCTATGATTGCAAAGAACCTGGCCATAAGAGACCTGATTACCCACTTAAGAAAAAGAAGTCTGCAGAAGAGAAATCTTCATTTGCTTTAGGGATCAGTGATGACAATTCGTTGGACAATTGGTTTATAGATTCCGGGGCAACCAAGCATATGAGTTCACGTCGTGATTGGTTCGTAAATATGAAATATTTTCGTACTAGTAGTGTTACTATTGCAAATGGCGATAAAATAGATTGCGCTGGTTTCGGTGATATTTCTATTTGTACTAATTCCAATGTTAAAAGTATATCGAATGTTGTGTATGTACCTAACTTAAAAACTAATTTAATTTCTGTCTATAAGGTTGTACAGAATGGTTTTAGTGTTTTGTTTGAGAAAGAAGGTTGTCAATTCTTTAGAAGCGATACTTTTTCTTTTTCAGGTGATCCTATTTTAAGTGGTTCTGTATGTAACGGTCTGTACAAATTAGATTGTGCAATCAATACTCCGTGCAAGGAATCGGATGATGTGGCAAGGGCCGAAACATTGTCTGATGAATACAAGTTATGGCATAAGCGGTTAGGTCATTTATGCCGTTTTGGAATGAATCTCTTAAAAAATAGTCACGTAGGTATAGATTATAAGGTTGTAGATAGTAGTAATTGTATCACTTGTATAGAAGGGAAACAAGCGCGTAAACCTTTTAAGAGAATAATTTATAAGAAAGCGACGTCTTTGCTAGAGTTATTACATTGTGACCTGTTTGGTCCCGTATCTGGTAACTCCTTTCAAGGCAATAGATATGCTTTATTAATTATTGATGATTACTCTCGTAAAATATTTATTTATTTTTTAACCTCAAAATCAGAAGTAAAAAAAAATTTTAAATATTTCATTTACTTGTGGAGCGGCAAACGGGAAGGAAAATTAAAATTGTTAGGACGGATAACGGGACAGAATTTGTCAACGACGAGTTGTTGAATTATTTTTCTATGCACGGTAAAGTACACGAGACTACTGTTACGTATTCACCCCAACAGAATGGCGTAGCCGAGCGTACTATCCGTTCTGTGATAGAAAAATCGCGTTCTATGTTAGCAAATAGCTCACTCCCTAATGCGTATTGGAAAGATGCTGTACAAACAGCAGTCTATTTGAAAAACCGGTCCCCACACCGTGCCTTAGTAGATTCACAAACTCCCTTTGAGAAATGGTACGGACAGAAACCAAATCTGTCACATCTTAAAGTCTTTGGCTGTCGCGCTCTTGTACATGTTCTATCGTGTCATAGAAAAAAGTTTGGCGTAAAAGCGGAGGAATTTATCTTTGTAGGCTATACAGATGATCGAAATACGTATTATTTCAGGAATTCTCTGTATCCCAGGAAAGTAATCAAAGCCAGAGATGTAACATTTTTTGAAAAATGTTTTGAAAGTCTCAAGATAACCGTAAGTACAGTACCAGATTCTAATTATAACCCTATTTTGACCGTGACAAATCAAGTTGAAACACGAAATGTGTCTGATGTGTCTGATGTGTCTGAGGGTGAAAATAGAGGGGAATGTTCTGAACTTTCTGTTGAGACGATCTGAGGAGTTTCATCTTCTTGTTTGGACTTATCGGAGTTCTGTCCGCAAAGGGAAGAAGTAGATGTAAGTAGAGGATTTGGAGTTGGTGTTAGTCGAGAAGTTGAAGAACCACTTGAACGAAGTGAATCAACTGAACCAACCGAACCAATTGACACTTCAATTATACCTGAACCAAATACTTCTCAAAACTCTGAGAGAAGGTATCCCTCTAGAGTACGGAAGTCGCCCGATTATTTTTCGTACGTAATTTCATCACATGAATTTTCTGAACCACAGAATTATATTCAGGCTGTGAAATCAGATCAGGCTGATAAATGGCAGGCTACAATGGAGTGTGAATTTCAATCTCTACTTAAATTAAATACCTGGCGATTAGTGGACAAACCCGATCAGAAAATAATCCCGTGTAGATGGATTTATAAACTGAAAACGGATTCGCATGGTAATATTGTGAAATATAAAGCCAGACTTTTCATAAAAGGGTATAGTCAGTCAATTCATCGTTACGTACTCTTTTTGCTCTTGCTGCAGAGTTTGGTCTAAAAATGAATCATTTGGATGTTGATACAGCATTCTTAAATGGTGACCTTACAGAGGAAGTTTATATGAAACAGCCTCAAGGGTTTGTGGCCGAAGGTCAAGAAAATAAAGTTTGCTTATTACAAAAAAGTTTGTATGGTCTTAAGCAAGCACCAAGAGCATGGTATACAAAACTCGATGAAACTTTATCGAAAATAGGTTTCACAAGATTGCCATCAGAACCTTGTGTTTACAAAAAACTTTTTTTGGTACGGAAATAGTTATTTTAGCTATTTTTGTAGATGACATTATTGTCTTCCATAAAAATAACAAGTCTTTTGACAATGTCAAATGTTGTTTACAAAAATGTTTTACATTAAAAGATCTTGGCTACTTAAATTATTATTTGGGAATAAATGCTATCCAGAGTGAAAATGAAATACGAATAAATCAAAAGACGTATATTTTAAACTTAATGGAAATGTATAACATGGAATCGTGTAAAGGATATTCTACACCATTACAACATAGTCAGTTGGAGGATGGTATTAAAAACGGTGAGCTTTCATATCCTTATCAAAATTTAATAGGATCTTTAATGTTCTTGGTCATTAATACTCGTCCAGATATAGCTTTTGCTACAAGTTACTTGAGTCAATTCAATACTTGCTATAATAAGACTCACTGGGAAGCTGCAAAGCGTATACTCGAGTACTTGAAGCAGACTATTGACTATTCTATTGTTTATAAGAAAACGGGAGATCCTTTAATTGGTTATACCGATGCAGATTGGGCGAATAGCATACGAGATAGTCGCTCATACACAGGATACTACTTTAAATTAGCAAATGGTCTTGTGGCGTGGTTGTTACGAATAATTTATGTTAGGTATATTGTAAAAAAAGCAGTTGTTGCTACGGTGATACAGAAACAACAAAAGAATGTATCGTTTTATTGTTAGAAAAGAATAAATATATTTTAAAGATATTCTTTCTTAATTATTTTACTGTGGTGAGAAAATATTTGTCAACAAGATTCCCCACAAGAATGGAGACCGTGAACATTTCAGAAGAATCTGTAAAAGAACTCGATGTGCTTAGGAAGAAACGAAATCACACGCGTCGGGTATTCAACAGGTCAGCTCTTTCCATAGAAAGTTCTAAAGATAATGATACTATAGAGATAGAATTTCAATATATTAAAGATAAATTAGAAGAATTGAAAATTCTAGACAGAGAAATTAGAAATATCACTATAAATACTTATACAGAAGAGCAATTTGAGAATGAATACGACGAATGCGAAGCGTATCTTAAAAAGTTTTATATCATAAAGGCGAAAGTAGAGAGCATGAGAAAGAAAATAGAAACAGATCACCAGCCTACGACGTCTAAGACAGAGGTATCACAATCACTGTTACGAAGAAACATTAAGTTGCCCAAAATAGAGTTGATAAAATTCGACGACAGTCCGAAGACGTGGCTATCTTTCTGGGGACAATTTAGGAAGATCGATGAAGACAAGACATTAGAACCAGAAGATAAGTTTCAATATTTAATACAAGCTATGAAGGATGGATCGAAAGCGAGAGAACTAGTGACAAGCTATCCCCCATCCATCTGGAGACGATTATAGAAGAGCATTGGAGCAGCTGAAGGAGAGATTTGCTCGAGAAGAAATCCTCATAGAGACGTATGGTAGGGAGTTGTTAGGCCTTGTATTGTGTCAAGCTAGGGGAAAAACATTAGATATAAGATCTCTTTATGACTAATTAATGACATATCTTCATGCTTTAGAGTCACCTAACGTCACAAAAGAAAAATATGAGGCTATGTTATATCCATTAGTCGAATCCGCTCTACCTGAGGATATTTTAATCGCTTGGAATCGATGTGAGACGCTTAATGGAGTAGGTCAGCTAACGCAACTTTTAGATTTCTTAAAAAGAGAGGCTGAGGCAGAGGAACGTATAAGATTAACGCGAGCTAACTTTGACCATTATAGTTCTTTCAACAGCTCTTCGAACGACGTTCTACCAACAGCAGCTTGTATCGTAGCAAAAGAGGAGAAGCTTTCTGTAAAACAAGGTAAGGAAATCTTTAAAGACTTTTGCTATTTTTGCGAAAGTACTTCACATTCCGTTTTGCAGTGTAGTAAGGGGCCGAAAATGTCTTTAGATCAAAAAAAGGCGGCAGTGAAAGAAAAAGGAGGTTGCTTTATTTGCTTACGTAGAGGTCACATAGCTAAATACTGTAAGACGTTTCTAAAGTGTATATCATGTGGCAGACGTCATGTGGTGATATTTTGTCCAGATCTCTTTAACAAAGAAAAACAGAAGAAAAACAGATAAAAACGAAACAACAGCTCTTTTTTCACAGAAAGGTGTAAATATAATTTTGCAGACGTTGATTATCAATGTTTCATATAATGGCAAAAAGAAAGTGATACGTGCCTTGTGTGATACTGGGTCGCAACGCTCTTACGTGAAAAGGGGGCTAGTGCAAGAACTAGGATTAAAGGTAGTAGGTATAGAAAATTTAGGCGTTTCGCTATTTAGTGGTGTGTCAAAGGCAGCAGAAAACCACAATCTCATTGAAGTAAATATAAGTAGCTTAGATTTATCATTCTCTACAAAAATAATATGCCTAGAACTTGATAATATATGTGGATATCTCCCTAAAGCAGACGATCCTAGACTTAAGTCAAAACTTAGAGCACTAAATATAAATATTGAAGACAGTGAATGTGACATTAATGACGTTGACATGTTAATAGGAGCAGATTATTTAGGGGTTATTTGTATTGGCACTATTGTTCAGTTAGAAGGGTCTTTAATAGCTATTCAAACAAAGTTAGGATGGACCTTACAAGGCCCTAATATATATATTGCTACAAATAGTTCACTCACGTATGTAGGTCATGCACAGGCCAAATTGTCAGATCTATGGGATTTAGAAATATTAGGGATTTCGGAACCATACGAACGAATACGAAAGGATAAGAAAAAGGAACAAGTTCTCAGTAGATTTAAGGTAAATATATAGTTTTCAAGGATAATCGATATGAAGTAGGACTATTGTGGAAAGACGGTTATCCAGAAATAAATAGTAATTACAACGTAGCTAGTAAAAGATTGTTATCGACTACTAGGAGACTACAGAAAACTGATCATTTGATAGCCTATAACGATGTTTTCAGAATTGGTTGAAGGAAGATATTATTGAATATGCGAAAGACAACACAACCGTAGGGCACTATCTTCCTCATCACGCGGTCATCAAGATGTCTAGTGCAACCACGAAGGTACGTCCCGTGTTTGATGCCTCATGCAAGGATACACAAGGACTATCGTTGAATGACTGTATTGAAGCAGGTACAAACCTCATAGAATTAATTCCTAGGTTACTTTTAAATTTTAGAAAAGGTAAATATGGCGTAACTTCTGATATAAAACAAGCGTTTTTACAAATATCGATTGTAGAACAAGATAGAGAGTATTTAAAGTTTCTCTGGTGGGAAAATCCGCTGCCTAAAGATAAAGTAATTACGTATAGACACAAGAGGGTTGTGTTTGGAATAACTTGCAGTCCATTGCTCTTAGCGGCAACTATCAACCACCACTTGCAAAATTTTGGAGAAACCTATAGTCAAACTGTTAATATATTAAAACGCTCCTTTTATGTTGACAATTGTGTTACCAGTTTTGACACAGAAGACGCCTTATTTACTTTCATAAAAGAAGCTAAAGTAGTTATGTTAGAAGGAGGATTCGATTTACGTTGCTGGGTTAGTGCTCCGGTAAGAGTTGATGATACTATTCAATGTCAATCTGTGTTGGGCGTGTTGTGGAACACTGTTACGGACGAGTTGCAATGTAATTTACGTTTGTGCAACACTATTATTCCGGACCAAGTAACAAAAAGGGATTTATTATCGCTGACTCAACAAATATTTGACCCTATTGGATTTCTAGCTCCCGTTACGTTACTTCCTAAACTTATAATTCAAAAGGCTTGGGTGTATAATACAGGATGGGATCAACCAGTTGACGATGAATTAGCGAAAAAATTTAAGAAGTGGTTAAAATACGTTCATCTTATAAACAATTGCAGGTTGCCAAGACGTTTATCTGTCTCGAAGCTGCAGCATTGCGAAATAAGTCTGCATATATTTTGTGACGCATCGATTGACGCCTACGCAGGCTGCGTGTTTCTGCGGACAAACTGTAAGGGAAATGTTGTTGTCAGATTGCTTATAGCAAAAAGTAGAGTTGCTCCTTTAAAGAAGTCAATAACTCTGCCCCGGTTAGAATTAATGGGCGCACTAGTCGCTTCAAGGCTCTCAAAAGAGGTCACAATATCTATGTTTATCGATAACAACTGTCAAATATACTGTTGGACTGACTCCGCAGTTGTACTAGCTTGGATACAAAGACAGTGTACTTGGAAGCAGTTTGTAAGTAACAGAGTCAAAGAAATCTGTACTCATACTAGAAGAGAGGAATGGCGTCACATACCAGGTACGTCTAATCCTGCTGACATATTATCACAAGGCTGCAATGCTAAAGAATTGTTAGAAAATCGATGGTGGGAAGGGCCATTATGGTTACTAAAAAACAAAGAAGAGTGGCCACAGTCAAACGTACCATCAATAGATGAAAGTACGATTTATAATGAAGCCAAGAAAGAAGTAATTGTAAATACTAATGTAGATATGACAACAAGATTTAGTGAGAGATTCTTATATTTTTCTAAGTATTCTAAGATAGTTAGAGTAGTGGCTTATATATTAAGATGGAGACGAAGAAAACATATAGAGTTTAATACGAATTACATTAACAATGAAGAATTTGAAGTAGCCGAAAGAATTCTAATCCAATTGATTCAAAGGGAGTATTACGCGGATAAGACTAAATTAAATAAAAAAATATGTATATATAAAGATTCTAACAATATAATGAAAGTTAAAACTAGATTAGTTTTAGGTAACTTTGATAAAGATTTCTTAAATCCGATTATATTACCTGGAAAAGATCCACTTGTAAGGCGCTTAGTAGAAGAGAAACACCGTATTTTAAAACATATTGGAACTCAGTCGTTAATATCAGAATTGCGAAACAAGTTCTGGATAACAGGCGTGAGGTGGCTTTGCAAAGACGTTGTTAAAAGGTGTATTATTTGCATAACATTTAAAAGTAAACATTATGAAACACCGGAAGCTCCACTACCACCAGAAAGAATTGAAGGTACAACGGCTTTTCAAATCACAGGTATAGATTTAGCTGGGCCATTGTACTTGCGCAATCAGGAAAAATGTTGGGTGGTCTTATTCACTTGCGCTACGTTCAGGGCAGTTCATTTCGAGCTTGTAGACACATTATCCACAAACAGTTTTATTATGTGTTTACGCAGGTTTATAGCTCGTAGAGGCCGAATCGATGTCATTTTCACAGATAATGGGACAAACTTCCAGTTGCTCACTTGTTGAAGGAGGTTAAATGGAAAGAGGTAGAGTATTCAACTGTTGCCCATGCTATAAAATGGCGCTTTAATCCACCATCAGCTCCGTGGTGGGGAGGATGGTGGGAGTTGATATGTCCGCAGACGTATTAACGAAACCGTTAGGTCGTGTTGCTCATAATAAATGTGTAACAAGTATTGGTTTAACTTGAAGATTGTGAAATAATTTATAACCTGCCTACGTATTTTCTATGGATTTTCTTTTGCCTTACGGTTTTGTTAAGTAGTGTTATTATTTTACTGTTTGTGCACTTTAGGCACGTATGTATAGGTTTTGATTAAGGGGGGGTGTTGGAATACCTATGGTATCCTGTATACTCTTTTCTTAGTAGAGTAATTTGCTATGTAATCAAAACGTGACATATTGTATTTTATTTATTCTTTTATTCTCACTTCAAAATAAAATCTTACAGAGTAAACAATTGTTTATAAATTTTCTCTACAAAAACCCTAAATTATCACAACAGAATCCCATATATTTCTACTTCCTACTCCAAAGTAGGGACGATAAATAGAATCACTTTAAATTATTTGTATAATGCAAACAATAGTAGTATTTAGAAACAGAATGTAAACCAAAATATGTAATACCGCATTCGTTCTTTAACTTGCGTCAGGGCGGGTACGCGCTCAGAATACATCCCCAAGGTAATCGGATAGCGGCTTTCAGCGAAAATTCTTGTCGCTCTTTATAAATTGATCTCGAGTTTGTGAATCTTTCCAAGTGTGACTCGATTTAGTTTCTTCTTTGTTTGTACAGTTGTCATCAATCATTTTTGGGTAGTGACAAGGAAGGTGATATTGATATGGGAGGTTACTAACCCATAACTATACGGAAATGTTATGCCAATATTGATTCAGGATAATGAAATCTAGGATTTATAAAAAACATGGGATGTGTATATCTTGAAATACACAAATATACAAATCTACTAAGCGTTGAAGTCAAAGTATTTCAAAGTCAAGGTTTAAATCGTTGTGTCAGTGCCAACTGTAAAAAATGTAATGGCTTCTCTTCTTCTGTTGCTAGTTTGACTGATAACTTTCACGCGCCCGTCAATATTATTATGTTTATAGCCATTGCACTATTTTCAACTTCATGAGTATTTTTATATATAGTTGTTTAAAGCATGCTTAAGTTGAAGCGTTTCGAGGACTTTCTACATTAAAGATTTATTTAATAATATTGAACTATTCTATATATTTTGTATGTTTGTTCGTAATGTCACTCTCGGTAGTCAGAATTTTAATATTGAGGACTCGGAGTATTTTTTTTGTGATAATGGCTTTTGTCACTAACACTCGACAATTCCGCCAATGTCGAGTTCGAAAAAGACACGAAATGTAGGAAAATGAAGTTGACTATTTACTCAAGCCGGTTACTCGGTTGGGCTACCTGCGGACAAAGCACATAAAAATATTTTTAAGTTACTTTGTGGGTTAGTAAGGGGAATAAGATAGGACTAGCAAACTAATAGCCGGTGGGGGTGGTTAGTATTTATTATAGGAAGTGAAGCAGTAAATGAGATTGGAATGTTTAATGAATCATTAAGACTCGGGAGTATTGTCCGCTGAGGAGAATTTTGTATTAAGAAAAGCTCGTTAATTGTGTTTTCAACACACTTGCTCGTAAAGTGGATTTAATTTCAACGGTTTTAAAGCAGCTCATAAAACACGCGTGTGTTATAGCCGAGGCACGCATCACATAGTCCGGCAATGCTGCACTTGCCGGCCGCGGCAGTAATATACTATATTTCTTTAAAGCTAGAGGTAATATAAAAAACATCAACGAACTACATTGATTTTTCAAACGATTATTTTCATACCATTATTTAGTTTTGTCTACAAATTAACAATGATTTGTGTTACGTATTAATCTAAAAATCACTTTATTAACTATTTTTTCTCATAAGTGTGTCGAAAAACGTCGTACGATATACGTGCGTATATTGGTTATACACACTCGGTTCTATTACGTCCTCGCCTACGGCTCGGGCTGAAATATATATATCGTAATATATATATATATATAATATATATCGTAATGTACTATGGGTAATGGTAAAAGTAAAATAAACTTTACTTAAGACTGTACAAGAGAACTCGATAAAGTTCGATTTAGTTATCGACTGTAGGTATTAATCGTATCATTTGTAATGTAAACGTTTGTAGCTCCAAACGTAAAGGACATTTCAGCGAGTTGAATGAGTTGAAAAGGATGCATCAGTTGGGTCTAATCTCCAACTATACAATAAGGGATAAAGCTATGTTCAGTATATTTTACGTGGTCTGTTGCAATATAGGTAAAACATATAATGAAATAAACTTATGATTAAACATTTCTACGACTTTTAAACAGCAGCCTTTAGGGCTAGCAGTTGGTGCGGTTTTTTCGAGGTGTTAGGTAAGTAACAAATAAGAATAAGAGTTGTTAATTTTACATTAATAATTGTACCTTAGTAATTGATTTTACATTAGTAATTGTTAATAATTATTAGCCAAGGGGATGAAACCTTGTCTTATGACACGCATAGACTTTTGAGTGAAAGAGATTTGGAAAAACTAAGTCAAGAAAATCAGATATTGTTTCAAATTATTTAAATTGGCTGAAGTAATCTATATTTAATAACATGAAAATAAAACATTACATAGAATTTTATGTTTTGTTTATTATTTGCAATGACAATATCTTTCCTTTGCAATTTTTGGTACTTTATACATATACACCAATCACCCCCTGATGTACATTCTGTATCCGCCCTTGTACACATGACTAAGACTGCTTTATCCCCGTGGAAAATACTCTATTTTTGTACCATTTACGAGAAAATTAAAACAACACGTAAGGAATACAGCATTTATTCAAAATTATATTAATTTAATATAATTTGAATTTAATTTAAAATGATAAATTATTATATTACTTTAAAAAGTCACAAAAAGTCTATATTGAAAAAACTACACACTACAGAAGACGTGGCTGAATGTGCTTGAATCCTTTTCTTTTTAATTTAGAAAACTTAAACCTACAAAACTATTTGTTTGATAATTGGTACCGTTATAAAATATAAGGAAGTGTTTTCATTTGTTCGTCTGTTGTTGATGCAGACGATTTTTTCAACGATGAGTAGTATGAGATGGGTTTCTATAAAAACTTAAGTATTTTTGGTGTTCCATATACAAATTAATTCAATCCCTAGGGACATAATGAAATTCAGTACAATATTTAGAGGCTTTTAATGACTTACTTTACGTTGGGTTTACATGACACAGAATATGTCATTTTTGAGCAGGTGATGTGAAAATATGTTTATAATTTGATCGTAAACTATGTTCTAAAGAAACATCATTTAATTTCGCATTCGAATTTTCTCCGGCAACTAACAACAATAAGTTTAAACGTCAAAAGACGAATAGCAACATTTTTTCTCGGCGCGCTCGTGCACCGCGAGTGACAAGTGACTAGCACATTAATTCTTGTCTCATAAAGTCACTAAGCAACTTTACTCAAAGCTTATTATACAGTCGCGTTTGACAAATTCACTTAGATTTTGTTCATGACGCCCGCTTCCGCCAACTTTATAATTCAGTTATACACTCGCGGAGCAAATGTGATATAAAGTAGAGGACATGCATTTTTCCGAATTAATTACTACGGCATGTTTTGAATTCACGCGTGACATACTGGGTTTTTGTGTCTTTCTACTAATTTGCAGTCATTTATGCTGCTGATTGCATTCATTGCTGATTTTTTTTCACTATTTATTTTTGGGATTTCTTTAATAACAAAGGTATCATATTATTATACTTACCTATTATTTATGCTGTGATTAATTTTATGCAAGTTGAATAAGTATTTTATACAAGGTTATTTTTTAATTACCAAAAAAATTTTGTGTGCTCGTTCAGACAAGCAAACTGAACAACTTTCACTACCAACTTTGAAATCGCAAAAAAATCAGCTGTTCCATACATCTAGGTTCAGTGAATGTTGAACATTTGTTTTATTTTATTTTATTTTTTATTTTATTTTATTTGGGGGGCTTACAGTATAAAAACTACTTAACACATAAATATATAACAGGAAACCAATAACAAGCCTCCACATATAGTAATGAACTAGTATACATTATTATGATTCAATTACTTAAAGTATTGCTCTAATTCTAACCTATTTGTATTCTAAACAATTTTATAATAAGTAATATTTGTATGGAAAAGCTGATTTTTTTTTGCGATTTCATATTTGGTCCCCTAGTGAAAGTTGTTCAGTTTGCTTGTCTGAACAAGCATACAAAATTTTTTTGGTAAATAAAAAATAAACTTGTATACTTACTTCCATAAATTATAAAATAATATATCTTACAAACTGCTATGTCAATTAATTCCTTTCGACCCGACTGCGCAACGCAAAGAAGGGTAATTAATGTATGTGAGTAAGTATGTTTGTTCATTTGTGGTACCTATTGGCCAAGCGCGTGGACAGATTTTGGTGATTCTCATGTCAATCGATTCGTTTCTAATCTTGCGAGTGTCACTAAAGATATGTCTGTTATCGAAATCCAATAATATGATATGACGACCAATAAGTGTTATATTGGAAACAAGAAAAAAATTGAATTCGTTGAACTACCACGGATATTTTTTGTAGGTCCATGTAAACTACATTATTTATCATTAAGTAGGTCTTTGAAATTAGTTATTGTTAGGTTTCTTTGATCATTTTAAATTTTGATTAAGTAATCATTATCTGCGAAGTAATTCAAAGATGCATGTGAAATCAACCAATCCCTAATCGCCCTAACATAACTACACACACGAGTCACAAAAATCGCACCTCTATAAATATCTGCATTTTATGGTAACATTTAAACCATAAAATGCATGTCATTGTAAATCCTTATATGGGACAAATAAGATATATTAAAAAAAGTCGCCCCCTACTAGTATTTTCTCCTGTGTCGTGGGAGCAGTTACAAATACGCCCAGACCGAAACAAATTTTTGTAGGCCATACAAAATATTTGTCCCGTACGGGAATCAAACTCGCGACCCTTGCGCAGTAAGCGATCACTAGACCTCTGCGCTAACCATGTCGTCGATATTATATCAGCCGTATGGGAGCTGCTTAAACACCCATTTGCTGCCAGCTGTATTTGTGTCGAATATAGTTCTAGCGCTATTGTATAGTTATTTGGGAGCCGCTAAAGTTCAATATTGTTGCATAACGGTTCTATTCATAACTGATATAGAATATAATTGCTCTTTAAACGAATTTCTAAGTATCGCTATACAACTGCGGTCATATCAGTCATACAAAATTGGCACATAGTTGTTATGACAATCATGACTGTCAATTTTAGCTGTAAAAGCTTTTGCAGCTAAAACGTGTTACTAATTACATATATAGGACATGCTTACTTATATATGACTTAGTTTTTACTATATAGTGTTAAAAAAAAATGTGCTATCACTACTTTGCTAGCTGGGTAAATATTTTTGTTATCAAAAGTCTTACGCTGTCTCCCCCCAAAAAAAGTGTAACTACATCAATAATAAGAGATTTTTGATTGATTTGCCGACACGTTTATATTTAATTATATTCTAACTCATTGTACTAGTACGAGTATAGGTACTGCAGATGCTACACACACGAGTTCAACTTTTGATAACAGCTGTATTTATTTGAGACTTTTTCTATAAATGCTGTATTTGAACAAACCGAAATATATTTTGATTCAATTGACTTTCTGATAGATTAAAATTTAGATTAATGCGGGAAACTATCCGCCAGAACGTTCAACTATTATTTGCATAAAGGTGCATTGCGACCGTTAGTGATTTACGTACGAACATAGATAGTTTCTATCGGATAGTTGCAGTGTAACTTCGAAATGTTGTCTATCACTTTATATTTATGTAAAAAAAGTATATTTTTTATTTATAAACACTTAATAATAATTGTATTTCATTCTAAATTGTTACTAGACCAGGTTAAACTGAAATGAGAAAACTATTGACTTTAATTTTAATGTAAAATTGTTGTCAGTTGTTTTCGCACTATTATTGTTTGATTTGAAATTGAGAGCCAATTTTATAATCTTTAATGTAAAATACACTAAAACTTATTGGCATAGGTTTTTTCAGCATTATGACGAATACGCTTAAGTATTACAAACCTTAATGTTATTATTTGAAGTCACTAGTTTGGATCGAGTAATAATTTCGATATAATATTATAACTTACTCAGTTTTTTATATTTTACATAGCATTAGTAAGCCGAAAAAGTAATAAAAGGGGAGGGGTCAACCATGGCTGCAAATGTTGCTTTATTTATCGTCGTTATCGAAAGCATGTATTTGCGAGCCCCAAGGATAAAAGGAGGTATACTTTAAATAATGTCGACCGTGTCGACTCGACAGTGAAACAACGGTGTCCGCTAGGATAGGAAAAACTAACTTTCCTCTAGGGAGGAACACATTTTCCAGGACTATACTGAGCCGAGATAAAAAATAGATTTATGAGGTCGCGCGATTTGTAAATTTTTTGACAACCCTACTGCATATATGATAAAAATTACATAAAAACATTATTAAATTATTTGTAGCAGGAGTTAATTTCTCGTTGTAGAAAAGAATTTGATTTGTGAAAAAGCTGAAGTTTCCTGTTTATACCTGAGTAATATTTTTCATTAAAATTAATTAAATCTCATAACAAAATGAAATATTGATTACAGGTTAAAAAATCTAAAGAATCCCACGTTTTAATGTATCCTACAAAGGACGAAGGAAGGGCTACTTTGTTTTTTTTTTTAAAAAGGACAAAGAAACCCTGCGGAGCCAAGGTGGAGAGAACCATAGGTGACTTGGTGATAAAGGGATCACTTCAGGAGTATACTTTCGATTACAGAAAGAATTTTGAAAATTGGTGAACAAAAGGCGGTGTAATCAGTAAACATATATAAAAAAATAGATGCAGTCGAACATAGAAGAAAAAACTTTTTGAAGTCGGTTAAAAATTATTAAAATTCACTTACACTTACACTTTGCTAGCATTCTTATTTTCCACGTAATTCGGGTATCTTTATGGGACTTGGATTCATTGCTCTCGTGTGCATATTTTTTATTTATTGGACGTAATTCTTTACTATTATTTGCACCCATATACCTATTGATATTTTTACTATATCACGGAAAGCATCGCTTCTGATTCTCTAATATACCTACCAATGTCTGAGTGGCAGAAAATACCTAAATATGGCATTAAGTCCGTCGTTTGAACATGAATCTTTGTAAAGTGCGAAACAGATTTAACTAAATAAGTAAAGTATTTCTGGATATAAATTCCACATTCCAAGTGTATGATGGTACTTAGATCATAGGCATAAAGCATTTTCAAAAGGCGTACTCGGTAAGTTTTGATAATACTGACTTCAAATTCATCAAATTCATCGACAACACTCGATGAAATCTAATTTTTAAATAATGATTGGTTCTTTAATCTTTTGTGTATTCTTCTTGCATTGAGTTCCAAGAGACGCATTTAAACGAGAACAAAATACAAAGTAGCAAGTCTTAATCAATCGTATGCAGCAAGTTTGTATTCAACTGAACGAGCACTAGCACGATCGCATTATACACAGAGTAATTACTTTGCAACAAGCGACTGAACCCCACCCTGAATAGTTCGTTGTAACGCGGCCAATTGCTGATTCTTGCTGCGCATTCCCGGGTGTAACTTCCATTGATAAGCCTTATTCTGGAAATTCAAAGCTAGCTAAAGGTAATGCAAGTTTTAACTGTGGCTTTTTACTGCGCGCAGCTGCAGAAGGTACGAGTTTATCGCGTTTTTATTGTTCTGTAACATTGTTTGTGGAATTGCCTGTGGATAAACGATTGTGTTGTGGTGGTATCAGGAAACTTTGATGCAGTTTTTAAGCGGTTTGGCTTTAATTAATACCAGCGAAAGCATACGATTTTATGGTCCACGAATAAAAGTATGCGAGTTGGACTTCTGAATTGAGTTAAAAGGCATTTGAAACTTTTCGTCTTGTAAGCAGAATATGCTTTATTTATAATATACCTAACTATGATAAAACTCAGAGACCGAGAGACCGCCTCACGAAAACCCTATAGAGGTAAATACATACAGAATGAGGAAATGTGCAATGATTAATATTGATATACGGGTGTCTCAGAAACAATGGATAAACCTTTAACTGTTGATAGGTTTCGTCGAGACCTCTCTAATCTCAAATTTTGACTTTAGTAAAAATATCTCGGTTTTCAAGATATTTGATAGTTTATGATTTTTTTAAAAAATGCCACTTTTGGTTGGTTTTTAATGTGCCATTTTTACAAATACGGACTTTTTCTGATTCAATTTTTTTTAGCTTCTAACGGAATAGTTTAGCTATCAATAACAGTGGTTAAAATTGAGCTAGCTAATCACGAAGTGCTTGGAAAAAACAATGTTCCAAAAAAAATTAAACAAGAAATTATTTTTCTTCGTGTTTGGTCAGCTACCATGTAAAAAAAATGTATGACGCTCATCGCGCCCATTATCTTAAAAAAATGCTTAGTTATTCTAGTTTCAAAAAAGGTATGATAACCTATGCTTAATGTATCTCTTAAATTTTATTACTGCTTGAATAGCAAATGGTATGAAATTTTAAAAAGATTTTTTTGGAATAGTTATTAATTCTTAGTTTGAATAAAGAATTTGAAATAAAACAACATGAAATTTTAATTTTTTATTTAATTTACAATAAATGTTCGAATTGGCGTCCTTGCGCTCTGATACACGCCCTACATCTTTTTATAAAAGAAAGTTTGATGCGGCGCGCGTAACCAGACGTTTTTATGTGTGCAGCTGCATTTTGTATGCGAGTACGCAACTCTGTTATTGAGGATACTGGCCTCGCGTAGACAAGGTCTTTCAGACATCCCCAATAAAAAAAATCCAAGGGATTTAGATCCGGCGATCTGGGCGGCCATAAAATAGGGCCGAGCCGGCCTATCCACCTTTGTGGGAAGTGTTGATTTAAATAATTTCTTACTACTATTGCGTAGTGAGCTGGGCACCCATCATTTTGAAGCCACATTCTCCGCCTCACTTCTAAATTGACATCTTCTAGCATGCCGGGTAAATCATTTTGTAAAAAATTAAGGTAAATTTCACTATTCAGTGTAGCTGGAAGTTAATATGGCCCGATCACCTGTCCGTCAATAATCCCAGTCCACAAGTTAACTTTAAATTGAACTTGGGACCGATCTTCCCTCATCAAATGTGGGTTTTCAACTTGCCAGCTATGTAGATTGTGGATGTTGAAATATCCATCTCTCCGGCATGAGGATTCATCCGTCCATAAAATTTTATTGAAAAATTGCGGGTCCTCCCTTATTTTATTTAACATGATTCTGCAGAATGCAATCCTGCGCGGATAGTCAGCAGGCTGTAGAGTTTGGACCCTTTGAATATAGAAAGGGTGCAAAAGGTATTTTTTCAATATGCGATGCACTTTGCTTCTATTAATGCCGGTTCGACGTGCAATTCCACGCACAGAACGTGTTGAATCTTCTTCTATTTCGTCGAGGACTACTACTTCTTCATCGTCGTTTCTTTCTGGTCTTCCTGGCCCTGCACCACCAATGCCTCTTCCTGGAAGCCTCCCTTCGCAGTACGAATTATGTACCCGAGCAAAAACTCGATAGTCCGGGTGACGTGCGTTGGGGTACCTAATACAAAAAATGACGTTATTAAATTTACTAATTCATTTAATTTTAAAATCTAATTAAACACGGCGTGTGACTATTTTTAGAAGGATAACATAATGTAAGACCCATCCTGATACGTTTAACTAAAGTTGCAATAAATGTGTGTGATTTAAAAAAAAATAAGATTGATTGAATTAAAGAGAAAATAAATAATCTTACCTCTCTGCGTACAGACGAGCAGCAGCGTTAGCATTTCCTCGACATTCGCCATAAACGAAATGCATGTTTGCATATTCGCGCGACGTGTACTGATGTCTAGGCATGTTCAGTGTTATGTATTGGTTGTCAGTTAGGTTTCACAGCACAAACAATATCCAAATCGTAAAGCTAGCCAAGTCCATATGATCACCAGTTGTCAATAGGTTTCACAGCACAAACAATATCCGAATCGCAAAGCTAGTCAAGTCCAAAATTACAGCAAAATGTCGTTTAAAATCATCGAAGCTCTATCGAATCTCTCGAATACAGAAAACACGCGTGGGTCACAACCGGAGTTCAGAAGGACACTAACAATCGTAACAAAGAACCCAATGATCAGACGCAGGTAAAAAAAGTCCTTCCAGGAAATTCGATAGCAGGTAAGGTTGCAAATGCTTATGACTCATGTGCTGTTAATGATAAGGCTCCTTTTTGATTGCGCATAGTGGATGAGACATGTGGCAGGCAGGGGCCACAAAAAAAAAAACACGTTTCTCAACTCTGTGACTCGCAAACGAATGTTTACAAATAAGCTTTAAGTGCTTATTAGTGGAAAAAAAACCTTTTTTTTTTCAAATTTTCATTTTATTTGCTATTCAACCAGTCAGAAAGTCAAGATAGCATAAACTTAATACTGGAAAACTAAATTAACCGAATAAAATTAATCCGAAAAATAATTAATCCGACAAACAATCTTTTTAAAATTTTCATACCATTTGCTATTCAAGCAGTAATAAAAGTTCAGAGATACATTAAGCATAGGTTTATCATACCTTTTTTGAAACTAGAATAACTAAGCATTTTTTTAAGATAATGGGCAGGATGAGCGTCATACATTTTTTTTACATGGTAGCAGACCAAACACGAAGAAAAATAATTTCTTGTTTAATTTTTTTTGGAACATTGTTTTTTCCAAGCACTTCGTGATTAGCTAGCTCAATTTTAACCACTGTTATTGATAGCTGAACTATTCCGTTAGAAGCTAAAAAAACCTAAATCAGAAAAAGTCCGTATTTGTAATAATGGCATATTAAAAACCAACCAAAAGTGGCATTTTGAAAAAAAATCATAAACTATCAAATATCTTGAAAACCGAGATATTTTTACTAAAGTCAAAATTTGAGATTAGAGAGGTCTCGACGAAACCTATCAACAGTTAAAGGTTTATCCATTGTTTCTGAGACACCCTGTATAGACTTATAGGGTAACAACAATATCTGCTTCTGAATTTTGCATATATTCTAAATCCATATATTTGTATTACTATAAAAATGCGGAAGCGGTGTCAAAAATATACGACATGGCCAAAATTAGAAATAGTTGCTGTTGGCCTGCCTCTTACAAACTTATCAACAATAATCAATGTAGATTACATGATTTTAGATTACTATATTGTCTCATGCTCTACCTCAATATAGAAGTTTTGTTCGGGCTCTTGGTCTATTATCGAGATAAGCAAATAATTTAAAGATAATTTTAGTAGTAAATGTTAGTTATATATGAAATAATACCTGTCATGCGGTTGGAATGTTTCGGTCGTCTCACTCTCTCTCTCCCTATCTTACTCTTTCTTTTTCTCTCGCAAATTATCTCGTAAAACGGGTTATGTCACGTGTGCTTTGTGCGTCACGACAGTTGATAGCATTGCCAGAATGTTACTTTTGTAACATTTTACGTTACTTTGGTCCTTTTCATGTTACGTCCATGTTGCACAACTCAGAATGCTACTTTTACGTTACTTTAAAGATCAAGACTGTCCTACCTACTTTTTTATATATTTAGGACTGACGCGACGACCGCGTGCTAAAAGCTGTCACTTCGTCATTTGTTGTGTGATCTGTTTTATTACCTACTTGTTATCTTCGTGTGTCTTGTATTTGGATGCAGCAGAATAAAAATGAATCGAAAAATATGTGTTTCATTTATGATACCTTTATATCTTTTTGATTTTTGCAAGAAAGCATGTAAAAAAACTATTCTTATTTTTTATACTTTTATGGTCATTTTCGGGTTAATCCCACGACTATAGATGGGCAAAGTACCGGGTTTAAACCCGGTGCTTTGGTTAAATCCAATAAACACCCGTAAACACCCAAAAACACCTAAAAATTGGGTGTTTACTTAATTAGTGAAAATACATCAGTATTATTAGAAACAAGTTTTAAAATTTATTTTTATTATATCAATGATCAATTCTATATTGATGCACGTAACAATAATTTAAGGAGACGTTATCTATGTATATCTATATATAAAAGGAGATGTTCCCATCTATAGACGCACGCACAGCCGTAACCGCTAATGGTAGAAACGTGAAATTTGGACAGTTGTTTTAATTCTAAATGCGGACGCACACTAAGAAGGGATTTTAAAAAATTTTAATCCTAAAGGGTTGAAATAGGGGTTGCAGTTTGTATGGAAAAATCTTTAAATTAGCAACGATTTTGATAAAACTTGAGATTCATGCTCTTAAAAATATTTAATTGAGCACTTGTTTCATGGTTTATTGGAATTCACCCCCTTAGGGTGCAAAATAGGGGTTTGAAAGTTTTTATGGAAAATATTTAAAATCTGCTCCAATTTCTTTGAAATTTATTATCCGGGCTTAAATAGGCTACAAAATTATTTTTCCTACGGGAAAATATAAATTCCCACGGGAAAACAATAATAACGCGGGCGAAGCTGCGAGCGGAAAGCTATATAGTAAATTATAAAACCGAGGTGAAAATAATTAGTTTTCTGTTTTTCCATGTTTTAGTTGACCAACATGTTGGCCTTTTGCTTGCCGTAGATATTTTTTAAAAAATCAAATGGACGAAGCGTATTTAGAGATCGGCTGCGGCTACGGCTTGGCAGACTTCTTTTTTCTACAATTATAAAATAAAATTAGAACCACTTTACGAACACGAGCGATCTAAGTAGATATGAGCTAGGTAAGTAGGTACAGAGTACGTACGTTTAGGTAAATTTTCTCGAATTAGCTGTTTTATATAAGCATCTTTGTCTCTTAAATTGCACAAATTAATGTAGTAACGTTTTTATGAAATATTTTTGCATTATAACAATACCCATACCCATCAATAATTGCTGCCAGTAACCGCGGCTGACTTTCTAGCAAGTCAGAGAAAGAACCACGTTGTGTTAGGTAAAAGGGAAATTCCCTGCACTGTAGTATAGACTGTAGATAATATAGATGATTCTTTTTTATCGAGTTTTACAGCTCTGGAATCTTGCCCTTCTGAACCTGTCATCAATGATCAAATCAATCTCATTCAAATCGCGCCATCTATATTTTAGTAGTTTAATCAATCCTGTAGTATTTATTCTTTTCTAAAAGAAAACTATTAAAAATTACAGAACAAAATGTGGCTACATTTTGTTCTGTAATTTTTAACAGTAACTATATGAAACTTTATATTATACATTACAAATGTGATCGTTCCCGGTTCTGGTTTGTTCTGTATTCTGAGGCTCAAGCTAACCATTTTCGATCATGTCGCCTCGTTCCATCGCAAATAATTTCCATTTGTTGAGAGCAAAAGAAGAAACGGAAATGGGTAGCTGGAACTGGGTGCGTGGAATCGGTAGCCCACTGTACCAGTTTGCATTTGTCAGGTCGATAATTTGCATACTTATTTGAATTTAAGTTTACAATCGTAAACACCCAAAAATTTGGGTGTTTATCGGGTTTAAACCCAAAACCCCCGTTTTTACCCACCTGGGTTTAAAACCGGGGGGATGGATTGCCCATCTATACCCACGACCCACAGTGATATGCGACCTATCTCATTATTTTATTTTTATTCGCCGTGGGTAAGTCCCATATACTATAGTACCTTTATTTGAATGAAGAATAGTAGATTGCTTTATAAGGGTGGAAAGGAATCAATCCCTACGAGGTTGTTAGACGCCCGAGCGCAGCGAGGGCGGCTATAGTCCGAGTAGGGTTTGATTCCTTTTACCCGTGTGTAGCACTCTACTTTTCATTTCGAATGCAAGGAAAATAAAAAATAGCTTTTCTAATAAAATTTATTAATAAAAATACTCCTAACATGACATATCGACATCGTGTTTTACACTTAGTGTACTTTTAAGCATTGAATATCTGCTCCATAGCGTAGACGCCTGCACTGTATGATATAGTTCATTAAAGTATATAAGAAATACATTTTCAGAAAATGATTTTATATTCCTTACATCTCGCCACTTCATAAAGTCGGAATATGTATTTAAATATCTTTCCTTTGAATTTTTTGGCAAAAAAATTTCGAGTATTGTATTTGCTTCGTTCGTGACTGAATCTGGACCCGAAATTTCAGAATCGCTTGAATTCATTGTTTTTCTTAAATACCTAAATCACACAATCAAGATTTCGGTACAGCGTAACAGATTCCCCTCCCGCCAAAATTATCTTTTTCACAGGTATTTTTAAATTTGGAACATCGCGTTACCTGTTACTGGCCATTCAGCCAAATACTTTTATTATCATTGTACCAAAGATTGTATGTACGTAACCTAATTCAGTTCTATTTTTAAAATTTTACTTTCCGCCCTAAGGAGGGAAGTAAATAGTATGAGAATTTCCCGCCCGCTGGTGGGAACTAGCGTTTTCCTCCCAATACTCAGATCAAGGAAACGCTCCTTTCCGAGCATGAGGAATGAAAAGAAAATACTCATAATGAAAAACTAATAATGACTGTTTTGAATGTGTAGGTATTATAACCATTGACTTAATATTGATTATTAAATCCATGATTATAACTTTCATTCCCAAAACACAGATGATTAACTACATCAGAAAATAGATTAAAAAGCTAATTGCATGAGCTTATGTCAGAAAAATAAAAATTATTAAAGCTTGACTCTTCCGCTTCGGATTTCACCCAATCTGGGCTAAATCCCCTTCTAAGTATTAAGCCATTATTCATTACAGTTTGTAAAGGGTTCTATAGCAAAAAATTTCACCAACTTTAATTATTTTTTGGGGTAGGTCGCACTGAATAAGTTGATAGTTGATAGTTGACGAGTATATAATAGTAGAAATATCTGAAAAAAGTAAAGGACCGTTAATATTGCCATTTTAATGTCGTTTATGTGAAGCACACCTTTGCATTGTATACCCTGCATAGTTTTTAATATTGTGAGGTTGTAAAAAGCAGAAATGGCCGAGGCGAATGGAACCCCAGCCGTCCTAAAGACCAGGACTTAACTTCATTTTAATGCGGCCATTCGGAGGACGAGTAAGGTCCAGTTTTTGCCGGATTTGTCCGGCAAATAATATGACATTAATAAGTGTGTCCCCAACTCCACCGTTTTTGAAGTCACGTATTTAGGTCGGGGTCGGGCACTGTTGATACAGTGGTATTCATACTTGGCTATTGTTATCACTCAATGATTCACAGTCTAATATTTTCTCTGGTATGTTTTTTTTATACTGATGTGGACTTGTTCGTGCCGGAATTCTGAAATAATCAATTTCAAAAGCCGATTGCCGATTAGCTGGTTTTATTTTTACGTATGCTTTGCTTAATACATAGGGCAACGTGTTAGAATATTCAATTATTTAATGAGGTGTACCTACCTCATTTATGCTTACAAATAGAGGTAAATCGGCTGGGCAGCGTTTAGGTTGCTATGCAGCAATTTCTCGATCTACCGTGAGTCTTCAATTCGTGTGTGTTGCCAGTGATCATGTACAAAACTGAGACGTGGCCGCTTACAATGTGTCTCATAAGAAGGCAAGGTCACTCAAATCCCAGTGGAGAGGGCAATTCTCGCGGTTTTACTACGTAATCGCATCGAAAATGATGAGACACTTAGAAGAAATAGAGTCACCGACATAGCCCAAAGAATTGCAAACCTTAAGTGGCAGTGGGCAGAACACATATCTCGCAGGACTGAAGACCGTTGGGGTGGAAAGGTCCTCGAGTGGCGGCCACGTACCGGGAGACGGAGCATTGGTAGGCCCTCCACAAGGTGAACCGACGATCTGGTGAAGGTCGCGGGAAGCCGTTGGATACGGGAGGCGTAGGACCGATCGGCTTAGAGATCCTTGAGAGAGGCCTATGTCCAACAGTGGGCGTCTATTGGCTGAAATGATTGTTTACAAATTAATAAATGTATTAAGATAAAACTATCAAACAAGATATTTTTTGAGGTAAGCGACATAATATTATGTTTTTAAGTATAACTTCGAATGAGAGTTAGATGAAATTTTTATCCTAACAATTCCTTTGAGAAGAAGTTGAAGTGGCAAGTGGTGTGTTTCGAAATACATAATATTGTTTATAATATTTTTGAGTTTCGACAATTACAGGTGAAATAGCCAGTTCCTTAGTTGTTGAGGATTCCAGCTGAAGCTCAACTCCATCTGCAGCCTTATCATCACGTATCATTCAGGTGAGATAAAGGCCAAAGGCTTCCTTGTTCTCTTGTAAAAAAAATACTTCAATTCAATAGTGTTCATATTTATCAAGAGAACCGTATATTTATGACACCTGTTGACTTCAAGATTTTTATTAAATATTAGTTGGCCCGGCCAACTTCGTACTGCCATATTTATTTTCTTTAATATTTTCGAAATACTCGTACTTACCTGAAAGACTTGTTTTACTATTTATGCCTGCTGGCTGTTGGCTGAACAACTGAAGGCAATATTTTGTCGATATATTGAAGATCTCTCACATTCTCCTGTCTCTTTCATTCACTCACTTTTCATATTATGAGATTCAAAAATCTGGTAGATTTAAATAAAAATATTTATACAAATCTTTTTCTGACAATAAAGAACTGAAAAAAGCTTTATCGAATTTGGTGCAGTCGTACGGAAGGTTTGTGCGTACCTACATTTTGGCGATTTCTAGGGTTCCGTAGCCAAATGGCAAAAAACGGAACACTTATGTATTCGTCATGTCTGTCTGTCTGTCCGTCCGTATGTTACAGCCACTTTTTTCCGAAACTATAAGAACTATAGGTACTGTTGAATCTTGGTAAGTAGATGTATTCTGTGAACCGCATTAAGATTAAAACAATAAATTTTGGGGCTTCCCCATACTTAGAACTGCAATTCAAATTTTTTTTTCATCAAACCCATACGTGTGGTGGGGTATCTATGGATAGGTCTTCAAAAATGATATTGAGGTTTCTAATATATTTTTTTCTAAACTGAATAGTTTGCGTGAGAGACACTTCCAAAGTGGTAAAATGTGTACATGTAAACTTCCACCGAAAATTGGTTTGAACGAGATCTAGTAAGTTGTTTTTTTTAATACGTGATAAATCGTAAACCGCAATTTACCTTTCATTCAATCAACTCAAATATAAAAAAAAAACATTTAATTTCATAAACATAAACCTTATGCATAAACCGTGAACCGATATTTTCTAATAATAAATCTGTAATAGTTGCCTAAGTAAATAATAATTATAATTCGCGAGGGGCGTGGCTAGAAACTGTTATATTATGCTACGTGCTGCTACGGAACCCTTCATGGGCGAGTTCGACTCGCACTTGGCCGGTTTTTTTATTTATAAATAGCTTAGTAAGTAATGAACACTGTTGTCCAGTCCCACATTGCGGCTTTTCTTTTCATAACTTTTACTTTGAATACTTACGTAAAGTGCTCTGAACAAAATTACGGATACTTTACTTTCAGTCATTTGGAATAAACCATTTTAATCTAACACCGTCTGGCTTGGCTTAATAGATTTAACTTAGTTCAGTCCCAGAAGTGTAGTGTTCGTGGGATGGGACATCTTTCTGTTTTGTTTGCTTGAATTTTAGTTTTTTTTAGACCGCGTGGTTAACGACTACTATCTTATCTAAAGCTATCGCTATAACCACGTTTTACGACCACTTCAGAAGAGCTTTCCTGTTTTAAATAATAATAATCGATATATTAACTGATCCATAAAGTTAACGAGGTTATTATACCTACAGTTCATCATATTAGCAGTCGCAGTACCAGCACCTTCCGGCACAATTCATTCAGCGTGAAAGTTGATTAACGAACCTATCCGACTATGAAGTGTTCAGTATTGGACGCGCGAACCGTGTAGAGGTTGTCGCGCCACCCAATAACTTTTTGATATTTTCAGTTTACAAACCCTTCGTGTGGGAATAAAAAGATATGACGAAATAACACTATTTTTAATTTAAAAAAATCTTTAAATTCGTTATTTTTTTATTGTAGAAAAGAGGGTAGCTCCCGCTTTTCATCTCGCCTCATGGTGAGACACCAATGTTATTAATGTCGTTATTATAACAACAAACCTTAGTTAGACGGTTGTGGTTAACCAAACGGATTCAGAAGCCTTGCCATCAATCAAACAAAGCAGAAATACTTCAGCTTCCGTGCGAAATCGAGCCCCGGGCCTTTCAATACTATAGACCACAAGAGGTGGGTTTTGATATATTTGCGGATTTAATTCTTTTTTCCACTTCCTCTTTAAATCGCAAATCGCAGTAGGTATTACTTTATTGTATTCTGTAATTCTGTTAAATATTGATTGGATTTTATCATTTGTATTAATATAATGTTTCAAGCACCCTATTATTCTCATTAAAGGTTAAAATTCGTGCCTTACGGCTAATCACAGCTATATACGTGATTAGCCGCAAACTTGTTATTATCAATGTGCGATGTGCGTTTCGATACTGGTGATGGTTGGATGTTTGTGACTTAATTACCTGAGCCCCTTGAATAGATTTCCAAGACATTTAATGTTTCAAAATAGAGGTATCGAAGACTATACCGGCTTAAATTTCAAAGAGGAACCTTTACAGGAATGTCTTAGTTTAAGTTATACAAGTAGATTACGTAGAAAAAAGATTACCTATTGTTTTGACAAATGAAATCATTTCTATACGCGGCTAAGTCGTACGGTGACGGATTTAGGATAATGTTTCGCCACTCCTTTTCTTCCGTGCATGTCGTACGATTTGACTAAGCGAGTTCACCGCAATTAGATCATCGCAAAGGGTTAGAAAATGCGAAACATATCCTACCCGACCCATCTGGCCAGCCTGACGTAGCCAATTCCTCTGAGTTGATGACCAATCCTTATCGAAGACATAACGAAAACTCTTGGTTTGATTTAGGGGTCCAGTGGGTTCTCTATTGCTTAGACTTAAGTATTTTAATACTCGTATATTCTTTATTGCACATATACTTAACATTCATTTGAAAAACATTTTGAATGGACATATAGGTGCATCAGTGGACTTATCCCTAAAAGGGGTCTTTTCCAGCCAACCTCACTGGGTGTTTAGAGACAGATAATCGCATCCTAATCGCATCCCTAATATTCTACAAAAATAAACTATAAAAACTAGTGTACTTACGGATTTTAGGATTACTCGTACCAATATTATGTCAAAAGAAATCCGAGATTTCATAAATTGTGCTTAATATTATTATGCCTTTGGATTTATTATGTTTAGTGGGTTATGCTAAAAGTCTTCATGCGAAAAGAAAGGCGTGGGGGCGTGATATTCTAACAAAACACGTTTTAGACGTTCAATAGCAGAGACAACAATAAACACATACTGTAGAGATACTCGTACAACTTAAGAATTAAACATCTTTTCATCATCGTGACGCCAACTAGCCAGTTACTGGAAATTGTGAGACTGCATTTTCTTCCAATTAGTGAGATGTCAGGTAAATCGTTAGCAACAGACCGCTTTGTACACAATAAAAATAATACCTGAATATTATGTCACTTGATATTTTGACAAGTATAATATTTATTCGCTTTCTTGATTTTGTTTTGGGCGATTTTGTTGTTTTTGTAATTGTCCAGATTAAATCTGGTAAAATCCTTTTTTTTTAGGGCTTTAACTTTTATAATTTTCTATTCCTTCAAACCTTACAGGCTCTGATAGCAACGCGCCTTGCTAACAAAATACATGCAGGTCATCGATGCGCTGAAGAGAAATTATGCTGGATGGACTTTATGATAATTTTCAAGTGGATACGAGGCGACGCTAAGCACTACAAGCTATTTGTTGCGCACAGGATAAGCGAAATTCGCGAGACCACACAAACATCAAATGAGCATTGTGTCCCTATTTTAGTGCGGTTAGCGTCATTGACGAAGCCACATGTTACGGTGGTTTAGAGAGCTGTCATTTTGCTTCACGAGCTGAACTCAGTTAGTTTAGGTAGAATAAATCTTGGCAATATTTTAACATTAAATTGTTTAAATGAGATCATTATAACAGCTCATATACAATACAATCACGTTTAGCTCTGTAGAAGAGTAGGCTTATAATAATATTACTTATTCTAAAAAAATATATACAAAATTGTTTAAAGTAATGCCCCAAATTTTGATACCTTTTTCTATTCCAGACATCAATGGGGTTTAAGTCATAAAGGTATTGTTATCCGCCATATTGAAATCAACATAAATATTGAGTAGCTCTTTCGTAGTTTTAGTGACCTGACCTAAATTTGCAATTTAATGTAGAACTTGTAAAAAAATAGGGAATGGAAAGTTTGGGACACAAAATAGCATATTTAAAAAAAATGTGAATTAACAAACTTGATAATTTGTATAAGAATGTTTATGTAAAATATCGAATTCGGAAAATTAGTGTTGTGAAAAATGTCGCAACCTAACGTAGTCGGCGGCCATTAAATTCTTTAATACGCCGAATTGAATAATAAATAGGCTGAGTAGCTTCTACAATAAAAGTCGTTTCATGATTCATACCTTCCTTCACAAAAAAGTTAAGGTACACGTATGTATAGAATCGACATATTCTCGCAAGAATTTTCCCGGAGCCTTTGTTTGCATTCTAGCGAAAATATTTAATCAGGCGTATAATCTTAGCGTTCCATAAGCTTTGCGGTATGAATGTTTACACACCAAAGCTTTGCATGGTGTTTACTTAAACATAGGTCGAGGTATATAATACATTTGAATTTGTGCTCAAAAAAGTTTTTTTTTCAAATGGCTTACACTATTCTATGGTTCTATCGCAGGGTGAATCAAAATGCGATGCTAAACTTTTGTAGCGGGAAGAATTAAGGCCCCTAGACATCGCGTAACTGCTGCGATGCAAAAGAGAAGTATTGGTATACCAGCGCGGTAGCATCACGATTGTATAGCGTCTGCATCGATGCACACTGCGTGACTGCTACGCTGCAGTTGGACGGATAGCTACCGTCTTTCGTCGTAGTCCATTGGCTGCTTTATCTCTGCTCAATCTACTTGGCAAGGGGTTATAACTCACGATTAGGCTAGATGGACAATTGCGCTCATTCGACCAATCGGAACAATATTGTCACCTGATCGAATATTTCGAACGCCCATAGCACCATTTAAATATTTTGTCCGCTTGCTTTAGCTGAGCTTGGAGGACATGACAAATATTAGCGGGCAATCCAAGGCATTTGTTTTTATATTAATTTTCCACCACAATAGTGCATATTGAATCATAGACAACGATATCCCGATCCCAAGATCTATTAGGTGGATGCCTGGAGTCCTGTAAAACAGGTTTTGAAAAAAACCTTAGTTCAGGCTCCAGTCTCCGCCAATAAGTAAGAACGAATGTAGTATACTAAAATTGACTGTCACAATACAAGAAACTGTAATGTTATTGGTGGAGAAATAAATATATATATATATATATATATATATATATATATATATATATATATATATATATATATATATATATATATATATATATATATATAATTATTATACATTTATTTCAAACAGTATCTTAAATTTAAGTCTTTTACAATAAATACATATAAAAACATAAATATTATAAAAAACTTAAATCTAGGGTTCCACTGGCAGCGGAGCACGGCCCAGCTACCGGTGGTTAGGGCTACAGGGAGAGGAATCTCCGGACAATACGTGCCGTGTCAAGAATCACCGCCTTCTGTATCTGGCCCTTGATCCAACCGTCAAGCGAGAGCCTCTTAAGGTGTCGGTCGAGACTCTTCGCTATTAAACCGTTCGCAGAAACAACTATCGAAACAATGATCGTCGAGTCAATATCCCACATGGCGGTTACCTCGTGAGCCAAGTCAAGGTACTTACTGGCTTTGTCCTTCTCAGCTTTCACGAGATTCTCATCATGAGGGATAGTGATATCGACGAGCACTGCTCGGCGTTGGCACCGGTCAACCACCACGATATCAGGCTTATTGCAAACAATAGTCCTGTCCGTGATGATAGAGCGGTCCCAATAGAGCAACGCACGACTATTTTCAAGAACTGGCACTGGTACGTACTTATAGTACGGCGTCTCAGACTCGACAAGGCCGTATCGAATAGCAAGTTGCTGATGGATGATCCTGGCTACTAGGTTGTGTCTGTGCAAATACTCGCCGTTAGCAAGAAGAGAACAACCAGAGATAATATGCCTGAGTGACTCTCCGGGACGGCGGCATGCCCGACAGATGTCGACAGTACCGTCCTTCAGGATATATTTTCTATAGTTGCTCGTCATCATTACTTCGTTATTATTATTATTATTATACATTTATTCAAAAAAGCATCTTAAATTTAAGTTTTTTACAATATATAGATATAAAAACACAAATATTATAAAAAACTTAAATCTAGGGTTCCACTGGCAGCGGAGCATGGCCCAAGCTACCGGTGGTTAGGGCTACAGGGAGAGGAATCTCCGAACGATATGTGCCGTGTCAAGAATCACCGCCTTCTGTATCTGGCCCTTGATCCACCCGTCAAGCGAGAGCCCCTTAAGATGTCGGTCGAGACTCTCCGCTATTAAACCGTTCGCAGAAACTACTATCGGAACAATGATCGTCGAGTCAACATCCCACATGGCGGTTACCTCGTGAGCCAAGTCAAGGTACTTGCTGACTTTGTCCTTCTCAGCTTTCACGAGATTCTCATCATGAGGGATAGTGATATCGACGAGCATTGCTCGGCGTTGGGACCGGTCGACCACCACGATATCAGGCTTATTGCAAGCAATATTCCTGTCCGTGATGATAGAGCGGTCCCAATAGAGCAACGCACGACCATTTTCAAGAACCGGCACTGGTGCGTGCTTATAGTACGGCGTCTCAGTCTCGACAAGGCCGTATCGAATGGCAAGTTGCTGATGGATGATCCTGGCCACTAGGTTGTGTCTGTGCAAATACGGCAGTGTGAAGCGGGCAGGTCTACATCGGGTCCAGTCAAGGCCCGATAAAACCTCCCGTGTAGCTCCTTGCCCCTTCATACTTCCTTGCGGTCTTCAACGTTGAGCACCGATGGTTTGCGCCAGTTCTCGATTGCCATGGATAGAGGGGTAAGTCCTTTGTCAACTGCCACAACATCACGATGCATCCCGCATTCTTTTATTATTATTATTATTATCCCCTATAGCTTAATTTTATGAATAGCCCTTCAATATAAGACTTTTTTCAAAAACTGCATGTTCGATCGGTGTCTGCTTGTGAGCTCCGATTTTAACTCCAATTTAAAAGTGTCTGAATTCTGAATTGAAGTCGAAATCGGAAATGGACATCAATCGGAAGTTCCAACTTATCGGAATCGGAATTGAATCTCCGTAACATTTTTATTGTTTTGTTGTTTTGACATCGGTATTCTTAGTGCCATCATTTACAATTTTATTAAAATTTTGTCCGTATGAAATAAGAATTATAATTAAAAATGGTAATGTTCTTAAGTTGTAGCGAGATGTAGCACGGGTGTAGCATTGCCGTAGCAACAAAGAAAAAACCGTAACGGTGCATTCGATCGTAGCTAAGTAACATGACCGAACCACAAAGTAAATAGATAACTTTGTGCCCGAACCTTTGGTACTTGCATATTTCTTTTAGGTTATTGCTATTATTGAGCATTAAATGTCAGCCTTACAGTATCAGAATATACAAATAATTAGATTTTACCGCCCATGGCAACGTTAGTGAGATAAATTGGCTGCTAAGAACTGTTTTTATCACAAAGATAAATATTAAAATATTTTTAACACAAATTTAGGAAAGTAATGATCATTAGTGTCGAGGCAGATCTCTAAGTTGTAATAAACCGACCGAATTATTTTTAACGTTTTATCTAAATGTCAAATTATAAATGCTGTTACTATCAAGCAATTTTCGGATAACTCTCGCCTTTCGTAAGAATATAAATGAATCAACTTGGAAACTTTTTTCTTCTTTCATTCAGTTAAAAGCAAAGTTTCATTTTATCTGAACTTTTTAATTGCGTGGCTCTTTTTCATCGTTTACCATCCCGACCCTTTAATATCTTTTATTAGAATTGTGACCTGGTGGAAATATCGATTTAGGAATTAAGATAATAATTAAAATTCAATAAGTTTAAATTTTGTCGCGATTTATGCCGTTGAATAATTATTTTTAGAAATGTAATTATTTTACAATCTTCGTTTTATAAACAATCATTGATCCTAATTAAGAAATTAACAAAAACAAGGAAAGCGTGTTTTCGTTCTGGAGACGTACCTAGTTCTGGTCAAGGTGGCCTTATGAGTGTGCATAAATAATTGTAACATGACTATAACAGTTTAGTGTTAGCTCCCGTAGTATGAACACCGAAACACGATATAATAAAGCGATAAATCTGAACTGTCAAAGGACATTGCTCTGCGTCCATACATTGTTCGCCCCAATACCAACAGCAGTGAAAAAATGATTTTCGTGTAATTAAACATTAGTAAATACTGTACGTTCACATCAATTACTGCGGACAAGCTTCGAAATCGAATTATAATCAAAATAAACTCGATTTTGAGGTTAGTTGAAGTAACACTTTATTTCATTAGAACTATACATATAGTCCATACCTATACAATTATTAAAATAATAATTACTGCAATCAATCAAATAACGTTATTATAGGCACGTAGTAAAGAACAAGAAATCTCGAAATAATAAAGCAAGTCCGAACTAACAAGCGACAGCGCGTGAGTAGTCAATTGACGTGTCTTAACGTTGTAAATTGTGAAAGAAGATATAAAAACATAATTTATACAAATAAATAAATGTCCATCCATACCTACATAAAATCGACTCAATTCTATTCAATCGAGCAAAGGTAACAATAACCTAATAATAAGTATACTGATGGCGCCTAAAGTGACGCCACCAAGTCGGCGATTCGCCGATTAATGTTTTGTTTGGTTGCTGATGTCGTGGACTACAATCTAATGAAGTACAATCTTTACCTTTAGGATGGTCCGGTCTCCGTATGTAGCCGGTGGACTTCCTGAGCTAGCTCGAAGGAAGTCGCGACTCCTGAAGGGCTGCTGTCAATCCACCGAACCACGACCGGAACACATAGGCCTATTAGGCCACCACCACTCACTAACTCAATTAACGGACACAATTATTTGGTGCGCCGCGCAAAAAACAATCAATTATATATTTTCTCGAAAACGCGCCGCCCGGTAACCTATTTCAATGTCATTACAGATTCGACTCGACTGACATGTTACATGCGGCCGGCCGCCACAGGCCCTCCCATGCACAGACTATATGCAGTGTTGCCACTCGCTCTTCCTCGAGCGTAAACACATACGTATATTTTACTTCATTTAGTTTTGTTTCTGAAAGTACTTTTAAATATTTTTGATTTGTCCGTCGAATACGAGTACATATATTTGTTATGAGTGTTATAAAATATGCATATAATTATGACGTAAATCAAATCTTTGTTGGTCATGGGGCGATTTTCGACATTGTCCTTTGGTGGCTACCTTGTTCAAGTGGCTACCTTGAAATTTTATCGGCATTAATGTATTAATAATGCGTAACATAACATATCCATATCCAAAACACACTCAAAACCTCAAGATAACCAAAAAATCCAACTTCTTTTAACAGTTTATATCGATATAACGTTTTACATATCGTTTCAATGGTCATGCTAGGGGGGTATTTTAGGAGCTGTTAGCCTATAACGAAATATTTTAAGAATATTAACATTTAAAAGTTTATTAGAAAGAAAAAAAAAGAAAGAAAGAAAAACCATTTATTTTAACATCACATAGGTAAAATAAAGCCTAATAAGCCTTACTTGGAGGCTAGTCACAATAGATCTTCGCAGGTCGCAGTGACGCAAATAGCCCCGAATTAATGAAATAATAATAATAGGTCAAATAAAATTGTATGTCGCCGTGCAATGTCAAAAACTGCACATAACAGAGGGAAGCTATTGGCCTTCAATTTACATGATAGTAAGTGACGATATGGTCGGAGATGAAAGCGAGATTCACTTGGGTAGTCCAAGTCCACACTTACCTCTAATTGTCGGAACACAACTATGTTATCAACATTGTTGCGATGGTGACAAACTTATGGGTCACGACCCGTAAGATGGAAGCTTGCCGGGTGAGTTCAGGACTTCCACCACCAGCGAAGCCAAGCAGAAAAACATTCTCCTTTATGGGTAAGCGAACTCCGGATATCCAGATCAATACTCTGTGATCTACTTCACCACGGAAGCGGTTGAGTATAATGAATAATAGTCTGTCAATCTTTATTTTCAAATTCAAACCTAATGACAGACTTTTTGATTTTGCTTATTCGAATAAATACATCTATCAGCAATTTCACATGTGAGATCATAATTGAGTGCGTTCAAAATTCGAGTTTCTCATCCCGAAAGACAAGTGCGCACTATGCAAATTCAAGTCTAATGCCAACATTATTCGGCTTCAATCTATATATTTCGCCCTCGGTAGAGAGCGCGACTTTCCCGATTTTCTGCACCATTAGTGATTTGACAAACGGCGGTTTGTACTTGCGATGTCGTTTTCTTCCATTACGAGATTCAGAAGATCGAACAATCTTATTCGCTCCTTTAACTTAGATCGGGTGTCACACTTATCTTCGGCTGAAAACTTTTGGATGGCTCGTTTCTTGTATTTCCGTTGTATGGGAATTCTTTAGAATTGGTATTGCTGTCTCCCCTACATATTTATGTGTAAGTTGTATTTGAGAAAAAGAACTAAGCACATACATGACCTGACAACAAAAATTCGTATTTTTCACACAAATATTTGCACAAACCTGGATTCAAATTTGGGACCATTTTGGGACCTCTAAATCAGGCAGTCGCCATTACATTTTTAAATGTCAATTCTAGAGTTGTTTGCTTTCTAACCAATGTAAGTATAATTTTATACATAAAAGTTTAACTTCATAAATAAAATGTACGCAGATATGTTCGTTTTTTTTTGATTTGAATGAACCCTATTATACTAAGAGGGAATACAATCAGCTATTTAATAGCAAATGGTTCTCAATAACAACTGAATTGTTTTCTTGCAATTGGTTATAGTCATATTATATGATCAGATCGCGAGGTCGTTAAGCAGGGGAGGTTGAATTAAAGGTTGATATTATTATGAAACATGGATGAGTGTGATCTAGCAATGAGTAGATGACTGAAGAATTAGTACAATTGCATATCAACAGATGTCTAAAAACGCAACACTCACAATATTTAAAGCAGTATTAAGTTGAAACTCATTTTCAATTCTAAAGATATTCCGCGTATTTTACACGAGCATTTTACTGGCTATCTCTATGAGAAAATTACGTGTGACCCGTCGGATTGTGGTGGGGGCGCACACTAAATTTGCCTCCGCATAATTCCGAGGTCTAAGAGGCTCGGGCGCCGCCGGAAGGACGTGCAAGAGCGGGAGAGGTCGTCGTCGGCACATCCGCCGCAATAGAGGGGTTATTTTATGCTGCTAGCGCGTGAACCCGGCCAATTAGGTTAAAAGCGTGCTATTAAGGTAAAAATTGACAAATTGTATTTCGAACTACCATTGACGTTTAGTGTCAGCCAGTATTGAGTTGAAGCCAAGGTGAAATGGTGATTGATGTGTGGGCTCCGATGACAAAGCACCGTCGACCTGCATACCTGTAGTAAGTGCTTGTAGCGGTATATCAATTTGTGCTGTTCATACCGCTACAAATTACAAACTTTATTACACAATAGAGTATATCAACAAAAATGTTATACAAATAATAAATAATTATTATTTTCATTTCAACTAATAAATTCTAAACTGATAAATTGTACACTTCAAATTTTGGAAATGTAATTCTATCAAACGCAATCTGAAAGTTAGTTACAGTATAGCAGAGTAGACGGAAGTATTCCATATTTGTTTGAGAGCAAAAAATTCGCACAGTCAAACAATAAAAACAAACCAAACGAAAAGTTAAACATGAGTTTAAACTGAACTCACAGGTCACTGATTTCGGGTGAATACGCACAATAAATATCTCGATCTACTTATAACTTAAAGGGATTTCAAATAAAATTGGGTCGGAACATTTTCGGAACTTTCAAAACTCTGGTTTTACTGATTTTAGATTGCCTTAATGAGTTTTGCTAAATTTACACATTAGCAGAATGAATGTAATGTATTTTTAGCAAAATGGGAGTTGTAACATCAGTTTGTTAATATGTAGGTACCTATAAGGAGTGATTCTGACGATAATGATTGTCCATTGATTATTAATCTAGGTGATTTTAACATAACAGTGGCCTGAAGGCTAGTTAATAATTTAGCGTAAGTAAGTAGGTAATAGTAAAGCGATATATAACTCCTATGTGAGTGATAAAAATGAGTAATTTAACTATCTATACACTGAGTAACTAAGTCCCAAACATAATCGCTCTTTCACTCAGTCGTTCACCCGCTCACGCGATCCATAGTTATTAAGATTATATTTTAGAATTAAATTTTAAAGATTAAGTATTATATATAAACAAAATAAAGGCTATATTCATAAGAAATTTAGTTTATTTATTTAGTTTGGTAGTCCGGAAAATTAAATGTATTTATGAATGTAAACAAACATACACAAAACCATTCTTCTTTCTTTTTGTTGCTGAGATACTGAGCTAGAAGAATGAAAGACGAGAGTGATAGAAAGAGCCGCCGCTCTATACTGCTCTATGAGTGAATACGAAATAATGTTTCTGTATCTCTAGAGCGATTTCACTCTTTTCTTTTAAATGAGCGATATTTCTCCTGGCTAATGCTAATGTTATCATCAATTATATTGAACTTAAAAAAAACAAATAAGTACGTGACGTGAAACTACATAGATAACGATAGTATTTTTAAGGCATCATTTTATCTCGATGGTGTCGTATACAATATTTCCATGACCACTAGATATGTCTGTTTGTTCTTGTTTGTAAATATATATGGTGATAAGTTTGAACTAGTATAGGGCCACGAGTCTTGGCGCCTCCTCGCGTGTCGGAAGCCAACACCCATTTTGGATTGTCACGCCAAGCTAGTAAGTTTAACTAGAGTAATGTTACATATTGTTACATATCGAATTATGTATATCTTCAACCGATATATATCCGTATTAGTTTTTTTATGAGGCTTAATTTTAAATATACATTGTGTAACGAAAACACTGAACCCTTAAAGGAGCGTATATGTTTACTAATAGGCTTACTAAAAAAGAATTTACAATTTAAATAAAAATAAATATTGACCAACTTGTGTCCACTATTAGATTGTTATCCAAAAAATAATACATTCGAAAAAAAAAATGTTTTCACCATCCAATCCATTATCGGCATAGTCGAGGGGACGCCGCCGCTAGCGCACAAAGAGGTAAGCATTCGGTGATAATTTTGAAATATTAATGATGAAATATTTATTTTGATTTTTTATTGAAGTTTTAAAAAATGACATACATAAGAATCATCGTGTATCGATTCTGAACATACTCTTAAAAGGTTTTTGTTATACACTGTTAACTATAATGACCTTGGTATTGATAAAATTGACAGGATAAGTATTTTTTTTTTTGTTAACGCATCACGATTGTTTTCATTTTGCCATGATCGTATTGTAGGGTAATCAGTAAATACACAGGTAAGATAAATAAGACTTGTTTTTATAATCAACTATTACCGAGTTATTTCTTTATAATAAACCTCCTTTTAAATAGATAGATTTTAAACACATTAAGTCAGCTTTATTTCCAATATTTTTTTTTTGCGGTACGAAACCACTTTTAGACGTCAGTTTTGTTGTTTTGACCAACAGCTATAAGAAAAAACTAACAACTACACTTTGCCGTGGCTTTAGTAAACGATATTTGAATTGTTAGCAATATCTTAAGGCATAATACATAATGACGAATCAATTCATAATTTGCTTCGGGATAGTACAAAGATGCAATCGTTTGTAAAAGGACGAGGCAATTTGTAAACAGAGGAATAATACAAAAGCCTACGACATATTATAAAAGCAAATATTTGCTTTCATAAAAAATATTCAAGACCAAGTTAATTAAATAACAGTCACTAATACAACGCTGATCGACCTATTGGAGCTTTTATTTTCTACTTAGATTGTAATCTTCAGCAAATTTATGTGAGCGTCACAGTAGAAATAACCCTCTTATACTAGATGAATCAGAATAGGCCAGCTTACAGCAACAGTACGTTGAAATAAAACCGTGTATGTACGCTTATGGAACTGAAGCTTAGCCAGTATTTTAAGCCACAGAGAAAAGTATCACGTACAGCTAACACGACGTAGCTCCTAAACGGCTGCCTACTGTAGTAGCCGCGCAATAAATAAAAAAGGCGATTTAGGAAATCCGGACATGACTCGCCGGATTTATACAGAGTGTTCCGTACGAAACTTTTCCTTGAGGTCATCAAAATTCTCCCCTCGTGCGGACGATTGAATGTTATGGGCCGCGAGACGCTCTCTACTTCTGAGTTATGGTTTGTTACCCCCTGACATGCTTACTGGCTACTGATTTAATTCAATCTATCCGTGAGGTCCTGTACACGCCACAATAAAGAATAGCTCTAATGTCTAGTAAATTGAAATCTAATTGTAAATTAGAATAGAAAGATTATTCTGATCACATGATATCCCAAAAATAATATCTTTCTCAGGTATGACCCAAAAAATCTTTAACCAAGAATCTAATTAACTAATTATTTAATCCTTGTATGTACAAACTAATTATTTTATCCGTGTACCTTAAACATACAACATAATTATACTTTCTTTTTGTATGATCATGTGAAGTTTAATATCTTAGTTATTAACAAACAAATTTTATATTGATTTACGCGCTAGGTACTATTTTAAATTAACCTCAAGCTCCCATTACTTATGATTTATTTATTCCACTTATTACACAACAGTGTCATAAATCTATAGATAGCCAACATTTCATTCGATCTAATTGAATCGATATCCTAAAGTAAATCAATTGGTTTCAAATACTAAACAAAGAAGTACAAAAAAACGTGGATAAAACGATGTATATCAAACAATTTCACATTATTCTCGCAACATTCATGATACTCGGAGAAAAAGTTGGAAGCGGCAGAAACGGCCTGAATCATAAATGACTGCCATTTACACTTTACGGAAATATCACCTTGCAAATACGAGACTAAACTCCGTATTCGTTTTGGCTTTTGCGTTGACAAAATGAGGTTTGTTACCTTAATAGGTAATTATTAAGTATCAAATTTAAATCTTATTAAGTTGGCATTATGTTCAAAAACAAGCATGTTAACCGTAAGGTAATTCTACTAGTACGTCCAATTAGTTGTTGTCCGTAGTCGTAGTAAGTTAACGTAGTAAGGCGTACTTTCGCGTTTTCAAGCAATTTCGATTTACTGTCATCATCATCATCATTTCAGCCAAGAGACGCCCACTGTTGGACATAAGCCTCCCCCAGGGATCTCCAAACTGATCGGTCCTGCGCCTCCCGCATCCAGCGGCTTCCCGCGACCTTCACCAGATCGTCGGTCCACCTTGTGGGGGGCCTACCAACGCTGCGTCTCTCGGTACGCGGCCGCCACTCAAGGACCTTGTACCTTGTCAACCTGTACTGCGAACTCTGTGTCCTGCCCACTGCCACTTAAGGTTTGCAATTCTTTGGGCTATGTCGGTGACTCTAGTTCTTCTACGGATCTCTTCATTTCTGATGCGATCGTGTAGAGAAACCCCGAGCCCTCTCCATTCTATGCCAACATATATGATACTGTTGAGCATTTTATCTAAGCATTGTTAAAGACAGAAACATGATTAATAATATTTCACTCGATAGAAAAAAAATCCAAAGATCAATTTGTTCAATATTTTTAAAACAGCTGTGAATAAGAAAATACAATAATAAATGACATAAAACTTCTGCCATTAGATGTGCATTTTTATTGTCTAGAAAATTGCAAAAACCAGTTGTATTCCAGTTTTCTGAAAATGGATTAAAATGTGTAAAAAGTTTCATTCGGTCACAGCGCGCAAGTGCCATTAGAAGCTATGCAATTGTCAACTATTTATATTACGCGCTACGTCCCGTATCATGCTACGAGACGTAGCGCGCTACGAGTATCCACACGCTTCCTAAAATATAGCGCCCTATAAGATAGCGTATTTAATAGCGTGCTAGAAACATATTTAGCTTATAGCATATAGTGCGCAAGGACTTTATAGCCGTTTTGAACAACTCTAATTCTTCAAAATACACTCACACACACACACATACACCCACACACAAACATACAACCTTCGATGCCCATTTTAGATGTCATTTGATTTTTTGTTGTTTTTTGTTTTTGTTTTTTTTTCTTTTTTGATAATGTATTCTTGCCAATATTGTGATATACTACTTTAGCTTAAGCCGTATAGAGTTAAGTAAAGAAACCAATAACTGTTAAATGGTCCACTGTTCCCCACGGGACAGGCTAAGCCTGGTGGGGACCAGTAATATGTAGATTTAAAATGTATTTTACAGAAATAAATACATTATTATATTATTATTTCCTGGCAATAAAGCAGTCGCCAGGGCACGAGTGGATTTCCTGGGAAACCTCGCCTTTGACATAGTAGGTTAACGTAGTGGAATCCCGGGTAATATACGGATTTTCAAGCGCAGAATGTTTTAAACTCTTTTTTCATACAGCTACAAGTTGGCAAATAAGCAGGTTGGTTAGTAGAGAGCCACACGTGGTCCATGTGAGATCTGCAAACCTTCAACCCAATACAAGTACCCTGGTACGTATGTTGCCAACTGTGACATAAGACGTCAGTGGGTACCTAGTAATTTTACTGCCTGTCTTCCCCTTTTCACCGGAACACAGCAATCCAAGCATTCACTGCTTGGCGGCAGAAATGGAAAGATTTTTAGTAAAATTAAAAATGTATATAACTTAAGCAAGCACTACCTGCCGCAAAGCTATAGTGCTTGCATTTCTGTGTTCCGGTTTGAAGGGTAAGATATGGCATTGAAATTACTGGGTACCGTGACTTTACATCCTAAGTCACAAGTTGGCAACGTACACTGTGGATCTTGTGGGGCGTTGCAGTTATGCTGTCAATCTTACTGGAGCCACATGTATTATAGGTGACTGTTACCACTTACCATCAGGTGGGCAGTTTGCTTGTTTGCCAACTTAATTGAAATTAAAAAATATATATTTATTTGATTTTATACAAAGCAATTAGGGGCCAAGTATCTAATATTTAAGATTTACTTGGAAAACAATACACAGTCAGCAAAATGACTATTATGACACTCGTTATCAGCTGAACTGAAACACTTTATATTAAGTTTTAGTTATCGTAGCCAAAAAACTCCATGTTGAGTTTTTGACCGAAACTGTTAGAGCTTATGGGGGTGCTGTCAGTAGTGCGGTGTTATGGGTTAGTAATGCACCCGTGACCCTTCTGGGGCCCTATTGTTGAACTGCTCGTTCGAATTGTCGCGTGCGATTTCGTTCAATCCCAATAGCAATCCCTTGCATAGCGACGAGTAATTGACATCTCACGTTCCTTTCAGTCCAGTCCAGTCCAGTTTCAAAATATCAAGTTCCCAGAATGTCATGTTCCCTAAAAGTCCAGTTCCCGAAATTTCAAATTCCCGAAATGTCAAGTTCCTAAAATGTCAAGTTCCCAAAATGTTAAGTTCCCAAAATGTTAAATTCCCAAAATGTCAAGTTCCCAAAATATCATGTTGGGTGTAAAAACTAAGTTAATATGAAAAACTCAAACAAGACTTTAGAAAAAGCTAATATTATCTTGTGACTGCAATTATTAGGATAGAACAATTCCTCGTTGCTTACAATGATACTGGTAATTCAAATAATATTTCAAAAGTTCCCACATTGGCGACTAATATTTTCTCCTGCACAAATTCGTTTAGTTATGACATAGATTTTTTTCTTCGCCTGGAATAACGTAAATGATTTACAAGTTGTAGCGAAGTATAGTCGCGGCGAGAGAGCATGCCCGTCTGAATGCGAGTCGGGCAATTACCTGACTTTCGTATTGCCAAACTAAAGCGTGAATGACGTATCTATCACATACAAATGTTACTTAATTACTAATAAAATTATTTTGATTACGTCTATCATTATTTTTTACATATCTATGTAGCTATACCTCTTTTTTTACACCCAACATGATATTTTGGGAACTTGACATTTTGGGAACTTAACATTTTGGGAACTTGACATTTTAGGGTCTTGACATTTCGGGAATTTGACATTTCGGGAACTGGACATTTAGGGAACTTGACATTCTGGTAACTTGACATTTTGAAACGGATTGACATTTTGCGAATTTGATATTCTGGACTGAAAGGCTCACGTTGCCGTCGGCGTCGATCGATTGAAAAATGAGAATTTCTTACAGCACGGCACGAGACTGCGGTATGATGAATAAATGATTGTACGGTTCGCATACCCGAATATGATGGTGCGATTGGTGCGATAGAGAGAACGGAAAGTCACTGATAATTATATATTTATAGTGTAGATAATTAAACTATGATAAAATGTGTATACGCGGCGTGAGTGATTGTCTACAATGAACGAATTTTGCTTAGTAGCATTGAACTTGCGAGTGTGGCGTAAAATGATTATGAAACAAATATGATATTCTGTGCGTTAACTCGTACCAGGATATAACTTAATATAGGTACACAAAAAAATCATAAGAATCGGTAAAGCCGTTTCGGGGGAGTTCGATAACAAACAATGTGACAATAATAGGTATAAAAAAATATATTATGTATATGGGTGTTGCAATTGACGAAAGATTTTATTGAGGACCCCATAACAACTATGAATATTCCAAATTAAAAACTATGGTCGGTTCACTATTTTTATTAAAATATAAACTACCTATTACTACCATACCTATTACTGATACACTTTTAGACTACTATATATATAGTAGTCTAAAAGTGTATCAGTAATAGGTATGGTAGTCCTAGCAGACTCTGTCGTTAGTTACGGCCTCAGTCATTACGGGAGAACCTATAAAACATACTTAGAGTATATTTTCAAACTTCAATATAAAATTATGAAAACAATTGTACCTTAATATATAATAAAGATACCCAAATGATCTTATTGTAATGTGATGAATATTTTTGACAAAATAAAATAATTTTAATCCAATGTAATGACACTAAGCACCTGTAAGTTAAAAAAAAAGACAAAATAGTGTACCTTGCATTTTTGGATTATATCGTCTATAACATTCAAAAACTGTTTGGTCGACCAAAGTTTTATGCAATTTTATAGCTGGCATATTCATAATCAGTACATCAGACTGAACATGAATATGTAAGTTACGAAATTGGATAAAAATTTTTTGTATATCCAAATATTTTTTAAAATTATGGACGATAATATCCAAAAGTGGAAGGTGGCTCGATCTAAGGTGTCCCGGAGTGTATATAATAAATGGTTCTTCAAGGTTTTTGTGTCGGAAAAACCTTGCTGGGTAGATTTTTTAATTTAATTCTTTTTTCTTTTTTAATTAATTCTTGAAAATAAGCCCAGTGTCCGGCTTATTAATATGAGTGTATGTGTTTATTTTTTAAACTAGCTGTGCCCGCGAACTACGTTTCGGCACATATTTTTTCCCCGTTAATGCAACATTTTTCATTTATGCTCAGCTCCTATATGTCGTAGCGTGATATTATACAGGGTGATCAATCCAAATGGGTCAGTAGGGAGAAGTCAGAAACTATGAGAGTTAGCGAAATCTGTTCTTAGGAACCATGGCATCGATTTTAGATGTAATAATAATAATGGCATTAAAATTTTATTAACTCTCATACATAACCGGTAATCGAACCTGGTCAAAATCTGTGTAAAAAAATGTTATAAGTTCTGTAAGTTTTTGATATTGTAACGGTGTGAATCATAAGTCACAAGGAACACATTTTTTATGGAACCTTGTTTAAATAATTGGCAAAAAAACTTAAAAATAAGATAATTATTTTATTTTAGTATTCTTAAATATTAAATAAATTGGCTCGCCCGCTGAACGAATATCTTATAATTGTAATGCATAATATCGATGCAGATAAGATATGCATAAGTGGTATCTCCAGATAAATGATTCGATTGAATCCACCATCAACAATAACAACGAAAAAACTCGCAGAATTTATAAAATTTTTAACATAGATTTTGACCAGGTTCGATTCCCGGTTATGTATGAGAGTTAAATACAATTTGAATGCCATTATTATTATTAAATCTAAAATCGACGCCATGGTTCCTAAGAACAGATTTCGATATCTCTCATAGTTTCTGATTTACCCCTACTGACCCCTTTTTATTGATCACCCGGTATAGCCTATAGCCTTCCTCGATAAATGGACTATCCAACACAAAAAAAAATTTTCAATTTGAATCAGTAGTTGCTGAGATTAGCGCGTTCAAGCAAACAAACAAACAAACAAACTCTTCAGCTTTATAATATTAGTATAGTAAGTATAGACGGCTCCGGTCGTCTATGTCCAGAGTGTCAAACGGACTACAGTATCAAAAGGACTACTGTCCCAATTCGACTAGTCTCAATTTGACTAGCGTGCCCCACTGACTAGTGTCTAATTATAGACAAGATGATTTTGAAAAAAGAGGGGTTCGTGAGATATTTTTTGGTATCACTTACATCCCTGTAAAAGGTAATTGTAAATAAAACATTATTTATAAAGAAATAGATCAGCTCCATGTCATCATAATATTGCATTGTCACGCGATATACATATGCATGCAAAATTTCAGCTTAAACGAAAACCGGGAAGTGGGTCAAATTTAACTTGCAAGATTTCATTACAGACACCGGACAGGTGAAAGTACATAGATACAAGTAAAATTATTTAAAAAAAAATTTTAAATACAAGTTTCTAGTACTCGTCAATACGAATCAAACAAGCCCATACTTGATGGGGTTGTGTCATTTTATTGAAGAGTTCCTATAGCCACCTTCCAGCTCCAGTATTAGATCAGTCATCATGTCATCATAATATTGCATTGTCACGCGATATACATATGCATGCAAAATTTCAGCTCAATCGAAAAGCGGGAAATGGGTCAAATTTAACTTGCAAGATTTCATTACAGACATCGAACATGTGAAATTAATAAAAGCTTGTAAAAATAAATCTTACTCGGCGTAAATAATAATACGTAACTTTTAAACAAAACCAGTTCACAATTAACTTATCTTAGAATAATTGTATCATTGTCGTCTAAATATATAAACATATTCGGTAACGATTTAACGTTTTTTTTAAGTCTGAACACATTCAAAATTTACGGAAATAAAATTAATTTCACAGAAACCCGTGTAATCATCATTGAGAGGTACAGTTTATAAAATTAAAACCAAATGTAACTTTAAAATTAACTATCATCGAATATTGTAATTACAATAATATTATGTTAAATGATGAGGCAAAATGCGTATAGTGTGCACATAACATAGCAAGGCGCCACAGAACACTGGAATTATAATCAATGCGGGTCGATAGACACGGTAATTTATAAACGAGGCTCATATCGCGTGATTTGGTTTGCTAACCACCGCGCGTGGCTCGAGTGAGACATGAGGGTCTGTCAGCTTTAAATGTATGTGTCTCTCGCTATGTCCACCGCGATAAAACCGATTTATACAGCCATGACGACCGACACAGAGTTTTACAAAATGAAACACGAAGCTCGCAGTGGAGCTAAAACAAAATCCGGTTCCATCGCGACACTTCAGCGGATTATGTTTTTTGTTTCGGCGCCTTAGAACAAGTAGAACTTTAACGCTTTGTAAATAAAATTGCGTCGAGAAATGTAGAGAACAAATCCTAACTCCTCCGTGTAAATAATAAAAATGGCTCGGTGTGTTTGTTTGTTCAGATTTGAAGGCAACAAAAATGGGTAAATAGAATATTTTATTGATAATTTTCGCAATTACAACGAAATTTGTTCAAAAAATACCTAAATCTTGTTAAAAATATCTGTTTTATTTTGTTTTAAATGTTTATAAATGCCAAAATAATATATAATTTTTGTTTAAGAAATTTCAGATATATGTATGGTAGGAAGGGTTAAGCAGCTTTATTCTCTTTCATTTTAATTTGTGCATATGACCAAAACTCACAAAAACTTTTTCTTTCTCTACAATGCCTCTCACAAAAACCTTTTTTCACAGATTTTAGTATAATTTAATGGCGGTTTTTATACTTAAATAATTATATTTGTCAGTCAGTGTACCTCAAAATATTCGTCTTCATGGAAATTTAATATAAGTTGTCTGCTAGTTTACGGTTATACTATGTGGAGCTATTTCAAAGGAAATTTAATAGCTATTGCTATATCTGATACGCGAAATTTAATTAACTCTAATTAATCGTAAATACCAATATAGAACATATTTTAAGAAAAAGCAGTGTCGTTCAATTAAGTGTGCCAAAATTCTTACGAAAGAAACACATTTCGAAGCTCATAAATCATTGCTTTCAATGCTTTTATACCCAAAACCTCGGCAATTTTACCAGTAAATAATAATAAAAAGCTAGCGGATCCCTAAACTACTATCGGAGCTCCAAGTATCTACAAAGTTTGCTACCTACTTCATATACATTTTTGCACCGTTTCAGATGAGCGTCGGAATTACTACGTTTATTTGGTTGAGTCCGCGAGGGTTTGGCCTAATAAAGTCTGTGGCTTGGATCAAATAAAGAAGTTACTTGCCATGTCTTCTTCAACTTTGTGATTTCACTGATTTCGTAGAGAGAATTATGAATTGTCATCATTGTTTGGGGAGTGATTAAGGTTGGAAAACGTATCAATTTATATTTGTTTATTTTAACGTTTGTTTGTGATTGAAGAACTAACATTGAAACATATTAAGGACATACTCCTTAATATGTTTCAATGTTAGTTCTTCAATAATATATACATAAAGCAAAACGGAATATTTTCAGAGGATAATAGGGCTCAGTCATGTAACATTGCAATGCGGAATATGGAATAGTAATTTTTTAAAATAATAAAATACTTATCAATGTGCAACAGAAATAACGCACACAATGAAAGTAACTTGTTCCAAACATAAAATGTATCAAATTTAGTAATTTTTATTTGAATTAAAAAAAAATATACTCATTACAAACGCTAAACATGGGCAGTCTTCGCAACGCGCCGTAAAACTTTGAATAGAATTGCATAATAAAATAACTCTTATTACCTTGAATTATGTATCACATTCTTTTGTTTCGAATGTTGATGAATCGGTGACTGATTATATTAATTTCAATGTTTTTTTTTATTTTTTCGAGATTATTAACTATTGAAATTGTGTCAGAAACCATTTTCAGCGAAACTAATTTCAGCTTATACGTTATTTCTGTTACACGTTGTATAAGTAATTAATATTATATTATAATCTTTTCAACACACTTACGGACTCGTTATTCAGTATATTAAACACGAGTGCTTTTCACTTTACATAATCGCACAAGTGCGGTAATCTTAACACGACAAATTCTAATTTGTTCAAGATTGCAAAGTAAATGTATGTCCAGTACGCATTCTTAAATTAGTCGCTTAATACTTTTTTAACACGACTTTATGCGGCTGCCAATTGGAAACAAAAACAGTCTTGCACTGGTTACTTAAATATTAAATTAACAACGACATTTAAATACAAACATTTAAAAACAATAATGAATAACAATAAATAAAATAAATTATTAAAAATTCACACAAACTTGTTTTATAAAAACTAAAATATTCGGTTTAAGTATTTAGTTTTTAATGTTGGCTGTTTGGCCCTTTTCGTTGGCTGTATGAAGAGATTAGCCATGCCCGGGCAGCGCGCGAAAAAAAAGGCGCGCGCCATTTTCCCGCTATTGAAATTTTTTGCCTTTTTGTTGTAATTGATAATTGATTATCTACAAATATGTCGAGTCCAAGTGAAGAAGAATCCATATTATTAACTCCGCCGGAAATAATTATGGAGGCGCAAAGCGCGAGTAATAGTTTGTTGCCGCCAAAGTCTAAGGATAGATACTTGGCGGCATACGATACTTTCATGCAGTGGAACATTGATAAAAAAGCGCAGTTATTTTCAGAAAAATATTAATACCACAAGATCTTTTATTTTCCTCACAAATGTGTTGAAAACTTAGAGCATTCATACGGGAGACGGCAAGGCTGGGTGAAACCCTCTGCCAATTTACGCTGACCATATGACCATACACGTTATATAAAACTAGTTGACGCGCGGCCGCTGCCATTTGGTGTCGTTTTCGTGTCGCACAAAGAGCTCCAAAAAAAATGGTTAATTGTGCAGTTTCCTCTTGCAAAAGGCGACCCAGCTACTGAAATCTTCGAGATCATGGCGTTTCCTATCACATGTAAGTATAAAATATACATTAAAGTGTTTTATTTGTTTACAATTTGGAAGTAATTTTTATACTGTTACGATAGAAAAATACAATGGTACGATGGTAGCTCAACACAATACACGGGCGTTATATTGTCTGTGACACGAGCATTTGCTTAGTGCTGGGACAACGTGAGTGAATGATGCTTATTCATATTTTTATTTATCATTCACTCCGAAGTTTGTTTATTGTTTAACCAGATAATGTTAATATCGGTGCATGGATTATAGGTAGTATAAGATTAAAATAGAAATTCAAGTGGAATTTAATCGAACAAAAAAATATCAAGAAAATATTACTTATTATTTTGCTTCAACTTTGCGTTGTAGTTTTAAAAAACTTTTCCTATACAATTACTTACTCTAACCAATTTTTCGACTGCGTCTCACTTGATTTTAAGCCTATTAAATAATCTATATTGGTATTTTACAAAATGCAATGTAAGTTAATAAGTACTCCAGTTAGAAAAATGTCATGTAATGTCCTCTAAATTTTATGTTGTAGTTAAGGTCATAAGTACAAAAAATTAGCTATTTTTTGTACTTTTAGTTATTATTTTACATTAGTAAAGAGCACAAAGCAAATGATTGTCGTGCAATATACAGAGAAAATTTTAATAATGCAACATCATTATAAAAATCACACAATAAAGCTTTCTTATTTTAGTGACTTTGAAGTTTGTACGGTCAATGTGAACAAAAACACTTTCAACGTCACGTTATGTATGACAAATGAATAACATGTCTTACTGCGTGTAAATAAAAACTTTCATAATAGTAAATATCTACCAAGCTAAAATGGTAGAATTAACGTTATATACGAAGTAACTTTAACTCACATTTTTTGGTGCAACATAAAGGAAAATGCCCGATATCGTCCCAAGCGTTATAACACGTTGGGCCTTATCGCAAATGAAAGGTTTTCTAAAATACTAATTTTGTTTGTATGGCAGTAAGTTGCTATCTCGTGCTTTTTACTTGCACGATATAGCAAATTGCTGCCATATGAGCAAAGCTAAACGAAAAAGTACCTACCTATTAAACATGTTTATAACTATGTAGATATGTAATAAAATCAGAAATCAGTTCTTGGTATAGTAACAATACTCACGTAAAACATCTAATACATTCCCGGTATCCCCCCACCCTCCCACTGCACCCCGCGCTAGCTTGTTTCGACGTGTTCAGGCAGGTAGAAGTGTAGAATAGTAGAATAGTATTCGACACAATAAATGTCTGACTGATTATATTTGTCTTTATTACATTACCCTTGAGAGATACCCCTTTATTCATTATCCTTCTGGGATTGTCGGATAAAATTTCCAAAATCATTGGAAAATTACAAACTTAGCGGGCAAATCCGCTGGTGGGTCGGAATCTAGTCTCTATACTACATCACTACATATTATAAAAAATAAAACCGACTTCAAAAACACCAAAAAGCTATAAATAATAATAAAACAAGACTACATTATGACATCACAGTTTTATATTGAAGTTGGTGCCAAATTTTAAGTAAGCGTTCTTATATTTTTGAAGAGTTTCAAGGTGATAATTGTTTGGTATCGACTTCAATAGAAAACTGTGACGTCGTAAGTAGTCTTATATTATTATTATTTATGACTTTTTTGTCAACATCTAGGATAAATATCCATCTTTGTAACCATATTTATGCAAATAAAATGATTTATTATTATTATTATAAAATGTATGCTGACAAAGTATAAGGATCCTGTGGGATACCAACAACTAATAAAAATCAGAAATCAAGAAATCAAATCAACGCGGACAAAGTCGTGAGCAGAGAGCTAGTTTCAGTAGAGAGCTAGTCTGTTCCCCGAGAGCTGATAAAAATTATGATTACGCATCGGAGCGCTTACTGTGTTTCGTTAACTGAAAATATAAATTCGCCCCCCCCCCCCCCCCATCGAAATATTATACCTAAGCCTATGACTTAAAATATATATTTATTTCAGTCGATCAGCTAAACAGCAAGTAAAATTGCTGTATTTGACACAAAAAACGTATTAAAGCATTTTAATAATAATTAGCGGGCCTCGCTTTGTACTAATTTAAGAAACCCTGTCTTCATTGTATTTTTATCAACTCTAGCTGAAAAGGGTATAGTAATAAAAATACAATTTATTGTAACATTTCAATCATTCACTCATGACGACCCAAATAGTTACTCATTCTTTGTGTCACATCACTAGGGACATTCATTCTTTGTGGTGGGGCGATTGCGTAGATACACACGTTAATTTGTCGATGTGTGTGTGTTTCTTCATTGTAGGGTAATATTTTCATAGTGTGTGTTCGTAAACATAAGAACAACGTCTCTGTAAGTGTATTCTACATTTTCGTAGTGTGCGTGCGTGTTTACCTCGCCTCCCGCGAAAAGTGGCAGAAAAATTTACACTGCGATTTGTTGCGTACCGCATCCATAGGTTAAATGATCTAAGGTTGAAAAACGTCGTATGATACACGCGCGCATTGGTCATTACTCGTACGTACTCTGCTTTCTTGTCGCGCTCGCCTGCGGCTCGCGCACAATATCGCCTCGTACGCAATACTTAACCGACATAGCGCGCGCGTATCATAATGTACCATGAATTTATAATGAACACGATTTTGATCCTCGAAACTGTCATTTTAAAATGTTGACTTAATAAAATTTTATATGGAAATTCAATATTTTTGATATTCTATATCAAAAATATTGAATTTGCGAATGTTGGAAAAGGGATATTACTTATTTGAAATGTTAGTGATTCGAATTCGTAACCACCGCTGGCATGCTTCAGATACTTTTACATATTTCTATTTAAAGTTTACTGTAGATGCTCCAAATAACAATATTAATAATACTAACACCTTTATATAATTATTACTATCAAATTTTTTTTATTTTTTTTAATAAAACGTCGCCCCAAACTAGGATTTTCTTTTGTGTCGTGGGTGCAGTTACAAACATAGAATATCACATGCACATACGCCCAGACCGGAACAAATTTCTGTAGGCCATACAAAACATTTGTCCCGTACCGGAATCGAACCCGCGACCCGTTGCGCAGTAGGCGATCACTCGACCTCTGCGCCAACCGTGTCGTCAACCAACCAAAATTATATCAACCTTTATATATGGTACATTGTGTAAAACTTACCGAGTTGCTTGGATTTGAATATTAATGCTCCACAATAATTTTATGGCAAATGGCACAGCAACAATGAGAATAACGTGATCGGAACAATCTGATTGAACTCTATTCCGGTACTAACCGAAATGGACAACTGCGTCCGGGCAATTACCATAAATAATGTGTCATATCTAAATTAATAAACGTTTGGCCAATAATTCAAACTTAATTTAACGCAATGCGGGAAAACACGACCAATTACAAAGTAATCCACTTGAATCGTGCTGTGATACCGTAATCTGTTCCGTTCAAATTAATACATTAACTTGTCTTTCTTGATCGTATCGAATATACCTGGGACACGATTCTCATGCATTCGAAAAAAGTTCACATTCGTAAAAATGTTCGAAATTCGAATTTTTTTCGAAGGAACCACAGTTTGTGTATTTTCGGAATTTCACAATCGAAATAATTCGAACAAACATCACTCGAACGCATCAAGTGGTATGGACCAGTCGAAGTTGAGGTTCGTATACGAATTTAGCTGTCAAAAGTGTTTCAAAATTATAAAAATACAAGGAGTTTGTGATTATTTCTGTATAAACGAGCTCAAACCGCGAAGCTGGCTCAAACTGTGTTTTCTCTCTGTGTTTTGTCTCATTAAAATGAATGAGAAAGAGTTTTTGGTGAACTTCTTCCCCAATTTGGTGGAAGAATTAGAGACAGCAAGCGCCGAACCACATACACATAACATCGAGGATAACTTCAAAAATTTACCTATAGACTCACTTTCGCTGACAAAAATTCAAATAATACTGGTATTTAGTTTTGAACGGTTATTAAACATACCTATTCGGAAAAAAATCATATCTTAACGACGTCTTTGTATGAAAGTATTATTCGTGAGAATCACCGTAAGTGATATAATAAATGGAGACGGTATTGGAACCGTGACATAAATTTAAAACTACTTCAATTAGATTTTGTCTTCACTAATACCGATCTTTGTATCTTCATACCGCATAAAAAGCTATCCATACGTTTTCGACGCACGAACATGTCACCTGTTTGTGCACAATACCAGGGACACGATTCTCATGCATTCGAAAAGTTCACATTCGTAAAAATGTTCGAAATTCGAATTTTTTTCAAACGAACCACAGTTTGTGTATTCTCAGAATTTCACAATCGAAATAATTCGAACGAACATCACTCGAACGCAACGAATGGTATGGACCAGTCGAAGTTGAGGTTCGTATACGAATTTAGTTGTCAAATGTGTCAAAATTATAAAAATACAAGGATTTTGTGATTATTTTTGTATAAATGAGCTCAAAATGTGTTTTCTCTCTGTGTTTTGTCTCATTAAAATGAATGAGGAAGAGTTTTTGGTGGACTTCTTCGCCAATTTGGTGGAAGAATTAGAGACAGCAAGCGCCGAACCACATACACATAGCGTCGAGGATAACTTTAAAAACTTACCTTGCGCCACTTCTCCCAAGTTTTTTTAGCCCCTGTGATGGAGTTTATATATTCACTGATGTTTATCCACCGCCTTTTAGCTTCATTCTCAGTGAATGAGCTTGAAAGTTTACCACATTTCAGCTGTGTATCGGCGTCTACTAAATGTACTAGACGAAGCCTTTGCTCCGCACTTGCACATTTTTTGGATATAATATTTTGCTCCATAACAGGTTATTATATAAATAAAATGATTAAAATAAGAATTTTTCTCAATTCAATATTTATCTTAGAAAAACTTTGTTGTAATTAATGACATTTAACGTCAGAACTTATGAATGTGCTGTCTGAAGCGTTCCGTTTCAATCAATGTACTTTACGAAATATTAAAAAATTAACTTTTAAATAAGTATTATTTCTAGAAAATATGATCACATTAAAAAATTTATTTTGTGTAAAAATAGATTTTGTATTATTTTTTTACCAAATAGAACTATTTTAAGATGTACATTATAGTGGTTGCCATAGCGGTTTTAAAAACGCCCCATGAACGTCGTACCCGTAGAACAATATTACCAATCGAACTAGGAAGTCAGAAATAGCATTGACAATTTAATGTTTCGTACGACGTTCATGAGGCGTTTTTAAAAACGCTATGGCAACCACTATAATTTACATCTTAAAATAGTTCTTTTTGGTAAAAAAATATTACTAAATCTATTTTAACACAAAATATATTTTTAAATGTGATCATATTTTCTAAAAATAATACTTATATTACAAAATATAAAAGTTCAATTTTTAATATTTCGTAAAATATATTGATTGAAACGGAACGCTCCAGACAGCACATTCATAAGTTCTGACGTTAAATGTCATTAATTACAACAAATTTTGTCTAAGATAAATATTGAATTGAGACAAATTCTTATTTTAATTATATAATTTGTTATGGAGCAAAATAATATATCCAAAAAATTTGCTAGTGTGGAGCAAAGGCTTCGTCTAGTACATTTAGTAGAAGCCGATCCACAGCTGAAATGTGGCAAACTTGATGGGGCCCTTCTTTTCCATGGGCCCCAAAGTCTACCACTCGCCGCGACAGAGGTAGTAGCGGGCATTAAGGTGCTACTAAAACCGCACTTAAAATAATTAGGTCTGGTCATCGGGGAACACCTCTCCCTCCAGAGGATGTTTTGTGCCATACTGGAGGGAGAGCATACGCGATTAACTCTTGTGTGGACGTGATGATGCAAATGGGATCGCTGGACTGGACAAGGCCACGGAGGACGATCCCCAGCCGATCTGTGCCGCCGTAGAAGGATTGGGCGGAGGAGGCGGACTCACAGTCACCTTCTGCCTCCTGAAAACAACCAGTAGGGTCCAGGCCCGGGGAGCGCTTGCACTGAATTCCACCGGGTACCGCCAAACGATATTGTGAATGTGTTCATACGAGTTCCCAAGATCTTGTCAGGAGCGACGTAGCTCTCCATGGCCTGTCCTCTTCCTTTGATGAACAGAACACGGCGGTAATTGCTGTGCTCGCACCCAGGCGTATGTGAGGAGCTTTGTTCGTTGGAGTTTTAGTCGGTAGACCGCGGTCACTTGCCTTCACTTGGCACGGAAAGTACGACATAGCTATCCGACAGTATAGTGTAAAGTATGCGTTTCCAAACGTTAAAGAAAGGTCTTAATATTTCTACTAGTACATATGCAGCATTATTGTTCCAAAGAAACAGTGTGGGAACTACTGCCAGACAGAGACAGAATATTGAGTGTAATTTTAATTGATACTCCCAACTTACTAGAACTTTCCTAGTAAGGTGGGAGCAAGAATCATAGAAAAACAGCTGACTAGCATAGATGGTCCGGTTAAGTCATAGTACCGTGGTTACGTTTAGAAATTATATTCACCCAGGTTAAATACATACAAAGAATTAATAGAAATTAAAAATATTTATGTACCACATATAGAAAATCATCGGAAATATTCTCTATTTATAAATTATAAAATCGATATTTATTAATATCAAAATTAAGCATTAACGATATTTTTCTTTTTTGTCAGCGAAAATGTAATAGTTTTCTTTCTTTTTCCAAAAAATTAGATTAGGTACCTTCGATTGTAAGTTCTTGCGATCACGGGTCAGAGATATGATATTCCAGTTTCTTAACTTATTCTCTCTCTATATATATATTTATTACTTGTGTAATTCCACAGAATTCCTCCTTGATGTTAAGTCTAGCTAAGCAGCGGAGCCCTACGGCCTCCGGGAACTGCCCTGGAGATTCATAGCACAGTCAATACATTTGAATTTCAGGTAATAAACATTGCAAGTTAATTTCCAACATAATTTTCAATGAATTGTCAAAGTTTCTTATTGGTTAGTTAACAAAAAGGACATATGGAGGGGAGAGCACCTATTTTGTGTATAATTATTGCTATTAATAAAAAGAAAACAGCTTAATTTGTGAGTTATTTGCCAAAGAAGGATGTGAAACTTAATATTGTGAAAATTTAGAATTTAACATGAAATTCGCAAGTGTTACTCAATATATGCCTTAATCCCACTAAGATGCCGCTTACTATCAGGTTTTTTTAATGAAATAGGGGATGAAAAAGGCGAATTTTGGAAATGTTTGATTTAATAATCAATTTACCCACAAATAAAAATAAAATTAACAAAATCTGTTTTAAATCATGAAATATAATAAGTTAATTAGACACCTTATTGATTTTTTGCACTTATTGATACAATACATCCATTTAATTTAATGAATCGCGTGCCGGCGAGTAAATATATTATTTTTTCCTTAGCTTTACTCTTCAAGCTGAAAACAAAAATAACTGACTTTTGAAGTCTCACTGTAGCTTTTCAAATTAAATTCACATGGAAAACGGGAGAAATACCTATGGATTTTATTCGCAGAAATGAATATAAATACTTTATGATCTTCGAATCAATAACAAATTCCTTCGGTCGATGTCTCACAGACTAACCAGTTCGGAGATCATAACATAGACGAAAGATGCGTTCAAAGACTAGGGTGAAAAATGGGCGCGTTCGTTCACCGAATGTTAAGCGTCGTATTGGCGACGGAACCTTCCCTAAAACTCATTTTCATTTCATAACATGTGTGTCAAATTCATTTCATAACATGTCTGTCATGATGTGTCAAGTCAACATACGGATCTTTCGAAATTCTACAATATGCAATAAGTATTTCCAGCCAAAGTTATAAGTTTGGTTGGGAAACAAAACGTAATGTAAATTAACCATAAACAAACTGTGAATGCTTTCCAAATTCTATTCGACGAAACCATAATTATATGATCTGTAGCCTTAAGTGTACTTTATTATGATATGTCTCTAAAAATGATCAAAACAAACGGTCTTAATGTCAAATTCCGAATTTTGAGAAAATCAACCCACCTAAAGCGGAGCACGGGATTTTGGGCGAAAAAAAACTATCTTTGTAAATAAGGCCAGGATAAACGCGAGATTTATTTTGTTTATGCAAAAGTGAATAATGACCAAAGATAATTGCAAATGTCACTGACGTGACGTGAAACGACGTTGACGTTGACACTTGACATTGTGAAATTAATTGACAAAGTTATTGTAATTATGATTTTAATTGTGAAATTTGTGTTAAAACTACAGTGAAACCAAAGTGTTTTTGCAAAATTAGTGTTTTATGAAATTTTAAGAAAAAACTGTGTTACAGTTTTCTTCCACGCGGGCCGACGCTCAGTATACCGAACTCGTTTGGCCCCCGTAGTGCAGGAAACAGGTTGCCCGACGGTGTACTCTACAGCTACATACTTTAATACGTTTAATTTACATATATTTATAGTATATTATTTATATATATTTTATTTTAAACCTTATAAGCTAAATTAACCATACAATATAATATACAATATAAGAAGTTTTATTAGTACTCTATTCGTTAAGGACTATCTAGAGTTTAATTATAAGCGAAATAATTTTGCTAACTTTGTTTTAATAGATTCTTGATACAATGCCCCGAAGGGTACCTAGGTCCAAGTATTGTTGAAATTGTTACAGCAAATGGGGAAACAGAATATTAATTAAAAATGTAATTAAAAGAGACTCAAAGGACGCTAAGTCTAGTTTCCAAAGTTGAATCCATAATTATTCGGCGGTAGTCTCAAATTCCCTCTTCAATCGCCCAATTTCCAATCTAATTTTTATCGGACGGAAGTTGATTAGCGGTTTTTATAGAAACAAAATTATGAAATGGAAGGTAATTATAGCTTTATTGGTGAAGAGAAATATTTTCATTGCGCTCAGTATGAGTTTGATTGTCAAATGTTTCGTTAAGTACCTACCTAGTATATTATCTGTGGTTGTCATAAATACACAAAATCGGTTCGTTATCCTATAAAATTTTATAGCAGAGACTCAGTATTTATAACATAGCCCAATGCTCAATAGATCGAGACAGTATTTCACTCCGGCGCACCGCCTTCAGCTTATAAGGCGCAGGTTCGGCCTCATATGGAATACTGTTCTCATCTTTGGGCTGGGGCACCCCAATACCAGCTTCTCCCACTGAACCGCATTCAACGGAGAGCGACTCGAATCGTCGACTGCCTGGAAATATCAAATCGGCTTGATACTTTGGCGCTGCGTAGAGATGTCGCCTCGCTATGCATCTTCTATCGCATTTATCACGGGGAATGCTCCGAGGAATTGTTCGGACTTATACCTGCCGCCTCTTTCCGCCATCGTTCTACGCGACAAAAAATCCATGCCCATCACTTAGATGGTTGGCAGTCCACAACTGTGCGATTCTCCCGTAGCTTCCCGCCTCGCACAGTCAAACTTTGGAACGAATTGTCGCCTACGGTATTTCCGGACCGATACGACCTTCAAACTTTCAAAAAAAGAGCGTATTCCTTCCTCAAAGGCCGGCAACGCACTTGTAACTCCTCTGGGGTTGCGGGTGTCCATGGGCGACGGTAATCACTTACCATCAGGTGATACGTCTGCTCATTTGCCCCCTATATCATAAAAAAAACATAGTCGATCTACGTGAAAAAAAAAGAATACTATTGTTAAATTTTATTTCTATGCGTTGTCAAAAATAGAACAAGTCGATATTATAAGAAATACTTATAAAAAACCCGCTGAGATCGTGACTATAAGGCTTGTATTACCCGAAAAGTCGAGGAGTGTGTTCCTTTAAATTTCTTAAAAGCATAATTGCTAGCGGTGCACGCAACTAACTAAGTAACGCCACAGGAGATATAATAGTACAACGCTCTGACGTTCCACACCTATCCGCATTGGGCTAGCGTTGGAGGATGCAGCCCAGCGTTGCCAGATTTTTTTTTTGGCAAGACGTGATTTTGAAACTTTTTGAGGTAAAAAATCAGATGTTTTTAATATTTATCATTTTATTTGAGTTTTAAATTACGTTTATGTAACAATAGATAGCAAAAATAGCCATATAAAATGTATTTTAATAAAAATACAGTTGTCTGAAACCCTGGCCCTGGGCCACCCGCGCCTTCTCAGCACACTGCACGCAAGGCAGAGTTATCCCCGGAAGCTAATCGAATCAACAATGGCCTCGTAAATGCCTGGACACAGAACTGTCCAGAAAGAGAGGTAAAGGTTAGGAAAGTTCAGTGGTGGACACCTGAGCTGACTAAAATTAAGAGGGAAACTAGAAAGGCGTTCAACGAGGCTAAACGCAAAAATGACTACTCGGAATACGCTAAAAAGCTTACTATATACAACACTGAAGTAAGAAAGGCTAAACGTAGGACGTGGCGTGATTTCTGTGAATCTATAGAAACAATGCCACAAGGCATGCGTCTTAGCAAAGCAATGTCTAAAACCAAAGCTAATCCACTAATAGCAGTGAAAGATGCAAATGGTAGACTAACAGAAACAGGGAACGAAGCATTGGCTGTTATGTTTGATGCGCACTTCCCTGGCTCTAAGGCTATTGACTCTAACGCAGACGAACAGACTCCCAGAGGGAGACCAACAACCCATACCACAAGGGAGAACTGGACGTCGGCCAAAAAGGTAGTAAGTCGATGGGCAATCAGAAGCTTTCAACCATATAAATCACCCGGCCGTGACGGGATATATCCCGCGTTACTACAACAAGGTGAAACAACACTTATCCTAATTCTATGTAGACTCTTTAGAGCATGCATAGCATTTGGCCACATACCTAAAGTGTGGAGACACATAAATGTTAGCTTTATACCGAAGCCGGGCAAAGCTGACTATGAACAGGCAAAAGCTTTTAGGCCGATAAGTCTCTCATCATTTCTGCTTAAATCGATGGAGAAACTTATCGACAGATACATTCGAGACGGTCCACTTGAGAAGCGGCCTCTGCATTTTATGCAATGCGCCTATCAAGCAGGCAAATCAACGGAGACTGCTTTACACTACGTTACAAGCAGGATCGAAAGGGCACTGGAGTCAAGGGAGGTGTGTCTGGGCGCGTTTCTCGACGTAGAAGGTGCCTTTGACAAAACCTCTTTTGACTCCATCAGCAAAGCGGCAAGAGTGCATAGCATCAATGACACCATTATAAGATGGATAAATTGTATGCTAGAAAGCAGGGTAATATCTGCTAGTATACTAGGCGATACAATGAGCGTCACGACAACCGAGGATGCCCACAGGGAGGGGTCCTCTCTCCAACACTTTGGTGCCTTGTGATAGACTCATTGATCGAAGAACTAAACAAAGGCCCACTGTACACAGTGGGCTACGCCGATGACATTGTCATCTTAGTTAACGGCAAGGTGCCTAGTGTGGTAGCCAGCCTGATGCAGGAGGCACTACTAAAGGTTGAGCACTGGTGCAAAGGGACACATCTTAGCATCAACCCGAATAAAACTGTGATCATACCGTTCACGAAAAAAAGGAAGCTTAACAACATGAAATGCGTAAAACTTTACGGCAATGTGATAACATGGTCCACAAAGGTTAAATATCTAAGGGTCACTCTAGATAAAGAACTAACGTGGAAGGAACACGTTGAGCTCACTATTGAAAAGTCCATTAGGACTTTCAATATGTGTCGATACACTTTTGGTAAATCCTGGGGCTTAAAACCCAAGATACTCTATTGGATTTACAACACAATGATACTGCCGGTCATAACTTATGGCAGTATCGTCTGGTGGCCAAGAACTAATCTGGTCACATGCAGGGAACTATTAAGTAGATTCCAGAGACTGGTCTGCATGGCCATAACGGGGGCTTTCAAAACTACTCCCTCAGCAGCCCTGGAAAGATTCCTAAATCTCGAACCACTGCATTATGCTATACAGAGAGAGGCCACGAGAGCTCTCCACAGGCTAAGAACTCTCAGACTGTGAAACGCAGACAGGCCACTCACCAAACACACGGCTATTAAGCCTGAAGGAGAGACCCTGCTGCTGAGTATGATCAGCGACAGAATGACACCTATATACATTTTTAGACGTCTTTTTCAAGTATACATTCCGACAAGGGAGGAATGGGATAAAGGGCTGGCACCCCCTCGGGGCAACAGCATGATATGGTACACAGATGGATCAAAAATGAAATCTGGTACGGGAGCAGGAATATTCTGCAACAAAACCGAAATATCGATCAGCATGGGTAAATTGGCGACTGTGTTTCAAGCTGAAACGTATGCCATTCTTGCCTGTGCACAGGAGAATCTAGACAAAGGTCGTAAAGGCTTGAACATCTACATTCTCAGTGACAGTCAAGCGACTCTTAAAGCGCTTCTGTCATATAAGGTGGAATCCAAACTAGTGTATAACACAATTGAAGTGTTAAATAAACTGGGTAAGGTAAACACGGTACGTCTAGTTTGGATATCAGGTCACACGGGTTTCGATGGAAACGAAAAGGCTGACAGTCTGGCAAGGAGGGGATCGGAAACACAATTGGTGGGACCGGAACCATTTGTCGGAATCACTGCTAAAACAGTCAGCACAAATCTAAGAGCTCAATCTCAATCTTAAAAGCTCAATCGCTAAGGAGGCACCAGAATGAATGGGCCAACCAAAAAGGGATGAAACACGCCAAGCTCTTCATGGGCATGGACAATTGGCTCAAGTTTGCACTGAGCTCTAGCAGATCCCAAACTCGTTTAATGCTCGGTGCTCTGACCGGACATTTTGGCACTAAGAAAATGCTAACTAGGATGGGACTTGCCGATTCCGAAACCTGTAGGGCCTGCATGGAAATGGAAGAAAGCATGGAGCATATACTATGCCACTGCGACGCTCTAGTGGGCAGGAGGTTAAGGCTGACGGGAATTGGTTACCCAAAACCGGAAGACTATAGGGCCATGTCACCAAAGGACATCATCAAGCTCATAGGCATGGTGGACTGGACCGCTGGTGGCGATGGCTTAAGGGACTAATAACTAGGGGAAGCACAAAAGATCCACAATGGGTCGAAGTGCGAGGGCTCACCACTTGAGTCACCCCAGCCCCTAAGATAAGATAAGATATCCCCGAAAAGCGGGGCTGAGCATGTCCCGCGCGGGACATTTAATTTTGATTTAAAAATCGGGACGTCTGGCAACGCTCTTCTTGGAAGAACTGGGAAAATGATGATGATAAAACTCTTAAGATTCAAGAGATAGTTTTTGTATGTTAGAGGCTTTGTTGGTCACGAATCAATAATAATTTTTATTTAGGGGACTGTATTTTGTAAACTTTTAATATGAACTTGTGTAATTTTGTTTAAGTTCTTTATTACATTTATTTATTACTAAGACTTAATGGTCGATGTTACTATAATTAGTAAATTAACAGTTGTGTATAAAATGCTAAGATAAAAGAAAGAGTGATACTACGCTGTGCAACAGCGTAGTATCACTTTTTCTTAACATCGAATAACATCGAATGTAAAATTAATGGTAACTTAAATTTATATAATACATCACCTAGAAAGCGTAATATGAACAATGTTGGTTCATAATGACAGTAAATCAAATTTAAAGGGTTAATATAGCGCCGGATGAAGTTATCGAGCGATGCTTCGAGTCTCACAAGTTTTGAGTACTTAATGCACTTTCGGAATATAAACACTAAGAGAGTTTCAGTGTATTATAAGCTGAAAGCATTAAATACGTTCACTACTACATTGCGTTTATTTAGTGGCGAGGCGGGCATAATTGTACACGCAAATTCGAATACAAACTTTGACTTCTCAACTCAACCAAAGGGCAAAAAAGAGTGATAAAACATTTTTTTTATTCTTGGAAATGACGTAAACAACGTTGTCTAAGAAATTACATAAATCTCAAAAACAAAAACACAGAACTACTGTTTACGATTACTCTAATAATTAAACATACGTGCCAATTGTATCCAGATCATAAGTAGCTGTATGACGTGATAGTTGTAATTTAATGAAAATTAGCTAAGACGCCTATTTTAATAATATAAAATATATAAACGAACTATGTTTTAAAATTAATATCTAATTTGACCACATATTGTATAAAAGTACCGCCTCACATAAATTAAAGTAATATAAAATGCATACAAGAGATAAGCAATGTCAGCAAAAAAACTGTTCAGAAAATTCATCAGTCATTTCCTCTTTCCTTGCTCAATACCTACTTTTTAATTAAAAAAGAAAATAAAAAAACTCACTGTGTGGTTTTATTTACGATGCAAGTGAAACCTTTTTTTTGGATCGTAGGCATTTAACCGAAAACTTATTAAGGCCATATTGTCCTTGGCTGCTTTGTCGTGCGTCTTTCACTTGTCCTTACCTCTACTCCGCGGCCGGCTGTAATGCGACATGCGATAGATCAGTGGTGCTTAACCGGTGGTCCGCGGACCACTTATGGTCCCTAGAAGCAGCCGAAGTGGACCGCGAAGCCATACAAAAGTAATATTATAGATATATTATAACAAACAACCGTTTAATCATGTATAACTACTCTATATTGCTTTAGTTGGTAATAGTCAGTGGCTAAAAGGTTAAGGTGTGATAGATGGACGAAGAAATTTGAGTCGATATGCTTGTTGGCTAGACGGCGAGCGACTAAAACCGTACCTTTGAGGGGGCGTGTGGTAGGGTCCACAATGCGATATCACGCGCTCATCACTCACGCGACCGAGAAGAGATTTTATACCATACAATAATTTATGATGTCTTTTCACGAGTCTCTTGCGCCGCCTCAAAATTAGCCCTACCGTCATGGTTACTAAATATTTTCGAAAAATGTAGGGTATTAAAATCGCATTTTTAATCTTAACTTAAATATTATTCTTCTGGAAAGAAAAATTAAAAATAAAAAAGAACTAATTAATAAAATAACAAAAAGTAATTAAAAACCAAATTATTAAATTAACAAAAAGTAATAAAAAAACAAAATTATAGAAATGAATTTATGAAAAAAAATATTGTGCTACACCAGGATCGAACCACTGCCACTCAGATTTAAAGTCGAAGCTATGACGCACATAACCAATCTTGTCCTATATGAAATTGTGAAATTAAAGACCTCATATTTTTTTGTAATGCGACATGCGATAGATGGTCGTAAAAATTTGGGGCGATGTAAAAAAAGTTTCACTTTAAAATATAGCACCAGAACATTACTGGTATTGTAAATAAACAATAATCGTTTGCTATCGCTTTAGCATAACCTGCTAAACAGTTATTACGATGCCTAAGAGGATAACATAATCCCTGAGTTTTTTAAGTTTTTTAAAAGCTAACCAGATATGGTACACTGATGGCTCCAAAAAAGAGGGTCGATCAGTGGGTTTACTCTTGAATCAATTCCGATTGATCGACATTGAGATTGAGTTTTCCACACGCTTGGGTTTCAGGACTTATTGAAAACGCCATTACATCTATTTTGGACGGCGGCCATATCAATTAGACCAGCTTATATTTAAGTTGCAATGTATGTTTGTTCGTGTGGAATCTTTCAACTCAATTTTGAAGCAGATATCTTCAACTATTTGAGGTGAAATTTTGTATATATGTTTTAGTTTGGATAACGATACATGGCTAGCTATGTGACCACATTCTAAATCCAAAATGGTGGAACACCTGATTATTTTTATGCTTTATATGATATGAAAAATGATTGATTACCCTTTTATATAATATGGGTATCAAATGAAAGGGCGTAACTTGCAGAATAGATAAATCAATGAAAAAAGTATCAAATCAAAAATGGCCACCTAAACAAAATCGCAGATTGAAAGGATTTGCCTTATAGAATACAGTACTGTAAAAAAACTGTAAAAAAATCCAAGATGGCCGCCGTCACAAATGATTAAATACCTACTTTTAAGACTTACAAAAATGTCAAAAACCTTTAACTGCCTCCTTGGTCTAGTGGCTGAAACCACTGGGTGTTGATCGGGAGGTCTGGGGTTAAATTCCCCATAGGGGCAGAAGTTTTTCTGCTCGGTTTAGTCCTAGCTAGCTATCGCCGTTTTATCTCGAGGCGGTCTATTGTTACCATGTCATGGTCTGATAATGGGATCCCATGAAAATCGGTCAGAAACCCTTGAATTTCATAGGCACGTCCAACGTGTTTTATGTTTTTGCTGAAGATATTAAGGTGTTTGCATCTGGTAGTCATCATAATATCATGTTACTGAGCTGATGATGGAAGGTTTCTGGTAGGTTAGGAGTTCGGGAATAATTCTTTCACTACTGTTTACAGCAAAAGACGTTTTATTTTCAGCTATTCTGGTGTTTGCTTTAGCTTAAATTCTAAAACGCATGTATTATAAACTAAAAAGATTGAAAAAAATTACAAAAGCACCAAAAAGTCATAAATAATATAAAAATACATACAACATCACATTTTTATATTGATGTCGGTGCCAAGCAATGATCACCTAGAAAGTCTTAAAAAATAAAAGAACAATTAATATAGTTACTTAAAATTTGGCACCAACTTCAATATAAAACTGTGATGTTGTATGTATTTTTTCATTACTCATACTCTGAAAGTAGGTCTGAAGTTGCCTGAGGAGCGGGTTGAAAGTAATACTTTTCAGCCCTAGGGAGAATCACTTTCAAATGACAGCTGCTGTCAATTTTTAAAAAAGAAACTAGTTCTTTTTTCACATTTTTATTGAACCATGTTCCGACATTCTATACATCCACTCAATTACAGCGCGGTGTAAAATTTAAATAACATAATGTTAAGTATTTAAAGAATATATTTTTTAAATGACTTTGTTATAATTTATTTTCAACTATTTCTTTAAAATAACATAGATTAGGGAAAAATATTTACCATTTTTTTAATTATGAAAATGAAAAATAATGGCTGAATAGCTGGCCGGCCACAGAAAAAAAACCAAAATAAGCGGGAAAGGTGCGGGAAAGCGGCAATGCGATCTTCATTTGTTTTTTCCATTTGTAGTTTTGTTAATACTTCCGTATAGCAGAGATTTGTTTTAACTGTTAATTATATGTGTATAATATTGTGTTAATAATTAACACAATGAGTTCATCTGATTCAGGTATAGAGTTAACGCCTGATTTAATAAGAGAAAGCGGGCTAAAGCAGAAGTTGTTGATTTAAGTATGTAAAATAAAAATTACACGTTTATTCTTTAGCTAATTCATTGTTTTGTTTTTACTTTCCTTGTATTCGTAATGAAAAGCACAGTGTTTACCTCGGGTTAAAGACTTATTTAGTCCCTCGAACTATTGGTGCCCTCGCTACGCTCGGGCGCCAAACACCGTCTCGGGACTAAATAAGTTACTTTCACCCCTGGGGTAACAATGTACTATTAATTATTTATGACTTTTTTAACTAGTTATTCGAATAATCCAAATTGAAAGGCAAAATTTTTCATTTTCAAATGATACGTAGTAAAAGGAAATTGGAGCGTCGGTGGCGCAGTGGACTCGGCACTTGTCTTCCAATCGGGGGGTCGGGGTTCGAGACCCGCCATGTACCAATGTGTTTTTCGTTTCGAATTTCATATGTACATTTGTCTGACGCTCCTACGGTGAAGGAAAACATCGTGAGGCAACCTGCATACATCTGCGAAGACATTCAATGATGTATGTGAAGTCGACCAATCCGCATTGGGCCAGCATGGTTGACTAGGGCCTAATCACCCTAATATAGGGTAGGCTCGAGCCCCTCGGTGGGGACGTATATGGGCTGTGATGATGAAAAGGAAATTAACACCTCCTAGTTAGGTCCTCTCTTTAAGAATGCAGCTTTTTAACACATTTCAAGACGTGCTTACTCAGTTTCCAGATGCCCTAATACGAAACGGTATAATAATATTTTCTTGAATTAAACTTGTTTTTCTGGACTATTTCATTTCGTCACTCCCAATACAATCGAAGCAGGAAAGGCGTAGTTTAGCCGCAATCGATGGACAATGAATGAAGAAAGCCTTTCATATTATTATATGAACCATTAATGCCCAACAGTTTATTCGGAGGCCTTTATCCCAAGTCTTACGGTTTTTGTCCCGGCTTGTCTTCGAATTTGGGCCACAAAGGCTGGATAAAATGGTCTGCCGCAAAAATAATATGATTCACTATGCGTGCCGTCAGTACCTAAAGTGCGTGCACAAAAAACATTTTTGATCATTGTGGAATACCATATTAGGATGTTTATTTATTTTCCGTGTAGTTACTGATTTATAATTAACTAGCTCACCCGGCAACGCGTTGTTGTGGCTCAGTAGTTATTTTATTTTGTGTTTTCTGTAAACTTAAATGTCGAATCAATGTTTTACTTACATCCTAGTGAAATAAAATAAAGAAATTGAAACACATCGCCATCTACTGGATGGCTACCCAACCTAGGTAACTAAGTTTTTTGTCGATAAATTAACTCACACCGCCATCTGTTTGAAACTTAACTTACAAATAATTATAAACAACTTAATCCGCAGTAATAAATAGTGAGGTCAAATAATTGAGATAAAAACTATCCTATATTTTAAGTTTGACCAAATTACCTACATACAGTAAGCTAATTTACATCAAAATCGGTAAGCAGTTTCGGAGTTTATCCCGGACAAATATCGCGACACGAGATTTTTATCTTTTAATATATAAAATTTTCGTGTCAGAGTGCTTGTAACCAAACTCCTCGGAAACGGCTTCATCGATTTTTATGAATTTTGTCGTGTAAGTATATGCGGTAGGTCTGGGTATATGCGGTAGGTCGTGAACTATTTTTATACCCCTAAGTGATAAAGGTGTTTTTTTTTATTATTATGGCGAAACGTAGTTTGCGGGCACGGCTAGTCTATACTAATATTATAAAGAGGAAAGATTTGATTGTTTGTTTGTATTGAATAGGCTTCGAAACTACTGAACCGATTTTGATGAAAGTTAGTAAAGGGATAGTTCGAGATCAGGGACATAGGGTAATTTTCCTACGAAAAAAACCCACGGAAAAACAAAAATAACGCGGGCGAAGTCGCGAGCGGAAGGCTAGTATTCTATAAAAGATGTGATCCGATCCTTTTCTTGCTGGATGTCCTAAGAGCCGGCTCCGTGTGTTCACACAATTACTACTCCTCTGCTGAGAGATGAAAACCTCGATATAAAACCCTATAATTACCCATTTTACCAGAGATTTGCGCCAAGTTTTCCGGGTTCTAACCCATAGCCAGCAGTGGGATGTACGAGTATGTATATGAGTTGAGTTGAAGTTGAAATCATGATATTTCGCGCTATGAACGGAAAAGTCGACCCAAATGGTCCCATCTGAAAACCAGCGCTTCTGTTGCAATTTCTAACGGAAGCTTCTAGCTGAGATGGGACCGTTTAGCCATTTTTTATCATAGTTATTTTTGTTAAATATTTCGTATTTTTTTGGCCAAATAAAAAGTTTCTTTCTTTCAAAAATTTTTTTTTAAAGCAAAACATGTAAAATCAACTAAGTTGAAAAAAGTCTATGAACCAAAAGGTTTCAAATGCATAGTGCCTTAGCAGCATTTCGTCTTATTTTAATTTTTCGGAATAATTAGGAAACTTAGCTTTTAACCTAGCTATGAGTATTTGTACAATGTTTATGGTGATATTATTGACGATTACATGAGACGACAAATAGCAGAAAGTGTTTCAAAATCCATCAAACTATCTTGTTATATTCATGTCTTCAGAAACTTTATTTTCATCAAATTTTAGTTCATTAATGCATTTAAAGGTATAACAGCAATGTATGGGATTGACATTACAATCCACGTGACGTACTGTACCCTCCTACGCGGTTAAGTACAACAAACGCGGCTTTGATTAAGCCCTTTGTTGTCGTGTGTATTATATTTTAAAGCAGCACTCTGTGTTTCATTTAAGGCTGATATAGACGGCAGAAAGAGGAAATGTATCTCGAAATATCCAGTTTTACACCAGAGACCAAAAACTATTTCAAAAATTTATTAGAAAGATGAAATTTGGAACATGTGTCTATCTATCTAAACCTTATATGATAATGCTTTGATTATGAAAAAATAAATGTAAGATCATGTTGGTTTAACAAATGCTCCTCGTTATCCTTCTCATTTCTGTTTCTCATTCCTTTTCGTTTTTGGTTTCGCTTTCCCTTGTCCCTCTTTTTATTGGTTTTGCTTGATGCTGATTTGTTGGATTCATTATCACTGAAGGAAAAGCTAAATTCTCCCGATGGAAACGCCTCATTGAATAATAATGTATCATCTTCATCAAAATTTTGGTAAGATTATATGATATCAAAATCAGGTTTCTTTTTTCTCGAAAGAAGACATACTTTCTTGAGATTTATTGCATGCATTCGTTTCTATAATAGCAGCAATTAAAACTGGATTAATTTCTCAGTAAGGAGCATTATATTTCTGATTAGTAACTGGTAAGCAATTTTGTGTTTTAGATATAAATTCATCGGTGCTAGGAGACTTGTTGTATATAGCAAGTAAGAAATTTTCATTTTTAGGAACATTTTCAGCCTTTGGGGGATTTTGATTTGATCTTCACCACTGCCCGGAGATTTGTGATGGGTAGCTAGCAAGATATCTTTTATTTCATGAAGGTTTGGTTCTACAGATTCTTTACAAAACATCCCATCTAAAGTTTTGAATGGGACATTTTCAGATACATTCGTCAAATGTTTTTGGACTCAACAGATTTTCACCAGTAGTTATAAGACATCGCTTGTAGTTTGCATGGCTTATACTCTGGAACGAATACCGATCGATCGACATTGGTATTGTGATATTTTTTGTATGCTTGTGTAGCAACACTAGCGCCAAATTGGATCCGTATCTCGAGAAAATTAAATAACACTCAATTTGGTTCACTCAAAATCTGCTCAATACGGGTCCAATGTGGCAACTCGAGCGTTCGTAAAATCACAATCTCAATGTCTATCGAACGAAGTTGGTTCAAGAGTATCCCCACTGATTCGCTATTGATATTTGAAATAGTGTCGAATTCTGATGAATTCAAACCAAAGTCCTCACAATTTATTTCTTCATAACACACTTTTTAAATATTATTGTTCTTGGCAGCAAAAGGCCAAATATGCTCTCATTATTGATGCTCACATATCACTGTAGCGCGGTCGCAACGGCGTTAGGTACTTAGGGAAAACATTGGGGTAGGAGGAGGGTATGGCTAGAGCGACTTAATTAATCACTGTATACAAAATTGTACTCTATTCCTGTGATGTATATGATTTCCCTTATCATATCAAATGTTTGAAATATTGTGCCATACATTAATTGCTGTATCTCTTGTGACATAAAATTTTGGGGCGACAGTAATGCTTTAACTCCTTCCCGAATATTATCTGAATAGAAAAATAATTTTGCAACTATTTTTTGCACTAGAAGTATTGTCGTATATGTTCAAAAGTTGCGTTTCTTTCACTATTTACAGCAATTTTTCGAATGAACAGTAGAAAAAGTAGAAAAAAAAACCCAATGCTGTTTCTTTAACATTTTTGTCATATGGAGATAGCTATAAACCATTCAACGCGCTTTTTTTGTTCAATTATTTAGTAATTAGTCATTTAAGGAAATTTTTGAGATACGACATTTCCGTTTTCTGCCATTGATATAATAACATTAGTCCCTGCGAAAAGACAACCGTATAGTGACCAAAAGGTGAACTAACGTTGAGGCTTTCACATAACGCTGCGGCTCCATCTATGCCGAAACGCTTAACCAATGAATTAATTTTGACATCACACATAGGTTGCCAATAGTTAGTGCGTTAATTGATATGCGGCGTTGTTAGTGCCGTTAGACGTTAAATAACATTAACAGCAATACGACACGTTTAGCGCAGAGGTCGAGTGATCACTTACTGCGCAACGGGTCGCGGGTTCGATTCCCGTACGGGACAAATGTTTTGTATGGCCTACAGAAATGTGTTCCGGTCTGGGCGTATGTGCATGTGATATTCTATGTTTGTAACTGCACCCACGATACAGGAGAAAATCATAGTGTGGGGCGACGTTTTTTAAAAAAAAAAAAAAAAAAAAAAAAAAAATACCCGTTGATGTAGCCACTGTTTCTCTCGTTATTTTTAAACTTGTTCGTTAAAGCGTATTACAACGCTTGGTTGACATCAGCAGTAGTCCTAGAAGGAGTGAGATCTTTTATCCTTCCTCTATTCATACTATCCCCGGTCTTCATAATATAGTCAGTTGTAAATTCTAAGAAATAATAAAAGGAATCAGAACGGTATATTTGCACAATTGTCTTGTCTGTTTGTGGTTGATTACGTTGATTAAGTTCAGCGCTCTCAATTCCCACGAGGCGACGCGACGACGGCCTCTTTCTGCACAGATTCTACATAGTGTAATATCGGGCGAAGGGCCGAACCTCAACCCTTAGGGCGCTTGCGTAGTTTTACATATTCGGTTCGTATTCGATTCGTGTTCGATACGAGAATAAATCGAACGGGAAAATTACGTCCTAGCGTTTGTGCACTTATCCGTATTCGATTCGTGTTTGAGACGGTAGTGCAATAAACGTCAAGATGACGGGATCACTTCCTGTTTAAAAAAAATCATGTTTCCCGGAATTATTCTTCTTAACAAGTTCTCAAAAAAGTCCGCGGTAGTACATGTCTATCTTTTAAGGTTCACTTACCACTTACACTTTGTTGTCTTTGAAATGGATACATATTAATGAAGTCGACTGTACATTCAGTATATTGGTAATAAAACATTGCTCTCATGATCATTCATGCATGGTCATTTGTTGACTTACACCCGCCATCCTGATACACACCTAAAAACGTCTCGAAGAAGTTGAGCGGCAATACAATCACTAGGATGGCTAAACCGGATCAAACAAAAACTAACACGAATCGAATATGAACCGAATACGTATTAGGGCGCTTCCGCACTTATACGTATTCGGTTCGTATTCGGCTTGTGTTCGATACGTGAAAAATACGAACGGGAAATTTACGTCCCAGCGTTTACGCACTTGTCTGTATTCGATTCGTGTTTAAAACGGTTGTGTGATAAACGTCAATATGACGAGATCATACCCTAACATTAAAGTTACTAACAGTTTCTTTTAAATCGAATATTTAAATTCCAATGGCACAAAAAAATGAAAAAAGAACAAAACATTTTTTATTACTAGTCTCTTACTAATCTTTTTTATAAATAAAAGACTAGTACTAAAAGGCAATCTCTTCCGTGCAACCTTGGGACAAAAGAATGATCAGCGTATTGAATAGGGGAAAGGGTGCAGAACTAGGACTAAGTAAAATTTGAATTAGCTGTAGGCATTTGAACATTTCACTTACAACATATGTTTTCCAGTATAAATTGTCATTTTATATAAAAAAAACGATTAAGCAATTATTATAAATATATTAATACATATATAAACGTTATTTACTTAATTAAATAATATAAATAAATTATGGACACATGCTTAAAGCACGTGCATGACTATTTGTTGACTTACACCCGCCATCGTGATGCACACCTAAAAACGACTCGAAGTGAGAATTTACGAATCGAACACGAAACGAACCGAATACGTATGAGTGCGCACGCGTCAATACAGGTTACCTATGATAAGATCGAACATTTTTTGACCGCATTTCATTTAACCGAAAACTTTTCGACTATTTTCGTTTCGTTTTTTTTACTTCGTCGAAATTACGTTTGCCACTGTGTCATTTGACATATTATCAATTCGATTTTTTTCGTTACTCCAACGTTTCATTTGGTCGATTTTTTTTACCGAAGTTTTGCTTAACCGAAATAACATTTGTTCGAAGTATTGTGTTTCCGAACATGCTAACAAAGAAGCAAGCAAGTCTATAGCATGCAAGCAAGCATGCAGCATGCAACATGCAGTTTGATGCTGCTGTGCGTGGTCACAATGTCTAACCTAACCTAGCTATTATCCTGTTTTATCCTGTAACATTTTTTCCTTGCGGGGGGCTTCCGCTCCCCGACTCCCCCGAGCAGGGAAGCTGCGCCCCCCTGCACCCCTTGCACTTTTTGCATAGCCTGGCTCATTCGTTACATTTGGTGTAATTAGCACAGAGGTTAAATAGATACACAACATAATGTAACATTTAGCCAAATAATATTCGGTAAAATGTTGTTTTGGTGAAGTGAAAGTATATGGCAAATGAAAAAAATTCAAAAGAAACTTCGACCAATTGTAAAATAAAAACGTTGTTCGGTAAAATAACACCTATGTCAAATGATATTTCGATAATTTAAAAATATGGCAAACTATACATATGGCAAAAAAGACGCCGGTGAACCGTTTTCGATCAAATGAAATTCGAACAAGCAAATTTTGGATAAGTGATAGGTTCCCGTCAATACAATCACTGGGATGGCCAAACCGGATCAAAACCGAACATGAATCGAATACGAACCGAATACATATAAGTGCGCAAGCGCTCTTAGTGCGTAAGCGCCCTTAGCTTAGGTACTGGCGTCCGGCGACGCGACTGTGTGTGATATGATTCACTGCAAACATATTTATTCGCCGTGATTTTAAATTGAGCATGTTCAATTTTATTCGCTGCTAATGACCACTAAAACACGATATGGCAAACCGGTTTGTCGCCGTGAACCGTAAAAATACAATACGTTTTAATCGTGTTTTGACAGTTCACCGTGATAAGCCACGTTATCATATCGTATTATGGTAGTCGGTCGTGCATTGCATCGCACTGCATCGAACTGCGTCGCTGCAGTTAAACGTCCAGCGCGATTGCATCGCTTTTGTATTGCTGCTTTGAGTAGCGCGTGCGTGTTAAAGTCGACGTGTAGCGATTGTATCACGCAAGAAAATGCAGTATGTAAAGGGTCTAAGATTTTTATATTTATATTAACTTGTAAACACATTACTACATTATTAACTTGTTAATATATTACTAAATTTAGCTTGTGAAGACACTACTACAGTAGTGCGTGCGTGTGTGCGTGCGTGCGTGTGGTAAGAGAGCTCATTTTTTGAAAGTTATATTATTTTTACGAAATCAAGAAAGAATTTAGGAAATAATTGTAAAAACTTCACGGTGAAGATAAAAAAATTGTGAAGTCTATAGTGAGAAAGTTCTGGTCAATTAAATAGACACTTAATCTGAGAGGGAATAATTATGTTGAATTTGTGAAACCTTTTCACAAATATTGAAAAGATTTTAACGGTTTAATAGGATTTGGTAAAGGTTTATTTAGAACACTCAATTCTCTTATAGTGCAGACGGAGTGTTCCAAAACTTACTAACTTTGGCTTAAAAAATCGTTAATATTCTTACTCTGTTTTACGAATATAACACAGAGTCAATTTGTGAATCAAAAACCTTGACGTAAACAGATGAAGATTTCACAATTATTTCCTAAATTGTTCCTTGATTTCGTAAAATTATAAATAAGTATGGTGTGTGTGGCTGGTTTCGAACGCCAGAGCCGTTCAATGGTTTTTGCGGGATACAAACAACCAAACGCACAAACATCCAAATGCATTTACAGTCAATAAATAGCACATCAGGCTATCACAAATGGCATTTTTTTTCAGTGAACTTTGAATTTAACTTTAAACAGTTTGAAGTTCAAAATCAGTTCAACGACAGTTTTGCATCGCCTGACATGCTGTTGATTGTAAAAAAAACGCATTATAATTTGAATTTTATGATGTTTGTTAAAAGTATACCTACTTACTTTATACCACGTATCTAGGCCATTTTTCCCAATATCAAACTGCGACCCTAATTACTGCAGATTTTTACGATCACGACATCATCAGGGTTTTATGATTATAGCTAGTACTGATAACATAAACATTTTCAAATTATGCCAAATGATGTCGTTTATCGTGAATCTTTACGTAACATTTTGTTGTATGATAGCTATATAAACCATATTATATTACAGTAGATTGAAGGAATAATCGCTAATATTCAAATATGCGTTCAATTTTTTTTTTTATCTTTGAAAATTGGATCGTAATGTGGAACTTGTTGTAATCAAGAAACTGAAAAATTATATATTGCTTTATTTTTTTTATATGATTCACACCACTTTCTGTGTTCTGTGATTTACACCTTGCTGCAGGAATGGTTCAAAGTTTTAACGACGAGTACCGAGGCCTTAGACAAATGCCTCACGCTAACTTTTCCGCAGTCATTCCGCAGAAAAAATGTATGGAAATGACATTAGCTTACGACAGCCTCACGCAATTTTTTTCCGCTAATGTCATCTCCATACATTTTTTCTGAGGAACGACTGCGGAAAAGTTAGCTTGTGGCATTTGTCTAGGGGGGCCGGGCCGTGCACCGCTAACGAACGCACTGTCTTAGTTTTGACGCTAACATTCAAAGATTGAAAAGATTGAAAAGAGAACATCTAATAAACAGATGTCAAAGGTAATCGAGTACTCGTAGATCATAGAAAGACCATCGTCGAAGTTTGAAGAACTGAAATGGACTGAACGATGCTAGTGGGGCGGAAAGTTCTTAGTGGCGGTTTCAACGAAACTAACGGCTTTATTAATAAAAATTTTACTCCTTGGATCATCCTCGGATTAGTTTCTCCGTGTTTTGTCTTATTTTGACATATGACAGCCGACATGTGCGGAAACAAGACAAAACACGGAGTAACTAATCCGAGGATGATCCAAAGAGTAAATTTTTTATTAATAAGGCCGTAAGTGTTGGGAGGCTCCCCATAAAAATAATGCCATGACCCATGTCACACTCATCTTTTAAATTTATTGATATTCTTTAAGTCGAAAATTCAAAAATGCGGTATTTGCTATTGCAGTTCCTGGAACTACACTGTTTATTTTGCAGTAAAGATGTAGGTACGAATGGCGGCTAATTTAACCACCGACACGTATAATAAGCGAGGAAATTGCGCCCAAAGCATTCACTCACTATCAACTCAGATAGTTTTATTGAAATCGTAATATCTTCTCGTACTGTAGAATGTGAGGCTATAGCACTGAATCATAGCAGCTTTGAAAATGTGTGGCAGGTGCGAACGTATTTGAAGTAATATTACATTTAGGAAGTGTAGGAAATTCCGTTGGCGGAAATGAAAGATGTCGCTCTCATGTTGCGTTACATGACCAACCCATTATCGCTACAGCTAGGTTACCACTCTTCAGATATTCATGTTTTTTTAGGTACGTCAGTAAGTAATGAAAGTTCATATTATGTAAAATGTTCAACTAACGGTTGTGTGATAAACAATATTTAGAAAGATATTGTGACAAAATATACTCTACATAGGAAACTATAAAAGAGCGTATTTTGTCACAACAAAATAATGAAAAATTTCAAATGTTAAAATATCTGCCCGACGTATCTAATAATCGTCAGAGCAGCCACATACATAACACCCCCATGCACATGCATATACATCCACACACCCACCCAAACACACACACACACACACACACACACACACACACACTCACTCACTCATGCACACATTATCCACAATAACATGCATTTTTCTATTATTAAAAAAAAGCTTCTACATTCTTTTTCTGTTTCAGTAGTAATTGTGTCACTCGTTGTATTCCATTATTAGTACTATTGTTTTTAAATGTATATTTTGGAACTTTGAATAATATCAGTTATTGATATGGGTTTAATTAAATAATTACGTCATCAGTAAAATGTTTTTAACTTTAAGATTGTAAACCAAATGAACTTATATGCTGTTAAGTTTACTTGATAAAGTTAATAAATATATTTCTGGGTCATCAAAAACATCTATACGAACCGTTATCCTTAGTAGATAAAACTCCAACATAGTACATCCCTGTCCCTGAACTGTTACTGACAAATTGGATGAGTACCCCCAAAGTGCAGGGAAGGGAGGGCAAGATGGAAGGTTTAACTTTATGTTGTAAAATAAAATATAACAACATTAAATCAAACTTTTCATTCAATCAGTTTTGAAAGAGATCTTACATGTTTACAAAATTAAGTAATTAAAATTAATTAAAACTGGGTATAAAATCCATTAGGACTAGGAAAAAAATTAAAAATTCTATCTTGCCCTAATCCTGAGGGCATAATGGAAAGCTTATACGGGCAAGATGGAATGCATAGGATATCCTACATTTTACAATTGACATATAAAAAAACAGCCATTTTCTATGTCTATACATCTCATGTGCCAGACAACAACATACCGGTGTACCCAGTCGTCTGTAGACGGTTCCACGTATAATTCTCCACACAATACACAAGACATCATCTTTTGAAGACTGCTCCGAATGTTGTAGTATATTCTCATCCTTTTTCTGACCTTTTCCCCCTCTTTCCTGTTCCGTTTCCTTTGCCATTTTCTTTTTTCTCGAAGGTTTTTATCTTGTTACTTTTATTATTTATTTATTTATATGATTGCTGTCATGTTGTACATTTTTGATGTCTTATATATAAGTTGATTCAAACATGAACCCTGCAAGGGCACAGCAACATTGGTAAGTTAAACTTAACATTTACATTTCAAAAATAATAAAAAGAAAAAAAACATAAAATAATGGGTGTGAGCAACATTAATAAATTAAAATTAAATTAAATTTTTTTTAAAAGTTAAATTCAAGTATAAGTATATAAGTCAATCTACAAATTTACAATCATGAAAAAATTTAATTTAATCTACAAAACAATTATTAAAAATTATACACATTCATAAAATTCTCAAAGTCAATCAAATGTCAATAAATAAGAAAAAAAAATTAAATAAAATCCAGCTTGATATTATAATGTCATGGTTAAAATAATATTACACGCTCTAAAATTACACACCACAAAAATGCGAAGAGGGGGGGAGCGACGGACATTAATTATAGCCTATCATTGAAAAACTCATTTAAAGAATAATAGGTGCCAAAGGATAATCTAGAAAGTCTTAAAATTTAGCACCGACTTCAATATAGAACTGTGATGTTATCTGTACCTATTCTTATGTTATTTTAAACTTTTCAGTGTTTTTGAAGTCAGTTTTTACGTTTTGTAAAATAATTTTTACTTTTATCTTTTTAGTAAATTGAGAAACCCTAATTTACCACAACCACTTAATTTATTTACTATTTATTAGTACCACTTAATTTATTTACTATTTATTATTACCACTAATTTTATTTACTATTTCTTATTTATTTACCACTTAATTTAATACGAGCTGGTATTAAGTTTTCGCTCGATTTTCATGAGATCCCATCATCAGATCCTGACTTTGGACCTAGTAATCATCCCAGGACTATACTCTATCGAATACAAAAAGAGTTTTGAAAATTGGTCCAGGATTGGCGGAGTAATCGCGTAACATACACACAAAAGACGTTGGACACATCTAAAAATTTAAGGGTTTTCCTCGATTTTTATGGGATCGCATTATCAGATTCTAATTTTGGTGACCTTGAGACCATCCTTGGAGTATACTCTACCAAATACAAAAATAATTTTGAAAATCGGTCCACAATTGGCGGCGTAATCGCGTAACATACACAAGAAAAAAGAAACATACGCATCGAATTGAGAACCTCCTCCTTTTTTGAAGTCGGTAATAGTACATTGTTACCCTAGGGGTGAAAGTAACTTATCTAGTCCCGAGACGGTGTTTGGCGCCCGAGCGTAGCGAGGGCACCAATAGTTCGAGGGACTAAATAAGTCTTTAACCCGAGGTAAACACTGTGCTTTGCATTACGAATACAAGGAAAGTTAAAATAAAACAATGAATTAGCTAAAACTCAACAACTTCTGCTTTACCCCGCTTTCTGTTATAAAATCAGGCGGTAACTCCATACCTGAATCAGATGAACTCATTGTGTTAATTATTAACACAATGTTATACAAATATAATTTACAATTAATACAAATCTCTGCTATACGGAAGTATTAACAAAACTCTATAAATGGAAAAAACAAATGAAGATCGCATTGCCGCTTTCCCGCTTATTTTGTTTTTTTTTTCTGTGGCCGGCCAATTATTCAGCCATTATTTTTCATTTTCATAATTTAAAAAATGGTAAATATTTTGCCCAAATCTATGTTATTTTAAAGAAATAGTTGAAAATAACTTATAATAAAGTCATTTAAAAATATATATTCTTTATATACTTAACATTATGTTATTTCAATTAACACCGTAATTGAGTGTAATTGTAATTTAACGAGCGGCTGTATAGAAAGTCGGAACATGGTTAAATAAAAATGTCAAAAAAGAACTAGCTTCTCTTTTAAAATTTGACAGCAGCTGTCAGTTGAAAGTGATTCTCCCTAGGGCTAAAAAGTATTACTTTCAACCCGCTCCTCAGGCAACTTCAGATCTACTTTCAGAGTATGAGTAATGAAAAAAAATATTAACAATTGTCGAATGTTAATTATGGTTTAAACATGACTAACTTTACAGTAGCACTGTTTTGTTTCTACTTCATTACAACTATTAACTATTTCAGGTCAACCAATAAACAATCCTTGTAAGCAATTGTATGGGACGAGATCTAAAATAATTTTCTTGAATAATAAATTTGTAGGTAGCCTAGCGTGAATTCTCCGAACAATGAACAAATGTAAACGTAAATTTAACACGTAATAACACGTAATAATTTCACTTTGAAACAAAAAAAGAACCGTATACAACATTAAAATCTGCCATCCGAAGCCATCTCGACCGTGACTAATAGGGCCACGTTATGGTACAGAACACTCGAGAGTAGAAAAAATACGCAGCAGCTGTTTCAATGAAAAATAACATGTCATTAATCATATAGTTGAAAGGAGCGAGCGACAACAGCGCGCGACAAATACCTTCCTGAGCGAGCCCCTGTTTGTATTCGCGCAAACGATGCGTCTAGAAATGCTGTCTGTGTTACGGGAAAATGATATGAAAGAAGGTATTTTACAAAAGAGTTCAAAAATAATAGTTGCATTTGATGCTTTGTAATGTAATGTTATTTCTCAACATCACCAGACAAAGTGATAGCACGTATACAGTCATCATTTGTTTTACATTCCACTACAATAACATGATTTAAAAGGAGTAGCGTTATTAAAACAATATGGAAAATAAGACAGTGTTTGTTAATCTGGAGGTAATATGAGAAAACGTCATTTAGGACATACCGTGGTGTCCTTATCGCTCTCGCGGAAAAATGTTATACTGTCTTTTTAACGTCCTCGGGTCGACATTATAAATCTATACAAATAAATAAAATTGAAGTGTCTGTTTGTAATGTCAAAATAACAAGTTTTTACTAAATGGGTATAAATGTATATCCGGTACAAATAACAAAAACACAATTTAAAAAGAATTTTGTCTGTCTGTCTGTTTGTTCCCGCTAATCTCCGGAACGGCTCGACCGATTTTGACGGGACTTTCACTAATAGATATCTAATTATATAAGGTGTACGGTTCGCCACCGTACATTTTACGGAATCAGCATTTTCTATAATTAAATTCATTTTGTATTGTCATTTCACTTACCTGTTAGCATCGTTAGCAAGTAGTCGTGCGACCAAGCGCACATATCAAGTTATACATTACCGCTGTTACCACGTGCAAATAAACATCGTTCTTAAATCAAGTTTTCTTCTTTTTTATAAAGTATCTATCAAATTGTTTGTGCAAGCAAGATCAAGGCACGAACATACTGGTCCTTCGAGCAGTGCTTTTGTGTAACTTTTGTACAGAGCGAATCGGTCCCTCGGCCTCCCACCAGCGGGTCTCACCGAAAGGATTGAGAAGGCGCACATCTGTGCTGAGGTCACAAAAGTATACAGCAACCAGCAAGTGCATTACAAGAATTTTTCAATCAAGTATCAAGCAAGTTTTCATCAAGCAAGCATCATCAATCAGACATCAAGCAAGCAGTACCTACTATCAAGAATTTGTAAGCATCTATATTTTTATAAATTTTTCAAGCATAATTTTCAAGATATAATCAATACCATACTTACCTTCATCATATTATTTTCTTAATAAAATGTCAACCGCTATGGAAAAAATATTGGCAACCCAGCAACAACTTATTGAAGCAATAGACCAGCTATTTTCTAATTTTAAAAAGGATGGTCGCGAAAGAAAAACAGCAGACTATATTAACAAGCGATTAAATACTCTAGAAAGCTATTGGCAAGAATTTCATAATAACCATATACAGCTATGGTCTTGCCGCGACAAGTCACATTTTTATTTCACCGATAAAGTGTACGAGAGCACCAAAGAAAAATATGAACAAATCAAGGCCGCTATTCAATCGTATGACCCAATATCTGAGAGTCGTCCTTCAACACCAATTCTGAAACCTGCAACACCAATAGGGAGACCTTCCTTCCCTATCTCGCAAGCCACTGTTTATTCTGAATCACGCGGTACAAGCAGCAAAACTGAGGAAATGCTCAAAAAACAAGCGAGCAATTTCAGAGCTTTCCAAAGAACAGTATCAAACATAAATCTTGACTCTATTCATGAGAAGTGGGAATTCGAGGATTTACTTCGAACTCTGCAATCACGTTGGGCGGCCGTGGACAACCTTCACTGGGATATTGACGGTGAGATTCAAGGTACGAATTTGGAGTATGAGCAAACATATTCATCATACGAACAAATATTTTATCAAACTAAACGCTCTATCAATAACAAGCTGTGGTCAGTCGCTCACCGTGAAAAATCCACCCCACAAATGGACATACCCGTTTTCAGTGGAAATTACCATCACTGGGTTTCATTCAAAGACCTCTTCACTGAAGCCATCCACAACAATCCATCACTTGCAAGCGCTCAAAAGATGCAGTTCTTGAAAAGTAAGATTCAAGGTGAAGCTGAGAGGCTTCTGCGGCATTTACCTATCAGCTCAGAAAATTATGATGTTTGTTGGCAAATCTTGAACAATCGCTATAACAACAAGAAAATAATTTTTACTGCATACATCAACAGCTTATTAAATATTCCTGTCGTGTCGCAAACTTCAGTTACACACATCAAACGTCTTCATGATCACGCCCTTGAAACTTTAAACGGCATAAAAAATCTCGGAGTTGATATCAGCACCTGGGATCCTTTGCTCGTTCATTTATTAGCTCAAAAATTAGACAACGAGTCATTCAATGACTATAATGAATCATTACAGCAGCCGCGAGAATTACCAACGCTAAAAGAGTTTTTGGGATTCCTAGAGACCAGGTTTACAACTTTAGAAGCATCTCGTAAAAACAAGAAACACAGCCTCAAAAATCAACTTCAACTCAAGCATCAAAATATCCCAATTTTAAGTATCAAGCATATTCAAACAACAACGTCAACAAACAAGCAGCAATGAAAAGTCTTCATCTAAGATGTATACTGTGTAACAATGAACACGGAATTTATTTCTGCCCAAAATTTATATCAATGTCTCCACAGCAAAAACGGAATACAGTATCAAAACTTCGCCTATGCCCAAACTGCTTATTTGATCATCATGGAATAAACTGTATCTCGCAGAAGCGCTGTCGTGAGTGTCAAGGTTTTCACAATACTATTCTACATGACGCATATTCGTATAACACAAACATAGCTCAACCAAGTACATCAAGAAACACGCAGAAAATGAATGCAACAGCAAGTACTAACTCGAATACTCAAAAACAAAGCAATGTGACTCATATTACTCAAGGGCGGGACCTGCCTGAAGTATTACTTGCAACGGCCATAGTCAAAGTTCAAGCAGCCAACGGTAACTACTATAACTTCCGAGTCATCCTCGATCAAGGCTCGCAGTCATCCATAATAACGGAAAGGGTTGCTCAGCTGTTGGCCTTGCCTAGGGTTAGCTGCAAAGGTGTTATCTCAGGCGTGGGGGCGAAAGAAAATAGCTGTAAAGGAGCTATGAACATAAACATCAAATCAAATACAAGTGATTTCTCTATAAACACTGAGGTTTTAATCATGAAAACACTCATAAGCAATCTACCAAGCTGCACTATATCAAGGCCGTCATGGGCATTCTTAGAACACATACAGCTAGCAGACCCTGAATTTTATAGAAGTCGCCCTGTGGACATGCTTTTGGGAGCTGATGTGTACTCAAATGTTATTTTGGATGGCATTTGCAAAGAAGGTCAACATGGGCCGATCGCTCAGCAGACGCGCTTTGGGTGGATATTAAGTGGAAGTACTACTTCAACTCTACAATGCAATGTTGTTCTTAATATGCAAGACTTACAAAAATTTTGGCAAGTAGAGGACATTTCGGAAGAGCCCACATTATCATTGGAAGATCAAACATGCATGGATATATATACAAGCTCTACAATTCGATGCTCAGATGGAAAATATCAAGTGAAGCTTCCCCTTAAATCAAACATTATTCAAGAATTAGGTGCATCGAAATGTAAAGCAGTGGCGCAGTTTACGCAATTAGAGCGAAAATTCAATAAGCAACACAAAATAGCAGACGATTACAAAGCATTTATTAATAATTACAAAGAAGCGGGACATATGAAGCTAGCGGAAAGTAAGAAGACACCAGAATATTTCATGCCACACCATTGTGTTCTGCGAGCTGAATCATCAACTTCAGCACTTCGCGTTGTTTTTAATGCATCGAGTAAGACCTCAACTGGAAAAAGTTTGAATGACCTTATGTACCGGGGCCCTAATTTACAACAAGACCTTCAAAAATTAATTCTTAAGTGGCGCCAATACAAATACGCATACACCGCAGATATTGAAAAAATGTTTCGGCAAATTTGGCTTAGTGAAGACCATCAAAAATTTCAAAAAATTGTATGGCGAGACAATCAATCACAAGAACTTCAAGACTATCCACTGACAACAGTTACCTACGGTACCAAGGCCGCGCCTTTTTTGGCAATGATGACATTAAAGCAACTCGCAAAAGACGAACAACAAAATTATACAGAGAGTGAAGCCATTAAAGTATTGCAAGATAATTTTTACACTGATGATCTAATTCATGGAAGTCATAGTGTCATGTCAGCAAAAACCCTTCAAAAAGATCTCATCAAATTACTGAAGTCAGGTGGTTTTAACCTCCGAAAATGGTCTTCGAATACGCCAGAATTACTTGAACGCAATAGTCAAAATGAAAACTTTGAATTTCAAGAGAGCGAATCCACAAAAACATTAGGGTTGAGATGGAACCCACAACAAGATATAATGACCTTTCAATCTAAAATAGACACTTCCCACATAACAATTACCAAGAGAATTCTTCTTTCCGAAATTTCGAAAATTTTCGACCCATTGGGCTGGCTTTCTCCATTAACTACCAAACTTAAATTATTGTTTCAAGCAACATGGCTCGCCGACATTAACTGGGATGATCATGTACCACAAAGCGTTCTTGAAAAGTGGCTGAAAATCAAAGACGATATCAAAAACATCGACAAAATAAAAATTCCAAGATGGATCAAAACTAAACTCAATGACAATATCGAGTTGCATGGTTTTTGCGATGCATCGATCAAAGCATGCGCTTGCGTCATATATTGCCGCATCACACAAGGAGACCAAAGTACAGTGGTTTTGGTCAGTGGCAAAACAAGGTTAATGCCAACAAGCAAAATCATCAGTTTACCTAGAAAGGAATTATGTGGCGCATTGTTATTAGCTAAGTTAATGAAGATCACGCTCGAATGTTTAAAAGTTTATCAAGTTACTGTTTATGGGTGGACTGATTCGACGGCTGTGTTGGGGTGGCTTCAAGGTGAACCAAACAAGTGGAAAACCTTCGTCGCTAACAGGGTCAAACAAGTGACTGAGATAATACCTGGACACAGCTGGCGCTACGTGAAGAGCCAGGAGAATCCCGCTGACTGCGCAAGTAGAGGCCTCACAGCTACTCAATTGATCAACCATCCTCTTTGGTGGCACGGGCCAAGTTGGTTATCATCATACAAAGACACTCCACTTAAAAATACTTTTCATACAATTGAAGAAATTAAAACTAGCAAGCAAACAATGACGACAGTATATACAGAAACAAGTAGCATAATAAGTGAACTTATAAATAAATACAGCTCCTACAACAAATTGGTCAAAGTCATATCATGGATTCGTCGATTTATTTTTAAAAGAAAATCAGTAGAACTTCCATCATATCTTACACTTCAAGAAATAAAAGATGCCAAGTTAACAATTATCAAACATGTTCAGCAAGAAGTATTTCATCAAGATATCGTAGATTTGAAGAAAAATAACAGCATCAGTTCGAAAAGCAAGTTACTAAACCTTTATCCCTATGTTGATTCGGAAGGTGTTCTCAGAGTTGGTGGAAGGCTGAGAAATGCGGAAGTGAGCACAGCAATGAAACACCCTATAATCCTACCTCACAGTCATCGTTTAACAGAACTGCTGATTGATGAAGCTCATTTACTTACCTTTCACGGTGGAGCTCGTCTGACGTCATCTTTTATAAGGCAGGGCCATTGGATTATTGGAGGCAAAAAAGCTGTAAAAAAGCGGTTACATCAGTGCACAAAATGCAAGATATATAGCGCCATCAAGCAACACCAGCTCATAGGGGATTTACCACCTTGCAGAAGCAACCCATTTCAACTGTCAGTTCGCAACAAGTGGAAAAAGGATCAAGAAAACTTAAAACTAAATGACATTGTTATAATACATGATGACAACTTACCTGCAGGAAGATGGGCGATAGGCCGCGTTGTAGATCTTCATCCCGGAACCGATGGCCATGTAAGAGTTCTTACTTTGAAAACTAAAAATGGATATATAAAACGCCCCATAGTCAAGTTATCACTCCTACCAACAAATAATAATTCTATATCAGATACCCAGCAAACAAGGAATCAACATTGTTCTCCCAACTCTGAAAACAAACGAAACCGCCGCATAAGAGCAAATGTTAGCATATACTCTATAGTGCTTGCAATGCTATATCTTTTAAGCATTTTTACAACATCGACTTGCTCCTTCACAAATACGCCACTGAAATCAAATCAAGGAATTTATTTTAAAAAAATAACAAACATGCAGTTAGTACAAGACCAATGGAAAATCGCCGTGTACTACAACATAGAACCGTATTGGCAAGGCATCACTACATTCGAAAAATATTTAAGTCATTTGCAAATAAGTTGTGACAAAATAAGGGAAAATATTCACTGTGACGGCATCATGGCCCAATTGAATCATAGTTTTTCGGAGCTGAAATACTACAATACAATTTTGCTGAGTCAACATTCTCAAACACATGCAAAACATCGTCGGCGGCGAGGCCTAGTAAATAGCATCGGTTATCTCGCCAATTCACTGTTTGGTGTTTTGGATGAACACTTCGCTCAACAGTACCAGAAGGACATCACTCTGATACGTGACAATCAACAACATCTGGCCTCGCTGTGGAAAAATCAAACATCCGTCGTAGAAGCTGAGTACAACTTGCTGAAACGAAACGAATTTGCCATGAATAAACAATACAAACTTATTAACAAACAGCTGCTAAAAATAGAAAACTCCATTAATGTATTAAACTCAGAGGTGACAAACATGTCCGAAGTTAATTATTTCACACTCGGTGTACTAACTGCAAGCAACATGGTTCATAGATTACAAACTATACAAGAGACAATACTGAACATGGTTACTGACGTCTATCATGGGAAATTCAACTTTCATCTATTGAGCCCTGAGCAGCTTCGGAATGAGCTTAACATTATCACAAATCATATATCTAAGGATTTGACATTGCCGATTGAAAACATTCACAACAATTTACGGGATATATATCATCTTTTAAATGTAAAAACAAGAGCAAGCGAAGTCTATTTATTATTTGAAATTCAAGTACCTTTGATAAGCAGAGATTCCTTTGAAATATTTCATCTTCATTCAGTACCGACAGCAAGTAAAGACAACAAGATGATAAGCATAGTGCCGATATCAGAGTATTTAGCAATAAGTTTAACAAAAGATGCATACATTATTTTGAAGCCGGAAGATCACCTCCCCAGTGGCTGCACCAGCTCAAGAGTTAACCAGCGTGCGGCTGTCTTCAATTCGCAACAGCGTGTCTGATAGTCCTCGTGATTGTAGAGATAATAATATCAATGTTCAATGTAGTTTAGACAAGTCTACTTCTCCTATTTGTACTCGCACATCTTTTACACCTAAGTAATCTCATCTCATCTTCATCTCGCGGCCCGGAATATGTACGGTTCGCCACCGTACATTTTACGGAATCAGCATTTTCTATAATTAAATTCATTTTGTATTGTCATTTCACTTACCTGTTAGCATCGTTAGCAAGTAGTCGTGCGACCAAGCGCACATATCAAGTTATACATTACCGCTGTTACCACGTGCAAATAAACATCGTTCTTAAATCAAGTTTTCTTCTTTTTTATAAAGTATCTATCAAATTGTTTGTGCAAGCAAGATCAAGGCACGAACATACTTTTTTTTTTTTTTTTTGATTTAAGAACGATGTTTATTTGCACGTGGTAACAGCGGTAATGTATAACTTGATATATGCGCTTGGTCGCACGACTACTTGCTAACGATGCTAAGAGGTAAGTGAAATGACAATACAAAATGAATTTAATTATAGAAAATGCTGATTCCGTAAAATGTACGGTGGCGAACCGTACATAAGGTATAACATAGACTATCAATATCTTTAAAGAAATTTTGCAAAATGTTACTATTCCACGCGGACGAAGTCGCGGGCACAGCTAGTTGTAAATAAGAAAATCGTCTGTCGCGCTATCATGCGCAATGAAATTTGGAATAGAGATAGCTTAAGCCCTGAGAGATTCTTGCATCAAAGGATTTTTTAAAGAGAAACCACAACTCGTGAACAGAAAAAACTATTTATTTACCGAAATAACATTGGTCGGGTTTTTGGGTAAAGCAAGAAGTATTTCATCAAGATATCGTAGATTTGAAGAAAAATAACAGCATCAGTTCGAAAAGCAAGTTACTAAACCTTTATCCCTATGTTGATTCGGAAGGTGTTCTCAGAGTTGGTGGAAGGCTGAGAAATGCGGAAGTGAGCACAGCAATGAAACACCCTATAATCCTACCTCACAGTCATCGTTTAACAGAACTGCTGATTGATGAAGCTCATTTACTTACCTTTCACGGTGGAGCTCGTCTGACGTCATCTTTTATAAGGCAGGGCCATTGGATTATTGGAGGCAAAAAAGCTGTAAAAAAGCGGTTACATCAGTGCACAAAATGCAAGATATATAGCGCCATCAAGCAACACCAGCTCATAGGGGATTTACCACCTTGCAGAAGCAACCCATTTCAACTGTCAGTTCGCAACAAGTGGAAAAAGGATCAAGAAAACTTAAAACTAAATGACATTGTTATAATACATGATGACAACTTACCTGCAGGAAGATGGGCGATAGGCCGCGTTGTAGATCTTCATCCCGGAACCGATGGCCATGTAAGAGTTCTTACTTTGAAAACTAAAAATGGATATATAAAACGCCCCATAGTCAAGTTATCACTCCTACCAACAAATAATAATTCTATATCAGATACCCAGCAAACAAGGAATCAACATTGTTCTCCCAACTCTGAAAACAAACGAAACCGCCGCATAAGAGCAAATGTTAGCATATACTCTATAGTGCTTGCAATGCTATATCTTTTAAGCATTTTTACAACATCGACTTGCTCCTTCACAAATACGCCACTGAAATCAAATCAAGGAATTTATTTTAAAAAAATAACAAACATGCAGTTAGTACAAGACCAATGGAAAATCGCCGTGTACTACAACATAGAACCGTATTGGCAAGGCATCACTACATTCGAAAAATATTTAAGTCATTTGCAAACAAGTTGTGACAAAATAAGGGAAAATATTCACTGTGACGGTATCATGGCCCAATTGAATCATAGTTTTTCGGAGCTGAAATACTACAATACAATTTTGCTGAGTCAACATTCTCAAACACATGCAAAACATCGTCGGCGGCGAGGCCTAGTAAATAGCATCGGTTATCTCGCCAATTCACTGTTTGGTGTTTTGGATGAACACTTCGCTCAACAGTACCAGAAGGACATCACTCTGATACGTGACAATCAACAACATCTGGCCTCGCTGTGGAAAAATCAAACATCCGTCGTAGAAGCTGAGTACAACTTGCTGAAACGAAACGAATTTGCCATGAATAAACAATACAAACTTATTAACAAACAGCTGCTAAAAATAGAAAACTCCATTAATGTATTAAACTCAGAGGTGACAAACATGTCCGAAGTTAATTATTTCACACTCGGTGTACTAACTGCAAGCAACATGGTTCATAGATTACAAACTATACAAGAGACAATACTGAACATGGTTACTGACGTCTATCATGGGAAATTCAACTTTCATCTATTGAGCCCTGAGCAGTTTCGGAATGAGCTTAACATTATCACAAATCATATATCTAAGGATTTGACATTGCCGATTGAAAACATTCACAACAATTTACGGGATATATATCATCTTTTAAATGTAAAAACAAGAGCAAGCGAAGTCTATTTATTATTTGAAATTCAAGTACCTTTGATAAGCAGAGATTCCTTTGAAATATTTCATCTTCATTCAGTACCGACAGCAAGTAAAGACAACAAGATGATAAGCATAGTGCCGATATCAGAGTATTTAGCAATATTTAGCAAGTTTAACAAAAGATGCATACATTATTTTGAAGCCGGAAGATCACCTCCCCAGTGGCTGCACCAGCTCAAGAGTTAACCAGCGTGCGGCTGTCTTCAATTCGCAACAGCGTGTCTGATAGTCCTCGTGATTGTAGAGATAATAATATCAATGTTCAATGTAGTTTAGACAAGTCTACTTCTCCTATTTGTACTCGCACATCTTTTACACCTAAGTAATATCATCTCATCTTCATCTCGCGGCCCGGAATATGTACGGTTCGCCACCGTACATTTTACGGAATCAGCATTTTCTATAATTAAATTCATTTTGTATTGTCATTTCACTTACCTGTTAGCATCGTTAGCAAGTAGTCGTGCGACCAAGCGCACATATCAAGTTATACATTACCGCTGTTACCACGTGCAAATAAACATCGTTCTTAAATCAAGTTTTCTTCTTTTTTATAAAGTATCTATCAAATTGTTTGTGCAAGCAAGATCAAGGCACGAACATACTTTTTTTTTTTTTTTTTTTTTTTGATTTAAGAACGATGTTTATTTGCACGTGGTAACAGCGGTAATGTATAACTTGATATATGCGCTTGGTCGCACGACTACTTGCTAACGATGCTAAGAGGTAAGTGAAATGACAATACAAAATGAATTTAATTATAGAAAATGCTGATTCCGTAAAATGTACGGTGGCGAACCGTACATAAGGTATAACATAGACTATCAATATCTTTAAAGAAATTTTGCAAAATGTTACTATTCCACGCGGACGAAGTCGCGGGCACAGCTAGTTGTAAATAAGAAAATCGTCTGTCGCGCTATCATGCGCAATGAAATTTGGAATAGAGATAGCTTAAGCCCTGAGAGATTCTTGCATCAAAGGATTTTTTAAAGAGAAACCACAACTCGTGAACAGAAAAAACTATTTATTTACCGAAATAACATTGGTCGGGTTTTTGGGTTCGGTAGAATGGTTTGTCCTGGTATTCGTGATCATATCCTCCTCAAAAAAGGGAACGCATTATATCACAGAACTCGTGACGAAACTGACTTCCATGCAGACAAATTGCGAGCTTCAGCTTATATCCTCAAATCGAAAAATATTCCACACTATTCATTAATTTAATATGTATTATTAACTAATTTCTTAATCAAATGGTTAAACAAATTTCTTACTCAATCTTAAGATGGAACTATGGTGGGGATCGAAAGGGTGTCAAAGAGATCGTGAGCTGAGCAGTACTCGTGGTGACAAGAATGCCGACTGGGTTTCCTCGCTGGATCACTATACCGACCTTTTGAGCGAGGAATGAGCCAGCTCTCTTGTCACCTGTGCAAGCAATGACTTTTGGGCCAACAACTTTGTTTTTTTTTTTGTGTTCCGGCCCCACGGCCCCATTATTACAAAAACAAGCGGCGCAAATATGTAATTTAAGTACAGAGCTTCATATACTTAGGTACATATGTTCATATAACGTATAATTGTATTTTAAGAGTCTATAAATTAAACCACTGAATTAAACGTATATGAATGTATTATTTTGACAACGATTGTCCCATACATATTTTTTACAAAGAGGTATAATATAAAAGTTATGTCACGACATATGATATGCGATCTATCTATTGTTATTTATTTACTTTTGAAACATAATTGATACACGTTTTAAACACAGAACCATCAGAGGAAATTTGTCATAGGGAGGGTCATTACTATATTCGTTTGTAAGAGTACCTCTATCTTTCTTATTCCTAATGCCAAGTAGTGGTGCTTGCATTGCTGTGTTCTTGTTCGAAGGTTTGACTTTGAAAGAGAAGGCAGTGAATTCAGCGAGTATTGTAACTTAACATCTTGCAATGTGCAAAATTTGCAAATTGCATATTGCAAGTGTATTGTGATCCATGTAAGAGTAATCCATAATAATGGCGACTTTAACCACTTACCATCAGATGGGCAGCTTGATTGTTTGCCAACTTAGATGAAATATACAAGTAAACATTTTGTAGTCTTTTTGTGCCTACATATTTATCAATAGAACTAGCTGTGCCCGCGAACTACGTTTCGCCATCAATATGCTTAACACAGTGTTTAGTTTTTCCTCCATTTTATTGTATAATGATTCAATGATTCAACTTTATTGTGCCTTTCTTGAGCAGCGGCCATTTCGAAATTAGGACAATTTTCGTAGGTTCGTAAAACTCTAGGTACTCTTCAGGGCCTTACATTTAATACCCATTACATTTAATACCCATATTGCTGGGTTTGAAAAGCAACTGTTATCCGCCCTTTTTGAGCTGCAGCCATGTTGAATTTACGTCAATACGTTTAAAGTGTACGTTCATAGTACTCTACTGATCAAGGCCTTTCATTTGATACCCATATTGCTGGGTTTGAAAATGAACTTTTATCCGTTATTTTTGAGCGGCGGCCGTAATTTTGTGCTATTTTCCTAGGTTCATAGTGCTCTACTCTTTAAGGCCTTTCATTTGATACCCATATTGCTAGGTTTGAAAACGCATTTATATCCACCCTTTTTTAAAGGTGGCCATGTTGAAATTATGGCAATTTTCCTAAGTTCATAATGCTCTACACTTTGAAGCTTTTCATTTGATACCCATATTGCTAGGTTTGGAAACGAACTTTTATCCACCTTTTTTGAGCAGCGGCTATGTTAAATTTATGTCCATGTTGCTAGGTTCATAGTACTCTACTCATTAAAGCTTTTCATTTGATACCAATATTGCTGGGTTTGAAAACAAACTTTTATCCTTTTTTTTGAGTGGCGGTCATGTTGAATTTAGGTCGATTTTCCTAGGTACCTAATGCTCTACTACTCCAAGGCCTTTCATTTGATACCCATATTGCTAGGTTTAGAAACGAATTCTTTTCCATCTTTTTTGAACGGCGGCCATGTTGAATTTATGTCAATGTCGCAAGGTTCATAGTGCTCTACTCATCAAGGCCTTTTATTTGATACCCATGTTGCTGGGTATGAAATCGAACTTTTATCCATTTTTTTGAGCGGTGGCCATGTTTAATTTAGGGGAATTTTCCTTAGTTTATAATGCTTTACTTTTTGAGGCCTTTCATTTGATACCCATATTGCTAGGTTTGGAAACGAAATTTTATCCACCTTTTTTGAGCGGCGGCCATGTTGAATTAATGTCAGTGTTGCTACGTTCATAGTGCTCTACTCATCAATGCCTTTCATTTGATACCCATGTTGCTGGGTTTGGAAACGAACTTTTATCCATTTTTTTGAGCGGCGGCCATGTAAAAATTATGGCAATTTTCCTAAGTTCATGATACCCATGTTGCTGGGTATGAAATCGAACTTTTATCCATTTTTTTGAGCGGCGGCCATGTTTAATTTAGGGGAATTTTCCTTAGTTTATAATGCTTTACTTTTTGAGGCCTTTCATTTCATACCCATATTGCTAGGTTTAGAAACGAACTTTTATCCACCTTTTTGGAGCAGCGGCTATGTTAAATTTATGTCTATGTTGCTAGGTTCATAGTGCTCTACTCATTAAAGCTTTTCATTTGATACCAATATTGCTGGGTTTGAAAACAAACTTTTATCCTTTTTTTTGAGCGGCGGTCATGTTGAATTTAGATCGATTTTCCTAGATACCTAATGCTCTACTCTTTAAGGCCTTTAATTTGATACCCATATTGCTAGGTTTAGAAACGAACTCTTATCCATCTTTTTTGAACGGCGGCCATGTTGAATTTATGTCAATGTCGCTAGGTTCATAGTGCTCTACTCATTAAGGCCTTTTATTTGATACCCATGTTGTTGGGTTTGAAAACGAACTTTTATCCATTTTTTTGAGCGACGGTCATGTTTAATTTGGGTCGATTTTCCTAGGTACCTAATGCTCTACTCTTCAAGGCCTTTCATTTGATACCCATATTGCTAGGTTTGGAAACGAACTTTTATCCACCTTTTTTGAGCGGCGGCCATGTTGAATTTATGTCAATGTTGCTATGTTCACAGTGCTCTACTCATTAAGGCCTTTCATCTGATATCCATATTGCTGGGTTTGGAAACGAACTTTTATTGGCAGTCATGTCGAATTAGGTAAACGTGGCTAGGTTCAATGTGTTCTACTCTTTAGGTCCTTGGTTCGATATCCATGTTCCTTAGGTGTATACAAAAAAAAATGTGATCCGTCATTTGAGATATTAGGATAAGAGTCCCGTACGCGTAACCCAGAATCATTGCAGTCAGATATTTTTTTTAATTATCAATATCAATCAATTACTTTTAATAGTTTTAAATGGATGAAAGAGTTTGATTCCTTAGTCATAATGTAAAAACATATAACACCTTTCAAAATACTTTTCAACATTTCAAAAATTGTACCGATTTTGAGAAAATTGGTCAAGAATTAAACCAATCTAAAAATGTTATATTTGTGACGTGATATTGTCATAAAAAATGCTTTATACATTGGTTGTATGCCTTGATTCTTTTGCCTTACCACCAGGGTAATACATAAGAAAAAGACAATTTAAACTTCCTAAACTTCTTGGTTTGCGAAATCCAGATGGGCACAGCCAATAACAGAAAAGATTAAGTTTTTCTTTGCACTATGTGACAGACTTGTCGAAATACTTTTACGTGCGCCATGTTGATTTTCTACATAAGCATTGTGCGGAAATTTTGGTCTCGCGCCCACTCATAACCAAAAATCTCATAACCAATACGTAAAGGTCCCACTCATAACTGCTGATGTGAGAAGACGAAACTCATAACCAACACAACTACACAATTATGTACAGTCGCTTTAATAATTATTAACAACATTAACAAAAAAGGGTGAATAATATTTTAAATCAAAGTAAAAAGCTTGGTATAAAAGAGGTGTAAAGAGGCATCTTACAGATCGGCAAGGTGAGGGTGGCTATTGCGGTCTCTCTCCCGCATTAAAATTAGACAGCACAAACAATACAGAAGACAAAATGAAATTTTTATTTAACAAAAAATTAAACCGACTTCAAAAACACCAAAAAGTTATAAAAATATAAGAATACAGAACATCGTAGTTTTATATTGAAGTGCGTGGCAAATTTTAACTAGTACTTTTTATATTTTTTAAGATTTTCCAGGTGATTATTGCTTGGCACCGACTATAATATAAAACTGTGATGTTGTTTGTATTCTTATATTATTTATGACTTTTTGGTGTTATTGAAGTCGGTTTTATTTTTTGTAAAAAAAATTTCAGAACCATAAAATACCAAACCTTATCCTAAATGTAACAAATACTTTTCTGAAAACCGCATCAAAATCGATTCAGCCAAACGCGAGATAATCGCGGACAAACATACATACAAACATACAGGTCAAACTGAGTTAAAACTTCTTTTTTAACCGACTTTGAAAAAGGAAGAGGTTCTATGTTCGACTGTATCTATTTTTTTAAGTCCGTTAAAAAGGATCTGCTAATTTCATAAATGAAATTTCTTCCAGCAGACCTGCGAAAAGAGAAATTGTCATATATTAGAATTTGCGTGTATAGCGGCTTAGAAGGCGATCAAATAGTAAAAAAATATATAAAATTAAATGTAAAAAAACCTTTTTAAACAAGCTTTTTAAACAAGCTTTTATCTAAATGCGCTAAAAAGAAAAAAATAACTTTTACACTAAAACTTTTACGTATAGTAAGGTAGTTATAGTATACAAAATTTCAGCTCAATCGGTTAAAGATATCTACTTCTAAATTGATTTTCAAGCTTTAGAAGTCCGCCATATTGGATTAATAGTGACGTCATATTATTTTTTGAGTTACTCTTAGCAAGACCATTTATTTGATACCCATATTGTAGGGATGCATTAAAAATAATTGGTCCGCCATCTTGGGTATGCCGCCATCTTGGATTTAGAATGACGTCACACAGTCAACCATGCATTGTCATCGAAACTGAATGTGTATACATTTCAGCTCAATCGGTTAAAGATATCTGCTTCAAAATTGAGTTGCAAGATTTCACCCGAACATACATACTTACATTGCAAGTTAAATAAAAGCTTGTACATAAAACCATACTATATAACATACTAAATAAAAAATATGAAGAAATACCTATTACACAAATAATATGAATATTATTAAATTTTTATATAAGTACTCATATCATAATTAAGACTTGGATAGATAGTATTCTCAAATGCGGCGCTTGAAAGAGTCGATGAGATATAGCTATCAGGACAAACTAATTCTCAATCACTTCTCAATATTGTTATTTTTGTTGAAGATGTCACGGAGAGAAACTATTTATGTATTCCTCGCACTAAGGTTTATTTAGTGCTTACCCGTGGTTCTACCGTTGGTACTACGGTTAGTATAGTACTACGGGTATTTTTTGTTGCCCGATCCCGGATTTGGTGACAATGAGACTAATTGAGAAGTATAAAAATAATTTTCCAAATCAGTTAATAAATGACAGAGTTATGAGGTAGCAAACGTAAAAAAAGAACATACAATGGAAATGATAAAGTCCCCCTTTTTGTGAAGTCGGTGAAAAAGTGAAATGACTCGCAATTGAAAGCTGCGTTAAAGTTGCTTTTAAAATAGTTTTATTAAAGCGTTCCTTAATTTCTTCAAAATAATATAAAAATTAAAACCAATAGTTACCCACATGGTGTTCTTTGATTGTCAAAGATAATAAGTAGTACTACAGGCAAAATTAATCACCCGTAGTACTACCGGACACGTGAGTAGTACCACGGGTAAGCACTGGATTTTTTGTGTATTGCGTCTTGAAATGACAGTTAAGACTGTGTTGCCGTTTGTACTGTAACTAAATATTTCTTTGTAGTATGAAATAATAAAAAAAAACAAAAAGTACCTAATTTAAAATTAGTATGCAAGTATATAAAAGTAAGCAAGCACTATTGGTCTCAAATGTACTTCAAAGTTTAGGTATTTGCTTTTTTTATGTTCGGTTATGAGTTACTCCTCTAAATTCAATATTTTATAAGTTTAAAAATTATTTCATAACCATGGTTATGAGTGGGTCCTCAAGTCAGTTATGAGTTGCTACATTTTATTCCAGTTATGAGTTTCTGGTTATGAGTGGGCGCGAGACCGAAATTTTATATGGTATTTTTTCACGAAAAATAAAACGTGAATTTAAACAAATGAAATTATGCCTAAATGTTCTTCCGGAAAATTCTAAGCATTGTGGTGTAAGCCATATCAAATTCTGTCCTGTAGTTTCGGAGATCTTTCCGGACAAACAGACAAACAAACAAACAAATATACAAACAAACAAACATTTTTTTTAAAAACGTTTCTATCGCGTTCTGCTAATGATTTTAAGGCGACCTGTGTATTGTTTTTCTTAATATTTCGCAATTACAGATTTTTGCACCCCTACGATTTTATTATATACATTAAATACGATTAAGATAATTAATACAGAATCGTATCTCTTCAACTCCATTGCACCCCATCAACGGATGATGGTATTTTGCGTCCACCATGTTGGATTTTGATATCGATGTTATTTTCGTAATCTACGACCCAAAAAACCATGAAAACGACAATAATGTCGATATCACATTTTACCACCCCTATTAGGGGGTGAATTTCAATAAAATACGAAACATGTTATCCATCGATTCTATTAACGAATGTTTATGCAAAATTTAAAGTAGATTGGACCAAGGAATCCAGTTGTCCCATACAAACTTTGCCCCCCTTTTTCACTCCCTTAGGGGTAGTATTTCGGAAAATCTTTTCTTAACGGATGCCTACGTTATACAAAGAACACACCCTCCAAGTTTCAAGTCTCAACGATCAGCGGTTTAGGCTGTGCGCTGATCCGTCAGTCAGTCAGTCATTCAGGACAAAGAATTTTATAGGTATAGATAACACAATACAGTCTAGTGACATTGCTTGATGCGGACTGAAGATAAAATGTCTCCATTAGTATCATTTCGAGTCTTCATTACTGTTGGCAGCACAGACAATACAACAGTATTGTCAGTAATGACAACTTTACTTTTATTGTATCTGCGTCTGTTTTCCGGTTCCCGGCTCTCTCGATTATGAACTGTCTCGAAGCTTGCACATTGTGAATAATAATTTTACATATCTGGTTGTATGGCATTTAACGTAACAAGTGAAGTCAAATTACTCGAAGATATATTGTCCTACAACTATGCGCGAGCTTATCTGAATCTTTTTCAAGTATAAGATCATTTTGTATTAAATACCTACTTGCAGCCTGTAGTCTTAAAATCTAAATGTATATAATTTTGATAGTCTCAAGTCTTGAGATAGTTTTTTTTAATCATATACTTACTAAAATAAAATGAAAATAAGGCACCTACACATAAAATTAGGTTTTGAATGTTGATCATTAAGTAGAAATAAGCGCCAAAAATGCTCTGCTGTAAAACTCTAATAGGATGCGATTTCCATTGAAGTGCAATAAGTATTGTCGCTGTAAATAGATCATCCGGTGCTGGAACGTGCATCGAAACTCCAAAGAGTATCGATTTTCTACGACTTCGACTTTCGCAATTAATTGCTTCAACTGCTTAGAATACAAAACACTTTTTATTCAGGCTCAATGTCCGATCCCTAGAGGCAACCAATCTAAATGTGACCCGACCCGAGTAGCGAATATTTGAGGCTATCATGTTATGTACTATATGTACAGTGACTGATTTTTAATTCGACGGAATTCTGACATTTCAGAAGTGTTGCCAACATTGAACAATTCTCACTAAGTAGGGAAAGCATTTTACCAAAATAAAAAATAAACTTTGCTTGAATTTAAGGTTTCAATTAGTAAAACTAAGACATAAAAAATTACTGACAATGTTAAAATGGTAATTAGGTTTTTTATTATCGTATTATTGAAGTTACAGTAATTATTAAGGAAATTATTTCTCTTCTACAGGAATCCCTAACCAATAATTCATAGGTTGCCAACCTTTCTTTAGGAAAACCTCTTTGTTTGCAAAATCTTCACTTCTTATAATCTTCAGGGCTAATATAAATACGATTTTCGTTTTACTTAATTAGATTTTTGTGTAGAATCATACGTAAAATACCATTGTTATTTGTGTTAATATATGTATATATCATTTTTTAATTTCAAACGATTGTTTTATACGAGTATGAGTATGCTCCACCTTGTTCTGTCCAGAAGTACATCATAACAGCTCATATACGTCCCCACCGAGGGGCTCAAGCCTACCCTAAGTTAGGGTGTTTACGCCTTAATCAACTACGCTGGCCCAGTGCGGATTGTCCGACTTCACATACATCTTTGAATTTATTCGCAAGTGTATGCAGTATCCATAAAAGTGGAAATTGTCTGTTTTGATCAAGACTAATACGACATAACACAAATAACGCGCTCATCACTTATGTTAGGTACAAATAAAAATATTTTAAATTTTGTTTGTCAATATAAGCCATGAAATTAATTTAAATTTCATTCTATCGCCAGAGTAGCTACATGCATCAATCTTGGCGCACTCATTATCTAGCACAGTGTTTCCAGTTCACCATCAATTAGCATGAAAATGCAATTAAAGAACAAGCTTCCAGGAGCTTAGTAAACTTCATTGTGCACGTTGCACAACTTGCTTCAACTAATGCATAAGCGAAGCAGCCGTGACCAATTAGACTTTATTGTTTAATTGAAATAATTAAGGGTGACTTGCACTCACTCAATACATTAACGCTTAAATGTGTTTAAAAATAATTTTGTCTTCGTCCTTTGTTTAAATTTACTTAAACATAATTATGAGCTCGTTGGCGATGGCATTGTGGTTCCAACGCTTTGGTTTCGATATTGAATACGAAGCAACCATCGTCATGGTTGGATCCTGGATGAGTGACCAAAACTTTGTGCTTTAGAACCCACGTTGGTACTGGTTGCTATTGCAACCGTTTCTACTCATCAATCCGCATTGAGCCAGCATGGTGGTGTGATGATCCTCATTGCTCGTGTGCTTTTGTAGAAGGGAAGGAAGTGATAAGTAGGGGGTGGTAAGTCGAGAGCTTATGTTGCGAAATCGCAGCAGAACTAAGGGAAATTTCGACGCGTATTTTATTATAAACTCTCGATAAGTTTTGATTGTATAAAATTTACCTATAATAATTTTATAAATACAGTTTTTTTTATTATTTGCCTTAATAATAGCTTGTTTCTTATAGAAAAAGTGATATTTTAAGAATGGTAAAATTCATAAAATTAGAACTATTTAAACCGTTTTCAATAAGGCAACTAAAACATTTCGCAAAAAGTAACCAGTAAAGATTATTGTAGAAGATTTGAGAATAAATGTTTACTGAATATATTTCATGTTTTGGTCATATTTTTTACATGACGAGTGCATGAATGAGTCCTTAAACGCGTGGAATGTAAATATGGGTATGTTTAAAGCCTTAAGGACATTAAAATAGCATATAGGTAAATAGTAAAATTTGTTATGGAAACTTCAAGTCCTACATTCTAAATTAACGTAAAATGTATTTCCTTCATTGCATTTTTTATAACTAAAACAAAATATTACTTCTCTGATAATTCTTGTAGAGCACCGATTATTACGAGACCGGGCCCTTAAGGAAATCGAAACAGTCGCAGTGATGACACTACGGCGCTTACTTCTGACGAGCGACCTCGTGCATAAGGTACGAGATGAGAGTGGCTGCCGTGCTGGCGCCCCACCCATAGAGGAATTATAGCTTCTATCGTCCGGTGGCTGATATTGCTTTGTTTTCCATAATATGATTTGCACTATTTTTAACCGACTCTAAAAAAGGAAGAGGTTATCAATTCGATGCGTATGTTGTTTATTTTTTGTATGTATGTTACGCGATTACGCCGCCAATTGTGGACCGATTTTTAAAATTATTGTTGTATGCTATAGAGGATACTCCTGGAGTGGTTCCAAGGTTACCAACGTCAGGATCTGATGATAGTGTACAATCTTTTATAGGTATGTCCAACGTGTTTTGTGTGTATAAAACGGGATTACTCCGCCAATTGTGGACCGATTTTCAAAATTCTTTTTGTATTCGAAAGAGTATACTTCCAGGGTGGTCTTATGGTCACCTAAGACAGAATCTTATGATGGTATCCCATAAAATCGAGGAAAAATTCTTGAATTTACTAGTTCAACGTATTTCATGTTTTTTCCGAAGCTATTCACGTACTAGCACGTTGGACACACCTTAAAATTTATGGTTTTTCCTCGATTTTTATGGGATCCCATCATTTGATCCTAAATTTGGTGACCTTAGGACCACCCCAGGAGTATACTCTATCGAATACAAAACAATTATGGCAAACAAAATTATTGCATTAAAAATTAGGGCAAACATTAGTAAGCCCCGGTAGCTGGCAGGTGGAAAAGCAAGTGCCTGGGCTCATCCTCTGTGCCAAGGTACGGACCCGCCGCACTCGTTATGCGTTGAGTCACTCTCCCTGATACCTTGCTCCGCCCGCAGCATACAGACGCAAGCATTGACATCCCACGGTGGAGCGTGTTCCTGCTATAATTATTTATGCAAGACTATTTACTACGTTATACACAAAAAATGACTTAATATTTGTTTTTCCTGGGTTTCTGTTGATCTGGACCGCGGGTTTGAAGGTGGAGGGAGCCGATTGGCTCCTAGTATACACGTTCTTCTTCAGTCAGCACAATCCAACCCAGGAAATATTATAGCATAGCGCTCTTCTCACGAAGCTACCATCATATGGAATCCCCGAGGGACTCTGCAAATGGATAGCCACCAGAATGTTCCTCGGATTTCGTTGCAAGAAAGGCGGTTACAACTTGTGTCTGAAGTCGAGGACTCTCTAGGGCGAGTCTCCGAATAGGGTGCAAAGAACTTAGATAAGTTCAACCCCATGAAGACACAAGTTCGCGCATTTACTGCGAAGTTACTCTTCGTATGTCCGATAGTATTGGGATCCTCGGTGAGGAAATTGTGAAGGCCTACCCCTTTACCGGCTTTGCGGATTTGGGTTATCAAAACAAGATCTCCAACTCTTGGTGGGTTGGTCTTATCTGACTACTTCACGCGTTTGTGCAAAATATGCAAATTCTCCAGATGCCAGCGGCGCCAAAAACTCAAAAGCAACTGGAGCAATTCAAATCGTGAAAGCCAACCGGAATTATCGTCCATGTATTAAAAGCGTGAAAGCCAACCGGAAATATTAGTGTCCTCTTTTTGTGTCTTTTTTGTTTCCCAGAATATTCATTATTGCAATCTGTCTGCAATATGTTTTGCTCGGTTTTGACGTCAATAAGTGCCTGTAAATTTGAATTGAATTTGAATCAAGCACAATAGTAATAAAAAAGCGAAAACTTATCAATATAGTTGTCTAAGTAGATGATAATTATATAAATAAGATACTGTTTGTTTTCCAAATAAAATTAAGTAAAAATATTTGGGTGGGGCGATAAGTGGTCTTCCAATTAAGGAATGGCCTGGTGTAAGGGGACTCCAAACCCAAAGCTGGCCTCCATATAGTGTCATCGACCGTATCATTGCATAATTCAGTCACAGGTGCTATTCCCTACGATAACATATTTCGTCAATGATTGTTACAAACTTATTATCGAAGGCAATTAAGAAATTGTTTGGGGCTTATTATTTTACTTATTTTTCATAGATTTCAATCAATACTTGCGAGAATCAAAATGATCAGAAAATATAGACCTTATGCAGCGATGACAACGTTAGAACAGGGAAAACAATGATAGCAGCGGGTAACAAAGCTTACGTCCATTATCTACATAAAACGGAGAACGTTTGTTTACAGCAGAAATATTATGAAGCGACGATGTTTTTGACAAAGTCATGCAATTCTAATTTCAACTTTATTTGTTTTAAGTACTGTATACGTTAATGAAAATATCAGTAATAAGTAAGTTGTTTATGTCACAAATCTTTCGTAAGAAAGTACATGGAAGTAGAAGGTATAATCATGAAAAGAAAAACGATAAGAAAACATCAAAAAACGTTTTACGTAATGTAAAACTGGGACCTTTTTCTAAAATTAAAGTTTAAAACCGTAGTTTTGAAGCTTCACTTTCTGATGTGATTGTATTTCATGGTCTAACCAATCTAGGAGTAACCAACACTCCCAGTGTTGGTAAGACCTAGGTGTGTATGGTTGTTAGGTTCCTAGATGTGATGGTTCCTAGGTAAACGCTAGATATTTAATATTCGAACTTAACCCAAAAGGTAATACTAAGTAGTTTTACCCGAGTAATCCTTACTTTGTTGAAACAATTGTCCGCCATCATGATGCATCACCAAAACAAAACGATATCAGCGCTTTTAGCGGTGAATAATGTAATTATTTTACTATATGATCACCAATTTTTGACCATATCATGAAGAAGTCATACGTAGCTGTTCATAACGTTAAACGTTTGCATATTCATTGACCAGGCCACTACACCACATCATGATGTGGCCAGACGGTATTGGTTATTTCATGAAATGGTCTGTCAGATCATGAAGTGGACTACTAAAACCCGCAACTGCTTAGATAGATTTAGGTCGTAGGAAGTTGCTACGTCATTAAAAATAATTTGCATTAGGTTACTAATAAACATTCCATTTTCGGAAGTTTGCCTACAAATTGTTACTATTTTCGAATTATGAGGCAAAGAAACAAAACAAAAAAATCTAGTAAGAACTTCCCGACGTCAAAGAAGGAAGAAAGTATATGGTTAGGTAATTATTCCATCTGCAGACGCCACGGGCGAGCCATTAGGTTTTTCTATTGCTTCCCCCTTTTACATTTTCCCGATTACTTTATTTGTATTTAAGCGTTCATGGGTTGTTTACTTTTCTCAGTTGGAAAATTAAGGCTTACTTCTTCGGTACTGAATTTTATCGAATTCAGAATTAAGAACGTAGTACATATTATGCAAGTAGCAAACCTTCTGTGGAACACAAATATAATTATCTCAATCAGTATAAAGAACAATGGTCTTCCGAAGTCATTTATGATGTTGTATGTTTTTTTATTTAATATTATATACACCACAGTCTCGTAGTTCGTGTCTATGTTATACTCGTACTTTGTTTTCTTTTAGATCTTATTTATTAGATATTATTTAAGTCCGACTCTACTTTTACATCTAGGGTGAGTTGCGCATCACCTAAAATATAACTATCCGACAGTCATGTTCTCACTATTACACACACACACACACACGCACATACATGCATATACATATACACTCATATATACAGACATTTGTATTACACACCTATTATATTTAATAATTTACATAAATTATAAATTTTTGTTGTTCTGCATTACATGGAATATATTTTTTTTATTAACTGCTTATACGCATTCTTAACTATTTACTTAACTATGTCTATATGTATGTAGCATTTAAAGAAATGTTGTATATGTATATCAAACGCGAGTAACTATTATAGATCCGTAGAATAATGGAAGCACGTCAAAACGCACAGTTGGATCCTAATACTCATGCGAGGGTTGAGCTTATCCAGCAACATATACTAATTGGAGATGCACAGTGAAACATCGCTGTCGTAACTTGGGCCATAATTCCCATTTTAGTCTCTAGCTCGACTGAGATGTGTCCTGACGTTGCTTCCTGAATGCGAAACTTACTGGGACCTGACTATATTTAATGCTTATAGCTCGGTAAAGTTATGCTGTATATCAGCCGGTTAAAATACTCGCTAGCGTGCGGAGTGGCGACCGCAAAAAATCGCAGATATTGGAGTTTATGGCAGATAAAAATGCTAATGTGCCGGCCGCGAACAGCGAAGCATGTGTATTGCATTTATACATACTTGGGGGCTTAGAACCATAAACAATGAAACCGAAGATTTCTCTGACATAAAATTATAATTCTTCTCTATCTTGATGAGATCAGAAAATAATCCGATCGTGATCTTATTTTTTTTTCTAATCTCATCTTCAGACGCTACAAATTAGTATTATTTTGATGTTCATATAATAAGTGTTTCTATCGAGCTTGCAATATGGGTATTAATGGAATTCATAGAGTTAGTTACGTTTTAAGGGTAGTGTTTTCTTTGTGAATTACAGAGAAATATTTACACAGCGGTTGTGGTGGTGAGCAAGAAGTACAAACAGAAGTTAATAAGTACTAATTTGTAGAAATCTCCAAATATAGAACGCAGGAGGATACTTACGGTAGTGGAAGCAACTTCAGTCAGATTGAATGAAACAGGACTGCGAAATATTTTTGCAAAAAGCAAATGTTTTACCTCACCTCTAAACAGACACTTCTCAAGCTTTCCAGTTCAATTCAATTTTTTCCTCAATTTTTGATTGTTAAACTGAAGTGAAGAATACGACCATGATACGACATATAAAAATAATTCTTAGATATTTCTTACCTATTTATATTTGTTTGTCAAATACGTGGTCGTCGCTATTTTTAATTCTGAGTTTTAAGTTTATCAGACTTCGAAAAAGGAGGTTTGTTCGGTTGATTTTTTTAATGTTTGTTACCTCATAACTCAGACATTTGTAGGCCGATTTTCAAAATTCTTTTTGTAATCGAAAGAGTACACTTCCGAGGTAGTCCCATTGTCACCATGTCATGATGAAATCTCAGGCAAATCGAGGGAAATCCTTAAATTTCAAAGGGACATCCAACGTGTTTCATATTTTTTTCTTAAGATATTCAGGTATTTGCGTCTGGTATATTACTGAGCTGATGATTGAAGATTTCTAGTAGATTAGGAGTTCGGGAATAATTCTTTACAAACTGTTTATAGCGAGAGAAGTTTTATTTTAAGTTATTCTGGTATTTACCTTGATTCAGATGCTAATACGCATGTATTTACTTAACTAAAAAGATTTTAAAAAATAACAAAAAATAAAACCGATTTCGAAAACACCAAAAAGTCATAAATAAAAATAATATAACACTACATACAACATCACAGTTTTATACTGAAGCCAGTTCGAAGTAATGATCACCTTGAAAGTCTTAAAAAATAAAAGAACAATTAATATAGTTACTTATACTTAAAATTTGGCAGCAACTGCAATATAAAACTGTGATATTGTATGTAGTGTTATATTATTATTATTTATGACTTTTTGGTGTTTTTGAAGTCGGTTTTATATATTTTTTTAAATTTTCATTATTTAAATTCCCAGTTAACATATCAAACAAAGGCCATGCAGCATTTGGCAATAGTTAATCTATCATTAACTGGTCGAAAGTTTTATGTATCTCCAACAATCAAAAATATGTAGGTAACAACTGTGACAAAGGCTGATAGACAATTGAATAAAGGTTGCATTATTGACTTTTGTTATCTTATTTTAATAACACTAATATGAATATCAAAATCGCTAATGATAAATATGCATTTACTTTGAGCTTTAAAATTCCCAGCTCACTTGCCGCTTTAATGGGCAACCGAGTAATCTCTTTGCTGTAACTTTGCCAACGTTGTTAAGCTTCTCCCGTTAAATTAATATTCAAGTGCAAAAAATGGATGTGAAAATGAGACGGAAGAAAAACTGAATCTCCACTTTATTTACAGCCATTAGCGATGCAAGGAGGCATGCAGTCGGTAAATACAAAGTAAAATATTATGTATAGAGTATAAAGGAGTATGTTCACAATGATTTGTTTACAAATGAAGAATATTACTGGAGGGAGACTCTGTACTAGGGTCGCCTACTTGTGTACATCCGAAGTAGCATGGCATTGCTGTGGTCCGGTTTCAAGGGTAACTTAATAGTTTCATAATTTTACCGCTTGGAAGTGTAAACAAGATGTGATTTGTATATTTTGTGACCTGTCGAAGGCTTTCGACTGCGTTAGTCACCAGACTCTTTTAAATAAACTCAAACATTATGGTGTCACCGAAAAAGCAATTAGCCTTATGGAGTCTTATTTGTCCAATAGAGTCCAGAAAGTTGTTATTAACAAAACTGAGTCTGTTGGTGTATATATAACTATGGGTGTGCCTCAAGGATCGATATTGGGACCTTTGCTTTTTTTAATTTACATTAATGATCTCCCACACTTCACGAACAATCTGTGCGATACAGTACTATTTGTAGATGATACTTCTTTAATATTTAAGGTTGACAGAGGAAATGAAAATACTGACGTTGTAAATAGTACTCTCTCTAAAGTATTGCATTGGTTCACAATTAATAACTTATCATTAAATTCAAATAAAACTAAATGTATAAAATTCTCATTGCCAAATGTAAGGAAAACGGATACCATTGTGGAAATGAATAATCAAATTATTGAATTCATTGACTATACCAAATTTTTGGGCATTACACTAGATTCACGTTTGCAATGGGACCCACATATCGAGTCCTTGGCAAACAGACTTAGTTCAGCGGCATATGCAGTAAAAAAAATAAGACAACTTACTAACATTGAAACGGCAAGATTGATTTACTTTAGTTATTTTCACAGTGTCATGTCGTATGGACTTCTACTGTGGGGATCGGCTGCTAGTATAGAAAGTATTTTCGTACTTCAAAAAAGAGCAGTTCGCGCTATTTATAATTTACGAACAAGGGATTCTCTAAGAGATTTATTTAGAGAAATTAATATATTGACCTTAGCAGGACAATACATTCATGAAAATTTGACTTATGTTTTATAAGAATTATAATACATTTGAAACCAATTTCCACGTTCACCAGTTAAACACAAGAAATAAAAATAAACTTGCCGTTCCAACATACAGACTCCAAAAAACTAGAGGCTCATTTATGGGGAAATGTATAACTTTTTACAACAAAGTTCCACATAGTGTAACCGACTTGCCTTTTCATAAGTTTAAAGCACATGTAAAAAAGACTCTAATGAGTAAAGGATATTATAAAGTTAACGATTATTTAAATGATGCCAATGCCTGGAGTGAATATGAAGTTATTATTCGTTATAATGTCAATAATCGTAGCTATAGCTACTATAGTGGTGTATAGCTACTGATTTAACAAATATTGTTGTCAGGAAAAGAACTGACACTGATTTTGAATCAGACCAAGTTATCGTATGTTTGGTAACAACATAATTTATTGTATTATGATTAGTGTATAAGTCTATAATTTATTTTTTTGACATTTAGGCATACCGATTGCATTTTTTTGACATTTTAATCATACCGATTGTATTTTTTGTAACTTTCAATGACTATGTAACAAAACCAAAATTGTAAATGGCGATTTAAGAGAGGAGATAAAAAATTTGGCCTTTCGAGTTTCTTGCCTGTTCTTCTCGAGAAGGCTCTCCCAATTTCCGAACAGGTGTGTAGGTATATTCAGGATGTATGCACATACAAGGTTAAATATGTTTCCTTTAAATTAGAATGTTTTGCTTTGTTTTGACGTCAATAAGTGCCTGTAAAGGCCTAAGTTGAATAAAGATTTTTGAATTTTGAATTTTTTAATAATTCGACCCCCCCTGCAAAGCGGCTGCACCCCCTACACCCACGCTCATACAAGCAAGCAAGCAAACAATCAAGCATACATACAAGATTGCTAGCATAGAAGGAAATAAGCATGCAAGCCAGCAAGCAAGCTTAATAAATTTTATATGGCAGTGAAATTACTGTGTACCGTGACTTACATCTCATGTCAGAAGTTGGCAACGTAGACTGTATGGTTGTTGTGGAGGTTGCAGATTTGCTGCGAATCTCCCAAGAGCCACACGTACTATAGGTAACTGCCTTCCATCAGGTGGGCAGTATGTTTGTTTGCCAGCTCAGTTGTATAAATAAAATGATAGTATTCAGATCATGATAATTAAAAACAGACAAAAATGGCGAAACAATAAGGGTTCCTTGTTGTTGTTTGCTAAGGAACCCTAAAAAAAACCACATTGACAATTTGACAAACAATAGGATCACTATTGTCATCTATTCATCTGGTCAAGCAACAACAACAGTGATGTTGAAAGCTGTAGCGACGTAGCCCGACTAATCTTCACTTCTAATGTTTGTGAAGACGCAAGCCCTCTGCTCGGGGAGCCATTACAACACAGAATAGATAATAGTAAGTCCAAATCGCGTATAACTATAGGCCTGTAGTGGGTAGCCACTACAGGCCTATAGTTATACGCGATTTGGATAATTTTTGATTCCAGGAACATTTAATTTTACATTTAATTTAAGGTGAAATTTTTAATTCCAGGAACCAATACAAAAAAAGTGTTACCAGAGTGAACGAGAGTGCGGCAACAGCATCAACGTACCGGCAGTTCGGTTGTGCCGTGAACTGTGTTCTGTGGGTTTTTTTTCGGGAACACCTCTCCGGCCATAGATAGGCGACTAAGTGCATGCGCAGGGCGCTGGGCACGCGTGAGTTGCTTGGCCTGGCCCGTAACGCAAGCAACAATACGAGTCTCCCTCTCCACCAGAGGCACAGCTAGTGTTCCTGCTACTGTAGCTGCTTCCACAGTCGTAGGGGTCGAGTGCAATGCAGGCGCTTAGTACCCAACCGTGTCGCCCATCAACCCCACTAGGACGGCGGAATTAGGCCATTGTAAGTCCTCCGTCGCCGGTCTACCCTCCGACGTCTCCTCGCACTAGCTAGGGGAATGTTCTGTGGGTTGTGCCAACTAGCTTAGTTAACTGTGTGAATATGGGTGGTTACCAATCATATGATCGAAATTTTTTTGACCGAATTTCATTTAATAGAAAACTTTTCGACTATTTGTTTCGTATTTTTTTAATTCGTCGAAATCTCGTTTGCCACTGTTTCAGTTGACCTATTTTCAATTCGTTTTTTTTCGTTACTCCGACGTTTCATTTGCTCGAAAACCTTTTCACCGAAGTTATGCTCCGCCGAACCAATATTTGTTCAAAGTATTATGTTGCCGGCTATTCATTACACCACTGTTTTATAACTCCTCAAAAAATTTGAGCACAGTGTAATGTATGTACGCATTTTACCTTGTCTGTGAGTCTGTCTGTGAGTTTATATAAACTTAGATTATTATATTATCACAGATTGTGTTGTATGACTGCTTGAGATCATTTAATGGTCACGTACCATTCTCAATGTGGATGTTTTTGGAGTTTGTTTATTTTACTTTCATTTATACACAAAGATGTCATCTGGTTGTGTGAGACCTTTTCGTAAAGAGTCAGCGGCTACGTGTAGAATGCACTATAATAAAATTAGTTGACAACCTAGGGATACGTTATTATTAAGAGTAGAGGTGTAATGTATGTCAGTCTATAACCTTGCATTATCTGTACTCGCCTTTTACCTTGTCTGTGAGTCTCTTCAATAAATATCGTTTAATAGAAAAGCCGTGTTATTATTTCTCCCGATATACTAAATATTACACGCAGTATTTCCGATCCCTAATCTATTCTGTTATTTTTAACATGCAAGCATGCAAGCAACATACAGTTTGATGTGTGTGGTCACAATGTCTAACCTAACCTAACCTACAGTGTTATCCTATAAGTTCTTTTCAGAGTGGGAGTTCCTTCCCTCGACCCCCCTCCTGCAAAGCGGCTGCACCCCCTACACCCACGCTCATGCAAGCAAGCAAGCAAGCAAACAATCAAGCATACATATAAGATTGCAGCATAGAAGGAAATAAGCTTGCAAGCCAACATGCAAGCAAGCATGCAGCATGCAAGCAAGCATGCAGCAAATACTAATAGTCATATCGCTGGCACATTCTTAATTTTATACTCGTATTAACGTAAGTAGATATTAACAGATTGATTGGGAATTAGCTTCTCTGGAATTTGTTGGAATCGGGCATAATATTATTAGGGATGGGAAGCCCACACTGCGTTCAACCAAGCTTGGTTGGTTAGTCAGTGGCTCGACAGTTAGCGAATTTTCAAGCCCGTCGGTTCCCGTGATATGTAACTTCGCAAAATTAGATTTTCAGCATTCCACAGAATGCAATAATTGCCATGACATACGAAACCAACTTGTGTGTTTCAGGCAGTTAAATTTAATTGGCTATTAGTTATACAATTATTAAATAAGTCATATTTTTGTAGTGGGATAAAAATTCTTTATTAATCTTTCGTTGTGAAAACTACTTGGCGAACGATACAAGATTAAGTAGGTATTTGAATTAGACTAATGGAGTTCCATGAATTAAGGCACTATATCGAAAATATCATCATAAATTTCATAGATCTTACAGATCTGTGAAATATGTGTTTCTTTATATCTTTAGCTAGACACGACAAGAACCGGAAACGCGATTTAAAGAATTTGTCTCTCATCTCTTTTTCTCATTTTTTTAAATTGCCTCTTAAAAATAAGAAACTTCAGGATTACTAGTAAACGGTACTAGGTATTCATCAAAAAGTTCCTTAAATAAGTAGACATCATCAGTATTCAGTATCGTACAGAAGCATTTTTTTCAGTAATGTTATTTTGTAATGATTTCTAATGTAATGCGGTGGGTTGATGCTTTGGCGCTGCTGAGCTTCGGCTCGTATGCGCGGCGGTGGATCCATTGGGGTTTGCCGTCGGGCAAGCCCTTTACCCCGCACTGAGCGGGACCGGGGGCCTGGTGCACTGGGCGTCGGGCCGCGCGGAAGAAAACCACGGTAAAAAGTCCCCCGGATTATGCCCCGGGAATTCCGCTCCATCTCCATCTTGGAGAGGGCGTGAGGAGCCCGCCATTGGTGGGCAGGCGCCGCCAACGAGTTTCTGGTTGCGTACAGACAGGTGCCCACGATCTCGTTCGGCAGCGGCGCGTCCTTTGGGCGTGGCTGCGCCAGGCGCCAAAGAGGGCATATCCGGGGGGTTTAGTGGGTAGTCGCTCGCTGCGGAGTCCCACATACCCTCGCCCCTGCGGGGGCTTGGAGCGCACGTAAACGCATCTCCTCGTAAAAAAAGTTGTTTTACAAAAGAGCCTGTATACTTATTCAGATTACGGGTCTAAATAATTACTATGGGTACGTAACGCCGATATAGTTGTTTTGAAGTGGGCCTAGCAAATCACTCTACTCCACCTGATGATAAGTCGAAGTGGAGTCCAAATGCGAAGATAGCTAGAGCAGGACAGAGAATACACGCTGTTCTAGCCCCCCCTAGCTTTTTACTTTTGCCGGATTTTATTTTTATTTTTATAATACCTGGATTATAATCCCCGTCACAGTGATTTTACATCATTTATTACATTACATATGTAACAACGTAAAGTCATACAGGACCGAATAAGTAAAATAATCTTCCAAAACTGCTCTATCGCTCAGAACATTTTTCTATACAAAATAATATTCACCCGTTATCGACTTATTAAAAAAGTTTCATCTTTAGTTTAATAAAAATCGCGATCTTATTGAGGATATTGCGGCGCTGGCACGCGTGGGATTCCTTTCAGTAACAACTATGTAGTTACTTTGAAACTCCTTCAGTAACAATAATACTTTTTGTTACGTTTTTTGTTGGTCGCTTGTTTATTGGTGTTATTGAAGTACAAAAAACACCTACCTACAAAGATTTTTAAATTAAAAAACATTTATATAACAGATTTATGGTAAATATCGCATAGTGTCTTTAGATAAGCGTATTAAATTTGTTGTCTGTAATTACCTATAGAACTGAGACTCAATAATCAAAACACTAATCTTAATGATACTTCTTACCCATTGATTTACTACATGTTCTTACCCCACCTGGCTGGATTTGGTAAGTATTTACTCCGAGGTAAAAATCAATCGAGCTATAGGTATGCAACCTAATGTTGAACGTGTTTTATAATTTATTGAGATTTGATAAACTTTGCGTCCACGACTTCGACTGCTTCGTGGGAATTCTATATTCTCTCACAGTACAAACAATCTTGTTTGATACTCAAACAAAAAAAAGCCTTTTCATCTCCTTAAGTGCGGAATTTATTGAAACCCCATAATCTCTGTTTCCTCATTTCTTATTACCTAATATCCCCGACAAAAATTTAATGATAAAAGCTTAAAAATAGGCAAAGAGTTTCACGCACGTTCAAACCCTGTTTTACAATTGTTGTTGCATGTAGAATTTCCAAAAAATCCTATCTTAGTGAATGTATTACGAGTATATTAAAATAATGAAGCATTAACATGAACTATTATAAGCTGTATCAGACAGTCAAAAATGCTTCAAAAACAATATTTCAAAATTTTCACTGTCCATAATTGACCTTTAATCAAATTTCAGTGTTGAAAGATACATGTCCTATAATAAGCAATGATAGAATTATTATTATCATCAATGAAATAAAATTTTGTTCTGAAATTGGAACATTTGAGAATAAAAAATACTTGCATGCCTAAAATTTATATTTTTATACTGAAATCGTAATTGGAACCTTCACATAGAGGGAGATTTACCATAATCCTCGAGGCCGGAATGTATTCGGCCTTATAAATACCACACACGAGCGTACAAGATGCGAAATATCTCACTCAGCTGAAGTTTAACATATAAATTGCTATCAATTTTTTTCTAAACTCATATTTGAGGGGCTGCTTGTGTGCGATAAGGCAAAGCGGTGGCTTTACTGCCTCGGCACCAGACTCATCTCCTTCGGAATGATAAAAAAGCGATTATGACAGTTCCTTTACTACGAATCCTAATCTGTGCACGCGCTTGATGCGCGGAAAGTTAATGCTTCGTATGTTGCGCTGTAAAACCTATCGCATTATTTAGTGATTTAGTGAATTATTTATTTAGCAACACGGGCTTAACCCACCTAGCTAACACAGTTTACATACAGAAGTAAAAACAACAATAAGAAATAAAAATAGATTATATACCTACTGACACAATATTTATAACCCTTTCGGACCTTGTACTCACTTTTGTGAGTATGATTTTTCAATTTTTTATATGCTTACGTGGGAACGGTATGCGAACGGGGACAAGCTCGCACGATTGTGAGGGTAGTCCTTTATGCCTACGAATTTTTTCGCGGCGATAAGTGACGACTCTGTGAGTCAGTGTGCGTCCAAGGCCGCGCGAGGTGCACGTGTCAAGGACCAGTTACCGTGGGGATCTAATTTTTCGATCGGTAAGCATTATTCGTCTTTGTTTTTGTTTTATTGTGTTTAGAATGAGTGGAAAATAGCCCATGAGATTAAAAATATTAGATTTCTGATTACGTTCAATGGATTCTGATGCCGCAAAAATGAAACTCACAAACGTGAGGGCTCGGTTTGAACTTTAAAATGTGTAAATATTTTCATACAAACAAGAAACTGTTTGTTAGCTTTGTTTTAGGTATTGTTTCGATGTTAAACCATCACTATGAGCAGAAAAAATCTAGTACTCGACGATGATGCTATTTTTGAAGCAATTAATGACTCGGACTTCGGTGACGACTCCGATGAAGACGAAAATTGGGTGCCTCCAGGGGAAGAGCCTGATAGCCTATCTGATGAAGACCAGGAGGAAGATGTTAGGGCTCCTGTTGTCGCAGCACCAGGTGCTAGCAATACCTGGACCAGACGGACATTTCGTGGAAAACAAATGCCATCAGTTACTTCAACTGTGGGAGAGGTATGCATTTTGTTTAATAATTTGGTTTTACATAACTCTATGTACTATCTTACGTTTTTTAACACATTTTTAGGTACTATCGCCTGCTGAATACTTTGAGAGGTATTTCACACAAGAAGTGTTCGAAAATCTCGCACTGAATACCAATATATACTACCAAACAACTAAGAACGAGGTTCTGAAACATCCGATCGCTGCAGCTGATATAAAGAAGTTCTTTGGTGTTAATGGTATCCTCGGCTGTGTGAAATATCCCAGGATCAAAATGGCGTGGCTTCAGCGATTCAGGTTGCCGTATATTACAGAGGCACTGACGAGGGATAGGTTCTTTCTGATTAGGACCAATTTACACATTGTAGACAAGGCAGATGTTCCAGCTCAAGAGAAAACTCAAAATCGGTTATGGCTTGTTCAGCCACTGATAGACACTGTTCGTAAGAGATGTTTAGAGTTGCCCAGGCATCATGGTACGTATTCAATTGACGAGCAGATGATTCCATTTCTTGGAAAATGCCCAGTCAAACAATTCGTTCCTGGAAAACCGAGGCCAGTAGGCCTGAAAAACTTTGTGATTACCTCGTCAAAAGGCTTGATACTCGATTTTGAAATATACCAAGGCAACACTACGCCATTCCCTGACACTACACTTGGTCTAGGTCCATCTGTTGTACTCCGATTGATATCTACATTACCTAAAGGTAGTTTTATATTTTTTGACCGGTATTTCACGACCATTCCCCTGATGGAGAAATTGATAGCTGAGCAAATTGATGGCACTGGGACTCTGATGTCAAACAGATTCAACGGATATTCATTTACGAAGGATTCACAATGGAGGCGAGGTGACTATGAAGAAGTAGTGAACGCAGAAAGAAACGTTTGCGTAGTTAAATGGAAAGACAGCAAATCTGTGTTGATGGCTTCCACGTGCCTCGGTGCTCAGCCTGTGGAGAATGTACAGCGGTGGGATAAATCAAATAAAAGCTATGTCACAGTCCCGTGCCCTAGTATTGTCAAAAAGTATAACGAGAACATGGGCGGAGTTGATGTAAGTGATCAAATGTTGGAAGCATACAGGTCTTGGCATAAAACACGGAAGTGGCCTCTGAAAGTATTCATGCATCTCTTCGATATATCACTCGTTAACGCATGGTATGAATACCGTAAAGCCTCACTGTCAAACAGAGAGAAACCCATGGATTTTTTAGATTTCAAGCTGACTGTGTCCGATTTTTTGCTTGGTGGTACAACTAGAAAGAGGCAACGTGATCCTACAGACGATTTAGCTGAGATGCCTGAAACATCTCATTACAAACCAGCTACGATTCCAACAATGGATAAAAGGCTCGATGGATACAATCACTGGCCAATATGTGACACAATAAAAGCGCCACGATGTTGTAGACTGAAGAGCTGCAGCAGTCGGTCTAAAGTTAGATGCACAAAGTGCAACGTTTATCTTTGTAATACTAAAGATAATCACTGCTTTTACGTTTTTCATAATGAAAAATAAGGAATTTTCATTATGAACAACGTAAAAGGGTTATAATTATTTTAAAAAATGTGATTAAAATGACGTCCTGAGATCGAAATGATTAAGACTGAGAAAATAGTTCCTAATAAGTCATAAATGTTAATTTTGTTGATTATATCTAAGGAAAAAGACTGATATAAATATATAATAGTTATAACTGTTCATTTTATGATCATTTTGACTGTTTTGGTGACGATTAAAGCTTAATTTTCTGAATTAAATGGTCTTATTTATCACAGCTCACAATTGTGAGTGTACCAAGACATGGCCGGATCCCTCACATTTGTGAGCGTCCTGAAAAAGCGATTTTCAGTATTCCTAGATTTTTTTCAGAAGCATATTCTTCTTTAGCGACCCCAAATTAGCCAGAAACAGCAACATTCGTTTTCAAATACCTTACTGTTTAGCGTCAGGTCTGAAAGGGATAAAATACATTGCGACTCATTTTCATAAAAAGACAAACATTTGAACTGGATTGTTAGCCAACTATCTGCAATTATATCACTACCAGATTGGTGGCGCAGGAGTGCATTGAGACCGGCATGCATTTGGTTAATAGAAGAGTTAATTATGTTAAATATTCAATGTAAGTAGGTATGCGGGTGTGTTAATAAATAAGTTTTCCATATACTTGTAATACGAATAATAAGTGAATTTAACATCATTGCTGAAAAGAGTTTGGATTTTTGAATAATATAACTTCTGGATGGATTGAAGATTTGATTGATGGATAGATATGAATGCAAGGAACAAGCGGAGTAGAGGATAGCTGGTATATTGATTTTATTTTTTAATGTCATTCCCAAAACTACTGCCCGCTTAATTCGGAGAATACTCCGAAGTTAATATCTAGTATTGTAACAGCATACTAAATATCCTATTCTGTCAAATTAATGTTATCAGGCTTATAGTTATAATATGCCTATATATTCAACCTACAAAAAAATTGAGTGCCGGCAAGGTAAACGCTGACCGAATAATATTTCATTAAATACCGATAGTATTTTAGTATTAACGTTTTTTCAATCTCAAAATATTTATTTATTTATTTTAGGGAAATTTACAGATCCATAAAATATACAAATAAACAGCACTAATAATTCACATGAATAAAACACAACTCCATGTAGCTTACAGCTTAGGCATAATTATATAAAGTTTATTATTAACACCTTAACAATCGAAGGTGGATCTCGCAGCATCAGCGGTGAACAATTTAAGAGCTAAAGTATTTGCTACTTCATTTTTTTTTACTTTTAAGGTGTTTGTGCAAAACAGGTCAAGGTCATCACACACTACACTATTAAAATTTCTAATTGCTCTTATTATAAAAGAATTCTGTCGAAAGTTAGTATCCGCAATGGGTTCATATAAAATTGGACGTGGTCTCAATGAGAAGGTTAGCTTTTAGACATAACTTAGACAACAGCTCTGCACAGTCTACAGAGTCATTGGCAATTTTGAAAATGTAAACAATGTCACTGATATTTCGCCTTACTTCTAGTGGCAGAAAATGATAACGTGTGATCATAATCAATTGAATAATGTCGAACCTTATAATCTACGTAGTTAAGAAATCCACACTGGCCTGCAAAAGTAAGTATCACACTTTTAAAACTGCAATAACCTTTAAAGTAGGCAAAATATATTTTCAAAATAAAAAGTATTAAAAAGACTAATGTATAAAAACTATAACTTCCGAGAAACCTGACGAAATGAGCTGAAAATGGTTTTTGTTTGAATCCTTTATCTTTTGTAGTTTAGGGAAAATTTTAATTTTAAAAGTGTAGTACTTACTTTTGAAGGTCAGTGTATTTTGGATTGCCTCAACATGAACTTCATACTGAGGATTCCAAACTTGGCATACTCTAGGTGACTCCTTACATAAGCGCAGCGTTTATAAAATTTTTAAAGGTTTAAGAAGACGAAAGTCTGAGCAAGTTCTCACTAAAAATCCAAGAATTTTATTCGCCTTCTTCACAATATTATCAACGTGTTGGTCAAACAATAACTTGCTGTCATGAATAACACCTAGATCTTTGATTTCATTTACTACCGAGATAGAACAGTTTTATTTGTACCTGGAATCAAAGATTGTCTCACGAGTAAAATAAATATGAAAACATTTAGACACATTTAAATCTAACTCATTCGCAGTCCAGTACAACTCAAACCTATTTAAATCATTTTACAAATCACTCATTTCAGATATATTAGTAACAGTTTTAGGAATCTTCATATCATCTGCGAATAATAGAATTTTAGAACTCGAAAAACAGGTACTCACATCATTAATAAATATTGTGAAGAGAAGCGGTCCCAAGCGAGACCCTTGAGGAACACCAGACGGAACATGACTCCATCTTGATATATACCCCTGAACAACGATAGCTTGGCTCCTGTTATCAATATAAGAAGAGAACCAGCGAAATAAGTCGCCATGTAGCTGCGGGTAAGCTGCAAGTTTGGCCATTAGTATACAGTGATTTATGCGATCGAAATATTTTCGATAATCTCTATAAATGACATCAACTTGAAGCGAGTTTTTCTTTATACCTGTTATATGTTTATAGTTTTGAAAGTTACGAGGTAGAGAAGTAGATCACCGCTAGTATACAACACCCAATTTACCATTTTTGTCATATTTTTGTGTTTTGGACCATCTGGTCAGAATTTTGTTGAAAAAAGGAAGAAATGTTCAAGCGAGTATTGAGCCACTGACGCTTTTTGTGTGCTAAAATATAATTGCGTTGAAAACAACGCAGATGAGGCTACAGGGGAATAATAGTAAATAAATAAAAATAATGATCTAATGTTACCACTGCGCGTTGGCCTATAAGTCGTAAGAGCTATATTTACTTCTGAATATCAGAACACACATATTATGCTCGCCTGTAAGACTTAGGTGTATGATTGATTTTATGGATTATTTGATAAAATGCAAAATTTTGTCACATTCTTGTAAATTAAACATGTAATATCAGTTACAATAGTACGAAACACATCAGAATATTAATTGTTAAAAACTATGATTCAATATTTAAAAAAGACTAATAAAAGACTTGTGATTTGTCTGTTTGAACTATCACACTCACTCATACACTATATGCTCATATTCGTTTACAAAGCACAGTAAAATGTATTAAGAATTTTAACGAAAATTAGTATGGGCGACGCGTACGTTACGTTCCATTGAATTGGGGCTAAATCTTGTTCGATGACGTAAAAGGCAAGCTGACATTTGTTCGTTATTCCCTGATCGCTTGATGAATGGGACGTGTCGCAAGGAAGCGTCGCGCGTAATACACTTTCTTTCACACAGGCCTTGAAGCAGCGCGCCGCGTAACGTCCGGAAGACATGGGTTCATTAAGATAAACGGGAGAATGATCGACTGACGCCATCGTGCGATGGAGAATAACCGCCGGAAACGGGGGCTTCTGGTATCATTCAGTTATTTGGTATTAACGCGTCAAGAAATTTCGCGCTCTCGAGTATTTTTGTTTATTCATGCATCGTAACGTATCTAGCTTAAGCGAGCATTTGTAGCCAAGCAGACGATTTTGTTTTACGAAACGATGTAAAATTATCATTAAACTTCATGAAACAAGACTTTCATAAGTGTATTAAAATATAATAAATGCATTACCTTAGTATCACGAGAAAGTCGGCTAAAAGTTTGAAATAGTATGAGGCGGCGCCTTCTGATAGAGTTGGAAGAGAAATCCCAGACACGGATTTATATTAGGATTGTTAGTCAAAGTACAAATGTAACTTTTTAATGGGTATTGCTTCTCGTAGTTACTGGAACGAGTTCGATGTGTTGTATTTTTTAATGCACTAGCTTTTCGCTTCACAGCTTCGCGTGCTTTATTTTCTGTTGTTGTTTGACGCTGTTTGAAATATTGTTTTTTTTTCAAAACGTTTTTAACCCCATGGACCTTTACGATATGAGATAATTTAGGTCTCAATATATTCCGTACAGCTTTTATCTTGGTCTGTATGAACGTTTTTAATTCAGTTTAATTTATTGTACTTAGAAAAAACTTTTAAGTCAAATATATAACACTAGCTGACCGTATGCAACTTTATTTGCATTATAACTAACTTTTCCCGTAGGACCACTTTTCCCGTCAGATTTTTCCCGTAGGAAAATTACCCTATGTCCTTCCTCTGGTCTCGAACTATACCTATACCAACATTCTTCAAAATCGGTTCAGTAGTTTCAAAGCCTATTCAATATAAACAAACAAACAATCAAATCTTTCCTCTTTTTAATATTAGTATAGAAGTATAGATAGGGTGATTTTCAGAATAAGAAAAAAAAATAAGAAGATAGATGGGACTACAACAAATCGTTCTAAGAATTCGTCATCAAATAAATCAGGTTGAACAATGATTCTTTGATAAAAAAATGGGGATTCTAAATATTGTTCAAACCGCTAGTACAGTAAGCTGTCATTCAAGCTTTACATATGCAATACGAAAACCACTATTACGAGCGACATAAGAACGGTCCAAAGGTCAAACAGTAAAGCCTGACAAGGAGCTTGCTTGCTGTACTGTGCATGAATAAAACCATTTTTTATTTTACAAATAATCATAAAATGCGTTTTTATCAATAATGTCGTTTGCTATGTCAAGTAAAATCTAGATTTAAGCAATTTAAATCGACCAGCTTGCCGGCTTAATCGACATTATGAAAGACGTTAACACTAGATTTTTAAAAAATCTAGTTTTTGTTCCTTAAGTTTGATTTTGGAGTGTTCCTGTAAGTGGCCCTTAGCAACAAACATATAAACAACTAAGATAAGCCTCATAATCTCCAAATTTTTGATGAAATGTAAACCATCACGATTTCTTGGAACTTGAGTTTGTATTAAAATAGAAGGTGAATAGAAGTTCTATGTCGCAGTTACATTTTATTTTGTATTGTCTGTTTTCAAGTTATCCTAAATTGTACGAGTAAGATACTTATCAATTTAACATTTATACTTATTGGTGTGACTTCTTGATGGAACTGAATGTTCATATTGAATAAAACCATGGTTTTCATGCACTTTTTTCCACTATTTATTTTACTGTTTGAATTTGCTATTTTGTACGACCGGTTTCGATTACCTACTTCATCTTCAGGTATAACTAATATTATAAAAATTATTAAATGCGTCGGTAGTTGAAAATAGCATCATGACAGACCATAGAGTAACACATAGACCAAGATACAGTATGTTAGCTTGATTCACACAATTGAAATTATTGTAAGTACAGAATAAAAATGTCAAAAATAATACATATTACTAAATCAAACAAGGGAGGATGCCCACTTTGGTATGGAGACTTGCCCCACTAGAAATTTCCATGAACAGAAACAACTCTAGGCTTATTGTAAACGCTTTTTGTACTTGAATAAAAATCAAGTATTGTTCTTTTAATTAAAGCTGCAGTTCCGTAGATATCCATAAAAATTGCTCCTAACCTAACCTATGCGACCTGTACAAATTGCAAGAAAGACGTAAAACTAGTTATGCTGAACTATCGATCATTAACAATCAATTATAATAATACTATCAATAAGCCTATTGATATCCAATATTATCAATAATAAGGAATAAAATGTGTATAGGTAACAGAAATCGCAAGCAACGATGCGACTTATTTTAGACGCGTTCCACCTAAGTACAGATTTGCGGAATTTTCAACATCATCTCGAGTCATTCGTTTTTGATAGGGAAAATGCTCTATGATTTTTGACCGTCATCGAGCAGCGTATGTTAACGTAATGCGCTACATTTAAAAATATAAAATATTTTGAATAAGATTCCGTTTGTGAAAAATAGCGTGGTTAAAAATTTTGACATTAATATTGTAAAAAGAAACGCAAAATATAAATTAATATTGATGTTAGCGCGCTTGGATTAATGGTGCGCTGCTTAGATGGAAAACGGGGTTTTATACTCTATGCGATCTATCAACCTTCTGTCATTAATTTATAAGGGTCTTGAATTTTCTACCAGTTTGGCCAATATATATGCTACACATGTCAAGCTATATACGCCGCATTGGTTCTCTATCGCGATCTTGTCCTTGTTGTTACATACAGTTTGTTTCAAAGTACCTATGCTGTAAAAAGCTGTCTTCTTCATGCAGTCTTTCTTGATGATGCGGCCTAATTTTAGTGAGATTGGGCCTAGGAACGGTATTTTTACCCATTTACTTGGTGGATCAGGGTGCGTTTCTTGGGATTCCGCTTTCGGAAGCAAAATGTTCTTTGTGATTGATCTTCTTTGTTTTCTAATAATGTTGCGTATCAATTTCTCTTTGTATCCATTATTTATTGCAATTTGGATAATTTTTTTCAGTTCTCTGTTGTAATTTTCTTTATTAAGAGGGATGTTTAATAGAATGTCATGATGCTATTTTCAACTACCGACGCATTTAATAATTTTTATAATATAAGTTATACCTGAAGATGAAGTAATCGAAACCGGTCGTACAAAATAGCAAATTCAAACAGTAAAATAAATAGTGGAAAAAAGTGCAAAAATACCATGGTTTTATTCAATATGAACTTATCAATATAATTAAGAGCTTTTTGTAAATTATATTGATTATTACTGTTTTAAGCTTAAATGACAAGCTCCGTTGCCCTATAGAAAATCGATTCTCTTCTTATTTATTAAATTCAAGATAACTACTGAGTGCAATTTTGTATAAACTCCGAAGTCGGGAATCGATGCAACGTCTGGTCGTTCTATGCTTTATACAGTTTTTACGCAAAGCAGCTTCAAGCAAAACTTAGTACTTATTCGTTAATTTGAGATTGAAATTCCAAAAATAAACTGTCAAGTTCAATTCTTTGTTCGGAACTTTCGTAAACAAGAGTAGGTTTGTAGAATACTAGTATATCTGTCAAACTATTTTCGGTCGAATGAATATTCGATTCAAAGAGAACCATGGGGGGAAAATTGCGAAATTTCGGTTTTCGTAAAAATAGAGTAGACCTCCTACGTATAGCATTCCAATACCTTGATAACGTTAACGTATACGTCCCGTGCGTGTGTGAGTTCAGATATTATTACTTAGTAATAAGCTGAATAATAACAAGACTAATAATGTGACATAGTTGGAATAGAACATTCGTAAGTAGGGCATGCAGAACCGGCTCTGGTTCCAATTTTTTTCAGTCCTGGTACTGATGGACGTTAGAAACGGGAATACTGGTATTATCGGTGCTGGAGAAACCCCCATAGAATACCTAGATTTTAGAATGAATGCATAAATAATAACATTTCATCGTAAGGCAAACTAGTTTAAAAAGAAGTTTGAAATAGGCTAGATGACTAAAAAAATTTTTTTGCTCATTCATATAATAAACAGAAAGAAAAAAACGGTTTTCGAATAACTATAAAAACAAGCAAGATATAAGGTATTAAAGATTTTTCTCCATCTCTTTCTAGCAAAACGGCAATTTACAAGGAGTTTATATGGCCGTACTCAACAATGACATCACGGTTGATGTCGGATCTCTCTGTCTAATCGCCTTTAATTAACAACTTAAAATGCTTGTATCTAATGTATTTCTATGCCGATTTTAATTTTAATTTCACAGGACTGCATCTTTTTCCACGGTATTTTAATATTTAATGACAAGACGTAAAAATTAGAATTAAGTCATCATCCTAATTACAAATTCAGTCAAGTAATTTTTTACTTTTCTTGATTTTATAGACAATAGGTAATATTAACATTTAAATGAAGAGCTTAATAGTAAAAGAGGACCACAAAGAACATTATGATTAAATAGTCGTTAAGCATTGATAAGTATCAAATATCAGGGAACTCAGAAAGTTTTGCGACGTAACCTGCGACGTTTACCTAAGTGTCAGCAAGCATACATACACCCAGCAATATACCTGCATTACTTCATCAAACTGTTGTTTACATACAACACAGTCAACACAGTTGTTTCCGCGTAAGATTCATACATCTTTAGATAGCCAGACACTGTACTCCGACACTATCGCACCTCGTTTATCAACGGACTGAATTGCATTGAGATCCTACTCCGCAATATATTAAGCTATTAAGATAACAAGCATTAATATAAAGTAATTGTGTATTACCTATTAGTATCACATGAACAGCAATTTCTCGAAACTCGACTCATGTTTTGTAATTGAAATTAATCATTAGTGACATTATACAGATAATTTAATTATAGTTATATTATGACGTATATAGAAAATGGATTATAATGTAAGATATAATTTTGATTGAAAATTATAAGCCAGTTATATATTTGTATTTTATGTGCAATTAAAAAAGTAAAATATAATTCGTTTATTACGTACATAAATTCGAATCCATTCTGGCGTTTTTGCGTTTTGGTTTCCGCGCAAAATAAAGGATAGAGTAATAGAGTGCTAAGTATGTTTTTCGTGTTATTTTTTCTAGAGGCAGTTAAGTATCGAAGCAATTGTCGGAAATAAACGTAGAGTCAAGTGTGGAAGTATTTCAATAAAAATTTCTTGATCATAGCTGACTCAGTAAGCCAGCTATTAAATTGTATCATAACAATCGCCAAATGTTTACAATCAGTAGGTAGGCATATAGAGGTAGGTATGCATAGAGTTGTTCAGCAAGATTTTGATAAAATGGAATTAGCGGTGCATGCTCAGTGATGCATTAACAAGATCTCAGCTTTCAAACAATCGAACGATCTATTTACTTGTTGTCGACACGTAAGCACTTGGGTTTCATAGCGATGTAAATCTGGAAATCTGTAAAGTGAACGAATGGAAATATCAGCTTTGTTTTTACTGCGTTAAAAGTCAAAACTGACGCAATGAAGATTGACTCTGATGTGCAATTATTTGTGAAATTTTTATTATTAATTTGTTATTATTATATGTGAAAATAGATGCTCCAGCTTGAGTAGAAAATTCTGGAGTGAAAACTAGGTAGTGATTTATAGATTAAAAATTCATTAGCTCTTTAATTTTTTTCCGGTTTGCAATAATAGTAGACTACCCAACAAGTGAAAAAGGTGAATTCTTTTCAAGGCACTGAGTTGTATCCCGAGAGGAGCGAAGGATTCTAGAATAGAATCCTGAGCGGATCAAGGGATTCACTCGTTCGGTCAACATTCTTAAGAAAAGTTTTTGTGATACATAAGGTAATAAGATTTTTCAATTCAATTGATTTTAAATCTTCGCGGTGGTGTGCTGTGCTTTATTGTTATCAGCTGATTAGTTATTTGTCGAATTACACGTCACGCTCTACTCAGCCACCCTGAGCGATGTCATAGAATAGATAATAGTACTACGTACAGAACGGCCACTCACCTCCTCGCACTCATTTCAAATACCTCACCCCACCCGGCACTTCGATGTAGTCATCACTGACACATAAACAAGGGCGCGCGCGATCGCTCGGGCATGGCGACACTTCACGTTCATCGAGTAGACGCGAGCGCCGGCCGATAACAGAGATAGCGCTATGCGGGTAAAAGAGAAGGCAGTTGCTGCACTTCTCGCGTCATTTCGATTGATAACCGCGCACTCAGCCCTACTAGATTCTACGCACACATTTGCGCGTGTACAAACGTCATTTACTTTAGTAGTAGTAATAGGTAATTGATTTGCGAACGTTGTATGGAGTGTCCGGGGTGTGGCGATGTGTAGAATGCCCATGGGCTCTCTATTTCTAGGCATAAAAATTATTGTCATAAAATCATATTCCATAATTTTGATTGTAATAATCGTCAAGACGCATAATAATCAGGAAGCAGAATAGTAATAAGCATAATATTGTGTGGCAGAAAATCATTTGTCATAAGTATTAAAACCCATAAACTCGAAACACAGAACAACTTGACGCATAATTTTACAAAGCATAATTAATGTTTAGCTTATTAATCACAACGAACAATACAATTACGCAGAATTTCTCTAGGCATAAAAGGCGCGCAAGCATGCAGCATTGTAAGGAAACATGCAGTATGCATGCAAGCAAGCATGCAACATGCAAGCATGCATGCAACATGCAAGCAAGTATGCAACATGCAAGCAAGTATGCACAGTGCAAGCAAGCATGTACCACGCAAGCAAGCATGCACCTTGCAAGCAAGCATGCACATGCATGGTTTCTGTCACGGCTCCAACGCTGCGGGGCTGCGGCGGTCCCACGCGAGCTTATCGTCACACATGGTTTTTGCTCACCACCGCAGCTTCGGATTGCTGGCCGGCTTCGTCGGCCATCCTCAGCCGCGGCGGCGAGCGTTAAAACCGCCTGCTCGGTTTTGAATTGCACTCTAGGGGTAGGACAAACAAGACTACGTGGAGTCGGTTTTGCAGCGATTCGTTTCTGTCACTAGTAGCATGAATGAATTACTTTGTCAAATAAAAAATCAATATATACTATGAAAAAAATATATGAAATGTTATTATAAAAAGTTTAGTAAAACAGAGAGTATACATTGTATCTAATGAACGTGATGATATCTCTTAAAATAAAATCATTTCTAATTATAAGAAATGCCCCAAAATATTAGGGATATCATTAACTATGACACTTAAAATTATGGCAAAACATTTTAGGACTACCAATATTATGTCAAAAGAAATTAGGGATTTCATTAATTATGCTTCATGAAATTATGCCTTTGGATAATTGTGCGTTATACAAATTATGCAAAGAAAAAAATATGTGACGTTAATGTTATGCTTTACGATTATTATGCTTAGTGATTTATGCCAAGCACCTTTATGACAAACAACATTATGCCAAATGAAAGGTCCCCATGCCCATGCTATGCAACGAAGATTTGAAATTGATTTATTTACATTGAAAAGTTATTGAAATTGATTTATTTACATCATTACAAACTACTTTCAAGGTGTGCGTAATTTGTGTTACACGCTGTATAAACAAGGTCTGGTATGTTTTTACATGATCTAGGTATATTAAAATAGCAAATAGCTGCGCCTTCTCGTTCTCAACTAATAATATTGTTTACTATTAATGTTGGACTTTGATTTTAACAAGTAAATCCAGACTTAGGACCAAAACTTCATTTTCTAATATTTATAGTTATAACATTTAGATAGTATTATATTCGGTCATATTCCGTTTCTTGACAAAACCCTTGGTTTTTGATTATTCATTCTCTTCAGCCAAGAGACGCTCACTGCTAGGTATAAGGCTCCCTTAAATTTCCTAGGGTCCTACGCTTCTAGCATCCAGCTGCTTCTAACGACCTTCACCACAAAGTAGGTTCTTGTGAGGAGCCTCCCAACGCTGCGTCTCCTGAAATGTGGTCGCTGCCCGAAAACCTTTCCGACACGACGCTTTCAGCCCTGCGAGTAATATGCCCAGCCCACTACCACTTAGGTTCCAAATTGCGAGAGCCTTGCCGGCAGTTAAGTTTTCGATCAAATTTTACTGTTAATCTCAGAAACATATAACAACATTAGAATGCTTACTGTTTTGCAGACATCGATATAAGTACAGATGATATACGTATATCATCCATACTTTCCAATCCGCACTGGGCCAGCGTGGTTGACTAAGGCCTAATCACCCTAACATAGGGTAGGCTCGAACCCCTCGGTGGGGACGTATATGAGCTGTGATGATGATGATCCATACTTTATGTCGATATACGTATATCATCCGTACTATATGTCGATGTCTGCAAAACAGTAAGCATTCTAATATTGTTATATGTTTCTGAGGTTAACAGTAAAATTTGATCGAAAACTTATCATATGTATTATACAGAATGTTACGACATTTACAAAACGAGGATTATTATCAAACCAAAGTGATTCTGTAATTTCTATTCCAAACTGCAACCGATTCATCATTTCAAATGGCACGGCGTTCAATAGAGTTGCGTAATACTAAATTTGAGCGGTTCTCTGTTGGAACGGCAACAGAAGGCAACCGAGTGATTGTGAAACTGCAAACAACGGCTACAACTGTTAAACTGAAGTGAGTTTGTACATACCTAGATTTAGATTGTAAATGCATTCAGTTAAATTGTTCTGTCGACGAGCTCCATCTCTACGAAACTTGGGAATTATGTTTTTTGGGACTTCCACACTCCGTCTTTATCTACATATAACTAGATTTCCGCCCGCAGTTTCGCCCGCGTCATTTTCGGTTTTCCGCAGAAATTCTATATTATCCTGTCGTAAAAATAATTCAAACTATGAAGCAGCTTCTAACAAGTCACATAAAAACTCGATAAGTAGTAGATTTACCGTAACATTCAAACAAACTTTCAACTCCTTTTAATTCACCTTTTTAGGGTGGAATTTTCAAAATGCTAAAAACACATGCTTGCTAATTCATAATTTAATCCCTCCCCACCTCCCTTAGGGTTTCAATTTCTAAACTGCTGGTCAAATTAAATATGCCTAGGTTTCAAAGCTTTGACTCGGTCACAGAAGATATAATAGTACTTCATAACTCGGTGATGATGATTTGAGACAAATAAATGTTGCTAATACTATAATAATGGTAATAAACTTGGCAGAGCCTTAGTGTTAAGAACATATTTATGAGTTTTAGCTCCAGCTAGCACTTGAACCCTCTAAGCTGAATAACTTTAAGTAAGAGCGGTTAGATGGAAGAGAAACTAACATAATTTCTTTTTAAGGAAGCAAGAAGTATTATTAGCTACAGACTGGACAACATATTAGATAAAGTATAATATACATGTAGTTAGTGTAATTAAATGTCATTTTATTTATATTTTGAAGAAAACTAGTCCCATAAACGCTCAAGTATCTTTATTTCTTAAAAAAATATTTCTAAATAAATCGTCGTTTTATTTTCATAGCAAGATCCAAAACATTTTTGTTTCAAACCAACAGTAATCCAATTTTATCATTATTTACTTCAAAATAAAATATAATTTAGTGTTAGCGGTGATTAAAGTTTTCACATACACATTCTGTTAAAACTCTTATAAAAAACTATCAAGTTAATTAATTTATATTCAAAAACTTGCACTTTTTTACCCTTTATTTAACTACCTCCATGGTCTAGTGGTTCGTCATGGGGGCAGAAGCTGTTTTGCTCGGTTTGGTTGGTGGTAGGGCTTCTGAGACCACCTGGTTGGCGACCACTGTCATATATAAGTTTGTCGGCATAATAACAATGTTAATAGCTTTCTTGTGATCCGATAGAAACAAACTATCAAATCTTTCATCTTTATAATATTAGTATACGAGTAGATTGGAGTCGAAAGCTGATAAACATGCATCTAGCAGTGGTGTGACAGGCACTGAAGTAAAGCTATCAAGTCTACATTTGACCGAAAATTATTGTCCGACGTCTTTATTACTAATTACTTATATGTACTATTTGCTATATTTTTAGAGCACCGAAATATCATTTGTCACAAATATCATTTTACTAAACTACGATTTACAAAATATTTTTTTTACTTATCACTGAAGTCTCTTTTGAACTTTTTTTCAATTGCCAGATGATTTATTTGTCATACTTTCACTTCACCATAACATCATTATTATCAAAAATTATTAGGTTAATAGTTAGTTGGTTAGATTACGGAGGTTATTAGTTAGACATTGTAAGCACACATGAAACTGCATGTTGCTTGCATGTTGCATGCTTGCTAACCTGCATGAGTGGGGATGCACGCGGCGCAGCCCCCTCTCTCTGGGGAGTCGGGGCTCTGCATGTTAGCAATCTTGCATGTATGCGTGCTTGTATGAGCGGGGTGCAGGGGCTGCAGCCGTTTGCAGGGGGATTTGGGGCTGTAACCCCTCTCAAGGAAAGGTTGTGTTAGGTTAGTCATTGTGGTCCCAGAGGGTGCGTTCGGGGACTGGCTAGTCCGATCCCGAGCGTGCCTCCACCGGGGGCGGAGAGGTACCAGAGGGTGGTTTAGCCGGGTATGGGGTCTCTACCCGAGTTCTACGGCATATCCAAGGGACAGTTTTGTCAGCTTCAATTTCCTGGAGTCGTAAAGAGACTCCCTCGCTTTAAAAAAAGGTTTGTCATTGTGACCACACACAGCATTTTGCAGCCTGCATGCTGGCTTGCATGTTTAAAATAACAACATAGATTAGGGATTGGAAAAAGTGTGCTCAAAGGGTATTGTTCAATTTTGACTATTCGTGAACAAGTTAGTTCCTAAAAAAATTTTTACAGTTAAGTATAATTAAATGTAATAAAAATATTTTTCAGATCTTCATCGACGGAAAGTAAACATCAAAAATAATAAATTTTATTTTTAATTGAGTAGTACTATTGATAAAAGCGATAATATCAATTTCTGTGTTGCTTTCTCGATAAATATGCAATAAAAAATCATTAATTGCTAATAAAAAATCGATACCGAGCTGACTTTAAAAATTAATTCCTATAAGACATTTGTATAAAGAATTTTTTTGTAAAATCGTTTATTTATTCACCTTTGATCAAACCTAATCACACAAAACAATTGTAAAATGTGTAGCTTATTTATGCAATTATGAAAATCGAAATCAATGTTATGTTTTAAATCGATCGATCTGAAATTGATTTTTTTACTATGACAGCACCATTCATTCTACGCAGATGCCTTAAAAAAGAATCATTAGCTTTGCCTTTTTATACAGTGTCATACAGTATGGTGAATGTTATTTTTCGACTAATTTTTTTTACTGTGAACCCGATTTGCTTTCATAATGGACTCCGAACCAGCTTCTTTTATTGACCCTGGCGCTACTTTGGATACCGAACCTGCTTCTGATGTTGATCCTGCTCCTCAGTATCAGTACCCCAAGCATACATAAAAATATGTAATTGATGAAAACAATGGTTGGTGATACAATTTGGAATCATATTTAAGTATATTTTTTCATTACTAATAATATCATTTTAGACTAATATACGATTAAAATCACAAACATTAGCAACTTTTTACTGGAATATGACGTTTGTCTATTTAGGCATATCACTAGATTTTCCCGCGATTATATTGCTTTAATTATTTTTAACCTTCCTATACTCGCGCATTGGTCACTTTGGTACTTAAATAATACTTAAGTGAGCTTCAATAATATAATATTACGTATAAATTATAATTATATAGACGTAAATTAGGAGTTTAGGAAAAATTTTAATGACAAATGGTTATAGGTAGTAATAGTAGGTACTTAAGTAAAGGTTATGGTTTGTTGTAAGTATTATTTAAACATTTATTAATAAAAATCTATGTTCTGGACTTAAATATATCATTTAACATAAAAATTACCTTGTTGCTTTCAGTCCTTTGATCACTGCGCTCGTAAAAACGAGATTTGATGCAAAATATGCTGACATAATAAATGCATCTATTTTCGGTAGATTATCCGATTGTGCTTTGACAAAACCAGTTTCTGTCATCGTCCTAGATTGATTCCAAATATATATACACAAGTAATCACACAGAAATACAGTTTTAAACAATTTTTCTCACAAACACTACTAACACATGAATATCGACGCCGATAAATCCATTGAGGCATTGACGTGAATGACCACTGACGTCACATTCCGTTTCGACCAATGGTGGCGCGTTTTGTAAGTTTGAATTTCTCTCCCATAATTTTCAGTTTTTATATAATATTTTTTGGGTTTAAATAACAACTAAATAAAAAAATACCTTTTAAGTATAATGTAAAAGACAATAAAGAATCTAGAAAAAAATATTTGATACAAATTTAAATTTTATGCATATTCCCTATTACTTAGGTGGTAATTTTCATCATAAGCACTGTCACATTATCATTATCACTATAACTATGGTTAATTATAATGAAAACCATAAAATACAAAAAAAGTTATTTTCAAGCACGAACAATCAAACACGTCACGCAATAATTTTTTCTTAAGTGAAGCTTAAAAAATTATAAAAACATAATATGAATTATAATATTAAAAGTATGAAATTAGTCTACCCATCGATTTACCTACAATACAATAAGAAAAGCTGCTGGACCCGGACGCAGGACGAATGTAAATTTGTTAAAACAATAAAATATTATCAAAGAAATTTCTTTTATTTTTCAACTTCGTGGTATATCTACTTTTATAACACCAATTATTTACTATACACAACTGTTGAAATAAATCTCAAATAGTCAACAGCTTATTGACCCTAAATAAAAAATAAAAAAGCTGAAGTACCTGGACATTTACTCACGTTTTTTAAGTTTGTCAATAATACACTGAATAGAATTCTAAAAAGACTGTATTGATGCCACAAAACACATTTCACTAAGCACTCGTTGGCGTTACTCAGCCTCTTAATTAACACAAGCAACAAGATATTACAATTTTGAAATACATAATGACATTGGCGTGGGCGTTCGCGGCAAAGTTTTAGCTATGCTAAATTTTCATACGAATCTTTTGTTCCAAATTTAAAACACTCTGAGTTTCATACAACATTATATCCCTCGAGATATAATGTCTTGTTTTACGTTGAAGTCAAGGGGGTTATAATTGAACACTGTCGAGCAGGTGGTATGAAAAAATCCTTTGTTCGCATAAGGACAGATTCTCAAAAAGACAAAAGTACATGTAAGTAGAAAGAAAAAACAAAGATTTTTTTCGGATAGTAGGCATTTAACTGGAAATTTTCTATACATATGGAAATTTTTGAAATCGCGTTTTAGTCTTAAATTAAATCTTTTACTTCTAAAAAGAAAATTACAAATAAAAAAAAACAAATTTATCAAAAAAATAACGCTATAACCCAGGATCGTACCACTGCCACACAGATTTAAAGTCGAAAATATAACGCATAGATCAATCCTGACCTATATAAAGTAGTGAAATTAAAGATCTCATGTTTTTGTCTAGTGCGACATTTGTGATAGATGGACGGAAAAATTTGAGGCGATGTAAAAAAAGTGTCACTTTAAAAATATTTTAATAATTACAAGTTTATACGAGGACATGTTCGGAAGCGCATTCAAATATACAAAATAGATTTTTTAGAGCACATACGAGCACAACATACAACAACATACTCGTACAACATATTTTACTTTTATTTAAAATAAATTTAAGTTTTAATTAGAAATTCAGTAAAAAGTACTTAGGCAATATGATATTAATCTATGTATTACGTTAAAAGTACATAATGCTACAGGGAATAAACGGAAATTCATTATTATTAGGGGTACGGAATTTTCATAATTTTAAACAATTGCCAATAGATGCGAAATATATAGATTTGTGTGTTTTTTGTGAAAAAACCATTCAATGAAATATTTTTATGTGAAAATCTAACATTTGCTTCACAAACATGAAGACATTGAATAAAGAAATGCTGAAAACAGCAAATGACTAAAGTCTTAATAAACTCTCTCTCCACATGATAATTTCATTTGATACAAGTCAATTATTTTGCCCATCTGTATCTGCAATCATAACTATTCGTACCTTAAACCCGAACATATTGCTGAAAAACAAACATCCCCAATTTCTACTGTGTGAGGGTGGGTGCAACTGTACCATTTCTGTCTTTTTGAGAATCTCTCCATATGAGAATCTGTCCTTATGCGAATAAAGGGAAAAGTTTTTAAAATCCCTTCTTAGTGTGCGTCCGCATTTTGAATTAAAGTCGTTTCTCTCCAAATTTCACGTTTTCACCATTAGCGGTTACGGCTGTGCGTGCGTCTGTATATGGGAACTTCTCCTTTTATGTATATATTTTAATACTTATTTATATATAGATTAAATCTAAAACATTGTCGTTTGCTTTCAAAATGACTTTTTGATACTAAACTAGGTTACCAAACTCAATTAAGGCGTTGTGTAGACGCGGAAGACAGTTTCAAATCCATTTTCCTGATGAAATTTAATATCCTGATTCACGGAGCTTCGGTTTCCAGCTTGAATAGGAGAAGGCAGACGTGCGCGAATGAGGCAGTCCCAGCGGCATAAAAGAGTGACAGCTTCGCTTGCTTGTTATATTTTTCTGTAACAATTTTTCTTCTCTTTCGACTGAAACTGTGTCGCAATAATTGGGAGAACGTCAAAGGACCTTTGTTCAAAATGTGTAAAATATTAATGACGATAAGCTATAGATACAACGCAGTGCTCCGTGGTATATTAAACGTCAACGTATAAATAGGTATTGTATCAGGAAATATTTGTGACGTCACAAAGCTTTTGTAGGATGACTCAGTGCCTAATTTACAACTAAAATTAAAAGAAAGGTACAAAAATAAGTTAAGTTTTTATTGAAAAGAAAGATAATGATAATGTGCCTAGATGTTTACTAAAAGCAAAAAATAATCAGGAGATCTACTCTGTTTCTCCGAAATGAACTTTCGTCAACGAACGAAGATCAAACGAAATTTCGCAGGTGTCTACGTACTCTATTTCATTTTCGAATACGCACAATAATTTCGTTTCCATAGACAACTTTCGTGAACGAATGAGGAACGAATGGAATGAAAACATTGCCGTAAAGTGGGGTGAATGGAGTGAAAAAGTAGGTTTCCGGGGACAATAGAGTGAAACAAAATATGAGGAACGAATGGAGTGAGACCACAGTTTAACAATACCACGGAATATATAATAGTACTAAAATAACATTGTTAAACTGTGGTGAGACCATTGCCGTAAAATGGGGTGGATAGGGTAAAGGGTTCCCGGGGTCAATAGAGTGAAACGAAAACTTTTCTTTTCGATATATGCGATTTTCTCGTTAATTTGTTAGAAAATAGTAAATTCATTATGCATAATCTCACATTTTTTTCGTAATTACTATTTTAAAATCCCAATTTCTTGGAATTTGAGTTTGTACAAAATAGAAGGTGAATAGAAGTTCAATTTAAGTGGTTGAGCAATGTTTTCGGGTTGTTTTTTTATGGTCCTCTATCGCGCATGTGCTTATCAGTAACTACCTATATTTTGAGCTTTTATGTAAATAATATTGATGATTACCGATTTTAGCTTAAAATAACAAGTTCCGTTACCCCGTAGAAAATCGATACTCTTCTTATTTATCAAGTTCAATTCTCAAAAAATATTCAACTGAGTGCAATTTTGTATACAATCCCAAGTCGGCAATCGACACTAAATTTAAATTATTTCTTATTTAACGTCGGGTCTTTCTACGCTTACGCTCCTCACGCAAAGTAGCTTCAGGGAAAAGTATTTCAACAGCAATTTCACATTAACTTACTTAAAACTCACAATTACGAATATCAAAAGATAACACTGTTGTGTTCGTTAATTTGAGGTTAAAATTCCGAAAAATAAACTGTCAAATTCAATTCTTCGTTTCGAACTTTCGTGAATTAGAGTAGGTTTAAAGAATATATCTGTCAAACCTTTTTTCGGTCGAACGAATATTCGAATCGAAGAGAACCGTCGTAGGAAACATGTCGAATTTCTTTCGAAATTTCGTTTATCGTAAAAATAGAGTAGACCCCAGGTCCTACTAGGCACCGGTCATCACATCACGCTCCTCAATAATCAAGAGCATCAGACACAATAATAAAATTTTGGGACGTAGCGTAACCTGAGTAAAGTGTAAATAGCATTTATAATAAAATGGGCTATTTAATTTATTCTCAGGTTACGCTACGTCCCACGATTTTATTTTTGCAGTCAGATCAAAAGGCAAGATTAATATTTTTTTTGCTTTAATAGAGGCTCATTTATATAATAAACAGAAAGAAAAAATCGGTTATCGTCTTTCTAAGTCGATTTCAATTCTAATTTCACAGGATTGCATCTTTTGCTACGGTATTTTAATATTTTATGACGAGACGTAAAAATTTAAATTCAGTCATCATCCCAATTGGTCAACAGATAGAGGGTTAAATTTTATAATTATTTAATATGACCCAAATAGGGCGAGCTAAATAAAACTGTTTGAAAGAACTGATTCCTTAAACAGTTCCTCGATTACAGAAAAACTTAGGAAAAGTTCTAAAATGATGCATACATTTTATAATGTGCACTTTAAATATACGGGGTAGGTATACCTTACGCAGTTTCAGCTAGCCAGTCCTGGGTGGCCTAAGTGGTAACAATGTCAACATGTTATGTTGAATACGCAGATTCTAATACTGCCCGAAGGTAAATTTTACTTGTATTAATTATTTATATGTACAACTATAAAAATTTCCTCCTCTTCAATATTTTCGCTACTTGTATACCTAATGTTCATTCTTTAAATATTACAAAAAAATCATTTTCAATCATTTTCATCCAAAAAATAATGCGGATACTGTGCAGGTCCATGATGCTATGCTCAATGTAAATAATAAGTACAAACGTGCGAATAAAATGAAACTTTGGACAAGCGCCGGACTTACAACGGCACTGAGCACATTTTAATTTTCCGGCTTCCGAACATAAAAAACTGTCATTACGCACAAAAACGTGACCTATGAAAATGCAATTTTATTATACTTGTATTATCTTTATGGTTTTGCTTTTATTGTTTATTGTAAGGGAAAAGGACTTGGGGGTATTGAAATGGGTGCGAGATTTTACCGCACTTAAGTCTGGTAATGAAACAAAAAGGAGCAAAGTTAGGTATAGAACTACCGTTTCTTTGATTCCAATTTATGATATTTTATATTTCGATCACCGAAATACTTACTTGAAATTGGATTAATTTTTATAGCAAATCGCAAACTTACTTATGTTATTTACTAAACTTTCTAGTCTAGTTTAAATAATATTGTAGCTTGATTTTGTTCAACTCAGTTTCTAAGTGCACCTTATTCTGAAGACTTAAATGTAAAGCGTTTTTGCAATATCTCATTTTCTTAATCTGCTAATCGTGCAATTGCAAAGACATTAACATAATTTTAAAACTCGTCATTGAAATCTTGTATAGTGGCAATATGAATAGGTTCGCCAGTTTTCGTTTAATGTCTCACGTGCCCATGTTACCCTGTGAAACTGTTACGATGAACACATACATTATTGCATAAAAAATAGAACCGACTTCAAAAACACTGAAAACTTAAAAATAATCTTCTTCTATATTGAAGTCGGCGCCAAACGATGATCTCCTAGAAAGTGTTAAAATTTGTCACCGACTTCAATATAGAAGAAGATTATTTATAAGTTTTCAGTGTTTTTGAAGTCGGTTCTATTTTATGTAAAAAAAAAATATTTTTACCTTTTTAGTGAATGAAATCTTTTTAGTGAAAGAAACCCTAATTTAATACCAGCTCACCCTCGGTGAGCTGGTATTAAATTAGTGTTTTCCTCGATTTTCTATGGGATCCCATCATCCGATCCTGACTTTGGTGACCATGAGACCACCCTTGCAGTATACTCTATCAAATACAAAAAGAATTTTGGAAACCGGTTTTAAAATGAAGGAGTTATGAGGTAACAAACATTAAAAAAAATACAACCGAATTGATAACCTCCTCCTTTTTTGAAGTCGGTTAGAAAGTATATTTGATTGCTCGGTAATAAAGTTCAAATTTTAATATAGCCAGCATTCCATTTTGTTTACCTACTATTATAATTTTTTGTCATAGACAGGCAATCGATGATTAAAATTATTGTCATCGAGGTGTCTATCAATGCCATCATCGTTGTCTTGTTTCTTTGGTAAAAATTGTGAATTATGGTGCGGCTACATTACTTCGTAAATTCATATCCCGTTATTGTTATATTTAACCATAAAATGATAATAATAATATGTCATAAATTCATACATCTAGACCTAAACTGGCATTTCGCAAGCGCGATAATTAGCGATTAAACGAACTTACCTGAAGTGAAGTTCTATCATAATTATACTTGTTGCTTCGTCCGAAGAGATTAGGTAATAATTGTAGTAACACGTATCATGTCGCCTTTCATCCACTAAGTTAAAAGTAGGTATTCACACTTTTTTTTTGATGGTGCTACACAAACCTTCCTAGAGACACCAACCATATAATCGCTCATTTAGTTGAAAGTCCCGCAAAACCTATATACCTATTTCACTTTAAAGGGGGCATATTGGGAGGGAGGGACCTAATCTCTTCGGACGAAGCAACTCGTATAATTATGATAGAACTTCACTTCAGGTAAGTTCGTTTAATCACTAATTATACATTCGTTGCTTCGTCCTTTGAGATTAGGTAATAATTGTAGATTTTGAAAGCACGTGAAATATTAAAACCAAATAATAATTAAAATATACCTATTATGATATTCATTCTGTAACAAAAAAAATCAAATCTATAAAGGAATCAACGCAACAAACAAATACATTGTCTTTGTTTATTGCGTTGATTGATATGGTTGGTGGTTGTTTGGTATACAACCAACCATACTGTACTGCTGGGCAGGATGATGTGAGGTGTCCCAACAGTCAAGCGAAACGTCGAATTTTACAATTTGTCTTATGTTGAAAATGAAGCAATTCATTTTTAATAATATTTCTTTTATCCTGTGTTTAGTGTTAGAGCTTGGTGGCGCATTGGCGCGTGCGCTCAGCGAACGATTGCTAAGGTTAAGCAACGTTCGCTGTGGTCAGCCCTAGGATGGGTGACCAAAATAAGAACATCTCAAGCTCTTCCGTGCTTCGGAAGGCACGTTAAACAGTGGGTCCTGCGCCTGATCTCGCCCCGGTCGTGTCGGTTAACCGTCCCATCGGACTAGGCGAGTGAAGGAACAGAGAGTGCACTTGCGTTTGCGCAGTCACTTGTGCACTATAATATCTCCTGCGCAGATGGCTAGTCTCTGTGGAGATTGGCCGCCGTGACCGAATATCGGTTAGGAGGACATTATTAGTGTTAGGAATCATACAACTCTTTTTTTTTAAACGTCGCTTCACACTAGGATTTTCTCCTGTGTCGTGGGTGCAGTTACAAACATAGAATATCACATGCACATACGCCGAGTCCGGAACAAATTTCTGTAGGCCATACAAAATATTTGTCCCATACGGGAATCGAACCCGCGACCCGTTGCGCAGTAGGCGATCACTCGATCTCTGCGCTAACCGTGTCGTTCAATGTTGATAATAAATCGAAAGGACTAAAATATTTTTAGTTTCAGCAATATTTGCTAGACATTTTTGGTAATCCCTAGCAATGACACAAATATAATCGAAGAAAATGGTACACATATGGCCTAAGGATCGAAGTAAGTACATCACCGCCTTAAGCAACTTTGTTAATACAAATGGTGCGGTGTTAAGGCCAAAGGGAAGAAAGAACGTTAAATTCGTATAGTTTATCTTCAGATATAAACCCTAAATATTTTTTATGAGCTGGGTGGATTGAAATTAAAAAAGAGGCATCTTTTAAATCTAGTGTGGCCATGAAACTGTTTTTTGAAACTAATTTCATTGTAATTCTGTAATCTTCAATTTTAAAATGCCCTGCTGTTATGCATTTATTCATAGGTTTTAAGTCTTAAAAAAATATGTTTAATAATAAAATAGCTGGACAAGAACTGTTTATTTCACTTGGTTGACAAGGTGAAATAGCTCTTGAATCAATCAATTCAGTAATGGCCACTCTATATTGTAAAGATTCAGAAGCTGACAAGGTTGGCAGTTTAGGTTCCCATAATTTATGAATAGGTCTGGAAAAAGGGATCTTATAACCCTTTATCCATGATAATATAACCGGGTCATCAGTTAAGAGTTGCCAATTATCGCAAAAATTACATTAACGACCTGCTGAACATACCGAGCGACGTGGGCCTAGGTGCTGCTGCGAGCGCGGCGGCGGTCGCGGCAGCTGCTGTTGTCGTGGCGGGCGCGGTGCCTGCGGCGGGGCCAGCTCCGTTCTCCGCGGTGCTCCCACCTGCCTGGACCTCGGGAGCGGAGGCTTCTGGTTTAAAGGACGATTTAAAGGTTGCTTTGGTTTTGTCGCCGCAAGCGTTTACTTGGTTGATGAAGTAATCTTTATCTCAGCACCAGACTTCGATATCGCCTTTGCGGCTTTGAGAGTGTCGGCAAATTTTTTCCCAAATAGAAAACTGGCAATTTCAGCATTGTACAGTTGCTCCTACTGCTGAGCAAATAAAAAAGCGTCTTGTTTTTTGACTCGGTATGTTGTGCATCGCACATTAAACGGTTGGCCTCGATTAACAGTTTTTAGACTCACTGGTCTTTATGTTCTAAAGAAAATAATGTGGTCCGAGTGTCACCAATGCAAGATATAGCAACTGCCTGCTGTATTTGTTTATTTTCTAATTCTTTATCTTTCTTAACAAGCATTTCCGATAAGGCTACCTTTATCTCGGGGTTCAACTTTGGTGTGTTTATTTTTATACAGTTCTTGGGAACTGTGTTTTTCTAGAAGTTCCTTTCTATTTTACATAGTTAAACCCGTAGTCGCAATATGTTCTAGTCGCGGAGCTAAATTTTGATGAATATCAGGGCCCAGTTTTTTTTTGGAGGGTGTTTCACCCAAAAGACTTAAAATCTCTTCATCCAATTCAACACGAACTGCTTCACTGCTCACATGTGCAGGTAGTTCGGTAGAATTTAAAGGCTGTAAAGCTGTTGTTGCAGTTGCAGCCATACTCGTAGAAGTGGATGGATCTGAATTGATCTCTTCTACAATCGAGACTATGTCGACCTCTGATTGCACTTAACTTTCACCTGCAATACGTTTGTGTCGCATACAGGTAACTGTGTGTCCAAAATTACATATGACACAGAAGAATACACCTCTGTCAGATATGCATAACAGCTGCTTTATATTTTAAATGCGGTTGTATATCAACGACCAATGTTTGTGAGAATAAACCCTTTAGTGTCGTATGAAACTTTAAAAGGCAACATTCCATTAAAATGTGCACATACTTTATTAGTCCTGAAGGTAACATAACATATAAAATGTACACAGTACATAAAAATATTGTGACGGTAACATCCCGCATAGATGTACACTACATACAAGATACCAGTGGTAATTATTTGTAACGGTAGGTAATATCCCATATAGATATACACATCATTAAAGATTATACATCTGTTATAGATAACAGGCAGGTACTTTAATATTATTAGGTATAATATTTTGTGCCGGTAACATCCCCGTATAGATGTACACTACACAATATTAAAAACCAGTGGTGGTCTTTCGTTATGAAATAATCCCATATAAATAAAGGAACACATAACATCACATTAAGTAATACAAATGTTAACCACTTTTAATATATAAGTATAATATTATTTAACACCTGCGTACCTTCGTTTCCTGATAGCGTCAGAAGTGCCACCGCCCCGGTGAGGCTGGGCACGACGAGCTACTATTGTTTGAAATTATTCGATTGCGCGTACAATTTCCGCGCTTTTTAACATCATTTCTATCTTTCTTATTTTCTTGCGTAAGTAATCACTATCTTCCTCCTTATGGCTTCGTTTCGGCATAGTGACGTTTTCTAAGAAATTAAGTAGGATACGTGTTGATCGGCGAAGCACTAAAACGCGAATGAGCGACTATATGGTTGGTGTCTCTAGGAAGGTTTGTGTAGCACCATCAAAAAGAAAAGTGTGAATACCTACTTTTAACTTAGTGGATGAAAGGCGACATGATACGTGTTACTACAATTATTACCTAATCTCAAAGGACGAAGCAACGAATGTATAATTATGGTCATAGCAATACGTCGTTTTATAACGAAGCTCTAAAGCGGCGTCGGGACACGAATATTCGCGAAAAAGTATGTTCTATCATATCAGACGGTAAATTTTAAATTTATTAAAACGTTATCGGTACTGTTTCTTACACTGATATGTTGGTATCATTGATTCTTAAACTAGTGCAAGCCAAAGCGGCCTTCAAGATGACGAACCTTTTTATTTCGCGAGTGTGGTTATTAAAGTATTATAATCACGTAAAAGACTTAGCGCTTTCGGACTTATGTACATTTATTAACTTTTTTCTTTCAATTCGGATTGAGTTTTACAATCACTTCATTTATTAGTATTTAAAATAAAATAAAACATATCTGTATTTCTAGTTAAAAATTGGCTTAGTTATATAGTAGGTCAACAAACGGTCCTAAACGGTCAACAGGTGACCTTCTAGCGTTCCTTTTGCACAAATGGGGTGAATCTATCGATAAGCGCGGCGAATCGGTGGCTATTAGTCTCGACATCGCCAAAGCTTTTGATAGAGTCTGGCACAAGGCTCTTCTTTCCAAGCTTCCGGCATTCGGATTACCCGCGCAGTTCTGTACGTGGATTGCCAGCTTCCTCCACGAGCGTAGAATTCGCGTTGTCGTTGACGGCTGCGCTTCGCGGTTCGTGGCAGTGAACGCTGGTGTTCCGCAAGGCTCCGTTCTATCCCCCACATTGTTTCTTCTGCATATCAATGATATGCTTTCCTTGGGAGCTATACATTGCTATGCAGACGACAGTACAGTGCATGGGGGATATCACGGAGCCTCGGGGGCTGCTCGTGGTGATATTGGTAGGGAAAGGCAGAATCTTATCATTGAGCTCAACAGGACGCTGGACCTCGTCTCCGAATGGGGCTCCAACAATCTTGTTGAGTTCAATGCTAAGAAAACACAGGTGTGCGTGTTCTCGGCGAAAAGGTCACCTTTCCTCCCCCTTCCTTCTCTTCAGGGCACAACCCTTTACACACAGAGCAACATCACCTTGCTCGGAATGAACATTCGCTGCGATCTGAACCCCAGAGACTACATCGAATCCGTCATAACTACTGCCTCACGGAAACTCGGTGTCCTGAACAAGGTGCGTAGGTATTTTGCGCCGGACCAACTATGCTTGTTGTATAAAACTCAGGTTAGGTCTTGCGTGGAATATTGCTCGCACCTTTGGGACGGCTCCGCTCAGTACCTCCTCGATGCTCTGGACAGATTGCAGCGTCGCGCTATTCGCATAATTGGCGATGTAGAGGCAACTAACACCCTCGAGCCTCTACAACTTCGTCGTGACATCGCCTCTCTTAGCGCCTTTTACCGAATGTTCCATGGGGAATGCTCTGAGGAGCTCTTTAACCTTATCCCTCCCTCTCCATTCCTTAACAGAAACACGCGTAAGGGCCTTCGGAGTCATCCGTACACTGTGTCCTCCTTTTCACACCGTACCAAGAAATTCCAAGATTCCTTCTTCTGTCGTTCATCCCACACTTGGAATTCTCTACCTGCGCACGTGTTTCCTCCATCCTACAACATGGGTTCCTTCAAAAGAGGCGTGAAAAAGCATCTTTTGGGCCGGCAAGGGGCGGGCAGGTAGGAGAGTGGATGTCGTCCCTACTCTATCTGTCAACTCATTTGGGCCTCTTTCACCGCTTAACATCAGGCGGGAGGAGGTCATTTGCCGGGCCATCCATAAAAAAAAAAAAAAAAAAAAAAAGGTAGGTACTCAACTCACTTCACTCATTTCAACATTTCTATAAATTAAAATAATGCAAATCATATACCTAAGCTGTAGATAGAGATAAACTAGTTTGATTTAAACCTAATGCGCTTTCACTTAGAGACAGCAGCGTCAAGGCCGAGTATGTTCACTCAGGAAACTATTGTTATTAGTGAACCATTTAGGTATACCAAGTAACTATACACATTAAATATTTAGACTATGAGTGTACCCAAGTAAGCCATGCTCTCACAAGAGTTTGGAGTGAGAATTTTAAATGTAATGGTAAACCCTTTTACCGGTCTGTAATCTTAGTGTTATTAACTACAGGCGGACGCTATCTTCCCCTTCGGTCCCTTGTGCCCATGGGATTGTAAAGCTGGCAGACATGCGGAGTATTATCTTAATTTGATACAAAGACATAATTTATATTGTCTTAGAGTCCGAGCTGTTATGATTTATTTGAGGATTTTTAAAATTTTATGATAATTATATCTTTTAAATCTAATCATATAATAAAATCTTAGGAGAAACAAAATCTATTATTGAGAGATAACTTATAAAAACGCTTTAAAGTCAATAGCTGAACACGATAGAAAAGTTTTTAAAAATATTGTTTGTTTGTTCGAAAAGATCTACGAAACTGCTAAACAGACTTTGATGCGGATTTTACCAAAATGCTTAGGGTTTTCCGGAAAAACAGATAGGCATTATTGCTTTTGTTCAAATTCTTTTTTGTTAAAAAAAGCTTTTTTAAAGAAGGTTAATACAACTATTCAAGAATATTATTGACATGGGTAAGCGTACTATATATCTTTCTTTCTTTTAGGTTATTGGCAATCGAACGTTTGGTGCCAATATCAAGTATACCTACATATAGAGTTTTTTAGTTATCAGGTGGAATGAACACATTTTCTAGGTTCATTATAAAAAATTGGTTATGTTGAAACGTGGAGTATAATACGTGTATTAGTGAGCTTGTTAATCATTTAAAAATTATATCTAATGAACTTGATATCTTTGTTATTACAAGAAATAAAACGTCTGATTTTTTCCTTTTTATCTACACTGTCAATATTCAAGAAGGCCGTATAAATTTGCACGCCTACTTCAAGAACAGAGTAGAAATACTTACCATAGCGAATATACACTCAGGGACACCTAAATCGAGCCATCTTGCACTACTGGATATCGTCCATACTTTTTAAAAATGTTTGGTCGACCAAAAAGTGTTATACACTTTTATAGCTGGGATATTCATAATCAGGACATCAGTTTGAATGGACGACATAATACAAAAGTGCAAGGTGGCTTAGGTGTCCGGGAGTGTATATTCATTATCATCATCACAGCGGTTCCTGTACGTCCCCACTTTTGAATTTCTTCACAGATGTATGCAGGTACCTCACGATGTTTTCCTTCACCGGAGGAGCATCGGACAAATGTACATATTTATGAAATTCTAAAGCGAAAAACACATTGGTACATGGCAGTCTCAAACCCCGAACCTCTCGATTGTAAGGCAAGTGCCAAGTCCACATCGCCACCAAGCTCCCAAAAATTCACCTACTTATCTCAAATTCCACATCAATTACTTATGTCGATAAACATGATTAAAATCTCCGCTCTTCGTCCATCGACTGCTCAAGTGTCCATCCGATCATACAGATGTTTTTCATTACCCCTTCTTCATTAAATGGATTTTCTCTTGGAACATGCTCTCTCTTGACATTTTTCGTCTGAGAACTTAGTTTCTTAATCCGCAAAAAATGGTGCTAAACACAAAATAGGTTAATAGCTCACTAGCTTTCCTTGTCAGAGATAACTTAGGGTAAGCTCAAGCCCCTCAGTGGGGACATTTTTGAGCTGTTATTATGAGGTGAATTTAAGGAATGGATTAAGGAGTATAGATTAGTTAAATACCTTATCGGCGGATGGATATCCAACATACAAGTATATATTGACGGTGGGCGGACACGTGATCACACTTCCCAAGATTGAACATGAACCGAATGCATTATCCAGTAACATGGTTTAGTCTTTTCAAGAGATCCGCATTTAAGTTAAGATACATGTGGGAAACGGAACGTAAGATTGTGTGAGAGATACGAACGCATGTGAGAGAAAGGGACGAATGATAATTAAGTGTTGTGTTTGTCATTCATTCGTTCGCATTTGAATCGCTGGCTAGACGTTAAGACGGAAGGTTGTAATTAAAGATTGTTCGCTGTTGTAGTTTCCAAATTAAAGAAGTTGATTTATCATCCATTTATTTATTTTTGAGCATCATATCCCACAAATTTTGGGGGCTCGTCCGGGATCGCTCAAAAAGAAAAGAAGACGAAGACGAAGTGACTGGCGTGGACGACTGGCATATCGAACAAGACGTGGTTTTGATTGCGTGGTCGTGACGAAGGTCGCAAACGAAGAATCATCTGAAACGACGAAAAGGTGATATATTACGACGTTATTATGGAAGGCTACAACGGAAAGGGCAGCAACAGCGGCGCGGCAAGTTCGCATACAGCAGAGGGTGCGGCAGCCATGTTCTTCAGTTTCGAAGGCGGCATCGCTCAATTTAACGGCGACGACAAGTCCTACTCGTCAACTAAGTGGGCACAGGACATCGAAGATAATGCTGAGATTTTCGGTTGGACTCCTCAACAGAAGTTGATTATCGCACGTAGATCGCTGTGTGGCACCGCAGGTTTATGGCTGAAAAGCGAAAAAATATTCAAGACGTACGAGGAGCTAAAGAATGCCTTGCAAAAAGAATTCCCTGAGGCAGTTAATAGCAAGGAGATGCATGAACTTATGGCAGCACGAAAGAAGCGTAAAGAAGAAACCCACTATCAGTACATGTTGACGATGAAGGAACTGGGTAAGAGAGCCAAATTCCCGGATTACGTGGCGATTCAATATATTATTGATGGTATTGAAGACGTGCAGGTGAATAAAATGATACTTTACGGCGTTACGACATATAGTGCACTTAAAGAAAAATTAAGTGTGTACGAGAAAATGAAGATGGAGCAGCGAAAAGAAAAAACGGAATCGTCAGCTGTAAAGAAAAGGCCGGCAGAAGTGCCATCATCATACAGTGCATACAAACGCTGTTATAATTGTGGAGACAGGAGTCATGTTTCTGCAATATGTCCGAACGGCGTCAAGTGTTTCCGGTGTAACCAGTTCGGCCATATTGGAACGAACTGCACTGTAAGCCAAGTGAATGAAGTTGGCGGCGGAACGATGGAAAGAGGGAGACACTTTCATGGCGCGTCGGTAAAGCAGTCACCCAATCAGGCGCAACCATTTTTACGAGGCGGCGGCGGATACGGCCGAGGTATGGGAACGTCGGCAAAGCAGCACTCGGCTATGTTCGGTACGACAACTGAGGCAGCGACCAATCAGAGCACGTGTAACTGCAGCCATGACATTGAAAATGTCAACCACAAGTCAAGGTCGAGTGAAGACTCCGAGGTTATGCAGGTTGTAAACAAAGACAACACAAGTGTTAGAAAACCGGTGAAAACTGTGAAAGTGGCCGAAATATATGAAATTAGTGCGTTGATCGACTCCGGTAGTGACGTAAACCTGATGTCTACGGAACTGTGCGCTCAATTTTCGAACGTCAAAGATGTGAGCAGTTTAACATTAACGGGACTTGGACGTTCACAAGTGCGATCATTGGGCAAGATTAAAACGACGATTGAAGTAGATGGACAGTGTTACAGTGATGTCACGTTTCACATAGTACCTAGAGACTGTATGCCTTATGACGTAATAATAGGTCAAGAATTTTTGAAAAGTGTAACGTTGTTGATGAGTGAGGGATGTGTGACCATTTATAAAGGCGATGATGAATGGTTATTTAATGTGAACTGTATTTCAGGTGAGTGGGGTTCTTTGCTTGATCATGTCAGGGACCCTTTAGTAAAGAAGGAGGCCTATCAATGTATAGAGAGATACAAACCGGTCCAGGTAAAGGAGGCGCCCTTGGAACTGAAGATTGTGTTAAAAGATGATATACCCGTGGCTCAGCGACCTCGACGTCTGTCATATGCTGAACAAGGTATAGTTGAAAACCAGATTGCTGAATGGTTGAGGGATGGTATAATCAGGGTAAGCTTTTCTGAGTATTGTAGTCCTTTAGTACTGGTAAAAAAGAAAGATGGTGCTACTCGAGTGTGTGTCGATTATCGACAACTTAACGCAAAGATAGTAAAAGACGAATATCCTCTACCGATTGTTGAAGATTTAATTGATAGGTTAGCTCATGCAAAGATATTTAGTGTGCTTGATCTTAAGACTGGTTTCTTCCATTTAAAAATTAAAGAAGAGTCAATACCTTATACTTCGTTTGTTACACATCAAGGGCAATACGAATTTTTGAGAGCTCCCTTTGGTCTCTCAATTTGTCCTAAATATTTCATGCGATTTGTTAATATTATCTTCCAGGACTTGTTGGCGCAGAAGGTTATGATGATTTTCATTGATGATATTATTATTCCAGCAGATAGTGAGGTACAGGCGTTACAGAGGCTGAAGCGGGTCTTAGATATAGCAGCACAGTATGGCCTGAGAATTAATTGGAAGAAGGCAAAGTTGATACAACCTGAAGTGGAGTACTTGGGTCATGTCATAAAGAATGGTGAAGTGAAACCAACTTCTGAGAAAGTCGATGCTGTGGTAAAATTTCCTGAACCTAAGACAGGTAAGCAGCTTAAAAGTTTTTTGGGATTAACATCATATTTTAGAAAATATATAGAACATTATGCCGTTATAGCAAAACCACTTAATGACTTATTGAAGAAAGATGTAGACTTCATCTTTGACAGAGAGCAACAACATGCTTTTTGTTTATTAAAAGAGAAATTATCAAGTAGTCCAGTTTTGAAAATATTTGATCCTAACCTTAATACAGAGTTGCATACAGATGCATCGAGTATTGCTATAGCAGCTGTTCTATTGCAGTATCACCCCGATACTGGTTTGCATCCAGTTTACTATATGAGTCGTAAAACTAATGAAGTGCAAAGAAAATATTCCAGCTATGAACTAGAAGCTCTTGCTATTATAGAAAGTATTAAAAAGTTTCGCCATTACTTGTATGGTAAACACTTCAAATTAATAACAGACTGTAAAGCTTTTCAGCAAACACTCATGAAGAAAGATCTTACCCCTAAAGTGGCAAGATGGGTTCTAATGCTAAACGAGTATGATTATGAAGTTGAGCACCGAGCTGGAGAGAAGTTGAGACATGTCGATGCTCTAAGCCGAAACCCATATGTGGCAACTATCACTTCATTATGTGAGCAAATAAAGTTAGCACAAGATCAAGATGATGGGATAAGAGCTATTAAGGAGTTATTAAAAGAAAAGTTGACATATAAAGACTATTTTATTGAGAATGACATAGTGTACAAGGGACCAGGAAAACTGTTGTATGTACCAAAGAGTATGGAGCAAGAAATTATTCGAAGGATCCATGGCAATGGTCATTTCTCTAAAAGAAAAATGAAGGAATTGATTTGTCAAGATTACTATATAAAAGACGTTAATAGAAAAATAGAAGAATTTATAATGGCTTGTATTCCATGTTTATTGGCTACGAGAAAAGAAGGGAAACAAGAAGGGTTTTTGAATCCGATTGAAAAGGAGAGCATTCCTTTAGATACTTTGCATATAGATCATGTCGGGCCATTAACAGCAACTAGAAAACAGTATAACTATATACTTACAGTGATTGATGCCTTCACAAAATTTGTTTGGCTATTTCCTACAAAGACTACATCAAGTGCGGAGACTTTAAACAAGCTAAGAGTACACCAGCAAATATTTGGGAATCCAAGAAGAATAATCTCCGATAGAGGAACGGCTTTCACAAGTCATGAATTCCAAGAATATTGTAAAGAAGAGAATATTCAACATGTAACAATAACCACAGGAATACCAAGAGGAAATGGGCAAGTGGAGAGAGTTCACAGAATAATAATACCCATGCTAACCAAATTATGTGTAGAAAATGCAGCAGTATGGTATAAGCACGTAAGCAGAGTGCAAAGAGCACTAAATAGTACATTCCAGCGCAGTATAAAGACTACACCCTTCAATTTATTACTTGGCACGAAGATGAGATGTAAGCAAGATGTTGAAATTTTAGAATTGCTTGAAGAAGAAGTATCTAAACAATATGATAATAACAGAGAAGAACTTCGATTAAAGGCAAAGGAACAAATATTAACCATACAAGAGGAAAACAGAAAATATTTCAATAGAAAGAGAAAAGAAAGTCACAAGTATAACATTGGGGATATAGTAGCTATAAAAAGGACACAATTTGGAACAGGGCTTAAACTAAAGGCTAAATATTTAGGGCCCTACAGGATAAGCAAAGTCCATGTAAATGACCGGTATGATGTAGAAAAAGTTAACAGTTCAACTGAGGGCCCAAGCCGCACCTCTAGTTCGGCTGACCATATGAAGGCGTGGCCTAGTGGGAATAACGATTGAATATCAGGTGAGTATGTTTGTTGAATGGAGTGAATGTGTGAAGTATGATATTTTTTTTGTTATAAGTTTTAAGATGGTGTTTATTTGTTTTTAAATTTATTTATTTTTGTAAAATGTGTTTCTCGTATATTGTGTTGAGGTATTTTCCTGTTAGTAATAAGTTGATCATTCCATTTTTAAGATTTTAATTAAGGTTGTTGTTTGTTATAAGTTGTTAAGATTGTTGTTTTGTTGTTATGTTTAAGTGTTGTTAAGATGTAAGAGTTTTAAGTCGTATAAGAGGTGAATGTAAGGTGTGAGTGTCTGGGGACAGCCAAAAGAGCAGGACGGCCGAATGTGGGAAACGGAACGTAAGATTGTGTGAGAGATACGAACGCATGTGAGAGAAAGGGACGAATGATAATTAAGTGTTGTGTTTGTCATTCATTCGTTCGCATTTGAATCGCTGGCTAGACGTTAAGACGGAAGGTTGTAATTAAAGATTGTTCGCTGTTGTAGTTTCCAAATTAAAGAAGTTGATTTATCATCCATTTATTTATTTTTGAGCATCATATCCCACATACATACCTACATGTCGGCACATATCACTATAGTCGATTAGGGGAAATATAAACTTTGAACTAACATCGCCTTGGTTTTTGACGGCAGTAGATTCTTGAGCCGATAAAGGGATCGTCGCGTGCCTATGATTACTTACTTGAACTTGGCAACTCAGCGTAGAGTCAATATAGAAACCGAGTTCTTTTACGTGACTACTAACGGTGATAATAATGCCATCATAAGCAATCTGTTGAAGATTAGATTTTGAAACCTTAGCAATATCACCCGCGGACTGCCAACAATCAAAGCCTAACATTTTAAAAGAATTGACTATATTTCCATCCATACTTACCGGACCACACCTAAACACAATTATAAATGCCATGTGTGGGTTTTATGAGAATCGGCGTTAAAAAAGTTTTGCGCATAATGGGTTAAATCTTGGTCTTGGATTTTATGTAGATAATTGCTTTCATGGGCGAAACAAAACTAAAGCTTATAGGTGCATACAGTTAATTAAAACGTCTAAAGAATATTTTGGAAACGAAAACCAAAGTGAAAAGGCTTTTTTTAAGGCAGTATTACTGTTAAAAATGAAATGTATAGGCATTAGTCCTTTATATATGAAAACTTGTAGAAATATGTTAAATGAAGGTTATATTTCATTTACAAAATTTATTATTAATGTATACAAATTTTTCCGTGTAGATTTGTTTTTTATTTTTTTTATTTTAAGTCTTAAGGTTCTTTTTCTCTTTTTAAATATAACGCACTGTCCTGTCTCTGTCTTTTCAAGAATTTCTTACCTTTGACCCCTTGTTGTCAATAAGCCTTAACATTTTAAGATATATTTATGAACGTTAATATTATTAATAAAGGCTTAAGTATAAATAAATACATCAAATATATACAACAGTAAAATAGTTGTTTAAAAGGATCCAATAGCAAAAAGACAAAGCACATAACGATAACACCACATTTGAGACACTAAATAATGCAACAAGCAAACATAAAGGACAATATACGAGACTAATCAGAAAGAACAAAGTGATCCTACAAGGGTTCCGTATTTCCTTTTGACGTACGGAACCTTAAAAATAACAAGTAAAGTGTACTAGCTGTGCTCGCGACTTCGTTCGCGTGGATTTCGGAAAATAATAACATGTCGTACATTTTTTTCCCGTTTATGTAACATTTTCCTATTAGTTGTGGCGTGATGTTATATGTATAGCCTTCCTCGATAAATGGACTATCCAACACAAAAATAATTTTTCAATTTGAATCAGTAGTTCCGGAGATAGCGCGCTCAGTAAGTAAGTACATGTATAGATATGAGTACCTAGTCTATAAATTTCTTTATATTTAGTTTAAATCAAATTCAAATTGTCAAAGCCTATATTTAATGGAAAAATAAAAGCAAGACAAATACTAAACTCGAAAAATCTAAATGGATTCTAATGTTTTTACTTTATATTTGGAGTATAGCCTCACATCATGAAGTTGTTCATAGAAATTATTTGTTTTGGAATAATTAATACCTACTTCTAATCTAAATTATTTTGAGGATTGCTTAAACTTTTGAATTCTATTTGATTAGGCACGCAAGCACGGTAGGTATATCACAAAAGTAATTACTAATTTGAAATGAGCCGGCCGAATTTGATTTTATTAATTTTAAACCCTATATGCCAATCTCGGAAAGGTCTAGTTTGCATTTATATTGGTGTACAAATATCGGTTAGTCGAATTCTATTGTTAGGAACAAAATAAGTTAAACAAAAGACTGTCAAATAAAATAAACCTACATTTTTGTATTAAGGAAAAGTTGATACTGACCTTGGTAACCTTGCCTACGCTTGGCCGATGAAATATGACATGTATGGCAAGCAAAAACAATATTTCCAAAAATGGTTGAGAATCATTTATTATTACAACTGGGCGATTACATTAATGTTGTGTAATGTGGTCAAAATTTTGTCTAGGGAGGAATTCAATCACAAATTTTGTTAGATGGCAGAATTAGCGGTTGCGAATCAGTATAAATGTGTTTCTTCGTTTCTTCTGAGAGCTTCCATGGTGTGCTTTGACTTAGAGACGTCAGTATAGTAAAGAATTAGAACACAATCGCAATAGAGCACACACGAGGATCTATGAACTTTCAGAACGGTTAAATGATTATTTCCTTCAGCGTAGGCACGGTAATAGTATATAATTACCGTGGCGTAGGTAATGCTATACGAGTACATTAGGGCTGTTCAGTCCATGTCCAAACCGCGGCCCGCGGCTACTATTGGACGTAGTAACTATTATGTAATCTGTGCTATTAGTGCGGCCCGCGACATGTTTCTAGTCTACAACAAGTACCCCAATTTTCCTATGATATTTTTTGGAAAAACTATATTTTATTTAATTTCTATGGTATCTCAAATAAATGAATTATTTTTTTGAATATAGTAGTAGTAGTGTGGTTTATTACACTTCACATTAATGTACTTAATTGACCAATACATCAATTGTTTGTTTTAGTTGCTGTAGTTTTTAACCAAAATAATAAACATTATGTCTGCAGAGAAGCAAGTGATGAAAATCGTACATTTAACGAGAAATGGGCAGTAGAATATTTTATCTGCAACAATATTAACAAATTTCGGTATATCATTTGTATGCAAGCTTTGTCTTTGGATCATAAGCTATGGGCCCCCCCCACCGTCTACACCTAGACATTTATTTCTGCGGCACTCCAATCTATACAGTGATTTGTATTAATCCGCGATCGCCCCTCAAGGAGGTACGTTAAGGATTAGGAAAGCCAATATAGCATGCTGGAACTTCACCTGGGAGGGGTCACCAGGTTTACTCATATGACCCTCCAGACAGGCGACTAGCTCAGGGCTATGATATTTCCCATTCAGATGTCAGTCCAATTGGGCTTACCCCCTTCAACTGCTTACGGCAATTGGAGAGCGCCTACGAAGGCACGTCTCCTTCTACTCATGCTTGGGCGGGACAGCACGAGGATCCTCTTTTTGCGCTCACTCCGTAGTCTCTATTCGTGAGATAACGACTTCGCAGAAGAAGGCGACAGCCGTTGCACAGGCAGTCATCTTTCTAAAGATGTCGGCCATAACGAGGGTTCCTTTGTGGCCCAGCGCGAAGACTTATGTATCGCACTGGGGTCGCCAGGCCTGGCACTCTACGAGTGTGTGCTCGGCGGTTGAATTAGACAACCTAACCTAACGCAACTCAGGTATCAGGCTATTTATTAAAATTAATATCTAAAGATTCAACAGAACTTGAAAATTACTCAATAAAATGCGGCGGAGGCGGAGCTTTAGTATAGCGCAGCCAAGGTGGGTGGTCTACGAAGGCGAAACTGCTCCGCAGACATGAGATGAGCGCATCATATCTACAAAGTATACTTTACACCCACCGCGGCCATAGACCTTCTTAAGATGACTGATTTTCCACTACGTGGGCCTATATGGGCTTGTGGGAGGTTAGTGCCTCAAGGGTTGATCAGCAGGGAGCACCACACTGGATTAATATATGTTATGTACATCCTTAACGTTTTTATAGTAGCTGTTGAGAAAAAAAAAGTTTATCTATAATCTTGTTTTTCTTACTACTCGAGATGAAAAGTTGTATGACTCACACGAAAGCAAATGAACACACAGCCAGCACACAACAATACCTTTGCTATGTGAACTCCTTCTAATACCTATTGCATGCTCATATCTGTTGTTTTGAAATAAATACCTACTTGTATTGCATGATCATATCAAGTTGTTTGAAATAATCGCAGGAGTGTCATACAATAACCTAATGCCAATAAAAAAAAATAGCTACCTGGTGGAGTGCCGCTGTTAGGCGTTAAATTGAACGGCGCTGCGGCTATAAAAGCTAATTGAGTGTATGCCCATTAGGGGAGTGGGGCTCGTCGTGGCCACCACGATTGACAACTAACTTTTTCGGAACGCAAGCAAGGGTAACGTTCTGCGCCAACTTTTTTTGCCACGTTAAATGTCCCGTACTAAAATTTATAGAACAAAACATTTTACGGCAATATCTCAGCGCGCCAATGTTTCGTATTTTACGAATTCCAAACGGTTGATTGATCGAATTTCATGAGCTACGCAAAATGTGTATCTTTTAGAATGTATACGTGTAAAATGTAATACATTCAAAAATATGATTTTTGCGATTTACTCCTAATTATGGCTATCTAGTTTTAGCATCATCATGTATTTGTCATCATCAAGTTGTGTACATTACTTTTAGCCATTGCGGTAAATGTGCCTATTAAATATAGATAATTAAAGGTTTCATTTAAATTTATTCCATTTAAGTACCTACACCACACAATAATATAAAACGGTCTGAGCCAAATAATCAGTGCTTAGACTGGATGAACCACCAATTAGTCGGTGGCAAACCGAGCAAAGTCCCGAGATCAAAGGCTTACCTCTTGTTAATCCGGAAACCGACTGGAGACTGGTCAGTTCTTAGCGATCTCAGATAGCCACTATTCTCAATTAAGGAAGATTTAAATGGTACAATTGTGTTTGTTTGTGCATTATCACTTTAAAAACTAGGCGTTATCATTAAACTAGAGGCAGCACGAGAAATGACAATTTGCTACATTCGAAATTCAAATCACTTGTCGCACTGCTCGTTGAGCAAAAGCGATTTATCTCATTATTCATATTCTCGCACCTAGCTGTCTGTTCTAGCTGGTAAGGTGGAAACGTAATTTACACTTATTACTCTTTGAATAAAATGCAGCTTCTTTTTATTAATCTGACAAGAAATTCAAAGGAATAGGAACTGTTTTATATTGCAGAAAACAGAGAAAAACGAATATTAAGCATTAAAGTATTGCTTCAATAGGAAAATTTTTGTCTGAATTGTCGTATTTGTGGCCTCTAAAAGAATTATTAATTTTTTGGAGCCTGGTATTTGGTAAAGCTAACATATTCTTTTGTCTAGTATTAACTGAATGAATATCACTATTTTTACAAAACACATGAATATTCTTACGAACATATATTAGATTCTCATAAATATATTGCGACGCTATTGTCATAATACCAATTTCTTTGAACTTTTCTCGCAAAGAATCTCTCATTTTAAGGTTATAGATTGCTCGAATAGCCCTTTTCTGCAGTACAAAAACAATCTGAATGTCGGCAGCATTTCCCCACAACAAAATACCATACGACATCACACTATGAAAGTAAGAAAAATATACAAGTCTTGCTGTATCAACATCAGTCAGTTGACGTATTTTCCATACAGCGTGAGCTGTAGAACTAAGTCTCTTTGATAATTTATCGATATGTGGGCCCCATTGCAGCTTAGAATCAAGTGTGATCCCAAGAAATACTCTGGTGTCCACAGGGTCAACACCTATATCCTTTATTTTTACAGTGGTGTGAACCTCTTTGACATTGGGTAAAACAAATTTTATATATTTTGTTTTCCCTTCATTAAGTGACAGGTTGTTCACATTAAACCAATGAACAATTCTTGAGATAGAATTATTTACATCGTCATTAATTTGCACACCTCTTTTAATTTTAAATAAAAGTGAAGTATCATCTGCAAATAATACCATCTCATGTCTGTCCTGTATAAAATCAGGGAGTTCATTGACATATATAAGAAATAGAAAAGGACCAAGAATCGAACCCTGCGGAACTCCCATTTTAACTGCAGAACCTTGAGACCATTTTCCATTGATGTCTACTTTCTGAATCCTCCCACTTAGATAAGAGATTAAACCCATAGTGGTGTAATATACTGATCAAGATGTCGTGAATGACTTTAATACCGACTGAGAAAATATTCCTTAGGCCTAAGGTAAGGTTGAAGTAAAGGAATTGTTTTGTAATTCGGGTGACGGCTTAGAATAAAGACAGCGACGACGTCTTCGTGAAACGCGGCTTTCACCAAATGTCGCCGTCTGGCCCTCGTTATTATTACTTTGAGTAGTATTGAAATTGTCGGTATGTCCCGTATTGTTTGCATTTGTTGATTACAAAATTCGTCCTCACGAAAGAACGGTATTCGTCTTTCCGGTTGAATTTTACGTATTTGTAGGGTTCCGTACCTCGAAAGGAAAAATTGGAACCCTTTTAGGATCACTTCGTAGTCCGCCTCTTCGTCTGTCCATGTATCCGTCTGGATGTATGTCAAGATTGTTTTTACAGTAATGCGTAGAGATATCAAACTGAAATTTGTTGTCAAAATCTAGTCGTGTCTACCGGTCTCCTTCAGATGTAAAAAATCATAGCGATCAAAAAATGTGACCGGTTATGTCGATTATTTTGGCAAATTTTTCGATTTCACAAGGGAATAGGGTACTTCCCATCGACCTAGAATCATGAAATTGGTCTCGAAGCATGGTGTTATAGCACATGTTAAGAAAAAATCTGAATACCCTAAATACGTAGGTACACCCTGTGTGCCCGGCCTGGCGACGCCAGCGCAGCGAACTCAGCGCTGCGCTGAGAGGCGGAGATCTCTCGCTGCAGAGCATGGCCATGCTCCGCAGCGAGGCGGAATGGGGGGCTGTCGCCTTCCTCCGCGAAGATGTCATTTCACAGAAGAAGATTGTGGTGAGGGAGCGGGAGGAAGATCTTCAGGCTAATGCTCCCCCCTCCGCCGTAGACGGATAGGCAGGAGAAGGCGGGCATTTGCTCAAGCAACGTGGTACTTACGGACCGGTGCGCTAGTCCAACTGGCGTCTGGCTGATTTTATACGAAACTAGCTGTGCCGGCGAACTTACGTTTCGCCATAATAAAAAATAGTTTATGACCTATTCTCAAACCTACTACAACATACACAAAAAATTTCATAAAGATCGGTCAAGCCGTTTCGGAGGAGTTCGGTAACAAACACTGTGACACGAGAATTTTATATATTAGATTAATCAAATCAATAACTTGTAACGATACATTGATTTGAAATGCCGCATGACGTCTTATGTGAGTAAATTGTTTACTTACTTGTGACGTAACGAGCCCTCAATAAGTAACTTTAATTCTTTTTTTTTATTGCTGAAAGTTGGCAAACAAGCAAACTGCCCACCTGATGGTAAGTGGTAACAGTCACCAATACATGCGGCTCTTGTGAGATTCGCAGCAAAACAGCAACTGCCACAAGAACCACAGTGTACGTTGCCAACTTGTGACACCAGATGTAAAGTCACAGTACCCAGTAATTTTACTGCCATATCTTACCCTTCACACCGGAACACAGCAATGCAAGCACTGCTGCTTTGCGGCAGAAATAGGTAAGACGGAGGTACCTAAGCAGACGACCCTGGTACAGAGTCTCCCTTCAGTAAAAGTAAATTTTTTCAGTAAAAGTAATTCGCTTTATCACAATAGTTTTTGATGTTTAGGCAAAGAAAAAAAATTGTCTATAGACTAATATTATAAAGAGGAAAGATTTGATTGTTTGTATTGAATAGGCTTCGAAACTAGTGAACCTGAATAGGCTTCGAAACTACTTAACCGATTGTGATGAAAGGTGGTATAGGGATAGTTCGAGACCAGGGGAAAGACATAGGGTAATTTTCCTATGGGAAAAATCTGACGAGTAAAGTATGGTCAGCTAGTCTCTGTTATAAACTCAAACTCAAAAATCTTTATTCAATATAGACCTTTTCAGGCACTTATTCCGTCAAACAAAATACAAAAATTTGATTAACCAACAAATTAATTAAAAATGTAAGAAACTAACATAAGTAATGTATTATTTAAGCCTTGTACCTATTGTACATAAACCCTAACTATTATTAGGATGTATGCAAATACAAGTAAAATGAAACAAAATGTTTACTCTTCACCTGTTCGGAAATTGGGAGAGCCTTCTCGGGACGAGCAGGCAAGAAACTCGGGAGGTCTAATTTTTTTGTCTCCACTTTAAATTGTCAACATTACAATCATATAGTTATTTCACAAACATAACTTTGGTTTTATAAATATGTATATATATGGGATGTTTTGCAAATGATAAGCAGGTTGAATTAACAAAGTCTTCAATTTATTCTTTAAACAATATAACAATCTTTCGTCGTTGTCTTTCAAAATCCCCCTTATCTTCTCCTGTCATTCTTACCTAACATTTGTACCTACAAGGAAAAAGTATCTAACATGCTCAATTAAAAACAAATATAATGAACACTATTTTAAAAAATACAACTATATCCCACACGGCCATCCTGGTCTTCCATCTGCCCCAGATGAACAATTGTCTTCGATTCCTTTTCAACCCATGGCTTCTTGAGATCAGCGGAGTTGGTGGTATTAATAGGACCTTCATTATCACCAATTTTCTTAATAGTGTATCTATCGTTATGCTCTAAAGTATTGCATTGGTTCACTATAAATTATTTATTATTAAATTCAAGTAAAACTAAATGTATTAAATTCTCATTGCTAAATTGAAGAAAAGTTGATTCTATTGTGCAAATGAAAAACCAAATTGTATAATTCGTCGATTCTACAAAATTTTTGGGTATTACACTAGATTCTAGATTGCAGTGGGATCCACATATAGAGTCCTTGGCAAACAGACTTAGTTCTACAGCATATGCAGTTAAAAAAAAAAGATAACTTACTGATGTTGAAACGGCAAGATTAATTTACTTTAGTTATTTTCATAGTGTCATGTCATATGGAATACTTCTTTGGGGATCGGCTGCTAGTATAGAAAGTATTTATGAATTAAAAAAAGAGCGGTTCGCGCTATTTGTAATTTACGAGCATTGTTTCTTTAATCCATTTAAGAGAGGCTCTTAGATTTTGTTCAAAGAAACAACGATAATTTCAAAATTATCAGGGTATGTAATTATAAATTATTAGGGTCAATCAGTAAAGCCAACTAATTCAACAACATTCCTGGGTTTATTATATGTTGATAGTAAATTGGAAAAATCATGTTGATTATATTTGTTCTAAGCTTAGTCAGTTTTCCTATGAATTATTCAATTTACGACAAATAGTAAAAATATCAACCCTGTTAACTGCTTACCATGGAATGGTTGAGTCAATACTAAGATATGGTGTGTTGTTTTGGGGAAACTCAACCAACAAAGATATGGTCTTAAAAGCTCAAAAGAGATGTTATACGAGCAATGTTTTGTCTACAACGATGAGATTCCTATCAGCCAATTTTCAAAAAAATATAATATATTAATAATACTTTGTTTAAATATATTAGAATGCGGTATATTCGTTAAAGTCAATCCACATTTGTTTCAATATAATTCACGAGAACGTCATAAAAAGAAATTAAGGTTAAAACAACATTAATGAGCAAGAGTGTAATAGGCAGCGTCCCTCGCATCTTTAATAAGATTCCGGAATCTATAAGAAATATTAAAGACCTCAATAATTTTAAGAAAAATCTTAGTAATTTGTTGATACAGAAGTATTACTATTCTATTGAGACATTCTTAACTAACAAAGATTTCTAAATACTCGTAAACCATTGCGTTGGATTGTACTGATTTGTTATTTTGTAAGTGTATGTAAGTCTAATGTTAATGTTTTCATCTAATGTTAATTTATCTTATTTTTGACAGTAATTCTTGCAGAGCCCTCACAGGACTCATGTAATGTACTTACTTTATTAGCCCTTAGAACCTTGTAACTACATGACGCAATAAATGATATGATATATATTGATATAGAGATTTATTTAGAGAAATTAACATATTGACTATAGCAGGACAGTACGTTTATGAAAATTTGAGTTATGTCTATAAAAATTATAACACATTTGAAACCAATTTCCAACTTCACCATTTAAACACACAAAATAAAAATAAACTTGCCGTTCCAACGTACAGGCTCCAAAAAACTAGAGGCTCATTATGGGGAAATGTATAACTTTTTACAACGAAGTCCCACAAAGTGTTTCTAACTTGCCTTTTGATAAGTTTACAGCCTATATAAAAAAGACTCTGATGAGTAAAGGATATTATAAAGTCAACTATTCTTTAAATGATGCCAATGCCTAGTGTTAATTTGAAGAAATTATTCGTTATAATGTAAATAAAAGTGTTGTTGTGTATAACTATTTATTAAGTAGAATTGGCAACGACGACGTAGTAAGAAGAGAACTAACAAATCTAAATTTGTTATGGAAATTGAGCTAAAATTTTTACTTTGAAGTCAGCTTCCAATCGACGACACTGTAACAATACAGGGGAAAAAAATATCCCTTGCTGGTTTTCTTGCTGTACAAGGTGTCCCGCCGTAGACTTGTGAACCATTGGCGTAGCTTCCTTGACTTTCAAAAGAGATTGTAAAATCCAAATTGAATAAAATATTTTGAATTTCAATTATGTTTTGTTATTTTTGTTGTTTTTTCTTAAGCAAAGCTTACTTATTTGTCTTTACTTTCATTGACACCACAATTTACATTAATTGTTTTTATAAATTATATAAAAAAATATATTATTATACCCTTATGTCATTTCACAGAAGGATGAGCATAAAAGACATTAAAAAACTATTGCTGTGGAACATACTTCATTCGGATAAGGAAGCGCTGTGAAACATCTGCAAAATTCTCTGAAACTTTTCCGCCAAGTTTAGATTAACTTGAGCGTTTTATGGGATATCTCCCTGCATTTCAAATATAATATTTAAGGCATATTTATGGCGTATTTCCAAATGATCACTGCATGGGTTTGTAGATAACTTTTATGTCTATGCACTAGGTTCAATTTTATGTATACTTATATACAATGTATATTCATTTACCTAAAATAAGCCCATGATATGAACGCGTTGTTTTGGAAAATCTTTTTATTTAATGAGCGTCTCGGTGGCACTGTGGACTCTGCACTGGCCTTTTAATCGGAAGGTCCGGGTTTCGATCCTGCCATGTACCAATGTTCTTTAGGTTTTTCGAATTTCATATGTACATTTGTCCGACGCTCCTATGGCGAAGGAAAATATCGTGAGGCAATCTGCGTACATCTACGAAAAATTTCAAAGATGTATGTGTAGTCGACCAATCTGCACTGGGCCAGCGTAGTTGACTAACGTCTAAACATTATCTCAGGGTAGGCTCGAGCCCATCAGTGGGGACGTAAGTATATGAGCTGTGATGATGAATAAATTAAAAATATATTTTTTCATTATTTATAAATATGACCGTGATAAATCACACAAGTGACACTCAGGAAAATATGTTTTTCTGGAAAAAAGGGAATTCCCAGAGTTCTTAATAAATACTCAAGTTGCGAGCGTTGTAGAATTTTGCGTACTCACTCAAGTCTGGTATAAATTCACTTAGCATGTCATGGTAGACTTATTACGTATTTAGTAAAATGTTTCTGCATTTTCCAGGCGCCCGATTCATTTTGAAACTGTTCAGATTGTGATTAATTGTATGTATTTATTTAAAACACATTTGGGTAACTGCTAAATGTCGCAAATAATATATTATTGATTTAGAATGTATAACATTAATTAAAATGAGGGATACCCAATCAAGTATCAAGAGGGTACCCAAGCACTTAACCACACAATTTTTATATTCCCGTCGAAATTATTATCAAGACAATAGGCTAGATAAATGAAAAAAAATGTTACTTTAATAGAAGCTCATTCATATAATAAACAGAAAGAGAAAAACGGTTTTCGAATAACTGTAAAAACAACCAAGATATAAGGTATTAAAGATTTTTCTCCATCTCTTTCTAGCAAAACTGCAATTTACATGGAGTTAATATGGCCGTACTCAACAATGACGTCACGGTTGATGTCGGATCTCTCTGTCTAATAGCTTCCAAATTAACCACTTTAAAATGCTTGTATCTAATGTATTTCTTAGCCGATTTTAATTCTAATTACACATGATTTCCTCTTTTTCTACGGTATTTTAATATTTTATAATGAGATGTGAAACATAGAATTCAGTCATCATCCCAATTAGCATTCCAAGAATATTTTTTTTATAAAGTTTAGTAGACAGTTGTGTATATATAAATAAAAAGTTATGATGAAACTATTAAGTAGGCTAAATAGTTTCAAAAAGTAAATAAATTAGTTTAAGCAAATTAAACTATAAGCTAAGTCACCAAAATCTTGATTCAATTTAAAAAATGTTAAAAACCAAATCGACTGTATCTGCTAACTGCCCCCTTACTATGATAGCTTAAAATAGTATTTAAGAGAAGTGAGACCGAGATGGTGCTACACGCGGCAATGGCGGAGTTACTTTATAACCGACTTCAAAAAAAAAGGAGGTTATCAATTCGACCCGTATGTATGTAATATTTCCAGAACTGCCCAGTTTTTTTTTCGTATATGTTAGTCTATATCAGCGTCTGAACAAATGTGTCAAATTTCAAAAGTGTATGTATGTATGTTTTCATGTTTGTGTTCGCATATCTCCGAAACTACAAGTCCGATTTAAGTAATTCTTTTTTTGTTGTACTAGGTATTTTCAACTTAGGGAATACTGTAAGTTTCATCAAAATCGGTTCAGTAGTTTTTGAGATAGGGAATTTTAACCGACTTTTTAACCGACTTCAAAAAAAAAGTTACAAATAAAAAAATATTTTACAAAAAATAAAAACCGATATCAAAAAAGTTAAAAATAATATAAGAATAGGCACAGACAACATCACACTTCTACATTGAAGTCGGTGACAAATTTTAAGATTTTCTAGGGGATTATCGTTTGGCACCGACTTCGATATAGAAGTGTGATGTTGTCTGTGCCTATTCATATATTTTTTTTAACTTTTTACAAGATTTTATTTAACTTGCAATGTAAGTATGTTTGAAGTCGGTTTTTATTTTTTTTTAAATAATTTTATTGTTTTATTCTTGCTCTAAGTGATCCCTGGTCGTCACCGCTTCGCAAGTCACTGATACACATTGGTAAAAAGCGTAGAAATGTTTAACGTGAATTTAAGAGGATCAAATCTGCTATGCCACGGACCAGCAAACAACGACAATAATTAAAAAGTTGAGCTTTATACCTGGCTTCAATTATGTTATATAATGCCTTAAACATGGATTGTACAGTGATCGCGAGAATATTTTCTCGACCTTTTCATCTACACCGAAATGTCACTTTTGACAGTAGTGAATGAGATAGCTATTGTTTGGTGTCGAGAAAGTGACATTTAATGATAGAAAAAATTATCTCGGGGTCCTTATGCTACGCGTGCTGTCCACAAAGTCGATATAAAGAATAGCATTATTTCTCCATGTGACAAATAATTGATATCAATCAAAAATTCATACATGATATTGCTTAGTTAGTCATTTTATTTGGGATAAAAACAGTTGCAATATAAAGTCTTATTCTAAGATAATCTTTTACACATAATAATATTGTAACCAACAGCTTTATCCACATTAGCATGTAGATAACCAATTGGAACTTATAAATAGTGTCTTAAATCTAAAATATGAACTATATTAACGATTCTATATAAAACTAGTCATGCCCGCTCACCAAAAATACCCAAAAAAAATCACAATAAAATTGGTCAAGCCGTTTCGGAGGAGTCCGATAACAAACACTGCGACACGAGATTCCTATACATTAGATTAATCAGCAACAACACATATCCTATATCTATATTTTTGACAATAAGGTACTCCTGAATTAATACTTAGAGTGAGCAAATATATCCACTTCCTTAAAACAGTCTTCAAACATGTTGACAATACGCCGTAATGGTGAGCGCTTGCCTTTAGTTTGGCTTAATAAGACAAAATATGTCTTAATAAAATTTATGAGTATATTTTGATACATAGAGGCTTAATAAGTCTTAATAAAATTTACGAATATATTTTGATGCACAGCCCGCATCTATTGTGGATCAAATATGTAATTGTTATATGGATATAGTGTGAGTTATAATAGGACATAAAATGACAATTTATTATATGGAAACGAGGCTGACGCCGACAAGGAGTGATTTAGCTAAACGATTAAGACGATGAGTTGACGGGAACTAAACCACAGGAGTGCTTAAATACTTATTACTAAGTGCAGATTAAAGTGGAATTATGTGAGCGCGCGAAAGATAATGTAGTTTTGCCTTTTGTTTAACGAACACGAGCGCTTGAAATTCAATGCCACATATTTCACGATAGTTGGCAACGCACGGGAATGTTGTCCGAGCAGAACTACGCTAAACTCGTTAGCTGCTTTTTAGTAAAGTAAAAAGTCACCTTATTACGGATATTTGTGGACTGGAAAGTATTTTTGAACAACGAGCAGAACTAAACTCAAAAGTAAATTACTTGCGACAAAGGTTCTTGCCTATGTCGACGAGTTTTATCCTGCTAAAGGATGTCTAACAGAAATAAGACGCGTATGATTAATGATGTTGTCATATGTCACTTTCCTTCTACGCATGCAGAGATCTTTCAAAGTCAAGATATGTGCTAAATCCGCACGCTTTAATACGTTTAACGGAAAATTATTCGTAAAGTTCGGGTTTTATAAAAAAATAGGGTAAAAGCCGGATAGTTGCCACACTTTTTAAAAAGCTCCTTTAAAAAATGTGCACCAATACATTTTTTATTCAAAGTGTGTTCTCAAACATAGTTCATTAATCTTCTAACATACCCTATCTATAAAAATATTATAAATATTATAAATTTTAAGTAAATCCAGTTTAATATGACCTCTAAAAAAGAGGATAGTTGCCTACTATAGCGGATACTAGCCTAACGTTAAAAATGGTTGGGGGGATACTTGCCCAATGTGAGGATAGATGCCCGTCTGTTTTTTTTTTTCAAATAAAAATGAACTTATATTAATTTAAATAATCAGTTTTTATTATTAATACAATCTTTTATTAAGTATTAATTAAAGTTAAATTATAATTATAAAATTATTACAATAATAGACTCCAAAATAGTAAATAAGTGTCCAAAATAAAAATGTAATGTTATTATTTATTTTTAAAATAGAACAATAAACAAAATTAGAATTAACTTTGGTATTAGCCTCTATTAAGTAAGTATTCAGTCCTTATATCTTACTGAGATCCTTTATTATGTACTAAGTACTAAGAGAAATTAAATTATTACCTAATCAACACTTAAAAATACTAAGGTTTTAAATTGTAAGTTAGTGAACATGTAATTTTTTAATTAAATATTCGTATTTATCTTAAATATTAAAAATATGGTAATCAACTTTGGCATTAAGAGAGCAACGCCCACTCCCGGTGGCCCCAACCATTACAGAGGAGGCCTGGACCACGGTGGTGAAGCGCGGCCAGCGGAGACGAAAGAAAGGGGATGGTATAGCGGAATCTACGCCGAAGCAGTCTCCTCCGCCCCCGAAAAAGAAGGCTCCTCCTCGGCAGCCTAAACTGCACACGCCAAAGACGGCGGCAGTGGTGCTGACATTACAGCCAGGCGCCGAGAGGAGGGCCACTCATACGCCAGGGTGATTGCGGCCGCCAGAGCCAAGGTAAGCCTCGCGGAGCTGAACATAGAGGGTGTTCAGTTCCGCAGGTCTTTGACTGGGGCGGCCGTAATTCTCGTCACAGGTAATGAGAAGGAGGCGAGCGCGGTCGACCTAGCTGTCGCCCTTAAAAGAGTTGTTGACCCGACCGTCGTGCGTGTTACAATCCCAACTAAGACGGTGAAAATGTTGGTTTCCGGACTGGATGAGTCCGTCCAGACGGAGGAACTGAAGGAGGCACTCGCAAAGACCGGCGAGTGCCAGGTCGAGGAGGTTCAGGTGGGGGAGATCCGCCAGGGCCGCTACACCATGGGCACGGCGTGGGTGTGCTGCCCGGTGGAAGTGGCCAAGAAGATAAGCCTCTGCCAAGAGGCTGCTGGTGGGGTGGTCCGCTGCGAAGGTAAAGCTCCTCCAGCCCCGTGAAATGCGGTGTTTTAGGTGCCTCGAATCGGGGCACCTAAGGGTTGACTGCAGGGCGGAGGTAGACCGGAGCACGTTGTGCTACCGATGTAGGGCGGCAGGGCATAGGACGTCGTTGTGCTCAGCGAAGCCCAAATGCCCTTTGTGCTCGGCGTCCGGGTAACCGGCGGACCACCGCCTTGGGAGTAAGACATGTTGTGCCCCTAAGATGCCTATGGACAGGAGGAGGAGGAGGGCGGCGCGAACCCGCCAGCCCGAATCATCAAGAGTAGAGGCGGAGATGGAGGTCACCGAGGACATCGTCGGGGCCCCCATCCTCCAGGAGGAGGCGACAGCGGGAGGGGAAGTACCCCGCGAAATAAATAGATCCCCAGCTCCAGGGCACCTAGTGCCGGGACATTCCGGGGTGTGAAACGGCGCACAACACCTGCACCGCCAACAAAGCAGCAGAGCCACGTGCCTTTCTGGCGTAGCGCGAGTCCGGCAACGGATCATACACGGAATCAGGGGGTCAGTGGGAATAAGGCCTCGCTGTGGTCCCCTTCCCCCTGCCTCGTGACGGACGGAGGAGCTGCTGGGGGGTTTTTAGTGGGTAGACCTGGACCGATATGGCCCGGGGAGTCCCACATAGCCTCGTGGTTTGGCTCGACCACGAGGGATGCGTAAAAGCATTTTTCCCTATCAAAAAAAAAGGGCAACAATCCGCAATAGACAGTAGGGCAACTATCCGATTTGATACTTGCCCTTTTTTATTTACGAAATAAATAAAACATATTTAACAATAAAACCTAATAAACAGTGCAATTTAAACTCTAATGCACTCAAAGAAATATATTTTTGACTGAAATCGCAATCAGTTATAAAAATATTTAACAGAGATTACCTACTTACCAATATAATTCTGGCGCTCGTCAAAGTATCGCCGCGGAAGATGTTTTCTCATACGGACAAAACACGTGCGCCTAATTCAACGGCTTATGCGGCACTGAGGCCTGCGCGGGGGACGCTTTTAATTATGATCAAAAAGAAACAATGTCAATACGTCTAACATAGAGCATTTGAAACTGAGGCATGTATCCGTCCGAGGCAACTATCAGGCTTTTACCCTATAGTTTTTTACATAGCTTATTTTGTGTCCCATTGCTGAGCAAAGGTCTCCCCCATCTTTGCCCCAGCAGCCATACCAACCTTTCAGTAATAATTGCCGAATCGCGAGAGATGCGCGCACTCTGCCGCACGCAATTCATGACTCTACAAATTGTTTCTCTCCACTGTCCACTCCCAATTCATACTTCTAAATCCCCCCCCCCCCCCCTGTATCTACCGTTCCCTTTCCAATTCTACGTCCTTCCAGTTCTCTATGTGTGAATCGAGATCCTAGCGCGCGCCACCTATCGCCATCTATCGGATCGCAGCGTGATGTTTCGGATTTTATCTTATCCTAATCCAGGCTTATCATCACTTACCATTAAATGAAATAAATGCCTAGAGCTCATAACTCTTTGTCATAAGCAAAATAAACTCTTTTACATAGAGAGAAAAATTAACCTTTCGCAAATAACACGAGTGATGATATATTATGGAACATTATGTATACATAAATAATATAAACTTTAACACATCAAAGACACAACATCTTTACGTAAAAAAGGGCTATAAAACGGGTGACCTTTTAAAAGATTAATGGGCAATTATTTATTTCAAACAAGAAAAGCGCAACAAAAAAGTAAATCTCACAATGTAAATGCAAAACCCTAATCCGAACAATGAATATTAAGTTAGATCGCAACGGAACGATTGTTAAACCAACAGAATTATTATATAACGTTAATTTTATAGATAACCAATTTGCAAATATCCTTGAAATATGACAGAATATAACTAAGTGGTAGTTTTAATTGGGATTAAATATAATGTCGGTGGCGCTGTGGACTCGGCACTTGCCTTCCAATCGGGAGGTCCGGGTTCGAAACCGCCATGTACCAATGTGTTTTTCGTTTTTCGAATTTCATATGTACATTTGTCTGACGCTCCTACGATGAAGGAAAACATCGTGAAGTAACCTGCATTCATCTGCGAAGAAATTCAATGGTGTATGTGAAGTCGACCAATCCGCACTGGGCCAGCGTGGTTGACTAAGGCCTAATCACCCTATCATAGGATAGGCTCGAGCCCCTCGGTGGGGACACGTATATGAACTGTGATGATGATGATGATGAAATATAATGACCACCAAAAATATTTTGATACCCTAAGCTCTTTTACCAAAAATATATACTTAACACCAAAAAAATAAAGTCTAAAATTACAATAGTTCTAGCTGTTTTAGTTACGATTGTACTTCAAATGTAGTAAATGATCACCAAATCTTAGCGAGCAAATTAATGCGTTATTTCTGCCTAGATAAACTACTATGATTGCCATAAAATTATTACAGAAGACTGATTCTTCTTAAGATTTTTAATTATTAGTTTTAAGAGGACTGACTTTTTATGTTTGTTTAAATTTTAATAAAAGGATTATTGAACTTGTATGAGTTTTATTTTTTAACCTTAGGTATAGGCATTTGGTTTAATAAACTTTCAAGAAATCATTTTTTTTTGTAGTGGTTAATCAATTTAGAGGCATAAAAAGCTCAGACCTTAGCAACCATTTTACAATAATAAAGGGTCAAACTTTAGGAGTTTATTTACTATGTTTGGGTAAATAATTATTTACCTAGTGTAATTTACCTTAATAGGATAACACAATGTTAAATATTTGCATGTCACTTTAAATTAAAATGTGGTTAATAGTTTAGCTCATTAACTATTCTTGGGTGAACAATGATTTGTTTGGAGTCATTTGCTTTAATAGGATAGCAAAATGTACAAACATTGGTTATAATTTCACATTAAAATGCGGTTTTAATTTTGGTGATAAATTAATATTTTTGACTGTTATATTTTACTATATCTGGTGATAACTTAAACATAAGCCGTTTTAATTCACTAAAACATAACATTTGGGCTCCGTTCATCATAATCATTTATTTGACATTGTTATCTAGATTGGTTTCCGCTAAAAGTTCTGATAATTATTTACTAACAAAACTAATAATAGTAGTAATACCTACATACGAGTAGATCGATGTTTTTGAACACAAAGAAAGAAACACTATGCTGTAGACTCACCTGCTCGGTTTCTCTCTGAATGGCAATCAAAGTACAGGCGTGTCAGTGCTGTCAGTGGGGAGTCGAGCACACTTTAGCGATCCCTCGGGACACTTTTCTACAGTTCCGGGAAATGATAGCGCACGCAAAGCAGCTAGCAGGAGGGCTTTATTCAGTTTTTTTTTTCAAACAATTACGATAGATCTTGTGACGTAATATGATTTGATAATTATTTAGTTTCATATAACTGTTTATAATTGCAACCTTCTTATGGCATTACGTAAAAGGGAGTAAACAAACATAACATTAGTGGAAAATGCGCAGTAATCAAAATTAAATAACGTAAATTTCTCTAATAGGTAAGCGGACATTTTTTAAAAGGTTTTTTTCTTTTTCACGTATTCAACAACTTGCTACGATACATTGACGCGTGACGTCATATGTTGGTTAATTTTCTACTTCAGAACTTTACTTGATCTCAGGAGTTTTTATTACAAGCTTTTATTTACTTTCACATGTCCTGGTGTCTGTGATAAAATCTTGCAAGTTAAATTTCACCTACTCCTCGATTTCCGATTGAACTGAAATTTTGCATGCATATGTATATCGCGTGACAATGCAACATTATGATGACATAGAGCTTATCTGATGCTGGAGCTCGAAGGTGGCCGTAAGAACTCCGAAATAAAACGACACAACCCCATCGAGTTTGGACTCGTTTGATTCATATTGGCGAGTACTTTGGTCTTATATGGTAACCAGGGTCTGATGCTGTAGCTGGAAGGTGGCCATAGGACCTCCGAAATAAAACGACACAACCCCATCGAGTTTGGACTCGTTCGGTTCATATTGCCTAGTACTTTAGTCCTATATGGTAATCAGGGTCTGATGCTGTAGCTGGAAGGTGGCCATAGGAACTCCGCAATAATACGACACAACCCCATCTTGTTTGGGCTCGTTTGATTCGTATTAACGAGTACTCTAATCCTACATCGTAATATTAGCATAAAAGCTTACTTAAAAAGTGTTTTTTACCATGAATTTATTTTATTGCGTTAAAGCAAAGAATATGTGTCTGAAATGTTTTATTCTCCAATTGATGGTAATTAGATTTTCGCTTTACATATCTAGTCTGCTTGCATATTGAAGAAAACCGATTTTGTCGTTTTCCTTTATGGAATGTGATGTCAAAAGAGCGCTTACGATTAAGGTTAGGTACCTTTTTGTTATTAAGTTTTTGCAGAGCAATACATCATAATGAGACATTTTTCTTAATTTCATTTACGGTCAAAGCTGATAGCAGAGTTAATAAATCAGTTTAAAAAGAGATGTATTGCTTTTTATGCACGTGAAGCAAATAATAATACGCATATGAATAAAACAAAACATTTATTTGAACTTTACAAACAATTTGTAGGAAAAAATATAAACAATAATAAAAAAAATATAACATTTAATAAATTAACGAACTGTGATCAGATAACTACTATACAAGGTTATTTTTTAATTATCACAAAAAATTTGTGTGCTTGTTCAGACAAGGAAACTGAACAACTTTCTCCATGGAACCAAATTTGAAATCGCAAAAAAAAATCAGCTGTTCCATACATTTAGGTACAGTGAATGTTGAACATTTGTATGGAACAGCTGATTTTTTTTTGCGATTTCAAAGTTGGTCCCGTAGTGAAAGTTGTTCAGTTTGCTTGTCTGAACAAGCACACAATTTTTTTGTGATAATTAAAAAATAAACTTGTATATTGGTTCTGGTGTATGCTAGAAGGGCTGGTATTATGAGAAGGCCTCACATTAAGAGTGACCCACGAGTAATCAAAACATACCTGTGAAAGAAATAGGTACATGCAAAAACTTATTTTTATAAATATGTACAAAACAAAGAACAGCACTGATATGGAGTACTCGTACATACGAATACATTTTATGTGATCTGGTTGTATGATGTTGCTCTTTGCCTGTCTTTTACACTGCCAGTTTTTTTCATTCTGTCCCTCCCAACCTATAATTTTTGGCGAGGGGCAAAAAAGTCTATATGGATAAAATTAAGTTACATGTTTATGACCAGAAGGCTTAGTCACCACTTTGGATCCCGACATAAGGCAACGTAGTAAATAGCGAAACCTGCTGTCGGGACACACCTTATCCTTAACCACCTTCCCATTACCCAAACATATACTCGAACCCAACAAATCAGCAAAGAAGGCCCCACGTTGGGCACCAATGTAACGTGGTGACGTACTGCAGCGGGTAAGGGACCAGTAAGTAATACACCAGATGCGCCGTCACTGTTTAATTTACGTCAATAAAATTTGGACTGAGCTCTGTGCACTTCATGGTGATGCCAACTTGGGGTAATTTACGCGATGTTTAGGGTAAAATTATTCAATGGGGTAATTATTAAGGGTATAAATTTTCCTAGGGTATTTTTTGGGGTAACTGTTTAAAAGTTTTCGAATAAAATTTACCAAATTATTGTTAACGTAAATCTGAATGCATGGTACAACGTTCGATTACATTTTATTTACAGAAGTGTCAACAACAATAAAATAATGAAAAAAAACGGAATCAGCTTTCGAACACGACCTTCTAAGATTTCGTTTCGTGAATGTGTCCCTCTCTAGTCTAAGGATGCACTTTAACTTCGAAATTGAAAGCGAGTGCGATAGACTTTTGTTACACAATCAAGAGGCTGCTGTTACGCGTTCAGATGTGGAAACTTTTATTGTTATGTGTGAATAATAAAAAAATAAGAAAAAATATGTTGTAGTTTTATTTTTAAATATAAAATAATGAGATTTCATTTAGGGTATTTTAAAAATATAATACAGATTCTAAGGTAAATTGATACTAAGCCTGGGGTAAAGTTCTGAAAAGTAAAAATCTGACCTGGTGACACTGATTATAATAGCAATTTTACACACTTACTTAGTGTGACTATTGTTTATAATACTAATTTAATTATGAGTTAATTGTTTTCAAAATACTTAAGAACATAAAATTTATATTCTATTCAATACTTGTGGCATCAAGATTTACAGGGTCTCGATGTCGGCAATTGAGTGACGGAGAAACAGAATGAGAAGTGACAAAAACAAACATTCAAAATACAATAAGATTAGGCGGGAATGTAACGAGTCGCTATTACAAAGGACGATATAGCAACTTGTTACAACTTATTTGATGATCTATCGAATTATGTTAATTTACCAAAACAGTAAAAATATAAAAAAAGAAAGTGCGAATAAACACAACTTTAAACTTTTTATGCGGCGTTCCTTCGTTTTCTTATATTAAATGTGATTGCCGCGTCTGAGCGTGAGGGGAGTGAAGTGTTCTTTAGCTTCCGTCGTTGCGAGACTGCCGGCGCCGCAGGATATAATAGCGTATACACACTACACTAACGCAATTTTTCTTTTGAAGGTGCATCTATAACTTTAATCTAGAGACAAAACATTGTACATTATCTCTGGAGCAGTATTACAAGATAGAACTTATACTTTTTTTTTCATTTTATAGCTTGCACGCGTGTTGCCAACAATTTTAATATAATATTTTACTATTGAATTGACTATATTGAAAATATTTTGGAAATCAAATTTTTTTACAAAGCTATTTATGCATATTCCAAAATATGCATTTCACAAGAGTAGCGAAACGCAATGATAAACTGTCATGAATCTTTTGATGTGGCAATAACGCTCGGGTTTTAATTTCATTGTTACGCATTACGTTACAATGCAAATAATTTTGACATCACAATAAATGAAATAATTTTGACATCACAGATTTATGCGCCAACAGCATAACACGTTAATTGGTGTGTGTGGTATTGTTATTGGCGTAAGACGTGAATAACTTGAGCAGAAATCTTCTAAGGGTGATCTGGGATCTGGGTAACCCCAACTCTCCGGACCACCTCGGGACAGCCCGACCAACTTGTCGGGCTATCGCCAAGAGGGGATTACCCGAGAACACCAGCGCAATCCCCAGATGGAGGGTCCGGTCAGTACCTGCACCACGCGGAATGAGAGACTGCCCTACCGGCTCTCAACTCACTCTTCTAACACCGGGCGAATCGCTTCGATCGTCCGCTGGCCGGCAGTTGAGAGAGCGAGTACCTCACCCCACGGGCACAGAGCCTCCCCTGCGCCTGGATACAAACCCGCTCCACCTTCCATGTAGCGGTTCGTCCCCTCCGTTCTCAAACGGCAACCAGATATTGATACACCTCCGAATGGACGCGTGCATCGACATCCCATGGTATTTGGCCCGCAAGAACGCAGGCTGCGCCGCGGCTGACCGTGCGATAGGGTCGCACAGCCCGGGTTGCTATGACCCTATGCGGACGTCGCAGCAGTTTCACCGTATGGGAGAGGCACTCCGCCCATACCGGAGCTCCGTATAGTGCTATTGACCGTATCACCCAGTGACACAGCCGACGACACGCCGATCAAGGTCCTCCCACTTTAGGGAGGACAGTAGAAGCTTTAGCGCGCTGACACATTGTGTCATGCATTCTGTTAAATACACTGGAATAAACTAGACGCACTGTTTTATTTTAATTTTCATGTTGTTATTAAAATATACAAAAAAAATTCTTTGGTAATTGGAATTATACTGACAATATCCACATTCCAAATTTAAATCTCTTTTAGACCCTCAGTGAAAAAAAGCTATTTTGATCCCTGTTAACGAGGAACCAATTAACTCTTTTCGAATAGATGTGATAAAAATATATACTGTAATAATTCCCGCGGGAAATTCGAATAACATATCTGAAGGGGTTTCAATAGAGGCGACACTTTTTTTTGACATTTCTTGAATGGGCGGGAAGTTAGCTTCGCAATTCTATCTAATTTTAAAGCATCAGTCTAGGATATTTAATTACGAACAGATACTCTCTTGAACAACCATTACAATTTGTTCAACTTTTTTATCAAAGTTCTCGTTATATCGCGACTACGTTGAGTGAGCTTGCGCCACGGTGCTCGCGAATGACCACCTCGCTCATGCGAATTAACCCCTTCAGGTTTTTTTCTTTGGGGTTATATAAAATTGATGGTTTATTACAATAAGCCGGCAAAGTAAGAAGAGCTGCAGGCCAACATGAAATGCGAAATTTCAGACGAATTTCGGCGATTTGTGTGCTCATGTCATGGAAAATTGGGTCCAGCTTATTCACTCGTGCCAACGCTTCCGTGGCATACATTTGAACGATGTCGTATTCCATAAATAATGGCATTTGTTTTAGTTTCATATGAAATAAGAATAATTTCCATAACTAAGCCACAACTCTTTAAATAAAAAAAAAAAACAAAATGTGTCGCTCTTAAAGAAAAACTTCGCTTCGCTCTTAAAAAAAATTGAGTGAATGATCAACGTACATCTAAATTCACTGAATGGATAGGTTTGAAAGGACGATGCCCACTTTTGTATGGAGACTTGCCACACTTACAAATTTCCATGAGTAGAATCAACTCTAGGCTCATTTTAAACGTTTTTTGTATTTGAATACAAAACAAGTATTGTTTTTTTAATTACAGCTGCAGTTTCGTAGATATTTATTAAAAGTGCTCCTAACCTTAAGCGACCTATAGTTGCAAGACGTCAAACTAATTATGCTGAACTTTCGATCATTAAAAATCAGTTACAATAATACTTACTGTCAATATACCTATTGATATCCAGTATTATCAATAATAAGGAATCAATTGTGTAACAAAAATCGCAAAGAACGCAACGTGACAAGCAACGAAGGGAACTGAGACTTATTTTAGATAAGTAAGTAATATTGATAGTATATTGTAACTGACTGAATAATCGTAAATTCAGCATAACTAGTTTGATATCTTGCAACTAATGAGTCGCTTAGAGATTAGGAGCAATATTTATGAATATGTACGAAACTGCAGCTTTAATTAAAAAACAATACTTGTTTTCTACTCAGTGACGAAAAACGTTTAAAATGAGCCTAAAGTTTCTGTTCATGGAAATTTGTAAGTGGGGCAAGTCTTCATACAAAAGTGGGCATTGTCCTTTTCTCATAGAGGGTGATAAAAAGTAGAGTGTTTACCTCGGGAGCAACACTATTTTAAGCTCGAGTGACGTACTTCGAATCCCTCGCTACACTCATTTTACATGAGAATCTCTCGCTACTCTATAGTCCTCCGCTCTGCTCTGGATTCAAAAAACACTCTCGCCTTAATACCTAATAGTTCTTGGCTCCCTTGGTAAATAATTTACTTAACCCCTATTTAATTCCCTTGCTTAAGGCTACTTACATATTACGACTTTTTGCAACGATACAGTCCTGAAACGGTGTAAACGCAAAACGTTTATATCGCGACTGTTACTGTCGGAAATCACAGTTTTGATGTAAACGCGATACAGTCTCTATGCAAATGTGATACAATCGCGAAGCAAATGCGTGTGTATTAACGCGATACAAGTCGTGATGCAAATATATCTGTGCATCGATACAAAGTACGAACGCCTGCATTACATGTACAGCCGGCTTCAAAAGTAGATAACCATTTTAATACCATGTCACACCGACTGTTAACAAGCAATATAGGTGTAATCATACTAAATAAAAGAAATAGTTGGTGTGACATGGTACTAAATCTGCCTAAAAATGCTTATCTACTTTTGAAGCCGGCTGTACAGTGGGGAATGAAAAGGTTCGCTAGTTTTCGAATTGATTCGTTAAAATGTCTCACGTACACAAGTAACCTTTTGAAACTGTGACAATGGACAGACTATTTAAAAGAAAAATATATTTGACTGTTTGGTAATAAAGTTCAAATTTCCCCCACAGACAGACAGACCCATCAATGATTAAAATATTGTCTTTTTAGGTGTATGTCATTGTTGAATTGTTTCTTTGCTAAAAATCTCCCATTATTGTGGAGCTAAATTACCGCGAAGATTCGTATGCCGCTAAGGTTATAAAATTTAACGATATAATTATTACGATTAAAGGTAATAATACGCTGTCACAATACAACTTGACCAAAACTTCGTCATGTCGCAAACGCGATAATTATGACTGTAGCAATATATTGTTTTATAACGAAGTTCTAAAGGGACACGAATGACCTGTTATCTAATCTGTGTAACTAATTTCTAATCTGTGATGTTGGTATATATCCAACTATCCACCTTACCGATATTCGGTCACGGCGGCCAAACTCAACAGAGACTAGCCATCTGCGCGGGAATAATAGTGCACAAGTGGTTGCGCAAACGCAGGTGCACTTTTTGTTCCATCACTCGCATAGTCCAGTGGAACGGTTAGCCGACACAACCGGGGCGAGATCAGGCGCAAGACCCACTGTTTAACGTGCCTTCCGAAAAACAAAGGAGCTTGAGATGTTTCGTACTTTGGTCGCCCATCACAGGACGGATCACAGCCAACGCTGCTTAACCTTAGCAATCGTTCTCTGAGCGCGCGCGCCAATGCGCACCAAGATCCCATGATTGTATGGTAATGTTGGAATGGAGCCCCGCTTTTTAGGTGATGAACCTTTTTATTCCCTGACTGTACACTTTTGCATCGCGACTGTATCGTTGCAGAAATTCGCAGTGAATATGGGGTCTTATTTTCAAAAAAGCTAAAATCCACATTAACTGTTTTTTATATTATTGGCCTATACAAAATTACCCGCTTGTGGCTTCCGAAATAAACTTGTCAATTATCGACCGAAAAATCGATATTTAACAAGTTTATTTTCATTAAGGCGAACAGCTATTGGTCAGGATAAATCTTTTAATTTAAATACAGGAAATTTAGTCTCTTGTTTATTTTGCTGCGGTTGAGGCAGGTGCGGGCGAGCCCGGGGCTTGTAATTAACAAAACAAAAGCTTTTCACAGCGTTAACAGTACTTGATGTTACTGCCTACGTAATTTTAAGAATCCGGAGATCCTTGTGGCGAGCCAACTTGGGAGCGCTTTGCATTTTTGGTACGATGAGAATGAACTCTAATATAATCCGATGTAAATCTTGCTGATCCAATGAATATTTTTAAAACATAATCAGATTTTGTTGCGTTTATGCTAAAATGTAATTGTTTGTTAAGGATTAAGTTGAAAAATGAAATTGTATATTCTGCAATAACGTTTTAAATTTATGTAACTATTTGTATAAAATAAAATTGCAAAAGGTTAATTAAAAAGCTTGATTGTCTTATCACAGCTGACTTTGCCTAGCATATAACATTCAAATGTTGATACAAATTAAATGACGTTAGTTTCAAAAATTAAATAAAGAAGAAGATGTGCAGATCGAGTACTGTGAATAGTTTATTTTATGAGCTTTATTTCTATAAGAGTTTATTTTATTACCTTTTTCATGATGAGATTCATACTTAATCTCATCATGATATGAATAATAGAAATGACTCTAAACACAAAACTAATTTGTCACCATAAAAACAATGTTAATAACATTGTTGTGTTTCGATAATTGGAGGTAAGATAGCCAGGTCCTCAGATGTTGAGGAGTCCAGGTGAAGCTCGCCTCCACCTTCGGCCTTATCGTCACTTACCATTAGGTGAGATGAAGGCCAAGAGTGTTATGTTGAATTGTATAGAAGTGTTATGTTGTCTGTACCTATTCTTATATTATTTTTAACTTTTCAGTGTTTTTGAGGTCGGTTTTTATTTTTTGTAAAATATTTTTTTATTTTTTAGTGAATGAAATCTTTTTACTGAAAGAAACCCTAATTTAGTACCAGCTCACCTTCGGTGAGTTGGTATTAAATTAGCGTTTCCTTCGATTTTCATGGAATCCCATCATCAGATCCTGACTTCAGTGACCTTGGGACCACCCCAGGAGTATACTCTATCGAATACAAAAAGAATTTTGAAAATCGGTCGACAATTGGCGGAGTAATCGCGTAAAATACACACAAAACACGTTGGACACACCTTAAAATTTAAGGGTTTTCCCCGATTTTCATAGGATTCCATCATCAGATCCTAGCTTAGGTAACTATGTGACTACCCTTGGAGTATACTCTATCGAATACAAAAAGAATTTTGAAAATCGGTCCACAATTGGCGGCGTAATCGCGTAACATACACACAAAAAAAAACATACGCATCGAATTGAGAACCTTCTCCTTTTTTGAAGTCGGTTAAAAAAGGAACATATACGATGACAATATGCAAATAAAACAACCTGAAGAGGAACCCCTTTTTAGTGAGTTCTCAGTACTTGATATTATCATCCCCTGAAGTCCCATCATTTAATTATAAAACACTTAAAACAGGATTAAACTCATGTCATTAGAGTTTATATAGACTCTGAAAATCGTCTATTTTCCAAATACCAAGATCTCGACATTCGTTCTACACAAGGGCTCAAATGCCCACCCTTCATCAGACGGAGACTGTGTACTGGAATCGTCTGCGCGGGTACCTCTGTCTTACCTATTTCTACTGTCAAGCAGTGGTACTTGGATTGCTAATACTCGTATGTTCCGCTTTGAAGCGTAAGACAGTCAGAGAAGTTACTGGGTACTGTGACTTGAAATCTTATGTCAAAAGCTTGTATCGTACATTGGCGTCCTTGTTAGGAACCATATGTACTTACTATAGGCGACTGAAGCCACTTACCACCAGAGTGGACAACCTGCTTGCTTGCCAACTCTGTTGTATAAACCGGCCTAAGGCCAGACTCCGAACTGTTATTAAAAATGTTCTAATCATGAAATATTTGATTAGTCTTGCCCTGCCCGGAAATTGAACCCGGGTAAGCAGTATACTTACAAATAAATCAAAATAACAGAATCAGCTTATTCTTTGCATTATGGTGTATATTTTGTAGTGTTAAGGTATTATCCATTGCACAGTATGGACCGAGTTAGATATTCCGACGTATTTTTTGAAATAAAAATAGTCGTTATTTGGACCCGGGTCCCTATCTAGACGCCGATTGCTATTCGGACCTGATAGCAGCAAATCGAAAATAACTTGAAGGATAGAACTGAATATTGTAGGTTTGGTTATGTTAGACATTGTGACCCCAAACTGCATGTTTAAGCTCCGCTCGCAAAAATCTATAATTAAGTAAAATCCACCTCGTCGCCATATTTTCTCGCCCGAGTCCGAATAGCAATAGACTTCTATATGAACCCGAGTCCCTATAGAAGTCGATTGCTAAACGGACCCGATGATAGTGAATTGTAATCGAAAAAACTTATAGGATCAAACTGAAACCTGTAAGTTAGGTTAGATATTATGACCACATACAGCGGAGCGAGCGAAGTAAGCGGGATATAAAGCTGCATATTTCATGCTCCGCACGCAAAAATCTGTCAAATCTACCTTGTAGCCATTTTTTTTTCGCCTGGCTCCGAATAGCATTCGACTTCTATAGGGGACCCGGGTCCATATAGAAAGGAATGCTATGCGGACCCGATAGATGTTATCTGTGCCGATAGTGAATTGTTATTGAAAAAACTTATAAGATCAAACTGCAAACAATAGGTTAGATTACATATTGTGACCACACACAGAAATGAAACTACATGTTTTTACACAATGAAACTGACGTGAAACTAACATGTTTCATGCTACGGGTCCGAATAGCAATCGACTTATATTGGGATTCGGGTCCGAATAGACACATCCTTCTATTTTTAAGCATCTAAGAAATAAGTAAATTCAAATGATAAACTTTTCTTTTTACGGTGATCGATATTAAAGTTTACTTTTTAACAGAAGTCACATTTTGTTTGCTTGTTCAGACAGTTTACCGGAGGGAGACTCTGTACCAGGGTCGTGTGCATGGGTACCTCCGTCAGTGCTTGCATTGCTGTGTTCCGGGTAAGATATGGCACTGAAATTACTGGGTACCGTGATTTTACATCTTAAGTCACAAGTTGGCAACGTGCACTGTGGTTCTTGTGGGGGTTGCAGTTTTACTTCGAATCTCACAGGAACCACAATGTATTATAGCTAGGTGACTGTTACCACTTACCATCAGGTGGGCAGTTGGCTTGTTTGCCAATTTAATTGCAATAAAAAAAAACAAATAAACTGAACTACTTTTACTGCGGGACCAACCTTTGAAATCGCGAAAAAAAAACTGTTCTATACAAATATTCAACATCCAATGGACCTTTGTATGTAATTGATACTGAGTTTTATTTGGGTATGATTTATACCGGGTTATTCGTATTGCATTGGATTCAGTTTTAAAATCAAAACTGAATTGTATCTAGTGCCAAAACTGAGATACGTCTGTCTATACCTACTAGAAAATTAATAAAGCGAATCAATACCGCCCTATAGAAGGGTATACCTTTTATGGCAATATCAAAGTTGATTAAGCGGACAAAATTGCCCAGTAGTCAGTTTTAATCAAAGACAAAATAGATTCAATAGTTATTATTGCACAGGAGTGTTCGCGTGGCATTACCCCATTAATCTTGTCAAACGAGAATGAAGTGGTCAGACACAACCCTCATTTCTCAACGCAACGGTGACTATTAATTACGATGAAATTTCCTATCTATGCAAATGAAACTCTAACCGCAAAAATATAAAACGGGTGAAATTTATTCAAGATTATTCGAGATTTTGCAACTCATTTTTTCCCTAAGGATACGAACCCACCTCGAAAATGTGCGAAAAAGGGCGACAGACAAGTGGACTGCCAGCCGTGGATGGATGTGATATATTACTGAGGAAATGCAAAGTTGAACGGCAGTATTTCAATACGATTACATTTTTCATCACCATCTTGGCTTTGAAGAAAATTTTTGTTTTTGATCCAGTTGACTGCATTGTACTACTTGAACGCGTTTACTTGGATAGCAAGCAGCGTGTAAAATAGCTATCTTTTTTTGTAAAAACAAATAGATTTAGTAGTATCTGCGTCTATTAACATATCCGTGAAATAACGTCACTTTATGCATTTAGTTTGAGAAATATAGACCTGCTGCATCTATGTCACGCTCCATAAACGGATATCAACATAAAAAAGTGGCAATGAAAGTTGTATTTACTAAGACAACTCGCTTTATATGGACTGACGCGACCAAAATATACACGTTCTTATTTATGTAATCCACTGAAATAGAAAAAAATGCACAGCGGCTTCTATTTGACAAGGGGCGGCCTCCCGGCGGAAACTGACAAGTCAAATTTATATTTGATACCTTTGGTCCTCGGGACATAAAAGAAATTAGGTTTTTATTTAACTCACGTTTTATTACATTTTCGTCGTTAAGTATTTACAAGTGCCTATTGCTTATGAAGGTAGGCGATGACGTAAATTTTGCAAGGTATCTTATTGCCTGCGAGGGTGAAATTCCAACGCGCATAAGTACGCACCCCCCTAATTTTAAAACCATATTAGATTGTTTCTATAACATTGAATTCTATGTCAGTTTTTATGTGATCATGTCAAACACGGATAAACAGACAAGATTAACTTTTGGTATAGGTATTTGTAGCTGTGCGTTAATAGTACATTACGATATTAGTGCGTTAAGATGTTATAACCAATATGCACGTATATCGTACGACGTTTTTTAACACATTTGCGAGGAAACAGAAAAAAAACATTATTTTTAATAAACTCAATCTGTGAATGCACACTGTTGCTTTCCCGCCATTTTAACAGCGCGTTAGCGCTGCCTACTGACCGGCGGCGGCGCCGCGCGGCGATTAGTTCGAAATTTGAATAGCAACAGCGCGCTGCTCACTAGCTGGAGTCGTGCGGCGGCGATCAGTTCCATATTTGAAATGGCAAATAATACTGTTATGGAATTTGTATGGACTATAACTTAACTATTTGCTTTGGTAACAAACGCGTTTTTTATGACCCGCTTTACATATTTAAAACCGGTGGAATTACATCAGCTTTACGAGCAAGGGTGTTAAAAAAAACTTTATTAAATTTACGATGGCTATCATACTTAATATTATAAATGCGAAAGTGAGTTTGTTTGTTTGTTTGTTACACGCTTTCACGCTTAAACCACTGGATTAATTTCTATGATATTTGGTATAGAGATAGCTTAAGTCTTTTGGAATAACATAGGCTACTATTATCCCGAATTCTAAAGAGTTCCCCAGGGACGCAGGCAATGTCGCGAGCAGCAGCTTTATGAAATACACGTAACTTTCCGTTCGAAAATACCTTTTTTTTTCTCGGGGGGAAATGCGTAACCGCACCGTACCCGCCGTAGGCTAGACGGCGAGCGTATGTGGGGCTCTCCCGGCAGAGCGCCAGGTCTGCCCACTAAAACCCCCCGGTGTTCTCCCTGCCCTTATGGACGCGCTAGGTAAGATCCACACTGCGACTCCACTACTCACGCACCCGGGCAAGCCCGGACCGACTGGTCGGGCTATCGCCAAGGGGGGATTGCCCGAAAACACACGGGCAATCCCCAGACGGAGAGCCTTACGGCGGCGTGCACGGGGCCAACCGTGCGAGCAGGCCTACAAGGCAGGGTCATTAGACGGGCATTGCTTGCGCGAATGCCCGCCTTCGCCTGCCTATCCATCTGCGACGGAGGGGAGCGGCTTGGGGATCTTCCTCCCGCTCCCTCTCTGCAGCCTCCTTCTGCGAGATTACTTCTTCGCAGTGGGAGGCAAGAGCCTCCCATTCCGCCTTGCCGCGGAGCATAGCCACGACCACTTAGATCATTTAACCTAAGAATGCTCTAAGCACGACCATGCTCGGCGGCGAGAGGTCTCCGCCGCCCAGCGTAGAGTTAACTTCGCTGCACTGGGGTCGCCAGGGCGGGCACATTATGTTAAATGATAGTATTAGCACAGATTAGATAATAGTTACTACGTAACAGATACATCACTCCCATAGAAACGGTCGAATCGTTGTAATAATAATAGTCAAAACTGACAGACAAAAGTCGCTGCAAGAAGAAAAGGTCTCTATGAACGCGCGCCGAGAGTCGAGATTCCCGCGTACGCCGCGTGATTGCGTCTTCGAGCGAAACTTAAGGGTTGTACAAAGAACATAAACAAAATAGTCAAAATAAAACTTTAATGTTATTATTTTATTGATATACGTAGGATTATAATGAAATAAAGTGATTGCGAGGAAAGCCCCTGACTCAAATGTGCTCTAATTTTATGATAATAATAATAGTATAATAATAATAGTACTTACTTAATTTGCAAAAATATGGTAAAATACATGATTGGTGTTAATCATTACATTATTTCTCATAATCTACTTCTAAATTGGCAGTGCGCATATATTCAAAAATTTAAAATAGTATATGTTAAAAAATTATAAAAAATACAAATTATTAAAAAACTACCAATCCCACCCAAGGCGAAAATTTTCTTCATTGATTTTATTCATTTGTCAAATTACAAACGATTAAAAAAATTACGAATTATTATGAAAAATACATGATCGATGTTTTTTTTCATGTTTGACCTCACGGTTATTCAATTTTACTATGGAAAATATCCTGAATCGTATGAATAATTTGTGATAAATAGGCAATCTTTTAAAAACAGGAGTAAGGTGGAATAATTTTTTTTCGTAAGGAATCAAATAACCGGTTCATCGAGACTTTATTATTTTTTTATAAAACTAAGTAGGCAATCAAGCAGGCTGCCTATTTTTTTATACAAACAACAGAGAAGCTGTTGGCTTTCATCTCAGCCGATGATAAGTGAAGAAAAGGTCTAAGATGAAAGTAAGCTCAACCTGAACACCTCAGCAAGTGAGGAACTAGACTGAGGACTGAAGATTGTTACTATGGCGACGAATTACTATCTAATTAGTTCGAACTACTTCGAATTTCGACTATGAGAAAAAAATCAAAATTTTTATTTGTCTTATCAACGACATCCAATAGCTTCACAGTATAAATTAACCACCGTATTGTTAATCAAGTTTATTAAATTAAAATTACTTATTGTGTGTAATTATTGTTTACTTTTTTCGCATCAACATTTAACTGAAAATTATTGGAAAATTATTTAGGTATAAAAATCCCGTTTTTAGTTCTGAAAAAAAAATTATAAATAAAAAAATAATTGATAAAAAACAAAGAAATTAAAAACCAAATTAATATAATAATTAAAAAAGCAATAAAATAAAGGAAAAAAAACAATAAATACAAAATAATAAAAAAATACAAAAAAGTACAAAGTTCGATAATAAAGTCTCGCGTGCTGCGCGGCGGGTGGCGGCGGGCGGCCCTCTGCCGGTCGGCGCGCCGGCGCGCTACTTAGCGGTAGGTATTTATAACGCTGCATTGCGCGAGTGACGAGGGCCTGGTATTAGGTACCGCACACAAAGTTCCGCACTAAATAGAAAATAGTTATTTGTTCAACAAGTGGGCAAAGTTTTTTTTGCTGCGAGTGCCGACTTTTAAATCACGCACGAGCGTAGCGAGTGATTCTAATATACGAGTAGACTACTGAGCACATTAAGTGGTTTAAAGGCACAAGACATAAAAAAAATTGCTGTCGTGTGAAACATACAGCTTTTCACCTCTACCAGCGAGAAAAGTGTTAATAGGTCGTCTTTAGATATAAAAACAATTAAGACAATTTTAAACAATATGTTATACCCAAAAAACATAACTAAATTAACAATATTAAAACTTGAAAGTAAAATTGTAAGTAGTTTGTCAGATTAGAGGTTTTTGATAATTCCGTGAAATATGACAAAAGCACCGTCTCAGAATAAGTTTTAGCACCCTTTGAGAGTCGCCAATTATTAAGACTTTCTTAGGACCAAATTTTAAGACTTTCTAGGAGCTCATCGTTTGGCGCCGACTTCAATATAGAAGTGTGATGTTGTCGGTACCTATTCTTATATTATTTTTAACTTTTCAATGTTTTTGAATTTTATTTTTTGTAAAATATTTTTCTTTATATTCACCAAAACAGTTCAATCATCCTAATGATTAAAAAAGTTTGATTCCCGCTAAATTATATTTTATAAGTTAATATTTTTTTTTTTAGATTTTGCGGTCAGAAATTGCACTAGTTGATATTTTTATGAAAACTAAACATGATATTTTTAAGTTTATTTATTTTTTTTATTTCATTTTATTATTTCAGTAATTTACATAATAAATGTCACAATTTAAAAAAAAAACCATCGAGCAATCATAATCTACCGAGAATTACAATACTTACTTATTTTATGAGCTGTAAAACTAATTCTAGTTCTTTGTCTTCACCATTACATAATTATTAAAAAATAATTTAAGGTATTTATTATCTATGCGTACGACGAAATTATATGACAAAAATTAAGTCAACAAAGTATAAATAAGACTTTGTCAAGCTTTCCGCTGCGGTGTTTGACTTGACTTGTAGTGAACGTGGTCTTGGTCCCACTTAATGGCTGCTACGCTGGTCATGGACTAATTTCGCGTTTCACTCCTTCTTGCGGTTTGCGGATGCAAATGAATAAAATATGATTATCTCTTTAATTTGTATTTCTTTCATTCACATATACTCTTACACTTAAATTGTGTCAAATGTGAAATGACGTTATAAGTAAAAGTTTTAGTGTAAAAGTTTATTAATTCTTTTTAGCGCATTTAAATAAAAGCTTGTTTTTAAAAAGGTTTTTTTACATTTAATTTATTTTTTACTTTTTAGTTATCACTGGACACGTTTCTCAGTCTGTTCATCTCATTCAACGCATCATTGTTGCAAGGTCGTTTGCCGGAACGTCTATACAGAATTTCAGCTCAATGTTAAAGGTATATACTTCAAAATTGATTTCCAAGCTTTAGAAGTCCGCCATATTGGATAAATAGTAACGTCACATTATTTTTCGAGTTACTCTTAGCAAGACCTTTTATTTGATACCCATATTGTAGGGGTGCATTAAAAATAATTGATCCGCCATCTTGGGTATGCCGCCATCTTGGATTTAAAATGACGTCCCACAGTCAACCATGCATTGTCATCCAAACTGAACGTGTATACAAAATTTCAGCTCAATCGGTTAAAGATATCTGCTTCAAAATTGAGTTGCAAGATTCCACCCGAACATACATACATACTTACATACATTGCAAGTTAAATAAAAGCTTGTAAAATAATATTTTTTTATTGCAATTAAGTTGGCAAACAAGCAAACTGCGCACCTGATGGTAAGTGGTAACAGTCACCTATAATACACGTGGTTCCTGTGAGATTCGCAGAAAAACTGCAACCCCCACAAGAACCACAGTGTACGTTGCCAACTTGTGACTTAAGATGTAAAGTCACGGTACCCAGTAATTTTAGTGCCATAACCGGAACACAGCAATGCAAGCAGTGCGGCTTTGTGTCAGAAATAGGTAAGACGGAGGTACCCATGCACAACGACCCTGGTAAGTACAGAGTCTCCCTCAGGTGGTACAGAGTCTCCCTCCTATAATAATAATAACATTAGATTAATATAACTGATTTTCTGTTATAAATAAAAATAAAACAAGTAAACATAAATAAGTAGCGTCGTTAGCGTAGTGCGTAAGGCCGTTGACCTCCAATCGGAAGGTAGCGGCATAAGAATAACTAATAATACGAGTATTATTAGTTATTCTTATGGTAGCGGTTCGAACCCCACCACGTACCAATGTGTTTTCAAATTTTGAATTCATACGAATGTTTATTTGACGCTTTTACGGTGAAGGAAAACATCGCGAAGAAACCTGCACACACCTGCCCCCCTAGACAAGACGTATTTCGATAATCGCTAATGCAATCGCTAGAAGCAAAATTTATGCTATTTGATATAAGCCCTCTCTTAACTTTCAAACGCAATTTTCAAATCTCATACATTGTCCATTTAGCGATTGCGTTAGCGATTATCGAAAGACATCTTGTCTAGGGGGGCTGTGATGAAAGAATTTGTATACAGGTTTTGTGTGAAGTCGATCAATCTACATTTGGTCAGCGTGGATGACTAAGGCCTAATCGCCCTAGTTTAGGATAAGCTCGAGCCCCTCAGTGGGATCTATATGAGCTGTTGATGATGATGATGATGAAGTAAACACTCGATCGGTCATCATGTTCCGGTGCTGGTGGCGCCCTCGCCGGTAGAGGGTGCTAACACATAACTTCCGATTGTGTAGATACCTTAAAAACCATTATTATTGGTTTAATAACCATTTTTATGGAAATATGCGTGCAGTTTAGACGGATCGAAAATTGACGATCGTGTAAGCCATATCGAGAGTTTTTATCAGGGAAAACACTTTTATGGGTTGATGAGATGAGATTAAATTTCATTCGCAATTTGTCTGTTATTTTGAACGAAATATTAAAATAAAAAGACCAGGAGAATGCAATGCTTTGTGAGGCAAAAACTATATATATCATTTTGATTAATTGATGAATTCGAGAGAATATCGTGAATCAGAAGTGAATAATTTGCAATTTTCTTTATACATCACAGTCTTCTTTTTTGATTAAGTATTTCATAGATTTAATTGCTTCTTATTCAGAGAGAATATTTAGGTATGCTTGCTTATTCAGAGAGAATATTAATGTAGGTAATAGAGACTTGTATAAAAAACGTGTGTTCATCACCTCTACACTTTATAAGTAGCACAAACATTTAAATACATGCACATGTTAAGAAGTTACAACACAAGTCTTTTATTTTATTTATTCACGTAATTTTAATGTAGGTGATGTGACACATGTACTGAATTAAAACTTTTTGTCAAGACTTTACGGCTGTACGTCTTTCGCGCGTAGAGACATCAAACTAAAATGTACTCGGACTAACGGTCTCTCTCAGCTGTGAAAAAATTAAGTCTAGATTTGTAAGTCAACGCGAACAAAAGATATACGAAATTTGACAGGTAGCAAAGTCTAACATTCGTATCTATAGTCAATTCAAAGTAATTACTTGAGTAAAAGTCGTAACTTAAGTTGGGATTATTATACAATAAACGAGAATTTAAATGAAGTGAAGAAAGTTATGCTTATCACCTAGTGCAGGTTGGTGCATTTCAATGATTGCAAATACACCTGGAAGCAACGGCTTATCTACCCTTTTGAAAGACGGGGGAGCTCGAGATACTAAGTTTTTGGTCACTCATATCGTGATGGACCACTGTGAAAGCGTAATCGCCATTATCACAGGCCGGACGCGTGAACTACTGCGCCACCGAACGCAATAATAAGACATTTTTTTATTGTCACAGTATTTATTGTATAAAAATCTCAACTTAAGTAACGACTTTACTCAAGTAATTACTTTGACTTGACTCTAGATACGAGTGCAAGTACGAGTATATAAGTTCCTCACTACATATTTACAGTTTTCTGATTTTTTTTATATGTAAAGCACGATCTGAAAACTGTAAGAGAACTGTAAGAGAGATAAGTTTGTACGAAACCCTCGATGCGCGAATCCAACTTGCACTTGGCCGGTTTTTTGGTATTGTCATTGATGATGATGTAATCCCTCATCAGGGACATAGGGCTCGAAGAAGAGATCTCCACTTTTGTCGTTCTTGTGCGGCAACTTCCAGGTCCTTCCAGCCGAGTCCAGTTGATGCAGCCTCTTTTTCTACTGAGAGCCTCCAGGTGATACGGGGGCGGCCCGGCCTTCTCCCATACGCTTGCCACGTTAACCCTTGTTTAGATAGATTTATTTATTTAAGCTTTTTCGTACAACATAAGAACAAGTGTACAAAAGGCGGACTTGATGCCTGAGGCATTCTCTACCAGTCAACCCGTAAAATGTGAGAATGTTTGTTGACGGTGTGCGAATTGGGAAAAATAATAATAAAAGCTACAAACTCTTTGTTACTATTAAATAAAATTTGTGTCTGGTCTTCTTAACATATGTCCAATCCAGCACTATTTTCTCATTGGTATCTCTTTGTCGGTGGGTTTTTGGTCAGTCATCACCCACGGCCTTGCATTTGAGTTGGTTCGTGGCCAGCAGATCCCCAGTATGCGCCGTAAGCATTTGTTCACGAAGACCTGTAGCTTGCTGGTTACTTCATATTTGACGAGCCATGTCTCACATCCGTACAGGAGGACTGACATGACATTGAAGTTTAATACTCTGATCATTATAAGTTTAAAACGGTTCGTTACCGTACTAATTTCCCTCTTTTTTTAAGCGACTATGACGACAAAGAAGTTGACTGCCCACGTGATTTTAAGTGGCTAGTCAAATTTACAAAAATATGTGAAAATATGTATGTATGTATGTATTTACGAAAATATGTATCGTATAGTCTACCAACTCTACCTTAATGTTAGGTCAATAAAGTTTGTCAATCAATATATACATATTTTTGTAACTTTGACCGTATCGAACATTTTGCACTCGAGTGTACATATTATGCCACTGCTACTCTCTTACTCGCAGGAAAATGAGTCTTTTCGGGATTGGATAAAACAAAATGCACGTGTTCCATCATCACTTCATTCTCTTTGCAGGCCCTGCAGATCTGTGTATTACTCAAACCCATTTTTGCTAACATGCGACTAGGGCCAAAGTGGTCAGTTAAAGCCCTCAATAGGAGTCTAGTTTGCGTTCTGCCTGCATTCATTGTTTTGTTAACGTTATTTAGGTCCACGAACAGTTTGGCGTACGCCATTTCTTTCTGAGCGACTCATTTAGTTGGTATCTTCTCCTTGCCTGATCCCTGATAACAGAGTTGACTGAACATTGTGGCAGACTCGCGAATGGTTCCGGACCCACAAATTCAGTTTTGATTCCTTTCACGCAAGATTATCTTTTCTTCTCTTTAGATTAGCCTTCTCATTTTGTAGAAACTTTGTCTTGAAATCCATATCAAATGTACTTTATTTTTCTTTGTAAGTTTGTTCAGTACATTAGTGGTATTTAGGACCCGCCGGACCCGCGTTGCTATGATAAGCGGCGGCCCTACTTCCTCATTCACTCGTTATAGTTTTAACTCTCTAATCTTATGATATAGTACCACCTACCTATCATAGCAAGCTCGTGAAATTAAAATGATAGTGAGTGGCGCGCTATCGCCATTTAGGCGGTAGATCCGCCTAAATCGTAGTATCTTTAGCGCCGCTTGACTGTCGCTTAGGAAGTATACATTTATTCAGTCCATTGCGCCCTTTATCGATGTTTTCTTGTGCACAGGCCAGTAGGATTGCATACATTTTTCTCGTAGAACTGTGGCGAGTTTGCCTTTGCTGATACTAGCTTCATAACCTTTTGAATAAATTCCTGCATCTGTACTATTTTGGATCCATATGTGTACCAATTCATACCTACTGTTCCTATCAGGAGGCGCTTGTCTTTTGTTCTAGTACTTCCTTGTTGGGATTTGTAAACTGAATGACCTCCTGAAGATGTACTTGCGTACCATCTTGTCATCGACCATTTCCAATAGCCTAATCTTTTAATCCACTTGATATTGTCCAATATTAGCTTTGTTTATTTTATATTTGAAAGGTTTTTAACGGCTCTCTATTTCTAGGCATTTTTTTTTTCCTCGGGGGGAAATGCGTAACCGCACCGTACCCGCCGTTGGCTAGACGGCGAGCGTGTGTGGGGCTCTCCCGGCAGAGTGCCAGGCCTACCCACTAAAACCCCCCGGTGTTCTCCCTGCCCTCTTGGGCGCGCTAGGTAAGGTCCACACTGCGACTCCACTACCCACGCGCCCGGAAAAATTATTGTCATAAAATCATATTCCATAATTTCGATTGTAATAATCGTCGAGACGCATAATAATCAGGAAGCAGAATGGTAATAAGCATAATATTGTGTGGCAGAAAATCATTTGTCATAAGTATTAAAACCCATAAACTCGAAACACAGAACAACTTGACGCATAATTTTTCAAAGCATAATTAATGTTTAGCATATTAATCACAACGAACAACACAATTACGCAGAATTTCTCTAGGCATAAAAGGCGCGCAAGCATGCAACATGCCAGCAAGCATGCAACATGCAAGCAAGCATGCAACATGCAAGCAAGCATGCAACATGCAAGCAAGCATGCATCATGAAAGCAAGTATGCACAGTGCAAGCAAGCATGTACCACGCAAGCAAGCATGCACCTTGCAAGCAAGCATGCACATGCATGGTTTCTGTCACGGCTCCGACGCTTCGGGGCTCTGGCGGTCCCACGCGATCTTATCGTCGCAGATGGTTTTCGCTCACCACCGCAGCTTCAGATTGCTGGCCGGCTTCGCCGGCCATCCTCAGCCGCAGCGTCGAGCGTTAAAACCACCTGCTCCTCAGCTCGCGGGCCGCCTCGCCCCTCCGCGCCTACGCGGGTTTGAATTACACTCTAGGGGTAGGACAAACAAGACTACGTGGAGTCAGTTTTGCAGCGATTCGTTTCTGTCACTAGTAGCATGAATGAATTACTTTGTCAAATAAAAAATCTACTATGAAAAAAATATATCAAATGAAAATATAGAATATTCGAGTATCATATTTGAATAAAATAATATATGAATTGATATTATAAAAAGTTTAGTAAAACAGAGAGTAATCATTGTATCTAATGAACGTGATATCCCTTAAAATAAAATCATTTCTAATCACTTAAAGTTATGGCAAAACATTTTAGGACAACCAATATTATGTCAAAAGAAATTAGGGATTTCATTAATTATGCTTCATAAAATTATGCCTTTGGATAATTGTGCCTTATGCAAATTATGCAAATAAAAAATTATGTGACGTTAATGTTATGCTTTTCGATTATTATGCTTAGTGATTTATGCCAAGCGTTATTATGACAAACAACATTATGCCAAATGAAAGGTCCCCGTTTTTAACTTATGACAGGGCAGCTCATGCTTTTGTGTTACCTGATGGAAGGTGACGATGATGGAAACGAGCTTCACCTGGATTACTGATTGACTGAGGAAATGGCTAAATTGTCAGAATATAATAATGTTATTAGTTGTCGGTGGTAGCTAGTCAGGCGGATTAAGTAGCCCCACTACCAACTAATCGTAAAATAATTGAATGCCCCGACACTTGTATGTATCAATATTTGTATCATTTACCCCTTGCGCCGTGAGTTTGGTTAATTTATGCATAGGCTTAGGGAGTTTACCACAAAATCTCAGCGAAGAAAAGAACAACTCGAAACCATACACCAGAATTTATTCTCGTCTAAAGCGAGAATGAATTCTGGTAAGCAGCACGGGTCTCTCGGTGCCTAGCAATTGATGGCAGTGTCCAGCATGAAGGGATCATCTATGCTATTGGAAAAGTTAAACTGTTCCCTCTGCTCGGATTATACGAGCAACGATATGACCGGTTGGCATTAAGTTTAAATGCCTTAGGGTTCATTTTTAAGGTGAGTGTCTATCACGATACGTAGAAGTTAAGTTAATGAAACCACTTTCTTAGGACTCTGTTACACCGTCGCGGCTCATCCACTGGTGGTCCCGTATATACGACTAAACCTCCATGCAAACCTCTCTTGCCGCCTTAGGAGAGGCCACTCAGGATTAGTAAGGCCCCTGTGTTACCAGTACGTCTAGTACGAGTTTTTAAATCGAGTAAAATACAATAGTTTTCGTTAGCTCGCCAAACTGTCAGTTTACGATGTAAACGGTAGTATGAGTTGCTCGTTTCGAATTCACGTTTAAACGATAGCGAGTTAGTTTTATTCGATTAGACGAACTTCACATTATATATTTATATCTCTCTTACTGTAACACCGTTTTTTCTTAAAATTTCATAAAACACTAATTTTGCAAAAACATTTTGGTTTCACTGTAGTTTTAACACAAATTTCACAACTAAAATCATAATTACAATAACTTTGTCAATTAATTTCACAATATCAATGTCAAGTGTCAACGTCAACGTCGTTTCACGTCACGTCAGTGACATTTGCAATTATCTTTGGTCATTATTCAATTTTTGCATAAACAAAATAAATCTCGCGTTTATCCTGGCCTTATTTACAAAGATAGTTTTTTTTCGCCCAAAATCCCGTGCTTCCCTTTAGGTGGGTTGATTTTCTCAAAATTCGGAATTTGACATTTAGACCGTTTGTTTTGATCATTTTTAGAGACATATCATAATAAAATACACTTAAAGCTACAGATCATATAATTATGGTTTCGTCGAATAGAATTTGGAAAGCATTCACAATTTGTTTATGGTTAATTTTTCATTACGTTTTGTTTTTCAACCAAACTTATAACTTTAGCTGGAAATACTTATTGCATATTGTAGAATTTCGAAAGATCCGTATGTTGACTTGACACATTTTGAAGCAAGTTAAGAGTCTTACGAGTGTTATGAAATGAATTTGGTTTTAGGAGAGGTTCCGTCGCCAATACGGCGCTTAACATTCAGCAAACGGACCTCGGCTCCGTCGCTTCCACATAAACGCAAATCTGTGCGCAAGTGGAGCGTTGGTTTAGGACGCGTCTATCGTCTATGTTATGATTAGTCTGTGAGACATCGACCGAAGTAATTTAATATTGATTTCTTGCGAAATCTAAATTTCTACATTATCTTAATTTCTGCGAATAAAATTAATAGGTATTTCTCCCGTTTTCCGTGTGAATTTAATTTGAAAAGCTACAGTGAGACTACAAAAATCAGTTTTTTTTTGTTTTCAGCTTGAAGAGTAAAGCTAAGGAAAAAATACTATATTTACTCGCCGGCACGCGATTAATTAAATTAAATGGATTTATTGTATCAATAAGTGCAAAAAATCAATAAGGTATCTAATTAACTTATTATATTTCATGATTTAAAACAGATTTTGTTAATTTTATTTTTTATTTGTGGGTAAATTGATTATTAAATCAAACATATTACATTTCCAAAATTCGCCTTTTTCATCCCCTATTTCATTAAAAAACCCTGATAGTAAACGGCATCTTAGTGGGATTAAGGCATATATTGAGTAACACTTGCGAATTTCATGTTAAATTCTAAATTTTCACAATATTAAGTTTCACATCCTTCTTTGGCAGATAACTCACAAATGAAGCTGTTTTCTTTTTATTAATAGCAATAATTATACACAAAATAGGTGCTCTCCCCTCCATATGTCCTTTTATTAACTAACCAATAAGAAACTTTGACAATTCATTGAAAATTGTGTTTGGAATTAACTTGCAATGTTTATTACATGAAATTCAAATGTATTGACTGGGATTCCTTCAGAACTCAGTGTTAGACCCACTGACCCTAAGATTATAGGCATATTTAATTATATTTTTAACATAACACTGTGCTATGAATCTCCAGGGCAGTTCCCGGAGGCCATAGGGCTCCGCTGCTTAGCATAACAAAATAACCTGATATCAAGGAGGAATTCTGTGGAATTACACCAGTAATAAATATATATACAGAAAGAATAAGTTAAGAAACTGGAATATCCTATCTCTGACCCGTGATTGCAAGACTTAGCATAGAAGGTACGATCCACTAACAACCGCTCCGGGGAAAGGCTACTAATTTCTTTTAAAAAAAAAGGAAACCTATAACTATTTGTTGGTGTACTTTATTGCCCCTCATTTTGTAGTTTTGTACCCAATTTGTACCTGATTTTTACCTGCCGAGATTGATCAAACAAACCTGAACCATCCTGCCCTTGGCTTGTATTGAATAAACATTAAGTTAAGTGCTTTGCATTGAGGAATTGTGTTAACATATGCATAAGTAAATTATAATTATGTACTTACAAGAATAAAGCTTTTCATTTTGTATCGGACTAAAGGAATAAGTTTGTTTTTTTTCTTTAACTTTAAGATTTTCCTATATTTCTACAAATTAGCAAGAAAAAGCACTACATTACACACATGTGAATGGAAAGAGACACGCGATTCTGTCACTATGACGTTTTCTTAGCCGTTTTTATTATTTTTAAAGCGAGTTGAAAGTTGTTTGTTGAATGAATGAATGTTTGTTGTAAATTATATTATTTTATAATGTCGCGGACAAGTCAGTCGCAATTTATTTTAATGATAATAAATTGTGTTAAACACTTTAGGAATGAAAATAGAACTAAAAATCTCGGCTAAATTATGTGTATTTATTAACACTTTTTGAGGAATGGTGATTTAAGGCGGTAGCGCTGATTAAAGTGTGTATCGGAGATACGGCTTAAAAATGATTGTCACAGCTCTCTTCATGCGCTATTTCGTCTCACATGGCCCTCCATGCAAAGTACCACCGTGCAGACATCATTTTAGTCTTTAGAAACACAAAAAAAACGTATTTATGTGCCAAACTCACATAAAAATGTAAGGTGAGAACCTAAACTACAATAGTTTTCGAGTGAACTATCAAACAAATGTCAAACATGTAACTCATACTGCCACACTATTGGAATACGTACTTATTGATCGAGTAGTTTATTACTTTGTAACTCATACTGTCAATTCTAGTTCTTTATAGTTTCCGATAGAGGCGCTGGTGTGAAATGTATGGAAACAAAACTATTCGATCGTTCGAATCAGAAACTATCAAAACTCATACTAGACGTACTGAGGTATATACTGTACTAGAGTCGTCTGGCACTGACGACAAGCAGCGGTGCTTGCATTGCTGGTTCCGGTTTGAAGAATGAGACAGGCGGTGAAATTACTGGGCAGTACCCAGTAATTTCACCGCCTGTCTCATTGACTGACATCTTATGTCACAAGTTGACAACGTTCACTGGCGTCCTTGTAGGGGCTTGCAAATTTTACAGGAACCACATGTATAGCCGGCTATAAAAGTAGATAAGCATTTAACAATACAATATAGGTGCAACCATACTAATGAAAGTGATAGTTGGTGTGACATGGTACTAAAATGCGTATCTACTTATGTGGCCGACTGTACACGGCGAATGTAGCCACTTAATACCAAATGGGCAGTCTGCTAAAAAAACTGCTGAACGAACTTCCTGGAACAAGCCCAGGAGTACAAAACGAGCTGGGACTTGGCTTAAGGAGTGATCGATGTGAACGTAAACAAAAAAACGATATTTATAGTCTATTCGATTCTAGAAGATTCCTGTGACAGGTCGAAGTTTTCTGTTTCATGCATCCTAGATTCCGTGTTTAAAAAAAATACGTTTTAAAAATATTACTTATCTAATCTATATTTAGGTTATTTTGATCAAAAATGCAGTAATTAATTCAACATTAAATAGAAACAAGAATATCAGTCCAGTTAAATAAAATTATAATTCTGAAAAAAATATTTGTTTAAATTTTACAAATAAAATATTTGTGTATCGATTCACGATTCAAATACAAACTTAATTGAAACAAATATTTTTTTTTCAGAATTATAAATAATTATATTTAACTGGACTGATATTCTTGTTTCTATTTAATGTGGAATTAATTATTAAATTTTTAATAAAAAGAACCTAAAGAGTTATATTTTTAAAACATAATATTTTTAATCATGGAAACTAGTACGCATAAAACAGAAAACTTCAATCTGTCACAGGAATCTTCTTATCTCGAACATACTAAAGTTTAGATTAGAAAATTAATTTCTGATTGGGTAGTTCTCCATAACATAGTACCATAATAATCTCAATTTAAATTTTATAATAAACGTCTCACAACTCGCTTGAGTTCCATTAAAATAATCAAGTTCCAGAGCAAATCAGATGTTTCAATTTCTCGTAAGTTTCAAGGTTTATAATGTATTTGACGGTGACAGGTGCGGAGCGAGCAACAATGTAATTACACGAACAAAGACAAACACCCTCTGTATGGCTTTCTGTAAATAAGAAAACAAACTCCCCGCAGCTACTGTTGCTGTAACAGGAAAAACGACAAATAAGAGGAAGCACGCCGTACTGAAATAACTACTACCTATTTCCACATAAAAATTATGTCAAAATAAGGCTTCAATTACTCGTAGGCTATGACATCGTTATGATGTGGTTGGTGAATGTTTCAATACCTCTTTGATTTTATTACATAATTTTCCATAGAAGATTTTGTGTATATATGTGTAAATAACTATGTTGTTATAAATGTAATAACCACAGCTCAAAGTACTGTAACGTTGTATATTTTATCCTATTTATGCAAAACAGTGTGAGGCTCTTGGTAGGCAGTGAATTCCTTTTGCATCAACGATATGAAGCAGTAGGAGACGACAGAACAGGTTAGGGAAGATGACCCATGTTTCGACGGAGGGTGGTGCGGAAACAGCGGTACTTTGCCTGTCGTCTTTCTTCTGACGGTGGTTAGTGGGACCTGGCCTCGGAAAGAACGAGTTCTGCATTGCATAGGCCACTGCAAGGTGCCACTTCTATTGCCCAGGAGTGTAGCTGACCCCCCAATTTGAATGGGTGAGAGGGGCTCACCCAAGGCGAACAAAAGCTGAAGGGGTCTTTATGCTTCTGAAAGGATTCCCATGGCTCGTCCAGTAACGAACTGTCGTTCTCTATTGGACGTTTCTCGTGAATGCGTGCTCCGAAGGCGAGGATGCATCGCTAATGGATGTGTTCGATCTAAGATGACTGTGAGGGCCATCACCAGGTTTTAGTCGGTAAGTCGCTGGGAGAGGAGAAGCCAATTTTACCTCACGTATCCCAGATGTAAGCTTTACCTATGTTAACCTTTTTTCCAGCATAAAATAATAAACTTCTGACAAACAATCGTCCCATGAACCCCTTTATCAATGAGGAGGTGCAAACCAACATCTCTTTACGATGTGAATGACTAGCTTTTGCCCGTGGCTTCGCTCGCGTTAAATTCGGGGTAGCACGGTGCCCCTTTCCTGATTTAGAACACAGAAGAGAACTCGGAACAAAATATTATTTTAATACGCTACTATAGACGATATTATAGGAGAGTCTCACACAAATTTCCATCCCCTATTTTAGGGGCTGGGGGAAGATTTACAAAAAAAATATGGCAGGTATTTTTCGTGGGTAACAAAGAGTCTGTGTACCGATTTTTAGCTTCCTACATTGAAACCTGCGAAAAATCCCATATAAAATTTCACCTCCTCTTTTAAGGGGTTGGGGACAGATTTCCAAAAAAAAAATGATGCACGATTTTTTGTTATTCAAAAATAGTCCGCATACCAATTTTTAGCTTTCTACCTTGAAAATTGCGGAATGCTCCATACAAAATTCCACCCCCCATTTTTGGAGTTAGAAAGAGACAAAAAGTAGCCTATGTCACTCTCCATCCCTTAAACTATCTCCACTTAAAAAAATCACGTCAATTCGTCGCTCTGTTTTGCCGTGAAAGACGGATAAACAAACACACACACACACTTTCCCATTTATAATATTAGTATGGATAATAATAATTATTAAATCTAAACTTAAGAGGACCATAGTCGAAAGAAAAAGGATCATTATTATACACTCAAAAATTGCGCGGTTGCAGAGTACATTTATATTTAATATATATTAGCTGTGCCCGCGACTTCGTCCGCGTGGAAAAGTAACTTTTGGCAGCATTTTGATTTATGTAGGCAATTAATTGATAAAAAGTAGCCTATGTTATACCTTATTTATTTAGCTATCTATTAGTGAAAATCCCGTCAAAATCGGTCTAGCCGTTCCGGAGATTAGCAGACACTTCAATTTTATTTATTTGTATAGATATCAATAATATCCAGACAATTTAAGCCTGCAGTATCAAAAAGAATGCACACTAATGCACAGTATACCCCCATTTTCAAAATTGCGATTGCAACGTCTGCTTTTGAAAACTGATGAAAAAAGTTACAATCAATACCTCGCCACTTTTTAGGCGACCCGGCGGCGTTATCCGATTTGTTCGGGTTAACGAACGTAGCGATAAAAAGATTTACAAAGTAGGAACATATCAGTATAGTACGGCTACAAATGGACGTGTTCCCGATTCAAAGAGCGATTCTGTCTCGTAATAGTTCGTTCCAGAATCACTTTGGCACTTTGTGGACGGGATCGCTTTACAATGGGCGTGTACAAGATTTGATTAGCCATCGATTAGCAGGGACTACTTGCTCGTAATTACCAAAACAGGATGTCAAGAGCGATTAAGGGGGACTTGTATTATGTTCCTAATTGGCGGTTGCAACAACAACGGCCCATTTGGTGTTCTTCGTAAGCCAAGATCAAGTTTCGCAAAGTTTTTGCTGCTATTGATCCTAAATATTGCTGCTTCGGTAAACTATGTCAATCAAAATGGAAGGATTGTTTCTGTTGCTCAAATTCTTATTTCTGCGGGTCCAATAAAAGATTTTAAATCGCAGACTATATGATTATGCTAATAAACTTAGTAACGTAAAAATGGTCGAACACATTGAAATCAAATGATAGAAACAAAAAAAAAGCTAGATAATTTTTAGTTTTGATAATTATTACCTACTCGGTCTGATGTCCACACGTGGGCATACTAAAACTTATATGTATAACTTAAATTTAAATTGTAGTAGATAATAATATTTGTGTTTATTTAGGACAATGGAATTTGTTATTGACTACTGGTGTGGACCATGTTACTAAATAAAACAAAATTAACTGATTAGATTTTCATGAACCTATTCTGTAGGATAAATGTTTTTATAGCCCACGATTTGCACAACGAGTTTCGAGAAGAAACTTATTCTTTACATTGACTATAATTGCTCGTATTGACGTGCAAATTAATTGGGTCCGTCTAAGTTGGCGGCCTCTCTCAAAGCCTCCCATTGTTATTAAAGCACCGCGCGATATTGTAAACGTTTCGATGGCACGAGGCGCCACAACAGATCGTCCTAATGAGAAAAGTTGGATAGCCCTGTGTGTCTCGGAAACAATGCCAATGCTCAACAATTCCATGACACTGGACAATCAATTCAAAAGCTTTTTACCCCACTTTCAACTTTCTTGTTTTAGACGTCCTCGCTTTTTAAATCGAACTGAGAATGAATTATATGATAGTTCTGTCTACATTTAGTCAAGCGAATTCTATTGTCGTTTATACAAACTATGCTAGGAAAAAGATTTATTCAACATTCCGTTAAACTTCCATAAAGTCATCCCTTTTACCATAACATAAATACTAGACTTCCATAAACAGTATTTTTGAAATGTGGTACTTACAAGCTTAACAATACTTAAAGATTATTGTTTTCTAGCTCTTAACTGTTAAGGCGCATAGTGCTCCCAATGACGTTGCGTCGATTGTCCCGCACTGATTACATAGGAGTGAGTGAGTAAGAGTAAGGGGAATATTTAAGCAAACCTTTACGCGTAAGATGAATTATTTCAATTAAAAATTAATAAAGGCGAATAAGAAAAATCTAAAAAGACCATCCGCTAGAATATTGTTCATTTTATTTATTGAAATCAAAAGTATATGATTTAACCTAATATTTACGAAGCGATTAGGTTTACAGTTTTAAAATCGAGGCATGTTTGGGTCACATTTTAACCAAGTTTTAATTAATTTATCAAAAAATTAAAAAGAACATCCTCTAAGGAATGCGTTGGTTGGATGCTCTTTTTTAAAGATTTTTTTATTCAATATTTATGAAGAAAACCGGTTTTTTCTGCAGTGATTTTTTTATGATTGACGTTACTATGCGCCTTAAGGAATTATGCTCACCGAATCAATTTGAAAGAATACACCTAAGGGACAATTATATAAAAAAAACCCAACCAAGTGCGAGTTGAACTTGCTTACCGAGGGTTTCGTACAAACTTATTATGTATATACGTTCCTAACTTCATATTTACGGTTATAAAAATTTCCTCTATAACACGTGTTATAAGATATTGCTAAAAGTCAAATTAAAGATTGAAATCAAAATATTTTACAAAAAGTTAAAAACAGACTTCAAAAACACTAAAAAGTTAATAAAATATATTTTTATATTATTTTTATATTGAAGTCGATGCCAAGGATGACTTGGAAAGCTTTTAAAATATACTTAAGAACTAACAAATATAATTAAAATTTGGCACTGGCTTCGAAATAGACTTTATGTGTATTCTCGACTTTAGGCATACTCATTTAGGCTAAACGTTATTAGGCATTTCGTTTTTAGGTGATATGTGTTTTAGGCCAAACGTTATTAGGCAATTTGTGTTTAGGTTTTAAGTATCGGACTCTAATAATGAAGGGATTTTAAAATCGAATCATTACTTGTGATAAAAAGTGGGTCCTGTACGATAATCGGAAGCGCTCATCGCAATGGCTGAACCCTGCCGAACCAGCCAAACCATGCCCCAAGCGAAAATTGACTCCAAAAAAGTTGAAAACAAAACAATTGAATGAAAAGTCCAAAACAATTGAGGAAAGAACAAGTGAATTACAATTTTCGAAACACAAATACATGAGTAAATAGCTGTATAAATTTAAATTTGGAAAACATAGAGATGTTTGAGATCAAAGTGGCCAGTACGGCAAAACGCCAATTTCATATGTAAGGACCTAATATTAAATCCACGCGAACGAAGTCGCGAGCACAACTAGTAAAATATAAGGGGATGAACAATTTTATTAACCTAGCGAATACTTTTGAATTTACAACCAAAAATAATACGAAAAGTAGCTTCGAAACTAAAACTAGACTTCTGAAAAGTTTCATGCTATTTAAATTTAAACAAGAAAATAACTTTCAATATTTAGCCGTAGTCGTATTCGTATGCCATGCCATCTAACCTAACCGAAAGTAATTTTTCTATTCAAGACTTTTCCGGAAGACGCGTTTTAGTTTTTGAACTTACTTGTTTAACTTTAAATTATATTTGGTATAGATACTGGAGCTTTTGGCTTACAAAAACGTCTCAAAAAGTCAATTTATATACTTAAATAATTTTTATATATAATCAATATTAACGAAAAATCGAATAGTTTTTATATTATTTATGCGTTATTTTTCAAGCATTCTGTTTTTAGAAATGGCTGCAGATTTTGGCTCGCTTATCATTTGTAATTTTCCCTCAGCTGAAATGTACTCATGAAAGAGTTTAATATTTGAGTTCCAATGATGGGGCGGATGCAGGTGAGAATCGTTTGGCGCCGCTAGGCCAGAGACGAGACGGGCGGCGAAATTCTAAAACATACTCACGTACCTCATTTCCTTAGTAATGGGGTTATATTCCGCAGCACAATTTTCAATTTCCTAACCTCTTTCAGTATTATATCCGTTTTTTCAAAGCTGCTGAACTTCAGATTTCCACTGCCTCGCATAATTTTCTTTTTCATCTGTTATTATTTGAATTGATTACTTTGAATTGGATGATCACGTTCAGACTGAACTTTTCAAGTACATGTCGTGTTCATGTTGACATGAGATATTATAGGTAACGTAGATAGAGCACTTCATACAAAAACGCGCTTGAAATCTGTCACCTAATCGACTATACATTTGTACGCTGGTTTAGTTTGTTACGAATTAAAATTACCATAAAGAAAGTACCGTATTTATCGAATTCAACCTTATTCTTTATTATTACGGCAACTATTTGAAGTACAACCGTGTGCAGTTACATCATTTCATACCTAGCCACATTTAATTTGACATTTTAGAAACAAATACACAACAAGAAAATATCAACTTTATACTCTCAAACATAATGCTCAAAATTATCGCTCCAACGCATGGAAAAGAACTGCACGAGGCAGTTCTTCACCGGCCCACTTTTCGAACGTTCATGCGTTATCTACGTTTGGTAATAAATCAATGTTATAGGTACTCGCTCGTTGATCTGACTTGTCGCTATCAATTTATTTTGCTCAATACTTTTGACATAACATTCTGGGTAACGGAATGACTAAATATAGCGAGTGTACTTGTAGTATTAGAGTCTCATGTGAATTAAGATACGAAAAAATAATATAAGTTGGTAATATTGAATTTATCCCCATACTTTGAGAAGTGCCAATTTCAGACAATCTTTTAACAGCAAATATTTTTGTGGTCGGAATGTCGTCAGTGGACTAATTAAATGAATAATGACAAGAACAAATACGTGTTTTTTTACATACGACAGTGACGCCCTTGGCCTTCAGCTTCACCTGGACTCCTCCTTCAACTTACTATGTCACCTCTAATTGTAGGAACATAACAATGCTATCAATAGTTAACATGGTGGTAGCTAATCAGGCGGGCCTAGAAGCCCTACCACCATCCAATCCTGTAAAGCTTCTGATCCTGGAAAGTTTGTTTATTTTAGAAACTGATGCAAAGAAGAGACAATGTAACCGTTAATAGAATCCTCAGATATTATCGACAAAATGTCTATACATATCGGGGTGTAGGGTAGGCAATGAGTGAAACCCTTTGAAAAATTTAAATATTCAAACTAGGCTTTGGTGCTAAATCGTGATTAAGACACGAAACCATGTTAAAGCTTCCCCAATTTTAAAATTGCAAATGAAATAACAGATTTATAGCCTAATTTTAAGCCTGCTTAAATATGTGGAATAAAACATTGCTTAAACCGCCGTGAAGCTGCATGAAAACAAAAGCCGACCTTGTTAAATTATAAGTAACGAACCTTTACTAACCCCTCTCCGGATCTTTGGGTGGAAATGTCTGAGATCTTCATATAAATGGAAAACGTTACGTCGTCGGATCTCCGAGTCAATCAATCGCGGCATCGGCGTGTGTAGCGGCAAATCGAAAAATCTCCAAAATGTCTCTGATTTACTCGATGCGGATAAAGAAAGTGTCGTAAACACAAGCCGAGATACTGACTGTATAAAATTATTGCTCGGGCTTACTTCTGCCTACAGTCATCTCGAATGTTCCGGATCTTTGTTTGCAATACCCATGATATTCGAGGCGCGCAGTTAATGGTATCATAAAGTGAGTGGCATTCAGACTCCTTTTAATATTAAACAATGTTACGATAAGCCCTGTTCGTGGTGTAGTTTCTTCCTATATTGCACAATTGAACTTTATTTAATGGCTTTAATAATGTTGCGATGAAAGATTGTTTATTTTTAATACTCATTTCAGTTTTAGTATCAATCACTGTTGAGACCAATTTTTAACCGACTTTAAAAGAAGAGGTTGTTTACTGTTTCAGCGAAATAGTAATTTTTCTAATTTTAGTTTACGAATATGTAATATTACTCTATTATTTTATATATTTTTAGCTTATTCAGCAGCAGACGTCGTTCTAACGACGCTTTTTTTTTGTTTATTTATTTGAAAAAATTATTGCACACAGAAATACCTTAGAACAAAAATAATACAAATGTGGAGAGCACCGTTCAAAAGTTGATGCTCATTTCTAACAGAAACTTTTTTCAGCCCACCTGCAATGAGAGAGGTGCTTAGATTTTTTTCTGGTTTATTTAAGTGTATATTTAAGGGCAAGTGTGTATTTAAGGGCTGAAAGAAGTCTCTGTTAGAGTTGAGCATCAACTTTTGAACGGTGCTATAGCTACCAGGATTTGATAGTGAAGTAAGGCCAGTTTTAATTAATTTATGTTAAACATATAGATCACTTCATCCACTATTAATAAAATAGCAATAGAACAATACGAAAAACATTAATAACAATTTATTGAAAATATATCAATAGTTTATTGAAAAACTGTACTGCAAATTATAATTGAACATTGAATATTTAAAGATAAGTCGATAGGTCTAAGAATACTTGTATCAAGAACTACAAGGCTTGAGGACCCACTTAAGCTCTCGCCTCTAATTGAAGATGACGCTACAAAGCCCACCTACGGCTAACACTACTGATCAATCAAAAAAAAGCATTAAGAATCGTTTCTTTTATTATATGTACTTATAACATTGATTTGCAAACAAATAATTCAAGTCGGAAGTCGGCGACCAAATCATAAAGTCCGCACTTGTATGGGAGTGCGTCAACCCGTGTCAAACAAACCTCTTAACTTGAAATGTCAATTTTAAATGTCATTAGCAAAGCGTCATTCGACCGACCATCTACCAACTAAAACAACAATGCTGTACTCAAAAGCTATCGATCGAGATTGTGGGTTTCAGATTTGCACCTTATGTTCAACCATTAAGGTTTAATGTGGTGAATGTTATAATTATTTGATGTCCCTAAATTATAAATACGACAAGTGCACGCCTTCGTAATGGTAGGTAGGAAATTGTTGAATCAGGATCACATTACTTACCTGTAAAATATAGCTTCAATCATGACCATATATTATGCATATATACTAAAGATCATTGACAGAAATGTTATATGCTAGCTATGATCTTATATGAATAACATGCTGGTCTTTGTAAACGGATGAATATAATGTATGCTTTAACTGGCTTTAAAATGGGTTTTTAACCGACTTCAAAAAGGAGGTTCTCAATTCGATGCGTATGTTTTTTTTTTGTGATACGCGATTACACCGCAAATTGTGGACCGCTTTCCAAAATTCTTTTTGTATTCGATAGAGTATACTCCTGGAAAGGTCCCAAGGTTACCAAAATCAGCGTCTAATGATGGGATCCCATAAAGATCGAGGGAAGCCCTAATTTAATACCAACTGACCGAAGGTGAGCTGGTAAACCTTAAATTTTTAGGTGTGTCCAACGTGTTTTGTGTGTAGGTGTGTTACGTGATTACTCCGCCAATTGTGGACCGATTTTCAAAATTCTTTTTGTGTTTAATAGAATATACTGCTGGGGTGGTTCCAAGGTCACCAAAGTCAAGATCTAATGATGAAATCCCACGAAAACCGAGGGAAACCCTTAAATTTTAAAGGTACGTCGAACGTGTTTCATGTTTTTTCCGATGTTATTCACGTACCTATTTGCGTCTGGTAGTCATGAACGGAGCTGATAGTGGAAGAATCCTTAACTTTTGGACTTGACCTGACCTGACCTGAATTTACCACCAGCTCGGTTTTTATTTTTTGTAAAATATTTTTTCGCCACCAACCAAACCAAGCAGAAAAATTTCAGCCCCCAGTGGGAATCGAACCCCGGACCTCCCGATCAACACCCGGAACCACTAGACCATGGACGCGGTCAAAAAACTTACGTGTATTTGTTACGAGTATCACATTGTAACAACCTCCGCGGCTTTGTTTTTGTAACCACCCGATGCTGAGCTGGAGTTCTCGCGTTCGATTGTCCATGGGGCCAAAGTTTTTCTGCTTCTGTTCCTTAAGTTGGTTGGTGGTAGGGTTAAGATAGGTAGGGCATTGTGCACCTACAGAAAAAGAGAAAGAATTCCGTTGTTGACATAACGTAGTTAGTTCTACAGTTGTTGAGGATGCCAGTCGCCCATCCATGATCATTAAAAACAGTTTCAGAGCTAGATGGCGCTATACGCACGAGAGCTGTGTCTCTGTATCAATATTGTTTAAAACAGAGACACCACGTGAAGATCGCTTTCTCTTCGGCCTTATCGTCACTTACCATCAGGTGAGAGGAAGGTCAAGAGTTTCCCTGTTGTGTATAAAATATATTTGAGTGTTTAAAATATTGGTGGAACGATTTCTTTCAGATGAAATTATTACCATTTTATACAATTATTTAAATTTTGAACAAAGAAGTGCCAGGCTTACTTTACGATTATCAGCTATTATATCCTTATTTATTTTGTATATATCCTTGCTCATTTACATAAGCTCATCACACTTGCCTTTGCTAACCAAAGTTATTGAAATCCGAGGGTGTTATTATAACCTATTTGCCTTTAATCAAGTAATTCAGTTATCAAACAGCACAATTTGTATTGTGATCCAATTCTACCGGAGGTAGGTAGCTATCTATCGTATGCGCCAAGTAATATACATGCTGTTAACCCTAAGTGTTGAAAGGGAATAATAGCACTTCAATATAATGCGTATTAAACTAAATTGCTTTGGGCACAGATTGTTCTGTAGTGTGATCGAACCAAGGTATAGGTTAAGCAACCCAACACCTGGATAAGATAAGCTGAGCCTGGAATAATATTTAGAACTGGAAATGCAAACGTTGTTGGCATTAACACAAGCGTTCTCAAATCTACGTATTATTTAACGATGATTGCGCTGGCGGAATGCCAGCGTCTCGATTTTCACCAACTAAGAGAAGGTGATACACTCCAGGGGGTGTATTGTGTTACAATATTAGATATTGTGGCAAATTGTGTTATTAGACTGTGACTTAAAATGCAACACAGTCCGGAAGGGAAACTTAAGTTAAAGGTTTAACAATTTGCAAACTGTTTAGTTTTATCAATGACTAGCTGTGCCAGCGAACTACGTTTCGCCGTATGTTTTTTACCCGTTTTTGCAACATTTGTCATTGATGCTCAGCTCCTATTAGTCGTAGCGTGATGTTATATAGCCTAAAGCCTTCCTCGATAAATGGACTATCCAACACAAAAAGAATTTTTCAATTTGAATCAGTAGTTCCTGAGATTAGCGCGTTCAAGCAAACAAACAAACAAACAAACAAACTCTTCAGCTTTATAATATTAGTATAGATGATCGATTCTTATCTTCCCATCTCAGAACGATTTTTTCTGAATAGGAATAGATTAGTCGTGTCTTAATTCTCATCTACTGCTTAGGTATCAAAAAAGACTGAATATGTTGAAGAGGTGAAAAAGATTTTTCTGCTTGTCAAATTTGATTATTTCTATACTTATAGTTAAAGGTGGATATAAAATATGGAAAATCTAGTCAACTACCTACGTAGTTCAGTGGAAAAATACTCACTGCAGCGCATAAAAACAAGTTAGAGTCGTTATAAATTTTTTTATCGATATTTTCAAATGCATGTTATTTGAATTTATAAAAAATATAATGATTAAAAACAATTAATACCTAATCATGACGACAGTCATTGATCTCTAGATACCTATTGTATTTACCTATTATATGATAGTAGGCATTTTTAATTTAGATCTTTTGCTATTCATGCTCGCACCAGTCGATTAATAATGTAAATAAGACCCTTGGCTGTACTTTTCTGAGAGTTTGCGCTTAAAATTAAGATAACTCACCCGTAGGGAGACGCGCATTTTTGAAAGTAAACAATGTAGTAGGTACAAGAAATTTAATGAGAACCTTGTTATCGGCAATTTTTAAGATTAAGTCTTTAATTAAAATACTGCCGTGCCTATATTGTTTCGTTAACCTGGTGGGTCTCAGAAGCCCGTGCCGATTGCATTAGTTCACACCTTTGTATAACATGCACTGTGATTCCAAGACATTAGAGTTCGACTCGTGCGCCGGCGATTCTCACCTAAATTTTAGAACGACTGACACTACCAGGCTGGTTGCGTCACAAAATGTTAAAACATCAATAGGGTTCTGTGACTCGAAAGGAGAAAAAGGAATCCGTCCATCTGTGTGTTTGTCTTTTAACATCAGGGTCACGGCGATATTTTATTCACCACGCTTACGGAAGGATGTTTACTATAAACATCACGAGATACATCATAGACAAGAGACAGATAAGTTAATTTATTTCCAGGCCTTTTTGGCATTGATATTTACTATCAATGCCTACTGAATCAATTAATATTTTCTGAATCAATTAATTTTTTCACGGCGATATTTTATTCACCACGCTTACGGAAGGATGTTTACTATAAACATCACGAGATACATCATAGACAAGAGACAGATAAGTTAATTTATTTCCAGGCCTTTTTGGCATTGATTTTTACTACCAATGCCTACTGAATCAATTAATATTTTCTGGTGATGTATCTTATGTTCGTGTGACGATGAATGGAAATTACTACTGTACTATACCAATCTCATCCTAATGCTAATCCTAATCGGCATGTTTCTTTTACTGACAAAACTATAACGCGTACATCTGCTAGGAAAGGATTTTTGAACAAAACATAACTGTGGTAAATACTAACTGAAAGTTTGTATAAAATTTTGTTATTTTTGAAGCAAGATGAAAATTTTGTATTGAGGCTAGTCATTAGAAATGTGCTAAAATACATGTTTAATCAGTTTTTAAAACTCAATCCTTAAAGGGTTGAAATCAGGGTTCAAAGTATGTTTTTGTTTGAAAACATGACACAGAAAATCAGTAAAATTTGCACCATTAAAATGTTTTTTGGTTGAGCGCTAAAATCAGTTTTTGGTGACTTCTGGATTCAAGTTTGGATTGCTTTTATGGAATTCCAACAAGGAAAAAAAACACGTGTGAACCTGCGGACAGAATGCCAGTATAGTACTTATGTCTATAATAAATTGTCTACATATTAATAAGTGAGTAACGAATTATACGTATCTATTACAGTATCCACTACAACATATTATGTTTGATTAATTGAATTTCACTACAGACTTACCTACATTGTTTATGATCGAAATAACATACACATACTTACCTATTTGTCACAATGTCAATAAAAGGCATGTTTATGAAGCTAAAAATTAATGTACACCGATATTCGATTCATCAACTTAATGACTTCGATAGTAATTAAGGTCGACGTAAGCAAATAAAATACATAAAAATGTTCAAACATATTCATCCAATTTCTAGGCAAATTTGTAAGAATAACACTCTTGCAGCGTCGCACCATTTCTAGAAATTATTTAAAACGCTACAACAATTTTTCCACTAATTAACTGGAATTGACGATCAGAGACCATGTGCAAATCATGCCTCGTTCAGTTCGTTCATTTAATCGGATTACTCTGTCGTCGGATGGCTAATAGCTCAAGGACGGAGGCGTACCTTGGGTGGCGTCGTAATTGCGTTTTGATATTGCATTATCCCCTAACAGTTACATCTGGCACGGGCACGCTCTCAACTCTGGCGAAATTAAATGAAACACTTTCCACTTAAGTAAGTAGGTACTTACAGGTACTTTGATGTGACGGTTGAAATTTACATTACAATAATGGATGTATAAAGTTTTCACCGGAAATTACTAAGTAAGGGAACAATCAACAAACCGTGTGTCAGATGGAAAACGGTACGTCGTTGCGCAAAGTGTTGAGAGTACGGATTGCTCCGTCAATGATTGTTGTCTGGGTGCGGTTACGAAAATAACCAAACGTGTATTACTGTCAAAAGTTTAATTACAAAGGTATCATTGCATGTACCTACGTACAGTCTACGTAAATGTTTTGCAGGTTCACGATTATTTGTTTAGTCGTATTGCACTAATACACGAACTACCAATATTTTGTAATTTTTTGTGTTTTATAGCGCTTATTTGTTTAATTAAAAAGACAAAATAAACATCCGTGACTGTACATATCTTTATATTTAAATACAAAATGTCATCATTTTAATGATATACATTTTTGTTTTTATATTTATCATCATCATAGCTCTGCCTTTACCCCACCCTTATGTGGGGTCAGCGTGACACGTTTTCTTCTCCATTCATCACTATCGTACGTCATCTCAGCACTGACATCTCCGCATATATATCGTTCTTTGCGCAATCCATACACACTTAATTAGGCCTTACTCTATTCTTATGTCCGTCTACATTCATATTCATAATTCTTCTAATATTAAATGACTCATCTTTTCTCACTACATACACACACGTAGGTATATGTTACTTCGTATCTTCTTTGTTAGTGGTGTCCTTTGAACTTACGCTTATACTATATCCATTCTTCCATTCTTATCCTGTCTGCGGTCACACCACACATCCATCTTAACATTCTTATCTGCGCCAAGTGAACTGTGGTAAACTCTTCATTGGACCGTTTCCTTGGTTCCTCAATAAATTATGTTGTTGAAATCTTGTTATTATTATTGTTATAATATCTTATTAAATCAATTAAGTTTTAAAATAACATTAGACAAGTAAATTAAATATACGAGTATCAAATATTACATTGCGTTTTGCAGAAAAAATACGAAAAAAAACTATAGCGAAGACGCAGGTAATTTGTTTCAATGTAGAATTAATTAACTAAATAAAATACTTTAAATGCAGGTAATATTAGTTTAGCTTTAGGTCATAGGTGTCTAGATTCAAACAGCAATATTTCATATTAATTGAACCAGAGAGAAAGATTTTTAAAAGAATTTAATCACAAAAGCTGACTTCTTTTGTTGCTTAATAATGGGAAATTTGCTCGAACTATGCGGCCTGAAGTAACTTTCCTCTTGGAAGGAATTTAAAATAAAACTGTTCAAAGTATCTTCCCTAAGCGACTATTCATTTCACGGTTGCTCAGGGCAAAGCTTTCTTCAACCTATTATTGTAAGGGTGTTTAAAGAAATCTTTAATGCCTAACTTTTTTGTATCACCGGCTGTTAGTACTTCGTCATATCAGATAATAATTAAACTGCAAATGCCACTATACTGTATTTTGTTTACTTCAGATTTAAACTAATCACTGGATAACAATCGCAAAATTTAAAGAGTACATATTTTACAACACCATACAAACATCCAGCTAGTGTGTAAATAAACATTAACTTTGAAACTCGCTCTTGACACAAGTGTTACCTAAAAAGATGCTGAACTTTTCACATTATTTCTGTGCAGACGCAAGAAGCGTTGAAGTTTGTGGGGACCGTAAAATTGTCGCTCGGCGCAGGAACTGTTGGCGCAGGGAGTGCCAGCTGCTACCCACGAGCCGAATACATGTCTCCCTGAACGGTTTGGATTCGGTGACCGCAAGGCAAATACAGTAACATTTTAAATTTTATTGTATTTTTTGCTTTGTGTTTGTATATCGTGACGAATGGCGCCGTGGAGAGAAAATAGAAATAAGGGATGGAATTTATATTTTGATCTAGGAAGAGTCACAGTATCCTCACGCTATTAGACGTTACAATGCGAGTATTGAATGGATAGTAGTTTTTTTCTGTTATAGTGATATGCTCCGCAATCTAGCTGTACTCTGACGAGATACTGTGTTTTCATTGTTTTGACTTTGCCAGCGTGGTTGATTAAGGCCTAAACATCCTAACGTAGTAGTAGGCTCGAGGGACGTATATGAGCTGTTATGACTGATTATTTTGACTAAAAGTCAGACCATTATTTTTGACAGCAGTAGATAAAGGAGCAAATTAACCCATCGACTTTATCAGAATTAAATAGTGTACACTAACACAATACAAATTGGGCTTGACCACAGACATGAATCTATCTCACCACTCTTACCAGAGGGGACGCAGTAACCAGTCATCTGGGCGGGTACCTATCTCTGCCGCAAAGTAACAGTGCTTACATCGCTGTGTTCTGGTTTGAAGGGTAAGGAAGGCAATGAAATTATGGGGGTACCTACTGTGACTTTGAAACTAATGTAGAGGCAGCTCGGTAGATGCTAGACGACTCATATCAATAAAAAAAACATGTGGTTATATTTTTTAAATTTTATCCGCCAATAATATTAAATTATAGACATTGTTCTTGTTTACTACAAGATAAGGTAAGATTATGAATGAATAAAGCAATAACTACTACGGGCTTAGGAAAATGCAGAGACAGTCGGCGCCGACGCCGAGCGCCGGCGGCGGCGTTTTGTTGTTTGCTGTCGCTTGTCGGCACGAGCCGGCCGGCTTTAGTTCGCCTTTGACCCCGGCGCGTGTGAACGTATCGCGATGTCGCGCCCGCGCCTGACGCGCGGCAATCGGGCGCATTCGGAATTTTAGTTTCAAGTTAACACATCTCACGAATACACAGACCTTACTCCGGTAGACCGTAGACTTTTACTTGTGAAGTGAAATTAAGTGTAAGAAAGTGAACCCACAAACGTAAGACTTGGAAGCGAAAACTGCATTTCGAGACGTTAAACACTAACCAAAGTGATATGTTGTTGTGGTCATGTATAGTTTTAAACGTGCACGACTATGTATGAGTTAGAGGACTTCCTTTAAATTTAGAACTCTTTTGTTATTAGAACTAAAGTTGATTTAAATTGTTTCCTAGGTAGGTAAGTATTTAAAGTTGATTCCAATTTTTTAACTACGCCAAAACAACCTACCATAACCGTAATACCTACCTAGTACTGTTTGTTTTCTTTAAAAACTTTGTTTTGCCTGTCCTAAGTAAGCCCGTAAAGTAGGAAGGTGAAATTGTGATCAACTCAGTGATGACTTTGAATCGGCGACGTTGTTGCCAGTTCGCGTTCATTCAATGTTTTGCCTACAACTTCACTCAGTGTCCATACCAGTGCAGTATTTTTTGGATATTTTAGATAATAAATATAATAAATCCATTTTATTTCCTCTTTACAATTCGTTAAATAGATTTCATTACATTATGACACTTAAAAGAGGCTGGTGCCTGAAGTAAGTATAAAATATACCTGTATTACAGGTCACCAGGCCCCCACTCATCGGATACATTAAGTATATGTATTATGTAGTTACAAATCACATTTTAGTAAAAAGGAGACAAAAAATAAAATAAAAAAAATTTTGAGAAATTATAACATCTTAAAAATAAGGTTGCAGGCGAATTGGTGTTGTAGGGAGTATGTGTGCGTGTGTGTGTGTGTGTGTGTGCGAGGTGTGAGTTCGTGCGTGTGTGTGTGTGAGTGTGTGAATGTGCGTATATGTATATGTGTGTACTGAGTAGTGTAGATAGAGGGTTAGCAGGTATGCATTACTTTATTTTAATAGGGCCGAAATTTAGTTTGGTATTAAGCCAGGATGCGAAGGATGTTTTCCGTGTCATTATAATCAAGAGATTTTAACCATTCCGACACAGTCGATCTGCAGCTGGACCTCTGAAGGGAGTATATAGACAACAAATGGTTGATTTTATTATAGAGATATGAACCGAGAAAAAGAAAGAATTTACGAGAAAAGCTTGTGTAAGTGGGTTCTGGGACACAAACCCTACCTCTCCTACGTTTACTCATCGTTAATTCTGGATCATAAGATAACTCTTGGTGTTTCTTGAGAACGGTTTGAAGTATAAAAATTTGTCTGACCGTTAACAGATCCCACTCCTTGTACAGTTTAACAGTTGGAAATCGATAAGGTAAACCAGCTGCCGTTTTCAAAATCATTCTCTGTGCCCTCTCCACTTCTAATAAATGAGTTCTGGCAGTACCTCCCCATGAAGTTATTCAGTAACTAATCAGAGATTGGCACATCGCACAATAGACCATTCTGATTATGTGACGATCGGCCGCGTGTCTCAAAGTTTTAAATATATAAATCAATTTACGCAGCCGAGAAACCAATGTATGAAGGTGCGATTGGAAATTGAGGTGTTCATCCACAATCACTCCAAGATATTTAATCTCCTTCGTCCTTACCAACTTCTCACACAAACACAGGAGTCCAGACTGGTTAGTAATTAAATATCTAATTAAACAGGTGAGTAAATTTTATTATTAATGGTTAAATAATTCTTCTACCGTGTCCTGAAGCCACCCTTAAAATAACCAGGGTGATAAAAAAATAACCGTGTAGATTTGCAGATCGCACAAAAACCACATGTACTAAAGGCGACTAGATGATTAGTTACCATTAGGTGTAATTTTTTTTACTGAATGTGACGATAAAAGAGCACCTAATATATATAGAGCCTAACCAAACACGTTGTTTTACAGTTGTTAAATGTCAGTCATGGCTGAAATATGATGCTACTTCATTTGTAACAGTAGGGATGGACAGGGAAAGCATTTTTTTATGTTTTGTATCACAAAAAGAAAAAACGGAACCCTTATTGGGCCAATGCCTATCAACTCCTTGTGCTTTATAAGGCTCAAGCTCGTCCACACGTGGAGTCCACTCTCTGCAAAGACGGGCTGCTCAAATCATCGGTGATGCCAGTCTATTAGACTCATTAGAGTCACTGGGCCTACGGAGAGACTTGAGCTCTCTCTGTGTGTTCTACCGTCTATTTAACGGCGAATGCTCCGAGGAACTCTTTAAAGATACCGACATCACCATTTTTTCATCGCACCACTCGACACCCCAGTGGGGCTCATCCTTATTACCTGGAAGCGATATCGTCCAGTGTGGTTCGCTTTCAGTGCACTTTTATACCACGAACGTGCCGGCTCTGGAACGATTTTCCCACTGCTGTGTTTCCCGAGCGCTATAATATTTAAGAGTAACCTTAAGAGAGCATTTTACTCAAGGTAGGCATCGACCTAGCTGTGTCGCTGATAACCGCCTACCATCAGTTGGGCCGTCTGTTACTTATTGCAATAAAAAAAATCCTTGTCCGTCTGTCTGTCAAGACCCTTTTTTCTCAGGAATGCATAAGGTATCAAACTGAAATATATAATAAATACTTGGGTCTACGATCTCTTTCAGCTGTGAAAAAATCCTTCTCACAAGTTAATGTGATGAAGAGATAATAATATGACCGTCGCATATTTTCACAAAATTTGTGATTTCACAAAGGCGTCGGGGGCGCTGTGGACTTGGCATTGGCACTTGCCTTCCAATCGGGAGGTCCGGGGTTTGAGACCATCATGTACCATGTTTTTCGTTTTAGAATTTCATTTGTACATTTATCCGACGCTCCTACGTATGTGACTTCACATACGTATGTGTATGTGAAGTCAACCAATCCGCACTGGGCCAGCGTGGTTGACTAAGGCCTAAACATCTTAACTTAGGGTAGGCTCGAGCCTCTCGGTGGGAACGTATCGAACGAATCATGAATTTTGGCAAGAAGCAATATCTTATAGCACATGTAAAGGAAAAAGCTGAAAACCGTAAATATGTAGTAAGGAACTTATATAGTTAGTAGATAAGTTTGTACGGAACCATCGGTGCGCGAGTCCAATTCGCACTTGGCCAGTTTTTTACAACTCGACCCTGGCAAACAAGCCGACTGACTGTCCACATGAGAGTAAGTGGCTATAATGACAATAATACAATATAGTTCTTGTAAAATATGCAAATTAGCAACCTCCTCAAGAACCATGACGCCAATTTGTGATATATGATGTAGTTGAAACTAAAATACAGCATCGCACAAAAATAAGTAACATAGACGCACCTGCACAGATATCTCTGGTACAGTCTTATTTTGGTAAAACTTGAATTATTATGTTCAAACCGGTTCCGGTTCCGGTGTCCCACAGGGCTTGATACTGGGTCCTCTACAGTATTCAGTCTACCTTTATGACATGGGGCATGAATTACACTATTCGAAATTTTTAATCTATGCAGACGACACTAAAATAACATGACGATTAGAAATTATTCAGATAATCTCAAATTACAGGAGAGTTTAAAGAGTCTGCGTACTAAGAATACTATTTACTAGGAATCGAATAAAAATTAACGCAGACAAATAACTCGTAAACTATTGACTAACTACCTACCTCAAAGCTGGCATGCCAGGAACCAAACTGGATTGAAAAATCCTGTTTAGTTCAGGATTTGTGAGCATTACAAACATTGTTACAAATGGTTATAAACAACTCGGTTTTGTTTAAGGACTACGGCTCGGTTTTGGGATATAATATGCATGAAGTTGCTGTTTTACTCTTTCGTCCGTGGTATATTCAAGTTAATTTTTTTTTAAATAGCCTCAAACTTTTTCGTCCATCTATCGCATGTCGCATTTACACAAAAACATGAGATCTTTACTTTCTTTACTCCATATAGATCAGGATTGGTCTCTAAGTTAGATGTTGATGTTCCTAAGACACCCCAGGGGTGCATAGGGCCTTTACAAGGTCCCGCCACGCCTCTCTGTCCTCTGCGACTTTCTTGGCCTCAATCGAGGTCAGTCCCACTGCTTTTAGCTCGCAGTCGTCGAGTTTAAATCTGTGTGACAGTATTTCGATCTTGGTGTAAAGCGTTATTTTTTTTTCATAAATTTGTTTTTTTATTTCTTTGTTTTTTATTGCTTTTTCATTTATTCCATTATTACTTAGTTTATTTTTATTTATAACTGTACGCGCCTCGCGATTCGGGACGCGTTAGGAATTGAACAACAACAAAATTAAGGCGAAAAGTTATCCAGTGAAAGTATTTATGAATAAACGTCGAAAGCCTACTCACCAGTTTGCCGCGACCAGGGGTTTCGCCTGTCGGCGCCGACAAATCCACAGGATGGCGATGTCAAGTTATCGAAGAAAACAGCGAGCACGGCACAACTACGGCGACACTATATTTTCGAAATATCCGCTTCGCGAAAATCTTGGTGCGACAACAATTCAGTACGCGTTGCGTTCACACAGCTTCGTTCCGACCACACTCGCCGCGGGGCGATCCAGCCTGAGGCATCAACGAAAATACAAAAACTACCCTCACTGGATTAATATTTATATTTAATAAATTCACAAACTATCTACAATTTACCCCACGGAAACTGTCGCTGAATAGGCTTTCACATACGTGGAAAAGAAATAAAAACAAAATAACTAAATCAACGATACGGATGCAACATTCCGCCCACCAAAATGCAACGCATTTTAAATCAAACTATGACTACTTAACAAAAACTAAATTTAAAACTATAAGTTTCTTATCTCGAGTATTAATAATAAAATTAGTTTTCAATAGGAAGCGGACAGAGTTTTACTAAAGGCCGCTGTAGTAAACCTGTCTGCGTCTTGATGGTGGCGACACGAGATATGCCATCCTTACCGCGATGCAATTCAACTATACGTCCGAGCGACCAATTGAGAGGTTTGAGTTGTTCGTCTTTAATTAATACTAGTGCGCCTGGTTTAGGTTCTGAGGCATTGCTATGCCATTTCGCGCGTTGATTCAACGTATGCAGATACTCCACATGCCACCGCTTCCAGAAGTCGTGATGCAGCCTTTGTACTAGCTGCCAGCGATTTAAGCAAGTGAGATTGACAGATGACACATCAGATTCCGGAAGCGCTGTCAATGGTTCTAAAGTGAGAAAATGACCGGGTGTCAATACCGCGAAATCATTGGGATCGGACCCCATTTCGCACAACGGACGCGAGTTCAACAATGCTTGGATTTGAGCGGCTACGGTCATAAACTCCTCATAGGTTAAAATTTGACTTCCGACGACACGAGCGAGATGCGTTTTGAACGATTTGATATTTGCCTCCCAGAGGCCCCCAAAGTGAGAGGCGGCGGGGGGGTTGAACGAAAACTCTATTGCCTCAGTAGAGGCCGCTTGTTTTACGAGAGGCAATAAGACGTTGTGAGCACCGACAAAATTTGTGCCTTGATCGCAGTAGATACGGGAACATCGACCGCGATGAGCGATGAATCGGCGGAGAGCGCCGAGGAAAGCATCGGTAGTAAGACCAATAACAAGTTCTATATGTACCGCTTTAGTAACGAAGCATATAAATAGGCAAACGTAAGTTTTGAATGTTCTAGCTCCACGGTGACGGAGAACGTAGGTAGAGAAGGGACCAGCAAAATCTATTCCGACACATGAGAATGGCTTTATTTGTGAAACGCGAAGTTTGGGAAGGTCTGCCATTCGGGGTACGACAGGCCTTGGATTTGTACGATAACATTTTATGCATTTTGATAACTCATGGCGAATAGCGCGACGGGACGAGAGAATCCAAAAGTTTTGTGCAAGCAAATAACTAAGAGTACGAAGTCCAGGATGACAATTATCTTTATGAACTTGATTAATAATAAGCGATGTGAGACGATGTTGACGAGGTAATAAGAAAGGATGTTTACCGTCATAGTCGAGATCTGAATGCGACAATCGACCGCCCACCCTGAGCAAACCATCTTCGTCGATAAATGGTTGTAACTTTTGCAAGGGTTTCGATAAAGGTTCTCCTTTTGCACTGTTTAATGTTTGTATCTCTGTGAAAAAGGTGGAATGCTGCGCGATTTTGACAAGGGATAATAATGAAAACTTTAGCTCCAGGGCGACAAGGTGTCCCGATCTGCGACTATTCGGATTACGACAATTATAAACGGAACGATGAATATAACCCACAATGCGTTGAATCTTGTTGAGGCTCGAATACTTATTTAAGAATTCATCAAACTTCTCGACGGCAACAAAGAGTGAAAGTGCTACAGTGCGTTGTTCTACGATTGCGTCTGAGGGTTCTTCGATGCACTGAGAAGCTAGTGGCCAATTTTCAGGTTCCTCGAGAAGCCAAGATGGGCCCGCCCACCACAGCGAATGGTCAATAAGCTCATGAATCGTAAGTCCGCGTGATGCACAGTCTGCGGGGTTACTTTGTGAGCGAACATGATGCCAGTAATGGGGAGGAACCTTCTCCTGAATGCGGCTTACACGATTACTAACGTAAGTCTTCCAACGAGATGATGGTGACTTTAGCCAAGACAGTGTAACTGTCGAGTCTGACCAACAATAAATGCTGTTGAAATGAAGTTTATTATCGAAAATGTGCTGAACGTGGGCAACAAGATCTGCCAATAGCACAGCAGCACATAGCTCCAAGCGTGGGATTGAAATCTTTCGCACGGGAGCAACTTTGGAACGAGCGATAACGAAATGTGTGGTGACACGATTGTTATCGTGACGAATGCGAAAATATATGACAGCGGCGTAGCCCGATTCGGAGGCATCACAAAAGCCATGAAGTTGTAGATCGGTAGAATGTGGTGTTGGAACAAAGCGGGGAATGACGACAGACGACAAGGAACCAAATTCTGACCGATATCGAGACCAACGTTGAGCGATAGTATCAGGTACGATATCATCCCAATCTAAACCAAGACTCCATAGGGTCTGGATAATACATTTAAATGGTGATGGGAGTTATGAATCCAATAGGATCGAAGATGCGAGCCAACTCTGATAGAATTTGTCGCTTTGTGCATTGTTCATGCAAGGAGGTAACAGTGAACGAGAATCCATCTTTGATGGGGTTCCACTCCAAACCGAGAACCTTGACCGCGGTGCAGGACTCAGAATCAAACGAGAGTGATTTATCATAGCGATGATCGAGAGGAATAGCTTCCAACAGAAAACGACAATTGCTAGACCACTTTCTCAGTTCGAAGCATCCCCTTTTGAGGACACGGGTGATCTGACGCATAAGCTCGCGAGCCGAGTCTAATGAGTCCATGCCAGTTACCACGTCATCAACGTATACGTCATTTGATAGCGCTGAGAAGGCAAAGGGACTGTTTTCTCCCTCATCTTGCGCTACTTGCAAGATGGTTCGAAGCGCTAAGTAACTGGAGGACGACATTCCGTATGTAACGGTGTTGAGACGAAATTCCTGAATAGATTCGTCAGCCGAAAAACGAAACAATATGCGCTGATAGTCACGATCAGGGATTGCGATCAATATTTGGCGATACATTTGCCTAATATCAGCAGTAAAAACGAAAGCGTGTAACCGAAAACGAAGAAGAATTGAAGTTATGTCCGATTGGAGCTTCGGACCAACAAGTAATTGTTCATTGAGCGAAGTTCCATTGGCTGGCTTTGCCGTGACATCAAAAACCACGCGAAGTTTAGTGGTCGTGCTGCTAGGGTTGATAACGCAGTGGTGCGGAATATAGTAAGTCATCTCTGTGCGGGGCTGATTAACTACCTCCATGTGTCCGGCCTCAAGGTAGTCCCTCATGAAGTTGTTGTACTCCTCACGAAGTTGAGGGTTTCGAGCAAGACGTTTTTCGAGCGATAGTAAACGACGGTATGCAAGGGTATGCGAGTCACCCAGGACTGGCTTTGGTGACTTGAAAGGTAATCGAACTATGTACCTTCCATCGGCAGTACGAGTATGTGTCGTAGCAAATATACGTTCGCATTGAGTCTCCTCTTCACTCAGTGGTAAAGATTTTGGGAGCTCATCGGTTTCCCAAAACTTGCGGATTTGCAAATCTAAACTATCTAAAGTACAAAGCAACGATGAATTCGCTAAAGGTGAGGTACATAAAACCTTTCCCATAACCACCCAACCAAGCTTAGTTTTGAACGCCACGGGTCCATCAGGCCCGTAGTTAATGCGTTCACCTAAGAATATTTTACAAAATATATCAACGCCTACTAGCGCATCGATTTGCGCAGGCACGTTGAAATAAGGGTCAGCTAATTCGATATTACAAAGATGCGAAAGTTGAGCGATATCAATCCTTTCAGCTGGCATTTGACTACATATTTTGGGTAGGACGACAGATTGAACTTTAAGGTTAGGAGAGCTATCACCACAGCGCATGTAAAATTCAGTAGAATTTGTCGCAAGGGATGATGACTGACCTATACCTTCAATTGACGCCATAGTCTTTTTTAAAACTAGGCCAAGACGATTCGCACATTTTTGAGTTATGAAATTCGATTGACTACCACTATCGATAACAATACGAATACGACGATAAGTGTTGAAGCTGTCCAACACTTCGACTGCGGCTGTAGCGAGAAGCGAAACATGAGCGGCTGGATTTGATCCGGCCACCAAGGTAACAGTTGATTGTCCCTTTGATGATGTGGGGCCAACGATAGGTGATGGTGATAAGTCACCATCCGAAGCGATACGACTGTTAGGCGAAACGACACGAGGAGGAACCGAAGCAGCGTTAACGTCTGTTGTTATACCGTTATTGTGAAGAGGTGATACGGCGTTACGATTATTTTCAAAATGCAAGGTGGTATGGTGAGCCATATTACATTTGAAGCAACGACCCTTCGATGTACACGATTTAATTGCATGACCTCGATTAAGGCAATTAATACAAAGATTATTTTCTTTGACAACAATAAAACGATCATTGGGGGTAAAGTTACGATAAGTGGGACAATTCGACAAAGTATGATTTGATGTACATAAAATACACGAGTTAGTGACAGATTTCGACTGAGAGTTTACTATGAACGACTTCGTAGCACTCGGGAGTGCATAGTTGCGTGAGCGCGGCGGCGGCGGCGTCGACGGCGCCGGTAACGAGTGTGCAGCACCACGATGATGCGCGGGCTCCGCGGCCGCGGCCGGGGCGCGGGGCGCGGCACGCGAGCGGGTGGCGGTCAGCTCCGGCTCGGCAAGCTCGAGTGCTTGGCCAGCCTTGTTTAAATACTCCAGAAGGGAGTCAAACGAGGGGATGTCTTTATCCTCATTTTGCAACTCGAAACGACGTCGAGTATCAGCATCGAGTTTGTTTATTAACAAATAAAACAAAGGAAAATCCCAATTTGTAACTGGCATTTTTAAATTCTTGAGAACAGCAATATTTTCCTTAAATGTATCTACGAGACGACGTAACTCGCGAGGAGAATTAGATTTCAACGACACCTTTTGCAATTCATCCCAATGCCGGAAGGCTAGCTTTCTCTTGCACTGATAACGATTTATCAAAGCTGTATATGCATCTAAATAATTGTTTTCCGAAAGTGGAAAACCCTTTAATAGTTGCAGAGGCTCGCCCGAAAGAAGTGAAATTAAAATTGAAAATCTTTCAATATTAGACAACCTTTTATTTTGGTGAACCATGGTGTTGTACATGTCGAAAAAGGTACCCCATGTTGTTATGTCACCATTAAAATGTAATAAATTTAATCTAGGCAGCTTGACCGATAAATCTGAACTACATGCAAAATTAGCACCACTCGAATTCGGATTGGATGTTAGTGTCGAGTGAATTTCAATTATTTGAAAATATTTATTATCTACATCTTGACGAACAATATCTTCCTCATCTAATTCTGACGTTTCAGTAATTTCTGAACAAATTTTAAAATGTTGAGTTTCAAAACTAGTACAATAATTTTCAAGCCGACTGTACCGCGACAAAAAAATTGGTAAACGCGACTTATCCACTTGTGCCTCTAACGCCGCTGTTAAGCATTCATTAATACGTTTAATTGCAATGTCACGCTTTAATTCTAAATTACGTCGAGCCACAGTTTTCGGCATTGTGAATATTTATTTTAACAACAAAAATTAAATGACTTAATGGACTGTATGATGATGCAATAACATTGACGATATTAATTAGATGAATTCAATAATAACCATTTGAATTCAAATATTTAAGACACTATTTTATAACTATACAATTTCCGTTATCAATATCCACAGCGAAATAGCATAAAACAAATATCTAAATTAACAAACCATGAAATCGCTCGAGAATAGCGAGCGAAAATATTTGCGAGCGAATCCGATACCTAGTTACTATTAATAATAAATTAAACTCAAGCACTCAGTTTGGCCTTTTGACATGGCTACGTAAATTAATTTCAATTAATGTTATGTTAATTTATTTATCAAAAAAATATAAATGAATTACAAATATGTTAAAAATAAATATCTATTTGCGTTATTTTAATTAGCGAATTGTTGCATATTTAACAAGGTGCGAATGGATATAAAATATGAGCATGCTCTGGCAACACGACAAAATGGCTACCGTACGATATCGTATGATAGTGGTAAGATACCGATTATAATTCGAGTGATTAAAATTACCACACGAAACAACAAAAATATAGTTTAATAATCCGAATGATTTATTAAATTATATGTTAAAAGTGATAGCTAATTAGCGACAGTTCGAAACCAACTATACGCGAATGATTTATAATGCACTTCATATGACGAGACAGGTTGACTGTTTCATCATGTGAAGGATGCGGCTCGAAGAACCAATGTACGCGCCTCGCGATTCGGGACGCGTTAGGAATTGAACAACAACAAAATTAAGGCGAAAAGTTATCCAGTGAAAGTATTTATGAATAAACGTCGAAAGCCTACTCACCAGTTTGCCGCGACCAGGGGTTTCGCCTGTCGGCGCCGACAAATCCACAGGATGGCGATGTCAAGTTATCGAAGAAAACAGCGAGCACGGCACAACTACGGCGACACTATATTTTCGAAATATCCGCTTCGCGAAAATCTTGGTGCGACAACAATTCAGTACGCGTTGCGTTCACACAGCTTCGTTCCGACCACACTCGCCGCGGGGCGATCCAGCCTGAGGCATCAACGAAAATACAAAAACTACCCTCACTGGATTAATATTTATATTTAATAAATTCACAAACTATCTACAATTTACCCCACGGAAACTGTCGCTGAATAGGCTTTCACATACGTGGAAAAGAAATAAAAACAAAATAACTAAATCAACGATACGGATGCAACATTCCGCCCACCAAAATGCAACGCATTTTAAATCAAACTATGACTACTTAACAAAAACTAAATTTAAAACTATAAGTTTCTTATCTCGAGTATTAATAATAAAATTAGTTTTCAATAGGAAGCGGACAGAGTTTTACTAAAGGCCGCTGTAGTAAACCTGTCTGCGTCTTGATGGTGGCGACACGAGATATGCCATCCTTACCGCGATGCAATTCAACTATACGTCCGAGCGACCAATTGAGAGGTTTGAGTTGTTCGTCTTTAATTAATACTAGTGCGCCTGGTTTAGGTTCTGAGGCATTGCTATGCCATTTCGCGCGTTGATTCAACGTATGCAGATACTCCACATGCCACCGCTTCCAGAAGTCGTGATGCAGCCTTTGTACTAGCTGCCAGCGATTTAAGCAAGTGAGATTGACAGATGACACATCAGATTCCGGAAGCGCTGTCAATGGTTCTAAAGTGAGAAAATGACCGGGTGTCAATACCGCGAAATCATTGGGATCGGACCCCATTTCGCACAACGGACGCGAGTTCAACAATGCTTGGATTTGAGCGGCTACGGTCATAAACTCCTCATAGGTTAAAATTTGACTTCCGACGACACGAGCGAGATGCGTTTTGAACGATTTGATATTTGCCTCCCAGAGGCCCCCAAAGTGAGAGGCGGCGGGGGGGTTGAACGAAAACTCTATTGCCTCAGTAGAGGCCGCTTGTTTTACGAGAGGCAATAAGACGTTGTGAGCACCGACAAAATTTGTGCCTTGATCGCAGTAGATACGGGAACATCGACCGCGATGAGCGATGAATCGGCGGAGAGCGCCGAGGAAAGCATCGGTAGTAAGACCAATAACAAGTTCTATATGTACCGCTTTAGTAACGAAGCATATAAATAGGCAAACGTAAGTTTTGAATGTTCTAGCTCCACGGTGACGGAGAACGTAGGTAGAGAAGGGACCAGCAAAATCTATTCCGACACATGAGAATGGCTTTATTTGTGAAACGCGAAGTTTGGGAAGGTCTGCCATTCGGGGTACGACAGGCCTTGGATTTGTACGATAACATTTTATGCATTTTGATAACTCATGGCGAATAGCGCGACGGGACGAGAGAATCCAAAAGTTTTGTGCAAGCAAATAACTAAGAGTACGAAGTCCAGGATGACAATTATCTTTATGAACTTGATTAATAATAAGCGATGTGAGACGATGTTGACGAGGTAATAAGAAAGGATGTTTACCGTCATAGTCGAGATCTGAATGCGACAATCGACCGCCCACCCTGAGCAAACCATCTTCGTCGATAAATGGTTGTAACTTTTGCAAGGGTTTCGATAAAGGTTCTCCTTTTGCACTGTTTAATGTTTGTATCTCTGTGAAAAAGGTGGAATGCTGCGCGATTTTGACAAGGGATAATAATGAAAACTTTAGCTCCAGGGCGACAAGGTGTCCCGATCTGCGACTATTCGGATTACGACAATTATAAACGGAACGATGAATATAACCCACAATGCGTTGAATCTTGTTGAGGCTCGAATACTTATTTAAGAATTCATCAAACTTCTCGACGGCAACAAAGAGTGAAAGTGCTACAGTGCGTTGTTCTACGATTGCGTCTGAGGGTTCTTCGATGCACTGAGAAGCTAGTGGCCAATTTTCAGGTTCCTCGAGAAGCCAAGATGGGCCCGCCCACCACAGCGAATGGTCAATAAGCTCATGAATCGTAAGTCCGCGTGATGCACAGTCTGCGGGGTTACTTTGTGAGCGAACATGATGCCAGTAATGGGGAGGAACCTTCTCCTGAATGCGGCTTACACGATTACTAACGTAAGTCTTCCAACGAGATGATGGTGACTTTAGCCAAGACAGTGTAACTGTCGAGTCTGACCAACAATAAATGCTGTTGAAATGAAGTTTATTATCGAAAATGTGCTGAACGTGGGCAACAAGATCTGCCAATAGCACAGCAGCACATAGCTCCAAGCGTGGGATTGAAATCTTTCGCACGGGAGCAACTTTGGAACGAGCGATAACGAAATGTGTGGTGACACGATTGTTATCGTGACGAATGCGAAAATATATGACAGCGGCGTAGCCCGATTCGGAGGCATCACAAAAGCCATGAAGTTGTAGATCGGTAGAATGTGGTGTTGGAACAAAGCGGGGAATGACGACAGACGACAAGGAACCAAATTCTGACCGATATCGAGACCAACGTTGAGCGATAGTATCAGGTACGATATCATCCCAATCTAAACCAAGACTCCATAGGGTCTGGATAATACATTTAAATGGTGATGGGAGTTATGAATCCAATAGGATCGAAGATGCGAGCCAACTCTGATAGAATTTGTCGCTTTGTGCATTGTTCATGCAAGGAGGTAACAGTGAACGAGAATCCATCTTTGATGGGGTTCCACTCCAAACCGAGAACCTTGACCGCGGTGCAGGACTCAGAATCAAACGAGAGTGATTTATCATAGCGATGATCGAGAGGAATAGCTTCCAACAGAAAACGACAATTGCTAGACCACTTTCTCAGTTCGAAGCATCCCCTTTTGAGGACACGGGTGATCTGACGCATAAGCTCGCGAGCCGAGTCTAATGAGTCCATGCCAGTTACCACGTCATCAACGTATACGTCATTTGATAGCGCTGAGAAGGCAAAGGGACTGTTTTCTCCCTCATCTTGCGCTACTTGCAAGATGGTTCGAAGCGCTAAGTAACTGGAGGACGACATTCCGTATGTAACGGTGTTGAGACGAAATTCCTGAATAGATTCGTCAGCCGAAAAACGAAACAATATGCGCTGATAGTCACGATCAGGGATTGCGATCAATATTTGGCGATACATTTGCCTAATATCAGCAGTAAAAACGAAAGCGTGTAACCGAAAACGAAGAAGAATTGAAGTTATGTCCGATTGGAGCTTCGGACCAACAAGTAATTGTTCATTGAGCGAAGTTCCATTGGCTGGCTTTGCCGTGACATCAAAAACCACGCGAAGTTTAGTGGTCGTGCTGCTAGGGTTGATAACGCAGTGGTGCGGAATATAGTAAGTCATCTCTGTGCGGGGCTGATTAACTACCTCCATGTGTCCGGCCTCAAGGTAGTCCCTCATGAAGTTGTTGTACTCCTCACGAAGTTGAGGGTTTCGAGCAAGACGTTTTTCGAGCGATAGTAAACGACGGTATGCAAGGGTATGCGAGTCACCCAGGACTGGCTTTGGTGACTTGAAAGGTAATCGAACTATGTACCTTCCATCGGCAGTACGAGTATGTGTCGTAGCAAATATACGTTCGCATTGAGTCTCCTCTTCACTCAGTGGTAAAGATTTTGGGAGCTCATCGGTTTCCCAAAACTTGCGGATTTGCAAATCTAAACTATCTAAAGTACAAAGCAACGATGAATTCGCTAAAGGTGAGGTACATAAAACCTTTCCCATAACCACCCAACCAAGCTTAGTTTTGAACGCCACGGGTCCATCAGGCCCGTAGTTAATGCGTTCACCTAAGAATATTTTACAAAATATATCAACGCCTACTAGCGCATCGATTTGCGCAGGCACGTTGAAATAAGGGTCAGCTAATTCGATATTACAAAGATGCGAAAGTTGAGCGATATCAATCCTTTCAGCTGGCATTTGACTACATATTTTGGGTAGGACGACAGATTGAACTTTAAGGTTAGGAGAGCTATCACCACAGCGCATGTAAAATTCAGTAGAATTTGTCGCAAGGGATGATGACTGACCTATACCTTCAATTGACGCCATAGTCTTTTTTAAAACTAGGCCAAGACGATTCGCACATTTTTGAGTTATGAAATTCGATTGACTACCACTATCGATAACAATACGAATACGACGATAAGTGTTGAAGCTGTCCAACACTTCGACTGCGGCTGTAGCGAGAAGCGAAACATGAGCGGCTGGATTTGATCCGGCCACCAAGGTAACAGTTGATTGTCCCTTTGATGATGTGGGGCCAACGATAGGTGATGGTGATAAGTCACCATCCGAAGCGATACGACTGTTAGGCGAAACGACACGAGGAGGAACCGAAGCAGCGTTAACGTCTGTTGTTATACCGTTATTGTGAAGAGGTGATACGGCGTTACGATTATTTTCAAAATGCAAGGTGGTATGGTGAGCCATATTACATTTGAAGCAACGACCCTTCGATGTACACGATTTAATTGCATGACCTCGATTAAGGCAATTAATACAAAGATTATTTTCTTTGACAACAATAAAACGATCATTGGGGGTAAAGTTACGATAAGTGGGACAATTCGACAAAGTATGATTTGATGTACATAAAATACACGAGTTAGTGACAGATTTCGACTGAGAGTTTACTATGAACGACTTCGTAGCACTCGGGAGTGCATAGTTGCGTGAGCGCGGCGGCGGCGGCGTCGACGGCGCCGGTAACGAGTGTGCAGCACCACGATGATGCGCGGGCTCCGCGGCCGCGGCCGGGGCGCGGGGCGCGGCACGCGAGCGGGTGGCGGTCAGCTCCGGCTCGGCAAGCTCGAGTGCTTGGCCAGCCTTGTTTAAATACTCCAGAAGGGAGTCAAACGAGGGGATGTCTTTATCCTCATTTTGCAACTCGAAACGACGTCGAGTATCAGCATCGAGTTTGTTTATTAACAAATAAAACAAAGGAAAATCCCAATTTGTAACTGGCATTTTTAAATTCTTGAGAACAGCAATATTTTCCTTAAATGTATCTACGAGACGACGTAACTCGCGAGGAGAATTAGATTTCAACGACACCTTTTGCAATTCATCCCAATGCCGGAAGGCTAGCTTTCTCTTGCACTGATAACGATTTATCAAAGCTGTATATGCATCTAAATAATTGTTTTCCGAAAGTGGAAAACCCTTTAATAGTTGCAGAGGCTCGCCCGAAAGAAGTGAAATTAAAATTGAAAATCTTTCAATATTAGACAACCTTTTATTTTGGTGAACCATGGTGTTGTACATGTCGAAAAAGGTACCCCATGTTGTTATGTCACCATTAAAATGTAATAAATTTAATCTAGGCAGCTTGACCGATAAATCTGAACTACATGCAAAATTAGCACCACTCGAATTCGGATTGGATGTTAGTGTCGAGTGAATTTCAATTATTTGAAAATATTTATTATCTACATCTTGACGAACAATATCTTCCTCATCTAATTCTGACGTTTCAGTAATTTCTGAACAAATTTTAAAATGTTGAGTTTCAAAACTAGTACAATAATTTTCAAGCCGACTGTACCGCGACAAAAAAATTGGTAAACGCGACTTATCCACTTGTGCCTCTAACGCCGCTGTTAAGCATTCATTAATACGTTTAATTGCAATGTCACGCTTTAATTCTAAATTACGTCGAGCCACAGTTTTCGGCATTGTGAATATTTATTTTAACAACAAAAATTAAATGACTTAATGGACTGTATGATGATGCAATAACATTGACGATATTAATTAGATGAATTCAATAATAACCATTTGAATTCAAATATTTAAGACACTATTTTATAACTATACAATTTCCGTTATCAATATCCACAGCGAAATAGCATAAAACAAATATCTAAATTAACAAACCATGAAATCGCTCGAGAATAGCGAGCGAAAATATTTGCGAGCGAATCCGATACCTAGTTACTATTAATAATAAATTAAACTCAAGCACTCAGTTTGGCCTTTTGACATGGCTACGTAAATTAATTTCAATTAATGTTATGTTAATTTATTTATCAAAAAAATATAAATGAATTACAAATATGTTAAAAATAAATATCTATTTGCGTTATTTTAATTAGCGAATTGTTGCATATTTAACAAGGTGCGAATGGATATAAAATATGAGCATGCTCTGGCAACACGACAAAATGGCTACCGTACGATATCGTATGATAGTGGTAAGATACCGATTATAATTCGAGTGATTAAAATTACCACACGAAACAACAAAAATATAGTTTAATAATCCGAATGATTTATTAAATTATATGTTAAAAGTGATAGCTAATTAGCGACAGTTCGAAACCAACTATACGCGAATGATTTATAATGCACTTCATATGACGAGACAGGTTGACTGTTTCATCATGTGAAGGATGCGGCTCGAAGAACCAATGTACGCGCCTCGCGATTCGGGACGCGTTAGGAATTGAACAACAACAAAATTAAGGCGAAAAGTTATCCAGTGAAAGTATTTATGAATAAACGTCGAAAGCCTACTCACCAGTTTGCCGCGACCAGGGGTTTCGCCTGTCGGCGCCGACAAATCCACAGGATGGCGATGTCAAGTTATCGAAGAAAACAGCGAGCACGGCACAACTACGGCGACACTATATTTTCGAAATATCCGCTTCGCGAAAATCTTGGTGCGACAACAATTCAGTACGCGTTGCGTTCACACAGCTTCGTTCCGACCACACTCGCCGCGGGGCGATCCAGCCTGAGGCATCAACGAAAATACAAAAACTACCCTCACTGGATTAATATTTATATTTAATAAATTCACAAACTATCTACAATTTACCCCACGGAAACTGTCGCTGAATAGGCTTTCACATACGTGGAAAAGAAATAAAAACAAAATAACTAAATCAACGATACGGATGCAACAATAACTTTCTTTTCAGAAGAAAAAGATTTAAGATAAAAGATTTAATACCCTAAATCGAATAAATTTCCGAAAATTTTCAGTTAAATGCCTACTATCTGGAAAAAGTTTCACTTGAATCGTGGTTTCATAAAACCACACAATGATTTTGGAGTAGGTATTGTAGTTGTGTCTGGAACTCTCAATATATTATCTACAAGAACGCAATCGAATCAATTCAACTTGATTTCATCAAACACTTGAACTTAAACAACAGTTGACTCACCTGCAGTATCCAGAGGCATTTGAGCATCACCATCTGTTAACCTTGGAGAGTCGACGTTTGCTTGCTTGACATTCTGTTTCTTCACAATATCTGTAATTATTGTATTGAGTGTCCCGAACTCACGCAACTTACGGTCACAATCTTAGGACCCCTTCCACACCCCCCGTAGAGGTTAGTCCTTCAGGGGGCGCAATCGGGGAATGGCTAACGCCGATCCCGATTGTGTCTCTACGGAGGTAGAAGTATCTGGAGGGGTTTTAGCCGAGTATGGGGTCTTCTACCCGAGTCCGGCATATCCTTGGGGTGGCCTCGTCAGTCGGCTCCTTGTCGAATCCGTAAGAAGGATTTCCCCTCCTTAAAAAAAGGACCCCTTCCACAAGAACGAGACACGACACTATTCTATACTCAGTTCGCATAAACTTGTAGGTATTAAAAGTAAATTTCCGTCTGTTCTTCCAAGGCTAACTTTTAATTCAGTATTAGAATGTGAATAAGGAGCTACAGATTAGCTACAGCGACTATAAAATTTAAAATAAAAAAATCCAAAAATGTGGGAAATTAAATGAGTAGAATTTCCTATCCAAACATTTTATATAACAAAAAGGATTTTCTTATTTATATCTATATGTTTGTTTTTGTTATTAAAGTAATTTTTACCTACTACTCGAATAAAGGCTGAAAAGAAGAGCTTTAATTTTTTAAATTCAAAGTTCGTATTACATTTTTACAATAATCTGCAATGAAGCAAACAGCTCACATAACGTAACTCACCAACTCTGCAAATTATGAGAACGTTTCCATGATTAGATGGGAAATTATTTCATCAAACTTTCGAGTATGATATCTATAATAATCGCCGTCACAGTACGAGAGGATAATAACAAAGTATGCTCACGTTACATTTCAACTTTGCTAATATAACGAAAGATCAAACCAAGTTAGCGAATCCGAGATCCCGTAAGAACTCCGCGATGCTACCTACGTATATAATAAAAAACTTTATATGGGTATTACTGACAACTACAGCTTTTATTATTTGACGTATATTAGTCATAAGCCGGTATTCTTGAATGTTGAATATTATCTATACTTATTAATATTATAAAGCTGAAGAGTTTGTTTGTTTGTTTGGTTGAACGCGCTAATCTCAGGAACTACTGATTCAAATTGATTTTTTTTTGTGTTGAATAGTCTATTTATCGAGGAAGGTATAACATCACGCTACGACTAATGTTGTAAAAACGGGAAAAAATTATTATGGCGAAACGTAGTTTTCGGGCACAGCTAGTAAATATATATTTGTTCCTGTCATATAATTATATGTTTATAGGTAGTTTGTTTAATTTTTTGTTTGTTTGGTTAAACGCGCTAATCTCAAGAACCACTGATTCAAATTCAAAAATTCTTTTTGTGTTGGATAGGCCATTTATCGAAGAAGGCTATAGGCTATATAACACTGAGCATCAATGAAAAATGCTGCAAAAACGGGAAAAAATATGGCGAAACATAGTTCGCGGGCACAGCTAAGTTTTATAAAATACTTATCTATATTTGTTCGATGTTATAGTAAAAATGTTTTCCTTCACCGTGAGGTAACCTGCATACATCTACGAAGAAATTCAATGGTGTATGTGAAGTCGACCAATCCGCACTGGGCCAGCGTGGTTGACTAAGGCCTAATCACCCTAACATAGGGTAGGCTCGAGCCCCTCGGTGGGGACGTATATGAGCTGTGATGATGATAGTAAAAATACCTAGGCTTGCCGATATGTACCTGCTTTTTGATTTTGATGATTAATTTGGAGCAAACATTCTGAAAGTTTATTTTTGAGATATATAAAAAGAAAAATGTTTCCATTCGCTGAGAAAATGTTTTGCCAAGAATGTTACCATAGAGTGCGGTTTCCATTATGAGGTATCCTTAAACAAAAGCTTTCTTTATGTACGGAGTATGAGAAATACATTATTACAAAATTAATATAAATAAATTGATTCTACTACTCGTTCGGAATGCTGGCCTATCCGAGAAGGGTGAGGGAGAAACTCGGGGGAAAGACACTGAAAACTAAGTTATTGAATTTTAAAGTAACAATATGGAGGTATGAAATCTATGAATTGATTGTATAAATAGAATTAAAGCAAAAAAATTCTACATTTTTTAACCGGCTTCACAAAAAGGAGTAGGTTCTCAATTCCATTAGATTTTTCTATGTCTGTTACATCATACATAGCTCCATCATTTATTAACTGATTTGGAAAATTTATTTTTGTTTAAGAAGTTGATCCCATTACCACTAACTCAGGATCTACAGATGGGATCTTAGAAACATCGAGGGGAGACCCTTAATTTTTTAGGCACGTCCAACGTCTTTCATGGTTTTTTTTGAAGCTTTTCAGGTATTTGCATTTGGTAGTCATGACCTGAGCTGATGATGAAAGGTTCCTTGACTTTTAGTAGTAAGGAATTACGTTTTTAAGTACAATAGGGACCTATTGACCCATAGTTCTATTTTTGCAAGATACTTCGGTGCACTGGTATTAAATTCATTAGAAAGTTTATATTTAAATTTTTAAACATAAACTTTTTATTATACAAAAAAATTAAAACCGAATTCAAAAACACAAAAAAGTGAAATGATTAATATAAGAATACATACAACATTACATTGTTTAAATTAAAAGCCGGTGCCAAATTTTAACGATGAATCATTCGCACCGACTTCAGAATAAAAAATGAGATGTTGTATATTCTTATATAATTATTTTTGACTTTTAGTGTTTTTGAGGTCGGTTTTTACTGTTTGTATAATATTTTTTTAAGAAAATTTATTCGTCCTGTTATATTTTTTATTATCTATTAATTTATTTATGTTTTCTATTTTCTATACTTACATACATATATTATAAAAGCAAAAGAAAATCATTAATTCACCGACGCATCGTGAAATTCCAAAAATTTCCCAACCTCATATCTGTAGGAGCCATATCATATCCTTCAACCTCCATAAATCTTCAATGACCAATTCCCTTATACTTATTGATGTTACAACATTGACGTAACAATTTTTTTAGAATTACCTACATTTCATGTCACGAAAAATTGTAAAGGAAAATCGTATTTTTTGTTATTCTAAGCTTGGGAGTTGGTAAATAGGCTTCTAAGAAAGTAGTACAATAGTAAGAGTTGCGGTTGGAAGTTGCTATGTAACTTTGTCGTCTTGAACTTAGAAGTATAAAATATATCTATCTGTATTTATAAAAGGTTTTGGTGACTGACTGACTGATTAAGTATCTATCTGACTAACTGGCTGACTGACTGACTGAGGTATATCAACGTAGAGCCCAAACTACTGGAGCTGGAAGTATGACATTCGGTACTGGAGTTCGTTGGCTTATGTAGGCGCCCACAAAGGAAGTATTTTTCTTATTTCTTAAAGGTTCTCATTTTACTGCACTTTATAATACAGTAATATGTTCCTTTTTTTAAATCCCTAATGAGCGCTCCACATTCACGCGAGATTCTCGGCGAGAGTCTCGGCAAGAATCTACGCGAGAAGTACGCGAGAACCTCGGCAAGAACTTCTTGGGTACACACTTCTCGCGAGATTTTCGCGAGAAGGTACAAGGCAGGGTTGGCACAAAATCAGTGATTAAATCAAAATTCTTTATTTTTGTGAAGAGTGCGGCGTTAAGGGGATTAAATAAAAGATTTAATGTCCTTAAGCACACAAATTTATTATTTTGTTACGGGTCAGGGTTCGGAACCAGTCACAATCCCTAAGCTTCTGGTGAACGGTGGAAACGCTAGGTACTCCCCTGCGTTCAAGTCCAACACGCGAAGAGTGGCCAAGGGATCTTCTTAATCCTCGCAGAAGGAAACGTCGGGAAGGCAGACAATGCAGAAACTGCAGCAAGCACGGATTGGCCAACCGTAACTTTGGACCCTGGAATTCACCAATTCACAGTGTCTTATAATTGCAGAGAAATCACTCCTTCTGATTGTGACCACCACCACGCATGAAGAAGCATAAGCAGGTGAAGAGTACCAACTACAAGTGAGTGTGGCTTTTTAAAATAAATTATCACAATCAGAACGGAGTTACAAGAAAATTGCGATGCTGTATGAAAATGTGACAATAAATACAATAAAATGAATGTTCGCTAAGATGAAAAGCATTAGCGGTTGATTTATATAAATGCAAAAACAATAAATCTATGCAAAATTAGATATTACATAATATTGTGTAACGGTTCTTAAAATAATAAAACTACCTGAATAGATAATGTTAAGACAAATTAACATAATGAATTGTTCAACACTTACCTAGTACGTAGGGTGTAAACACTTGACAACAATGAAAGGAGTATTATGTTAAAATATTAAAAAGATTTTCGCGCGTATACTAATAAGTAGCAGCAGGCGAACGTAGGTCTCCTTTGGTGTCAAGATTTCTTGTGTCCGGCCGGTCGCGCGCTGCTTACAAATCGACTCGGTGAAACAATCCCTGCGTTCCAGATAAAGCACTGCTACTTTCTGAGGCTAACATCTGATGTTAGCCTCGTTTTGCGTTTCTTATAAGAAATGTTGACATTTTTAGCCGCGCTAATTGTTACAAATGAAACGCAAGGTACTGATTTTTCGTGCTGAATTTTGACACCTCGCCTACTTAGTCCAGCCACTTAAAATTTTTAATAATATAAATCAGAATTGGCTAATACTATAAATATCTTTCAATATTTTTTTTAAATCCGCTGAAAATCCTTTTTGATTCATGAATAAAAGATTCCAAATGTCAAATTTGAAAGCTGTCAAAAAGTGGTATCAGAGGACCCATCTATTAACATGGGTATTTGATGCTAGCATTTCGTGATAAAAATGCTTAAATGAAACGCATGACAACCAGCAAGAAAAACTAGCATCACCGGCTAATAAAACGCAGAGATGCTAAAAATGTTGGTATTTATGGCTAAAAATGCTTATCTGGAACGGGCCGAATAGAACACAATAGAACTGGCTTGTGGAGCCACAGTGTAGACGTTAATACTTCGCAACAGAGCAGGCGCAAATCCAGTTGGTCTGGACAACAAGATAGCATTGCAATTTTAAATAATTTTTTAAGGGTTTATTTTAGTTTTAAGTAAATAATTAATTAAGTGACGTTACTACGTCACAAGAGAAATTTATTTTTATGAATCTTTTTTCCGAGAAAATCAGATATTTCATATTTCAGTGTCATTATTGTAATTCTTGATTAAAAAAACAAATTTTCCAGGTTTTGGTCACTAGTCTGTTACGTAATTTCGAGTGAACAATGCCAAATGTAAAAAAAAAACTTTCCACTGATGCTGAGGAGGCTATCGCTCCAAATAGTTGCCTCAGAACTGGATAAATATTAAATTTTTCCTCTTCCTCTTTCGTTTCCGCAAAATAGTTGCTTACTTATTAAAATTAGTAACGATAAAAACGAAAAATTCAAAAAAATCATGATAAATTATGATTTATTCAATAAATCATGATTAATTGGATTTTATTAAAAAATCATGATTTTTTCCAACCCTGGTACAAGGTTCTCAATATAGTTCTCGCGCCTTTGTCTCGCGCCAAAAAACCGACAAAAGTCGGAGAACTACGCAAGAACTACGCGAGAACATGCGAATCGGATCCACATTCACGCTTCTCGTGTTGTTCTCGCGTTCTCGCGAGATTCTCGCGAGAATGTGGAGCGCTCATGATCAATTTTCACAAAATCTGTAAAAAATCTAAATCGGATCTTGCTACGTAGCTATTATTAACAGCAAGTAAAGTCTACTTTAGTTTGCTAAAGTAAAATGGAAATCAATAAAGTTGAAATTTCATTCGGGTTGCATACGTCCTCGGCGGGCTTATTGGCTTTATTTGATGAAAATCTGTTTAGCTGTTGGAAAGTTATTGGCCATCAATATTTCTTGGTCAGCAGGACTGACTGCATGGAGTGGTTACATTTCAAAAGTACCTATGAAGAAACATCCTGTTGTGCCAGTTCACTGAGTCTGAAAATATTTGGAAACTACGTCGAGCACTCAGACGAGAAGTCAAGGAATCTGTTACTGACCTCTTGATTGGCAACACATCGCCAAACCACATTCTCGACGCACTCGAGATGAGATTCGGACGGGTTGATATTATCATTCAGCATTTGTTGATACAGACGAGAAAATTGACACCATTACCTAATAACTGTCAACAAGATACTAATATATTCAATTTTTCCGTAAAAGTAAGCAATTACATGGCCACACTACGAGCTATTATGTAATCAAAATAATTATTAATTGAGCAATCCAGAACTATTGAATGCAATCACGTCTAAGCTCCCAAGTACATTGATTGGCAAATGGACAGATTACTGCGTCCAGGAAAAGTAGCCATGGATTTTTCAACCGACTTCAAAAAAGGAGGAGGGTATCGATACGATGCGTATGTTTTTTGTGTGTGTATGTTACGCGTTTACGCCGCCAATTGTGGACTAATTTTAAAAATTCTTTCGATTCGATAGAGTATAGTCATGCGATGACCTCATTGTTACCAAAGTCAGGATCTAATGATGCGATCTCAGGAAAATCGAGGGAAACCTTTAAATTTTATAGGTGCGTTCAACGTGTTTCAAGTTTCTTCCGAAGCTATTCAGGTATTAACATCGGGTAGTCATGAACCGGCTGATGATGGAAGGATCCTTAACTCTTAGGATTTAAAGGTTTTTTAAATACAACAGGTACGTATTGACCCTTTTTTCTTCAATATAATAGGTACGTATTGACACTTTGTCGTATACTTCAATTATCTTTTAGTGAATTTAATAGTACATTATGGTACAAGTGTGTAATGTTGGTGATTACCGCTGAGGCGCATTGAGGCCCGAGCCGTCAGGCGAGGGTCTTAAGAAGCCGAGAACGGTAACCATCAATACACACGTGTATCATACAACGTTTTTCAACACACTTCTGAATAAAACAATACTTAAATAAAAAGCCATTTTACATAGTAGATAAAAGTTTACTTAGAGAAACAATTAGTAAATGTGCAGTTAGTAAAATTATAATTAACTATTTTTGATGACATAGCGGTCTCATCAGATAGATTATTTATTGAAATACTTTCATGTTCTATTGTTATTTGTGATGGTTCATTATTCGTGTAGGTAGGTGAAATCCAATCATTGGACGTACTTGGTATTTCGCCAGTAGGATGCGTCTCAGAATCAAGTTTAATTCTTTTTGTGATTTTTGCACAAATTTCTTCTTGTTTTGTATGGAATCTTCTACGTATGATTCTGCTACATTGCTAGATCGCCACCCGCCATGTCGCTTCAAAGTCATTATATCAGCTCCTGAATTTGCCAGCAATGTAGCTGAAGTTCTTCTGAAACTATGTCCAGTGTAGCTCTCAGCATCTACTAAACCCAAAAACTTAGCGATTTCTTTAGGCATAGAACCAAATTTGTTTATACCTATAGGCTGACAGGTACATTTACCATTCTGGTAATTTAGAAAGAAACGGTCATTTTTTGTTTTTGGCGAACGCAAACTTTCATACTTCTTAACAATATCATAGAATGGACCGTGTATGGTGAATGATCTAGGTATTTTATTTTTCGTGATAGGTATCTTCACTAAAAGCATCTGGCCATGGTTCTCTATATCTTTTACAGTTATATTTGTTAATTCTTGTATCCTACAGTTACACCAAATATTAAAGCAACCTGAAACAAAAGAAACAATAATTAACGTCAACACACAACACAAGCTGCTATTAAATATTTAATTAAAATTAATTTAACTAACCTTTGTAGCCAAATATTGGTTATCTGGAGCATCTTTAATAAATTTTTCAATATCATCAGATGATAAAACCTTTGATTTTTTGCGTCTAAATCCATCAGATAGTCTCTTTAGATAAGCTGACAAATTCGAGTATGTTTTTAAGTCCACTCCATTCTTTGTTCGGACTGTACTTTTTAACATTGAGTAAATACACCACAAAGAGCTGGGTTTGTACTTAGAAGATAATTCTTTAAAGTACGCCATGAATACATTTTCTGAAAAAGACTGCGTATTCTTGTTGTTCTGCCATTGTATGAAATTTTGGTACGCTAATAGATATTTTTCCTTTGAGTTTTCTGGTAGTAAACTTTCCATAACGTTCTGGGCTTCACATCTTATATCGGGCGGTGTACAACATAAATCATTTTCTTCATAAATTGTATTTGCAGACATCTTAATTAATAACTAACTAAATAACTTCAAAAGAGAAAACGAGACGAGTTGTGAAAAATGTTTCGTAATGGCGGGAAAAATTAATCAGTTTTCCTATGCGCGCGCATCGGCCATAGACTAATAAATTTCGTAATGGCGGGAAAAATTAATCAGTTTTCCTAAGCGCGCGCATCGGCCATAGACTAAAAAATGAGGTTTCTTTTTTTTGGGCTTTTCGCGGATAGCATTTTAGCGCAAGTGTAAGCGTAAGCGTAACTCAACCAATAATATAAAAAAAAACTATTACTCACTCGTGAATAATAGTAATGAAAAAGTCACAGTTTGATTATAGGTGTCATTATGTGCCTAATTGCCATGGGATTAGAGCCACTTTATGAGGAAGTGTGTTGAAAATATAATTACTAAAAAGATTCAAATAAAAAAAATACAAAAAAATACCGACTTCACAAATACTAAAAAGTTAAAAATAATATAAGAATAGGTAAGAGACAACATCACATATCTATATTGAATTCGGTGCCAAACGATGATCTAGAAAGTCTTTAAATTTGGCACCCACTTCAATATAGAAATGTGATGTTGCTTGTACCTATTATCATATTATTTTTAACTTTTCACTGTTTTTGAAGTCGGTTTTTTTTTATATAGCGGTTCCCCGAGTATTTCCTACTTTTCAAAGGACAGTATGTATGTCATGGGATTTTTATTTATAAACTAGCTTTTGCCCGTTTTTTTCTTCAAAATAAGTTTTATTACAGTTATTAAACTAAAGAAAAATATACCTACCAGTAAGCCCGAACTAGAATTATAACCTATGTTTCAGACATACTCGTACAAACACAGTATAATAATTATGTAGGTGTTTTATTATAGTGAGCATATCAAATTACAATATTCCATCTGATGGTATGTGGAACCCCTTATTTCAACATTTTTGGATTTATACCTGCTCGGTATGAAAATAGCTACGACAGACTATATCAACCATTTTGTATAAAACAATATGGGAGCTGAAAAATAAATAACCCGAAAACATAGCGGTTCATCTAATCTGAATCCCATTATTTTTGACGGCAAAATTATTCCTTTGAGTAATAAATAATGTTAATAATCTGGAACTGTACATTGATACAACGTTTAAGTGGTAATTTCAGGTTGCTAGCGTTTGTCAGAGAGTGACGGGTATGCTAAGGTCACTGTATCGAGTATCGATTAAATAATTTTCTGCCTCCAGATACCAAGAAAATGTTTATACAGTCCCTAATTTTTCCTGTTATCGACTATGGGGATGTGTGCTATCTTAACCTGAATGCAGATCCACTAAACAAACTTGACCGTCTTCTAAATAACTGCATTCGATTCGTTTTCAATTTACGAAAATTTGAACACGTATCTCAACATCGGCATCGATTGATTTGGTTCTCCATCCGGCAGCGCAGGTACTTAGGTACTTTAAGCACTTATACTTTATTCTTTATACTCCCACAACACCCAATTAATTAAGTTCTCGTTTTCAGTACTTATGTACTACTCATGCATGATAAGCCCCTGCGTTTATCTTCCAATCAGTTTCTTATGTGTCCTTCTCATCACTCTACTAACATTATGCATTCCTCCTTTTTTGTTCAAGCTATAGTTCTATGGAACGATCTCCCTCTTGAAATTAAGAATTCCACTAGCAGGTTGAACTTCAAAAAACCGAGTTCGTAAATTTATTCACCTTCAAACTGAATAGTCACTTTGTTGATTTGATAGGTATTGTAATATCTAGTATCTATATATTTATTTGTTGATATAGTATATATTAGTTTATTTAATTTTTTGTATTTATGTATTAGGATATTATTGTAAGTATTGTTTGTCAAAAATCAAAAAATTGATGATGTTTGCAGCTACTGTTTTGATATATCTACCACACCTGCTTTCTTTACCGAGCGAATTTCTTTAAATAGCGAGTATTTTTATAACTGCATTTCCTAAACAGGCAAGAGATTGGTATAAAATTTGTATTTTCTGGATTTAGAACTATAAAGAGTAAGTACAATACACTGAAAAAAAATGGTAGCTTATCAAGTTAAAATTTTGCTTGTTCGAGTAAAATATAATAAAATTAATCATCAACATGTTTAAAACTACAAACCACAAATGATTATGAAAATCAATTTGAAATGATTGAACGCTTAATAAGAAAAACATATTCAAAACAATAAACTTTCTTGTTCAATTTTGGTGACGTCACCTTTTAATATTTATAATTGTTAATTCTAATAAGATAAAATGATTAATCATATCAAGCTTTGCGACTTCCACAAACATCATAGTGACATTAAAAAGTAATCTTATTACGGCCAACATGCGGCCAACCAACTATGCTTGATTACTGTAATCATGCACCTTTGTGCGCTCGTATATAAATAACTTGCATGAATGACGGTAAAAAATTCTTGATACATATTATCAATTTTTTTTTCAGTGTATATTCTAGAATAGAGAACGGGACGGTCGAGTGACTGACGAAAGGCCAGTATAAATATTTTGAAAAATATAAAAGCGTTGTATTTTTCACTTTCGCTTCGGAATTTACTTTTAGTTTAACAGATAACTAAATACAGTGTGGAGACATCGAATCGATACCCCATTCTATTGAGATCTGCTTTCCGAAGTTCGATCCATGGCCCACTTGGTAAACGTAAATGCACAGCACCTCTTAGGAGTATTACTTTTCGTTGACCGCCCGACCATTAAACTTTGCAAACTAAACAAGATCAACTGGTAGAGCAGCGGCGAAGAGACAATTTGTGTGTACCAATATATTCAAGACAATTGCGAATAAGAAACTGCCTTTTATAGACAGCTCAAAAGCTCCCAAAGATAAATTATCAAAACCTGATTGAAGTGGTTTGTTTGTAAAACATTTAATAAAGTCCGTTAAAGAAGAAGAGTCTCGATCTGATTAATTATCTATTATCACAAACGTGTCAATTTGCGAACATCCTATTTTGAAGCTGGTTAAATAAAATGTACAATTACTCCATACAAAAAATCAACTCAGAACGCTTAGTTGTTACACTTGGGCGTTAATTATGTTTTCAGATGTTTTACCTTTCCTTCTCGTTTCTAGTGCTTGAGGAATCAAATACATAGAAGTGGCAGAGAAAGATGCTCGAAAAATAGATGATACTTGCTGGATTCAAATTTCGCTTTCATTGTGTTCGTTGAACTTTGTTAATATACGCGGGACGAGCAGCTCGCACCAGCCACTTGGCGCCCGTATAAAATAGTTCAGACTTCGTGGAAACACTGGCCCGCACTCAACTTAATACAAGGATGCATATAAGCACTACTGATTCGAAGTTCCAGAATATCGAAGTAACGAATTCAAGTCACAGTCTTAACTTAGTCGTGATTCAAGCTATTCTTTTTGACCTACCTATATGTTATGGTTTATCGCCATAACTGTTATCCACGTGAAAAGCAACCGTAAAACAAAAATCAACAAGTTATATTTTGAAATCACAAAACGATTCAAGAAAATATTGACATGTCATACATTGAATATAATAGTAAAATTTTAAAACAGATCATGATTTATAAAAAATCCACACAAAATAGGAAGCACCAGAGCTACGTTGGTTGAACGGCAGGATGCCACATGAGCAAACACGAGGTTAAACGATGTTGTTAAAATCAACATACATGCTTGGACCATTACAAATAAGAGGGTGAATACCCTTTTGTAGCAAAGGGTCACCTTTTGGTAACAAGTAACCACATTACATTAGGTTCAAAACGCACTTGCTTCCTAACGAATCCTATTAGTCACAATTCGAGTCCGTTTTTCTCTAAATCATTATATTCAATTTTATTGTGTTTTATGTATTGATGTAAAAGAGCGGAGACTTTTAACAAAAGCATTATTTGCTTAAATAAAGACTCCAAACACAACTGTTTGTTAAACACCTGTGAAACAATAAAAAAAAAGTTAGGTATCAATTCCAAATAATGTAGCTGTTGTTGAAATAATTCCCAAGTACTTTGCTTTGACTTTGTTCATGACTGTTGAACAGATATAGAATGTACGAGCATGTATTGAATCACGTACAAAATAAAACGCGGGCGTGAATTCCCCCTGCAATATATTCTAGTAGAATCGTGACGTTGGATATATTAATTCAATTAAAACTCCATTTTAGCAATTAATTATTCCCGTTCCAATCAATTTAAATGATAATCAATTATAATTGTTCGGTATGACAAAATCATTTAAATTTAGCTGCACAGTCGACACGACAATTCAAAGCAATAAAAGTGTAAGTTTTAATGATATTTTGGATCTGCACAAAATGTTGGAACTGTCCGTGAAAGATATTAGTAAATGTGTAAGCAGGTATGTATAAAGAAATGTGTAAGCAGGTATAAATTTATAAGCAGCGTTAAAAAATGTATGTTCGACATATTTAGTTTACGCCATGTCATTGTCAGTATTATATAATCTGTGACTGCATGTAGTAATTTTGAATGACAATGCAAAATCACAAATAAAACAATATATATTTATTTAAAATATTTATTTATTCTTAACCAATTTTCACGAAATTTGAAAGATTTATGAATTAGATGTTGATTTAAAGATTAAAAAGTTATTAGCAATGAATAAGGTTAATTTTGGCTTAACAAGTTTAAAATAGATTAAAAGTTCCACTTAGGTTGGATAAGTCCTCAGTGACCAAACTTGTCAATATGGTATGTTGAAAATGCAGGTTCGAATCTTGCCTGGGTGAAATTTTGCTTGTATTGATTTATTTAGCACCTTTAAAGAAAATGCGAAGTCACAAATATTCGGTATTCATGTATATTGAACTGTTTGCTCAGAATATAATTGGTAGGTTTCGAATCAAACATTGGGGGCACGACTCGTTCCTTTATTGACAGAAGTTAAGCGTTCTTGATTGCTCTCGTGAAAGACTTATAAGTTTCCACCCTAAGTCCTTAAATAAATAATAAAATAACTTCCACGCGAGCGGGGAGGTGTTTGATTGAACTCACAGTAAAATTTTAAGTTGTTACAAAGAGTATGCCATGTTCGAAAGCCTACGTATAACAAACACAACGATGCAGACAGCAACAAAAGTGACAGTCACCCATTAATTCATCGCCCTCCATAGGGTTACCTTGTATAAATTATTGACCGAGAACAATGAATGCGAATTATTTTTTTTTAAATGAATTTTGTTCATTCATCGTTTCTGTCGTTCAAAATAAACGCGATACACTTAATATTCACAACGTTGTCTGCCACTCACGGTACTTTAAGCGAAAATAAATAGGTAAGTGCCAAAATAATGCGACGAATCAATATTATTAGAATATTGGATCATAACCTTCGAAATTGCCTTATACAAAAAGTTTATTTCTGTTAAAGTCTGGATCTATGCTATCGATGCACCTCTGTCAGCGCAGTGGTATTTTTCAATGCTTTAACAAAGTATCATCTCACTTTAAGAAGATACGATCATCAAAAACGAGAGGCAACAAACAGCTCTTCAAAAGAATTTTGTACTGCCCGGGTATTGAACTTTTCCCTGACATAAAGTTAAACAAATTTTGGAATAGCATAAGTATCTCGGCGCAAGGTCTGGTGAGTACGGTGGAAGACGCTAAGCTTCCAACCCTATTTCTTGTAGCTTAAAGACCGTCAGATGTGCCGTGTGAGTCGAACGTTGTCGTGCAGGAGCAGCGGGGACGAGCGATTAATCAAGGCTGTCCGGAGATTCGCGAGCTTCTTCATCATAGTGTCCAGTTCCTCACAGTACTCATCCGCAATAATGTTTGTGCCATTTGGTATGAAGCTGTAATGAACATCACCTTCACTGACCACAAAACAGTGACAATGACTTTTCTAGGGGTCAGTTTTCGTTTAGGGCATTGTCTAAGACTGAACCAGGATCTAACTAACACGAGGACTGCTTACAATTGTCAAAAAAAAAACATTTTTCATCGCATGTTAAAAATGCGACTCAAAATCCCCGTTCAGTTCGTGTAGCATAAATTTCACACTGATAATGAACCCTTTTTGTTTTGATGCTAACATTGAGAGCTGCTGCTAACCCAGCTGTAGATTTATCGTCATATCGTCGGTTTCCACTATCACCTTCAAATCCTCGTTATTGACTTGAGTTTTCGGGCGACCACGGGGGTAATAATAAAGATCAAATTTGAAGTGTTCAAACAAACAACGGATCATGCGCTAGCTTGCAGTGTTCATTCATACACGTCGCTAATGCCGCGAGCCGTTTGTGCCGGATTGCTACAGCGACGAAAAAAAATACTAAAAAATAATAAACAAATGAGTGAATTCGAAAATAGAATCCCACAATTGATTATAATAAGGACATGTTCATCTTACTTACTTAGCTCGAATAAATTTTGTTTAATATTTTAAGGTGAAGTAGCAACCCTACCTCACAAGCTGCTACAATCCAAGGCAGAATGCAATGCTGCGACTGCAATTCACTGTGAAACCTATTGTTACAGTATTGTGCGTGTTTCCGCCGATTGTCGCGAATACAACAATAAATATGATATACAGCATGCGTTATTTCACCTCCACTTCTGTACGCTTTGTCAGTGTGAATAACAGAAGCTTACTGTTTCTGTATACGCAATTTCAAATCATTAAAACAATGCTAGTGCGTTCCCTTACAAGAAAATCGACTTGTACATAATCTAATAATTAAATTAAGTTTTAGACCTGTATTGTTTTATCTTTACTCAATTATATTGAGTAATTTTCCAACAGTCACAGTACATAATTGTATAAATAACCTTTCAAAGCAGCTGAGTAAACATGGCGAATTAATAAGAGTCAAAATAATTAAATGAAATGAGAACAAAACAGTAAATCCATGTAGGCAACGCCAAAAAACCATGGCTTGCTTGATGTGAGCTTACGAAATATTCTCAAATGTATTGTGACGTAATATGCAATATAAAATTTAAAAAAACCGCCAAGCTTGGCATTTTGTAAAGTTCCTTAAGGCGCATAGTGCTCCCAATGACCTTCCGTCGATCGTCCCGCACTGATTACATAGGAGTGAGTGAGTGAGAGCGAGGGGAATATTTAAGCAAACCTTTACGCGTAAGATGAATTATTTCAATAAAAAAATAATAAAGGCGAATAAGAAAAATCTAAAAAGACCATCCCCTAGAATATTGTTCACTTTATTTATTGAAATCGAAAGTATATGATTTAACCTAATATTTACGAAGCGATTAGGTTTACAGTTTTAAAATCGAGGCATGTTTGGGTCACATTTTAACCAAGTTTTAATTAATTTATCAAAAAATTAAGAAGACCATCCTCTAAAGAATGCGTTGAATAATAACATATCTTTTTTAAAGATTTTTTTATTCAACATTTATGAAGAGAATCGGTTTTTTCTGCAGTGATTTTTTATGATTGGCGTTACTATGCGCCTTAAATCAATAATTCTTGCCGTGGCCGTGGCGTGCGCTTAGCGCAATACGTCCAAGCCCCGTGCTGCATATTGGATCTCTTATTAAGCCAACGAAACCCATTACACACTCGTATGCCCTGGCGCGAGCACATCCATCATCGCCGCACCATCCTCATTACGAGTATCAAATAAAGAGGACAAGCCAGGGCGGGACGCATCGCCACCAGATAAGTTCATGAGAACACTTTCGGACACTTCCATGACTTTATCTCCTCCTCAAAATGGGAAGACTGCCGACGCTCCTGGGCTTTTGGAGCATCAGCAATTGACAATGATCTGTGCAGTGCGGAAATCTTCGATTAAGGCGCTACTTTCCCGTTTTATACAATTTCGATTAACTGTACCGCCACGAATATAAAACACGCAGTTCTCAAATTCATATAAGTATGACATTGTTGAACATTTTATCTAAACATTCTTAAAGACAGAAACATGATCAATAATATTTCACTCGATAGAAAAAAAATCCAAAGATTACTCTGTTCAATATTTTAAAACAGCTGTGAATCAGAAAATAAAATAATAAATGGCATAAAAGTATTACCATTATTAGTATTATACATTTATTCAAAAAAGCATCTTAAATTTAAGTTTTTTACAATATATAGATATAAAAACACAAATATTATAAAAAACTTAAATCTAGGGTTCCACTAGCAGCGGAGCATGGCCCAAGCTACCGGTGGTTAGGGCTACAGGGAGAGGAATCTCCGAACGATACGTGCCGTGTCAAGAATCACCGCCTTCTGTATCTGGCCCTTAGTATTATTATTATTAGTATTATTAAAAAATGTATCTTTGCAATTTTGAACTCCAGTTTTCCAAAAATCGAATAAAACATGTAAAAAGTAACGTTTTCGTTCGGTCACGGGCGCGTAAGCGATTATCAACTATATTACCTCGCAATAAAGGAATCGCGGTGCACGCGTAGATTTCCAGGAAAACCTCGCCTTTATGAATAAGTTTGCAATATAACAATTTCAAAGCATTATGACAGCAAGACAATTTGCGGTCGATCTTTTTAATTAAAACAATACTCCCGCTAATTAAAAAAGGATTTGAAATGAATAAAATACATTTCTTGCCAAATAAGCAGTAAGACGGGGGAGCATTCACCATAATATAGCTTTGCTTGGCTTATGTCGAACCGCCCGCGTCCCGTCTAAGACTTCTTGAAGCTTACAACTCAATTTCCTCAACCAAAGCCAGGATCAAGAAAGGTAAACGCTCTTTAGCTATTTTATGAATTGAAAGCTTGTCTGTATACAATTGAAATATTCGTACACATTTGAAAATATGTAGAGATTTGATTTTGAACAGTATCGTGTTTTAAAAATCCTTCTATTTGTATTTAAGGATATAACGTCTAGCTTCATGAGCTACAGAAAGGCTTAAAATTATTTGTTTCGCAACTTATTTATCAGCAATTAGTATAACAAAATTATCTTTGTCTTTCTAAAACTATTTGTGGGGTTTTTATTAATACTTTATTATGGGATTTCTTTTTTAACTATACCACCATCGTCGAAAGAGAACATTAATTTGTTTTCTCTTAATCATAATAATTCAATTAATCAAACTTGATAAACTGTTATAGTTTGTTAATTGAATCATCTATTGCTACCCAAAATACGAGCATAAATGAAAATGAAAAGTTTGGACATCATAATTTGAAGGTTTTCGATTGATTCTAAACTTTTAAATTGATTCAAATAATAGGAAGCAGAAGTTTCAAGCGAACTGTTTTGTCAGAAATTAATAAAACAATTGCTTGTATAGTATTGAATAACCGATATTGTTTTCACGAAGAAAATTATAAACGTACAAATACAATTTATTATATTAAGGCGTTATTAATTTCTTTGTTACCATTCGTCGTCCAGCCTTCTTAGGTTATGAGGACCTATAGGTATTATGTATACACAAGCTTAAGACCAAGGAGTATACAGTGCATAATTATACTTGTCACTATGCTTGACGTTCGTGGACCAGGAGACCTATTTTTGAATTACGTATGCGATTTAGAAATCACCGCTGACTAAATAGTCAGCGATGACTTTGAGGTCACGAATTCCTAAACATCCTATTTTTGAAAGTGGAACGCAGAGCTGCCAACATAGATAAAGTACACACATACGTAAGGGTTCGGTTCCAAGCAGAATGTAGCCGTTTTCGGTATGTACCGGTTATTATACGGCTAAAAAGTCATTGCAACTAGGCCAAAATATAAGAAAATAGTGGTCTAAGTTTGTTTGCGACACAAATTTAAAAGATTTCAAACTTATTTATTTAGTTATTTGAGTAATTTTAAATCCAACTCAAGAAAAAAGAAAACTAAAGTAATGTAAGTACTTTTGGTTCTATTCTGTACCTACATTTAAGTAGCTTTTTTCTAGTAAATACTTATAGTTTATTGCTATACACGGTTATTTTTTTATCACCCTGGAAAATTTAAGGGACGCTTCACGACGTGGTATTAGAATGATTTAAATATGAGTAAAAAAATAACTCATTAAATTTTATATTAATTTTCTAAAAAATCCAAAAAATGCTGCACTTGTTTTTTTTTTAATATATTTTTTATTTATTTTTTATATAATAATAATGGATGTGTCCGCGTCCCTAAAATTTTCCAGGGTGATAAAAAATAACCGTGTATATTCTACATGCTTAAAACCGTAAAAGATACTCATCTAACCAATTTCAAGATAAAAAAAACTATTTAAGAAGACTGACTAAAAAATCAACACACATCAACTTCAAACTTGTCAATATGTTCTCTAAATAACAAAACACAGATAACGTTTCCACAGCTATGACTTGTTTACGAGTGGGTACTCGTAATGATGGCAGTGGCACTCGTAATGAAATCACATCCGTGACTAAGGTAGTCACATACTCGTAAGTGATATTCAAAAATAAGAATCATTGAAAATCGGTGATTATTAGTCACATCGGTGACTTCGAAGTCGCATACGTAATTCAAAAATAGCTCTCCTGGGCCATGCTTCAGTCACTCCGGAGGTGCAAACAGACTATCGGTACATCGCAGTGTTGCAGACATTGTACAAAAATTCCACGATGTCAGTCTGCCTTTAGAACCAAAACTCGAAACCAAAACAACTTCAGCGAGGTGTGAGATAAGGCAACGTCGTGTCGTCGAAGCTGTTCACAGTTACGCTGGAGGATGTATTTAAGCTTTTGGAGTGGAGAAGATTCGGCATCAACATAAACGACGAATACATGACTCACCTTCGATTTGCAGATGATATTGTAGTTATGGCTGAGACTGTGACCCACTTAGCACCCACGTAGTACCCGCTCGGTGCTACGTGGAAATTCGACATAATTTGTACCTTGTCTATGTTCATTAATTTAAGACTCACTTGTCTTTCACAGTCTCAGCCATGAGTACGATGTGAAGGTTGGAGACGAGTGTCAAAGATTCTAATGATCGTGTCTCATTTTCATTATTTTTAAATGATATATATCACTTAAGCAACAAAGTTGGAAAATAAGCTAACTGACCACCTGATATTAAGTGACTACAGTACAAAGTATAAATGGTGCATTGTTTAAAACTGTTCGATACATTTAAATTAAGGTTTTGACAGCTCCACCGCCCAAACACTACAAAAGTTTATAAATATTTTTTTAAAGTTTGTGACAGTAACCTTTGAAGATCCCCCCAATATGTTCACAAACGTTTTATAGCCATGTGTGCGAGTAATTGAATATTTTTGCAGTCTGTCAGTCGTCTTGCAAGCCAGGCTTATAGGGGTTGTGGGGGCTTATTCAAACACACACAGTAATACCTCTTGTTACACCTCGCCTAGATTCTCGCTGCTTATATTATTGCATATTTTTATTGATTTATTGAGTGCTAATTTTATTTGACCGGGTTTTACACGTACATTACAAAAGAATTTATTGACAACTAAATGTTTATTTATAAAAAAAATATTTTAGACATCTTATCAAATCGTTTAACTGCTTCCATGGTCTAGTAGTTGACTACCAGGCATTGATCTGGATGTTCGGGGTTTGATTCTCCGTGAATTTAGAAGTTTTTATGCCTTTATTCGCATAAGGACAGATTCTCAAAAAGACAAAAGTATATGTAAGTAAGTGTAGAAAACGAAAACAAAGATTTTAAAAAAATATTTTTATAATTACATGCTTATACGAGACACATGTTCGAAAGTGAGTTCAAACGATTTCGTGGCTCAAACATACAAAAAATAAATTTTAGTAAGAAATTCAGTAAGAAGAAGCAGCCAGGCAATATAATATTAATCCGCATATTGCATTAAAAATACCTACATAACGCTACAGGGAATAAACGGAAATTTCATTATTATTCAAAACTAAAATATCTTGTTTCATTGAAAGCACTCTATGAGCGATATTTTTCTTTCTAAACAGTCAAACATAATGTGTTCTTCTCACTATCAATTAAAATATCACTTCTTTTTTCAGCACAATAGTAGCCACCGCGATCTATCGTTATATCGTCCACATTTACTTCTTTTTTTAAAGCGTGATAAAATAAAATAAGGTCTGTATTTTCTTTTTGAGGAATCTTTGATCCTTTTGTGCCACCCTTAGATGGCATTCGTAGTACGGAACTTTCCACGATAACAACTAAAGATCTCGCTTGCTATAATTGTGATCCATTGTTTATTGAAATAATTCATGAACCATGTACTTTAATCGGTATTAGGAGTTAATTCACATAATGTTGTATATGCCTCTGATATAAGTACTGGTGGAAGTAATGTTAACAAGGAGACCAGCTTTGAGCATTTACGGCCTTCTGCTGGAGAACTGAAACCAATAGACCTTTAGATTTTTCGAGATGTAGACAATGAGAATGTCAAACGAATAATGACTAAATAATTATGTTTCTCTAATGACCAGCCCCCTAACCATGATCGCTTAAAACAATATTAAAACCACACTGAGAGTTAGATGGCGTTATACGCAGCAAGAGCGATGTCTCTGTTTCAATATTGTTACCTTGCTATAAGCGATCATGGTAAGGCCCCAGTACATTTGCGTTTTTTTAGGGGGGACCTAGCCCATGATTTTTGTGTGAAGTTATTAGTGTTTTGGGGTCCATCGTAGAATTTAGAATTTGTAGCTTACATCCTGTGGTGGGCACCAGAACATACTGGGGTGGTATGTTGCCAAAGTGGGGAATCATCTTCAACATCTACTCTTGAAAAAGGCTTGTTAATTGTCGTACTTATACCAACTGTGTAAGGTGTGAAGTGAAAGTTATATAATATATATAAGTCCCTAGCGAAGATCGCCCATGGAATACTCCTCAACATACTCCAAAAATAATGTTAATCCTTAACTGGATTCGCCAAAATGGGCAACTTAGTTGGTTATGGGGGGTGAAATGTGACCCCTGTGATGAATTAAGTTATTAAAATATAAATAGCTATTTTTTTTGTTAATTATTATTTTATTTTATTAAACAACTATTAATCTATGTATCAAACAACTTTTATTACACTTTTAAACACAAAAAGGAACTTATTTTGAAACCTTTCATAACCTCTCATTTTTAACAATATTTTTAAGAGTCGAGTTTAGTAGACTTAAGTTCTATAAAATGTAACAATAATAATTATGGATAAATAACTCTTGGTACTATTTTCTTATATAATCATTATAACAAATATAGGATCATTATATGAGATCAATGAAATAATAAAAAAATGACAACCAAAATGTCTTGGTGTCGGGGGTGATTTTTGTACGTATCTCTGTTCCCAGTAATATTAGAACGACCAACTTCCGTCGCCCACCGCACGCCGCGTCGTAATGAGATTTCTCGATGCGCCGGAGTGTAGGTTATAAAACTGCAAATTTATGTTAATAAATATGTTGCACTGGGGTGTATTTTGACCCCCGATACCAGTTAAGGGTTAAGTAAAAGATATAATAAGAAGTATTACCTCAGGCTCACACATGTGAGAATGAATCGGTACCTAGTGTGAAAGCTGCAGACATTTCATAATAGGCCGTCCAAATCCAAGGGAAACGTTATAAATAGTTGTCCGAAGGCTTCCAAGTAGCGGCAGTCCCTCGTTATAATTGAAAATGTGGAAAGTCAAACGAAAAAAAAGCACTAAAACAAAATAACAATTATCAAAACGTGTTCATGTAATGGCGGATCTACGCCACAGCAAAACTGCGATGAAAATTACGATTTTCCATGTTCTCCATGGGTTTAATAAAAAAGTTAAGAATTAGTATTAACCCAGCCCATGATGGGTTTTAATTAAAATATTACGTTGATTATTAAGGTCAGCTCATATCGCGCGACTGCTCTTCCACGCTTCAGAACAGGAAAGGGCCAGATTTAATCGACGTCATCCTGATAGTGACAAAGACAACGTCAAAGCGGAAAAAGAAAGGGGTCAATCAAGAGATGGGGCCATAATTCATGCACCGTAAATATTATTGATACACTAATTGAATGACGATGTTTATGTATGGTCCAAATACTCCATGCATGGCAGATGCAGCTGGAAACAATCAAGCATCAGGGCGATTTGCCACCATGATAGGAAGAAGAAAACAAAAAATAAATAAGTAGGTTTTTCGGCAAATGAGTGCGCTATTGATATTCGCCTATTCGATCAGGCGATAATCTTTGAAAATTAATACCGCGGCACTAACACCACAGATGATCAAAACATAATAATATTCTATTCACAGATTTAACATTAGCCAACACAGATGTTCACTTAAAGAAACCAAATTGAATGTTTTGTCCATTATATATTCCAAGTAAATCTTAACATAAAAATTGGATACAATACATTTGCAATTATTTTGGTTCACCTAAAATGTTTATGTCAACTTAAAACAAGGGGAAGGCTGTAAGCGTCGATCCCTTGCTCACGCAAAGAATGAAAAGGTTTCACAAAAAAAACTACAACAGATGTCAGTTCTGTCATATTGTTATAATGCAAGAAGGTTTTTATTAGAATAATAACAAGAAAAATACTATTCTAATTAATTACAATGAAATCAATCATGTGTGCTAATCTCCCAATGTTAAACCAAAATGATTTGTCATAATGTTGAATTATATTTTAATCTAATATACAGGATTAATTTTGAGGTACTTACCGGCAACCTCGCAAATTTTCAAGTTTTTATTGCACTGTCGTGACATTGATAAGCCTATGTTTCCTTATAAACGAACGAATGAAGACAACGCCACGCTCGCGCGCTGTGCGCGTAGATTTACAAAATTCTAGAGGTATATTAAATGAATATTTATTTTTGTATGAAAGTAAAATCTAACGAATTATCAAAAGTCGTAGAACAAACGTTTTGTCGGTATCTAAAATTAACCTTGTATAAATATCTCGTGTCAGAGTGTTTGTTATCGAACTCCTCCGAAACGGCTTGACCGATTTTTTACCGTAGGTCTGAGGATAGGTAGGCTATTTTTTATACCCCTAGGTTATTTACTGAATATATTTATTCTGAGATGTAAAGAGAGTTGTCAAGTTAAATGGCCGAAAGCTAGCACTACGCCCGCGAATTCGTTTGAGAGTTTTTTTTAAATCAAATATAGCATATATCACTCAGTAATAATGTAGCATTCTAATGGTGAAATATTTTTTGTAATCAGTCCAGTAGTTTTTGGGTTTATTCGTTACATACAAATCTTTCCCAATCCGTTACTTTATTCAATAATTATAAAAACAACCATATAAATGCGATGTATTGTCTTAAAGTTTCTCAAAAGAAGATCCTTAAATATTTCTATTCTTTCGCACTATCGTGCGTCGCAGTAGCGCGCATTCGATGCACAACACATCGCACTAACTTTCTTTCGCACTTTCGTTCATCGAAAAACTGATCTTTCGAATATTAGTGTGTCGTAACTATGATCTTTCGCACTTTCGTTCATCGCAAAACCAATCTTTCGACTATCAGTTTGTCGTAACTGTGATCTTTCGAACTTTCGTAGTTCGCTGTTCCGTTACGCACTCGGTAAGGGTTGCCCTCCAGATTTATCGATAAAAAAAAGAGATTTTTTTAAAATTAAATTGTATTTAATATTGATTTTTTATTCTCTTTTTCAGACCTTTTGTGTTTGTTAAATTGCAACATTGTAACCACTGCATGGATTTTGTTGAAATAAAAACAATAATGATGCCAAAAGATTAACACTGTATGGTAGATAAAAAAAGTACATAAAAGCAGTCAATAGGGAGAAAAACATTTTTTTTACTAATTATGAACATAAAAGTGTTAAATTTTGAGTAAATGTTTATTTTTACCAAATAATGCCCCCTATAATAATTTCTTTTTATTACCTCTTATTAATCGAGATCTTATAACCTTTTCAACAAAAAAAAAATCAACATTCTGTCTTTAATACATGCTTAGCTACGAGGCTTTAGTTGAGGGGCCTGCTAACGCGCCGTCCCCTGGCGCCCGCGCCGCTGCCTTTTTGTCAACAGGTAGCTTTTCTTAAATTGCAATTTAGTTAAACACATTTAAGCATTTTTTAAACTAAAGCTAAGCTTTTTCAGTGGGCGGCAGGGGACGGCGCGTCAGCAGGCCCCCCAATTAAAGCCTCGTAGCTAAGCATGTATTAGAGACAGAATGTTGATTTTTTTTGTTGAAAAGGTTAAGTATAAGATCTGGATTAATAAGAGGTAATAAAAAGAAATTGTTATAGGGGGCATTATTTGGTAAAAATAAAAATTTACTCAAAATTTAACACATTTATGTTAAAAATTAGTGAAAAAAAAAAAATTATACAATTTAATTTAAAAAAATATTTTTTTTATCGATAAATTGTAGTCTAGCTTCACCCATTTTCGTTTGTGTACCTTATCCGGGGACACACTGTATAATATGGTATGAATTTTTTTACGGTCTGACAAGAAAATGGTGTAATTACCACTTTTGACAAAAAGTGATGAGTTGCAACTGTCAATATACCTACCTACTGTGGACACGTTACGGCATCCGCTAGGAAAGCCGTATACTTATTTTCCCCCTGTAGATTTAAAATTTAACATAAAATAAAAAAACAAACTTGCGATAATTTTTGAAATATCATTTATTTAATATAAGTAGTTTTTGCATATTAAAATAGAAGCAAATATTTGCATTTGTTTTATTTAAATATTTATACATTAGTTTATTACATGTATGTGATGATAGGTATTAATATGTTAAATGTATATATTGTGTAAAAACGGTATTACTACCTTACTGTTATCAGAATTCACTGTAACTAAAAAAACAGACACGTAACATATTATATGCCAAATATATTAACTGACCACATCTTGTTAGCTTCTGGCATAATAATAATAATGATGCAATTGTGAAATAGTCCATAGATAAAAAATGTATAATATTATTAAGATATAATATATTTAATTTTTTAAATTAGAATACATAGCTAAATTGATTGAGTTGCGCAACTCACCTTAGATTAGGAGTAAAAAGTAGTTGTAAGTCTAAATATAATTATTAATAATTCAAAATAGATCAAAATGAAAAGATTACATGAAAAGAGCACGGACCACGAGTCTGTGGAGTGTTAATTTAGTAAATAAAAAAAAAGAATTCACTAACTTCCTTTCCATGCATCAATTAAAAGTTGATTGCTAGATAATCTCTCTATACAAAATGTACTGAAAGCATTAATGCTTAACAATTCATAAAACCTTTAATTATTTGTATACTTATCTAAAAACTTTTGAAAATTTGCTTATCACTCGACATATGAGATATCGTGTCAGTTTAATAAAAATTTAAATATTATGTGTGATACTAACAACATTTGAAATGTTAGTAGGAAAATGGTAGAAAGCAAGCGGAAAACTAACTTATTCATGAGCATTCGATTAAGTTTTTCACGGTGTTATTCGGAGGGAGCGAACGCGTCGACTGTCGTTACCAAAATGGCGGTGGTTGTCATTAAGTCGGAGTGCCCTCATTTAGGTCCGTGGCGCGTAAACAGCAACGGAAGGAAGGGGCTAAAAGCCCCTGGGTAGTGCACCCTGCATATTAGCCACGCTTGCACAGAACATGCACGGTTGCAACGACGTGCCGGACTAAAAGATTAGTCTCAGTGACAACGATGCACTTATTTGAAATTTTGTATACATTTTAAGGTCACGCTTTATACATACCTTCATACATGTGAATCGCTTCTTGCGTCTTTGTTAAGAAAAGTTAATTTGATGCTGGTCTAGTTTCGTTCGCGAATGCAATTCTTGTTACCTGTAGCTTGAATGTAAGGTAAGAGCTTGTTACTTCGTACTCATTAAAACCACTGTAAGGATGGGATTTGTTTTTTGTCAGCGTCTTAAAAATAATTAGTGTGCTAACAAGCTAACCACGATTTTAATCTTTTGAGTGAAACAACATTAGGCTACGTTATGAATATGACGTAGAATAATTAAATCTACAATATTATTCTAGAGAGGAAAGTTTTGTATGTAGGATGTATGTAACTCAAAAACTACTAGGCCGATGTCAAAAATTCTTTCACCAATAGAATGCTACATTATTCCTGATTAACATAGGATACAAAATTATTTTTCCTAAGCAAAAATAACGCGGGCGAAACTGGGTAAAGTTGTATCCTGTAAAGATTGTACGTGAGTCGAGCGAGCGAAGGCTCGTTGGTATCATTAACACGGGTCCCGAGTCCCGACTTGTCCACCCACTGGACTTTCCCACTGGTGGGTGGAAGAGTAATTCATGATTGGGGTAATCACCACCACTCCACATGTGAACAAGTTGTTCGACCATTTTATAGTTCGATAATGATGGACCTAGGCACAACCAGTTGTGTTGTGAAAAAATATGCTAATAAATATTATTATACTTAATCCCTGTAACACAACTATTCAAACTCTAATAAATGAAAATGTATACGTCAATACAAGGTCAATACGTGGTGGATTGGCGGATTGGCCATAATATTAAAAGTAGTATCATTTTTACATTTTTCCACAGATCCAACTATATATGTATTTGGGGATTTCAAAATTAATTTTACATTTTCGAATTTCCAATGACACCATTATTATTTTTTTATTACTTTTATATGACTACTAGTTGTATACCCACGAACTACGTTTCGTCAGTAAAAACACTAATATCGCTATTAAAAAATAATCTTTGGTTGTAGAAGGGTGATATTTTAGGGTTATACGTATTACAGTAGGGTAGGGTATACACTTACCTTTCGCGTTGCATCTTAAATTACTAAAAAATAAATAAGGTACGAAACGCGTCTTAATTCGGAAAAAAAAATTGTTAGAGGTATTTTCCATGCCAAATTTTTGAAAAATGAGCCAAGAAACAAAAAAAATTGGAGAGGACTACCCTTATCACATAGGGGTATAAAAAAGGCCTATAAAATAAGGTTGTTACCTGTCATGTGTAAAATCATTCTGACAAATAAATTTCTCTTATCATCAATGATACCTACTGAACGATGTCTCTCCTACTTTGACAATTTGGACGTATTCGGGGGCGGGCGTATTCAAACAATTCAGCTATCCCCGACACAGACCAATTTCAAGGAATAAGGGGCAGGCCTCTGCCCAGTAGGAACACTTAGCGGGCCAATAAAAAGTCTTAAAATAAATGAAATATATTTATATGTTTTTACAGTATTTCAAAATGATTGATATTAAATTAGCTTTTCTTGAACGATATTTAATACCTCGATTAACCTTCGAACTTTATTCATTATTAAACTATTAACAAGATAAATTAAAATAATTATCATTACAGTTCATATACGTCCCCACCGAGGGATTAGAGCCTACCCTAAGTTAGGGTGTAGGCCTTATTCAACCACGCTGGCCCAGTGTGGATTGGTCGATTTCACATACACCTTACAATTTTTGGCAGATGTAGGTATGCAGCTTGCCTCTCGATATTTTCCTTCACCGTAGGAGCGTCTGATAAATGTACACATGAAATTCGTTAAACGATTCGGTACCTTTTTTTTTTTTTTTTTACGAGGGGAATGCGTTTGCGCACCGTCCAAGCCCCCGCAGGGGCAAGGGTGTGTGGGACTCCGCAGCGAGCGACTACCCACTAAACCCCTCGATATGCCCTCTGTGGCGCCTAGCGCAGCCACGTCCAAAGGACGCGCCGCTGCCGAACGAGGTCGTGGGAACCCTTACAGACCGACCATAACCCCGTCCGCGGCACCTGCCCACCAATGGCGGGCCCCTCACGCCCTCTCCAAGATGGAGATGGAGAGGAGTTCCCGGGGCATACTCCGGGTGGTAATTTTTTACTGTGGTTTTCTTCCACGCGGCCCGACGCTCAGTGCGCCAGGCCCCCGGCCCCGCTCAGTGCGGGGTAACGGGCTTGCCCGACGGCAGACCCCACTGGATCCACCGCCGCGCACACGAGCCGAAGCTCAGCGGCGCCAAAGCGCCGACCCACCGCAAAAAGCGGCCACGGTGGCCACACGAGGTGGCCCGCCGAGTAGCACTCGGCCATCCCACGCCCCCCTCATGGGGGCCGCACAAGTGTGCCGAAGCCACACGTTGATCGGGTCAGCCTCAGTCCTTGGAACAACGACACGCCGAAGCTCAACGAGCTTGCACCGTCTCGGAACAACGACATGCCGAAGCTCAACAAGGACCCGCACCAACCCGATCAAAGGGGCAACGGCACAAGGCGCAACGCGCCATGACCCGCGAGCGGGTCCCCAGGCGACACACAACCCCATCTTCAAAAAGAAGGGGAGGTGACGCCCCACATGGCCACGTGAAGTGGCCCGCCGGGTTAAACCCGGCCACACCACGCCCCCTCCACGGGGCAGCTGTCAGACTCTTAGCCCGCGGCAGAAAATCTGCCGGGTTGCCCAGGGTGCACCACGAGGAGGTGTTCTGACATCGCACCCCAAACGATTCGGTACCTACATGGCAGAATCGAACCCCGGACCTCCCGATTAGAAGGCCAGTGCCGAGTCCACAGCGCCACCGACGCTCTATTATATCTCCTAGAATATTTGTAATTTTATTAAAATATTACATTACAAATATTCTAAGCGCTTCATAGCACAAGTATTGAGCAAGAAGCGCTATGACCAAAAGCCACAAATCACACCGAATATCCGACAACCGTACCACACGACGGTCTCTGGGTAAACTGGGGGCCTCGACAAAGCAATCTTCGCGTTCGTTTCGTTTACGTTGTTACGTTATACGTTCTGTATCGAACGTCAATGTATGAAAATGATTCGTGATGTGAAATCATTCTCATGCATTTTGTTTTCTAACTATGTTATTGTTTTTGAATTGTTGCTTTGTCGAGGCCCCTAGGGCCTTTTACCGTATGTTCCTTGGGGAATGCTCTGAGGAGCTCTTTAACCTAATCCCTCCCATTCCTTAACAGAAACACGCGTAAGGACCCTCGGAGTCATCCTTACACTGTATCCTCTTTTTCACACCGTACCAAGAAATTCCAAGATTCCTTTTTTTGTCGTTCATCCCACACTTGTAATTCTCTACCTGCGCACGTGTTTCCTCTATCCTTCAAAAGAGGCGTGAAAAAGCATATTTTGGGCCGGCAAGGGGCGGGCAGGTAGGATAGTAGATGTCGTCCCTCCTCTATCTGTCAAATCATTTGGACCTCTTGCACCGCTTAACATCAGGCGGGAGGAGGTCATTTGCCGGGCCCACCATAAAAAAGGGGCTGGCAGGCGAAGGCGGCTTGCTCAAGCAATACCCGTCTAGTGACTCTTGCAGTGGAGGCCTGCGTGCACGGTTGGCCCCTTGCACACCCCCATAAGGCTTCTCCTCCTGGGGGATTTCGATGAAAATAAAAATAATTTAGGTTGTTGTTGTATTGGTTTTCATCGCCGAAGAATGAAAATCAATAGAAATCGAGCACTGACGACGCTCGACGAACGCACCAGGTCCTAACGATGATTTCCAGCGTCCTATAATACAAAGCTAGTGCCAGCACAGCTAACCCACTTTATCCTGACGATCATCATCTCAGCCTATACATACATCCTAGTACTTGGATGGCTTTCCTACATGGAAGAAACACACCAAGAGTATGGGCCGTAACACCACTACACTGGCCCATACGGATTGGTGGGTAGAGACGATTGCTATAGCAATCGGAACCGATGGCTTGACGTGCCTTTCGAAGTACGAAGGAATTTGAGATCACTATGTTTCGGTCACTCATCCAGGGTTCAACCATGGTGAGGGTTGCTTCGTTTTCAATTTCGAAATCAAAGCATGTGAACCACTACGCCACTGAGCCTCTCACGCCACCGAGCTCGTCGGTCCTAAGGTCCTAAGTAGTTTTTTTAATACGTCATAAATCCTACGGAACCCTTCATGGGCGAGTCCGACTCGCGCTTGGCCGGTTTTTTCTCTCTGTCACGCACAATATTTAATTAACTTTTTATATTGGCAAAATCATCGACACCAATAGCAAATGGAGTTGTCGTGAAATGCTCGTGAACCAAATATTATATCACTATTACTTAAAGGTTAGCAACATTTTTTCGAAAAAACTTTGGTGACTTTGGGAACACTCCAGTAAGTCTAGTACGAGTATTTAAATCGAGTAAACTACAATAGTTTTCGTTAGCTCGCCAAACTGTCAGTTTACGATGTAAACGGTAATATCAGTTGCTCGTTTTGAATTCACGTTTAAACGATAGCGAGTTAGTTTTACTCGATTAGACGAACTTCACATTATATATTTATATCTCTCTTATACACATGTGATTGGAAAGAGACACGCGATTTTGTCACTGTGACGTTTTCTTAGCCGTTTTTATTATTTTTAAAGCGAGTTGAATGAAAGAAAAACATTAAAGTTTATGTTTGTTGTAAATTATATTATTTAATATTGTCGCGGACAAGTCAGTCGCAATTTATTTTAATGATAGAGTTTATGGAAAGGTAAAATAGTAGATTTTATGCCGAGTGCATAAAGCAAGTCATTTTTATCCGAGATCGTTATATGCCCGAGCCCGCAGGGCGAGGGCAGATGAAGAAGTCGAGGATAAAAATGATTTGTGCACGAGTTAGAAACTCTGCTTTTCACTTCGATTGCGAGAAAATAAAACAGTAACATAACATACTATAAATTTGTCATAAGTTTTCATATATATTTGCCGAGATTTTGGCGGCAATATTTCTTGCACCACTTTTTGTGCGTTTATTTCCATTAAAGTATTAGGAGTAAGTTCTAAATCTTCTTCTTCACTTGACATTTTTAAAATTTAGTTAATTCAACAATAACTGAGAAAATTCAATACGAAAATTTCACGGCTTCTTTTTTTAATTTTGTTTATCCCATTTGGGAAAGGCAAAGGCGTCAACCATACAGCCTAGTCTGTATGCAATAAACTATTGTTATTAATTCTTCTTTTGAATTCACAAATCGCCAAACGTAGAGGTTACATATTCATAAATTGCTTCAAAGCATTTTTCAATGGAAAGAAGTTTTTGTAAAGAGCGCGGTAAATCTTGCTGGTGTTTCATTATTTTTGAAATTTCTTCTAATAAAATGTTTCTTTGCAGGGCAAAAATTGGACATTCGTAAAAAAGGTGATGCAGAGATTGAGGTAAGGTGGTGTTGCACCAGTTGCACGATGGGGAAGAAGTCATGCCTAGCCGGTACAAATGGTCATTGAATCGACCGTGCCCAATTCGCAAACGGCAAATAATAGTAAAAAATCTTCTGTTTATGTAATTGTGTCTATTGAACCAGGGTTGTTTTATTTTATTATTTATTTCTCGATACCACTTCCCTTTTATGAGCAAAGTACTATTCCAGTGTTCTTCCCATAGCTTCAATATTTCTTTCTTGATTAGAGCTGTACAATCAGTATATGAAATTGATATGTTTTTTATAGGTACGTCTAGTGTTCATAGTTTTGGCCAGTTTATCTACTTCCTCGTTTCCATATACACCGATATGAGCTGGAGTCCAAAATAATATAATGTCTATTTGATAATTTATTTTTAAATGATGTATCTGATCTCGGATATTATATATTAAATGATTTGTGACTGATGAAAAGGAAGGATTTCTCAAAGCCATCAACACACTCATGCTGTCAGTAATAATAATCCATTTTTTGTATTGGCTGAACTGTTGAATGTAGTTAAGAGCTACAATTATAGCATTCGCCTCAGCAGAAAATATGCTGGCATTTTGGCACATTTTAAAACTATGTCCAGTTTTACTACCTGCATCATACATAGCTACTGCAACACTTACATTCGTCTTTGAACCATCTGTATAAATTGATCGATAATCATTATAAGCCTGTAGACTTTCGTAAACATCATATTTATCTTTAAAATCTTTATGTAGGACAATATGAATGTCACAGAATTTACTAGCATATGAGCCACTATAACAATGTAAAGTAGTACTACAAAATATATTACATTGTTCTTTTAAACTTATAAAATGTGAGAAATTCTTTGAAAGAAAAGTGTTAGTGGAACATACATTTAATTTATTTAAAAGATCATTATTCGAACGTGATAAGAGTTTAAAAAGAAATTTAAGTTTTAAAAATTCAAAGCGAATAACCATTGGTGGTAAATGACATTCGACCTGCATAGAATTTATTGGGGAAGTGTTCATAGCACCTAGTATTAATCGTAAGTTCTTATTCTGTATTTTATCAATAATATCTATGTATTTTGGATCGGAAGCGTAACAAAAGAAAGCATACTCAAAATGACTTCTGACCAAAGCTTTATAAAGCATTAACACAATTTTAGGATCAGCACCCCATTTCAATCCAGTAACGGACCTAATTACATTAGTGGCTTTTAAAGCTCTGCTCACCAAGCAATCAACATATAAATCCCACGTAAGATTTTCGTGAAAAATAACACCCAAGAATTTAACTGAATTATCAATAGGCAAAGTATGATTGCTGTATGTAATATTAATTAGAGGTAGAGAACTGTATTTTGGGCAAAATATTACAACTTTACTTTTTAAAAGGCTAACATTTAAATAAAGTTCTGAGAAGTAATCTGCCAGCTTCACTAGATTATTATTTAATGTTAATTGAATATCTAATACATTAGTACCTTTACAATAAATGACAAGGTCATCAGCAAACTGAAGATTGTTGACTAAATTATTATTAAGAATGGAATTTAGTTTTCTTATATACAAAATATACAGAATAGGACTCAAGATGCCTCCTTGACATACACCTTTGCTCGAAAATCTAGGGCCTAAAAATTTATTATCTATTTTGACATACACTTTTCTATCCGTGAGAAAAGCATATATCCAATAAGCAATTTTTACAGGTAAGAAAGATAATAGAGATTCAAACAAAATACCATGATTAACGTTATTAAATGCACCTTCTATATCAAAAAACACTGCTATTGTATACTCCATATTCTTTTGAGCTGTAGTGACGTCCAAAAAAAAATGTGCTAAGCTTTCTTGAGCCGAAAGTCCTCGCCTAAACCCAAACTGGTTTAAAGGTAAAATTGAGTTCTTTTCTATGAAGAATTCCAATCTTTGTTTGATTAGCTGTTCAAATAATTTACCAGCACAAGACGTTAAAGCGATAGGACGATAAGAATCGGGATGAGATGCAATTTTTCCAGGTTTTAAAATAGGAACCAAGCAGTCCATTTTCCAATTAGGAGGAATTGTGCAATCTTGCCATAAAATATTATAAATTTGTAAAAGCTTATAAAGATTGTCAGTGTTAAGTAGCTGAAACATCTTGTACGATAAACTATCTAATCCACAAGCAGTGTTTTTTCTAGATTTCAGAGCTGCAGTTAATTCGTCAAAAGAAAATGGATCAGTGAGGAATGACTGATTATCTGGTAAACTATTGTCCTTCACAATTGGCCTGTTATTTTGCACAAAGTCAGGCGTGTATTTACGTAAAAAATCACTGACCCACGAAAAATCACTATTTTGCTTTTTATATGTTTTATGTGTAAGTTTTCTCATGTTACCCCATACTACTGAAACTGGTGTCAATCGATTTAATTTTGTACAGAATTCTATCCAACTACTTAGTCTTTCTCTCTTAATGGTAAGTTTTTTAGCAGCTTGTAATCTTTTGAAATTAATATATTTTTCTTGAGAAGGATTATTCTTAAAATCAAGATAGGCTTGCTTGCTTTCCTGTACAGCTTTAGCGCAATTACTATTCCACCAAGGAACTGTTCGATATTTTGATTTTAAGTTTTGAGTAGCAATGTTACGTGATTCGGACCGAGAGGTACGAGAGGGAATTGACTTTTGTGCAGCTGTCAAAATGATTTGACAAAAAGAGTTGTATGAATCTATTGGATTACTAATAGGGTTACATTGAAAATTATCTAAATCCTTATTAACAATTGAAGAATACAACTTCCAATCAACTAATCTATGATTAATGCGATTGTTAAAATCATTTTCATCCTGAAAATTGTTTTGAGAGTTAAAACATTGTGAACTACTATTGAATGTAATCTTAGTAAATGTTGGCAAATGATAACTGCCCAATGGATCGTCGTGTACTGACCATGCGCAGCGAAGAGCTAATGAAGGAGATACCATAGTCAAGTCCAAACCATTGGGTCTCCAAGAATGAGAACCGACAGTTGTGACCTGACCATCATTCAACAGGACTAAATTGCATTCATCTAAACACTCAAGAATATCCTTACCTCTGGAATCCGATAACGGACATCCCCAAATTGAGTGATGAGCATTGAAGTCACCAGCTATAATCGTCGGCCTATGGAGAGAATTCAAGAAATGTTTAAACTTATTTTTAGAGAAACTGGGAATACAATTTGTTGGACAATATATACTGGCTATTGAAATAGTGTTCTGATGTAGTTCTAAATGTATTACAATTGTTTGAAGAGAGTTGTCAAAATAAGATGTTACTTTTTGATATTTTAATGATGTATGGATTAAAATAGCAACACCATTATGCTTGTTGCCACAGTCATTACGTTCAATATGATAACCTTTGATTTTAAACTGCTTCTGAGGCTTTAGCCATGTTTCACATATAATTGCGATATGAATAAAATGGTCATAAAGAAATTTCGTAAAAATAAGTTGATTGCTTAATAAGCTTTGAGCATTCCACTGTACGATATTCAATTGATTGGGGGTGAATTGAGGGGATTTGATTGCTTACCAAAAGTATTTTTTAAGACCTCTAAAACACTTTTAGAATTTATAGAAGTATTTTGAGTATTATGCAAAGAAACACATTTAGTTATGGTTTCAACTAATAATGAGAGACACTTGCTGTCAGTATTGAGCAGTGTAAACAAATCTAAATTATTTTTTGTCTTACTTTCTAATTTGGGAAAATTTAAAGGATTTGTAATATCTGCATAAGAAGCAGGCTTATATTTATTTCTATTTTCAATGATTTTCTGTTTTTTAACTGGGCATATTGGAGACACACTAGTATGATTGCCATCACAATGAATGCAAGTAGCTTTTTCGATAGAAACTGTACAAGTCTTATAGTTATGATTTTCTTTACATATACTACATTTTTCAGAATTTTTACAATATTTTGCCAAATGTCCGTATCTCAAACATTTGTAACATTGCTTAACTGGTGGTATATATTGAGACACATCATGTCTCCAACCACCAATATCTATATGATTTGGCAAAATGGAAGTGGCAAATGTCACTATTACTGTAGTTGTAGGTTGTAATATAAAACCCTCAGTCACATTTATTTTTTTCATTATTCTTTTTATTGTTATTATTTTTTTTGTACTTGTTATCATAGTAAATATTCTCTTGTTTGATATAATGGTAGGTACATTTCTTATAACTCCGGACACCTCAGTTGTAGCAGCAGGAATACTGGCTTTGAATTTGTATTCTTTCAAGAAGGTATTATTATTTAAAAAGGCATTCGCCAAGTCTGGTTTTTCAAAATAAATACCTATCTTAAACTTATTGATATTTCTTAAAAATTTGACGCCTTTGTTAAAGCGCTTTAAACAAGTTGACAAAGAAAGAAGATCTCTTGTTCCAATTGGTTTCTGGATGTCTGATGACTCAACAAAAACCACAAATTCAGTGCCGCTAATTTCTTCCGGATATCTGCGTATATAGTCAGTAACATAATAAGGCTTGTACCTATCTGCATTGCTTATTTCTTCATCACTGTCCGAAGAGGACATATCCGTTTCTACCAACCTTACCTCATCTGTCTCCCTATCTGCATCACCAGACTCCGGTTCATCCTCCTTTTTTTTTCTTTTTCTCGAACTCCGCTTCCCCATATCTGCTTATAATATTATTTAATGCCTATATGTTATATACCTCTTTTGTTTGTGTTTTATTAAGTAACTGACTACAATTAAAAAATTACAAATAAAATATTTTAAAGAGCCCGCCTTTACTATGTGAAGTTCCCGCGCTTTTTCCAATTTCTTTTCGGCTTCTTTCCCGCTACTTTACTTTTTTTAATTTTTGTGCATGATTTTCGGGCAAAGAATAAAATATATACAGCCTACTCTTAAATTATTTTGGAATATTGTTTTTTTTAGTGATGAATATGTCTTGATATTTAGTTACTTTTTCGTATTATCTTATTATAAACCAAAAATGCAAATAGGGAAGGATATATTATAAATTAGCAAGTTTTATCCGTGCACAATTTATTATGTTTGGCTGCATGGTCTAAATGGTCACTGCCTTAGTATAGATACATTTAAAAAGCTACTTTTTTGCCCTTGTGCATAAAGTTCAACTTTATGTCGCCTAGATTCTGCATAAAGTAGTACTTTTTCGAGCATGAGAAGTGAAAAATAAATTGTGTTAAACACTTTAGGAATGAAAATAGAATTAAAAATCTCGGTTAAAGTGTGTGTCGGAGATGGGGCTTAAAGAAAATGATTGTCGCAGCTTAGAATTCTTCCGTGTCTCTTCATGCGCTATTTCGTCTTGCATGACTGTCCATGCAAAGCACCATCGTGCAGACATAATTTTAATATTTAGGAACACAAAAAAACGTATTTATGCACCAAACTCACATAAAAATGTAAGGTGAGAACCTAAACTACAATAGTTTTCGAGTAAACTGTCAAACATGTAATTCATACTGCCACAGACTCAAAAACTACTCGAATACGTACTTATTGATCGAAGAGTGTATTACTTTGTAACTCATACTGTCAATTCTAGTTCATTATAGTTTCCGATAGAGGCGCTGGTGTGAAATGTATGGAAACAAAACTATTCGATCGTTCGAATCGAAAAATATCAAAACTCATACTAGACGTACAGGAGTATACTCTATCGAATACAAAAACAATTTTGAAAATCGGTCCACAATTGGCGGAGCAATCGCGTAACATACACACAAAACACGTTGGCCACACCCAAAAATTTAAGGATTTCCCTCGATTTTTATGGGATCCCATCATCAGATCCTAACTTTGGTAAGTATGGGACCACCCTTGGAGTATACTCTATCGAATACAAAAAGAATTTTGAAAATCGGTCCACAATTGGCGGCGTAATCGCATAACATACACAAAGAAAACATACGCATCGAATTGAGAACCTTCTTTTTTTAAGTCGGTTAAAAATTACATTCGGAACTGTCAGCTTACTCCGTCTCATCATCAACAGCTCATATACATCTTCACCGAGGGGCTCGAGCCTACCCAAAACTAGGGCGACTAGGCCTTAGTCAACCACGCTGGCCAAGTGCGGGTTGGTCGACTTTACACACAACCTGTAAAGAAATTCTTTCTTCACAGGTGTGTGCAGGTTTCCTCACGATGTTTTTTCGACATAATTTGACGACTAGTATTTTTTTTAGTAATTTTATATTTATTAATCGTCAAACTATTAAATACTAGCTTTGCGCTCGCGGCTTCGCCCGCGTTATTATTGTTTTCCCTTGGGAATTTTATATGTTCCTATATGTATCGCTATTTGTATTTAGGAGCTCGGATAATTAATTTCATAGAAATTGGAGCAGATTTTAAAACGTTTTCCATGGAAACTTTCAACCCCTATTTTGTACCCTAAGGGGGTGAATTCCAATAAACCATGAAACACGTATTCAATGAAATGTTTTTAAGAGCATGAATCTCAGTTTTATCAAAATAGTTGCTAATTTTAAAAAAAAACTATACAAACTTGCAACCCTTCATTTCATCCCTTCAGGGTTAAAATTTTTTAAAATCCCTTCTTAGTATGCGTCTGCATTTTGAATTAAAACAACTGTCCAAAAGAGACTGGCGGGTTTCGGTCTGAAGTCCTACAAGATTGAGACTTTTATGAAAAAATGTATATTCTTCGTAGATTTTATTAAAGTAAGAAACATCTTTGTAGAACTTCGCAAACTCAACATAAAAATCCTTTTCATTGAATTTAATCGATATATTTAAAGACTCGATTTTGGCGAATTAACCAGTTTTACAAAGAAAATAATGTTATTGAATTATAATTTTATTGAATTATAATGCTTAATTTATTTACCGCAGATTTCTTTATATTTTACCTGAAATTAATGTTTTTATAAGATTTGAGTATATCAATTAATTTATTAAGTGTGACAACACTGATACGATGTTTGATCCTCTGATTGTTCTGAGGTTTGATCCTCAGAAGAATAACTAAAGCAGTAGCTGCTGTAGTGATTGTTCTGAGGTTTGATCAGAATGTCAACAAATATACATAATAACTCGTCTGTGGTAATTTGCGTTTGTGCCTCAGAAGAATAACTAAAGCATAGAAACCTAGCAAAAATAGCTACTAAACTTAATATATTTGACTCACTTTGACATTAGGCGCTGCTAATAGAAGTTAGACAGAGACACGTATATGCAAGATGTTTCGAAATTTTGTAGGTCGTCACTAATTCTCGCTTGTCAGTTCTTCTCCCAGTGATGTCGTGCTCATCACTCACCTAGTTTCAACGTCGATAATTATATTATGTAGGTATTTAATAGATCCCTAATACTAAAATGTCTTTATTACGAGAAATATAACATAAATAATTAAGGGTAGATTTTCTTATGTAACTTATCCAGCTAATAGCTGCTGTGTCTCTTTGGTATGGCCAGGCTGGCCGTTCATGAGACTAAAAGCGGGAAGTGCGAGTCGGACTCGCCCACCGAGGGTCCCGTATAAAATTGTAGGTTATACTTTAAATAGAGACTAAATTTTTTATGATTTAATTACAAATGTGGAGTTTGAGATTTTCCCTGACTTGTAGTGTAAGACTATATAACTTCACAAATTTCATAGTTCTAGCTAGATCAACGAAAAGTACCCTATACATTTTGATGCCCGTGAGAATGTCGAAATATACGTTTTTGGCGACATAAACGGCCGTACCTTTTTTTGTTAACTTAGAAGTTTGATTTTTTCACATCTTCAAGGGACTAGAACTTGTTCGTGTAGAACTGAGTAATTATATGGTTTTAATTTCAACTCGATACCTTCACGCGTTTCCAAGATAGTCTTGACAGACAAACGGACAATAAAGTGATCCTATAATGGTTCAGTGTTTCTTTTGAGGTACGGAACCCTAAAATTTGGACTATTTAAGTGACGGGTATTCCCGTTATCTAAAATGTTGGAATTTTTCTATTGCAGAGATTCACAAATTCTATAGGAAGGAAATCGAAGACATACTGCTTTTATTTCATCGCTTAGATTTAATTCATTTTTTATCGCATCGCTTAGAGGTACTTGAGGTTAATCTCATATTTAATTTACTTACCCGAAAATTTAACTCTCATGGATTTTGAACCTTGGATAAATTCGTGAATGCTAAAACTACTATTTGTACATATGCTTGGAAATTAAACTAAAAACATTAACATTTGACCATACTTTATTGTTAAGACATTTTTCGATAGATTTATTACGCTTGATGTGCGGCCGGGCTTAGTTAGAATGTAAATTTTCCGAAGGCTGCGTTTTGATATTTTACCTTTTTGACTCTTTCTGTTCTTTTCTTGATTTAATATTTTAATTCTTAGAAAAAAATCAACTGAACTGGTTGTTCTTGGCATCAGTGTCAAGGATTCCTTAAAGAAATAGTTAAGAAATTAAATACGTTTTTATTTTCATAAATAATATTTTAGTTTAAAGATTTCCTTTCATTAAATAACTTGACTTACGTCATGACGTCTCCATTTCATAGTTTTACTACTACATACAAAATTAATCTGATGGAAAATATCTGGAGCAAATTTGACTATGCTTTCTTGGACTCCAATTTCGTCTGACAATACACTTTATCCATATTTTTTTATACATTGTCTTTAGGAAATCTGTAAAATAAAAATATCGACAAAATTTTACAACACTACGCATGATCAAGAAAACCTCAAAGTAATTTTCAAAAAATCGCTAAAACATAAAAGTGAAGTTAATATTACGTATTGTTTTTCTACAAAATGATTCAGCGATATTTCATATGTATATAAGTGTACTTATTAGCTCACATTCAAGTAACAATATGAGAAAACATGCCAATTTAAGGTCAATAAATTTTGATTGTTTTCCTTTCGCGACGAATGAGACTTGCAGCCCCAAACTACACAAGACATTGTATTACGGAGTGCACAAACACACACTATTTGTAAATACCTAAAGAATTCTTGCTTTCTAATCACTTAAATATTAATAAAATATCATCAAAATATTACTAGCCACGAGACGCACAAACAAATATTATACGAACAATTCAAATAGTTCAAACTCGGATGGTCTATCATCGATACAAGGTACTATAGAATTTAGCCGTGTTATATATTTTTAACCAATTTTAATATTTTTAACCAAAATGACAATTCAATCAATTCATATACTGACCACCTTGTGATATGCCAAAAGACAAATATTACTCATCTCTTACATTTACACAGTTTTGTGCCGTATGTTAGAAAGAGACAAATAGCACACAATTAATTCTTGTTTTAATCTTCCTTCTATGCTGTAGTGATTGTTCTGAGGTTTGTGCGATCGATTTTATTTTCACTAACATGTAGAGTATGGGGTGTATTTCTTATTGTAGTGTAAAAATAGGTATTTATGGCTATTATACAAACTGATTTTTATATGTTACTGTTAATTATAAGACAAATTCGTGAATAAAACCAAATCATAACCAAACTTATTTGTCAACATTAAACACACTTTAACAAATTTTCTCGAAGTTCTTGGCAAAATATAAAACTATTTTCATTTATCTTATAGATTGAGCTTTGACGAGACGTTAAAATTTTTTTTGTAGGTGATCAGCCCGAATACTCCTAAGAAACCCGCCAGTCTCCTTTCACGTTTCTACCATTAGCGGTTACGCCTGTGCGTGCGTCTTTAGATGGGAACTTCTCCTTTTATATATTACTAGCTCTGCTGGCGAACTACGTTTCGCCAATAGTATAAAAATAGTTTACGATCTATTCTCAGACCTACCGAACGTACACAAAAAATTCATAAAATCGGTCAAGCCGTTTCGGAGGAGTTCGGTAACAAACACTTTGACACGAGAATTTTATATATTAGATATAGATATACACAAACAATTGTGGTCAGATATATCATATTACGAGTAATATACACGGTTATTTTTTTATCACCCTGGAAAATTTAAGGGACGCTTCATGACATGGTATTAGAATGTTTTATATATGAATAAAAAAAATTACTCGCTTACTTAATTTTATATAATTTTTTTTAAAAATCCAAAAAATGCTGCCTTAGTTGAAAGCAGGATTTTTAGATTTTTTTTATTTTTTTGTTATTTTTTTTATTTTTTAATTTTATTTTTTTTATTTTTTATATAATAATGGATGTGTCCTGAAGCATCCCTGAAATTTTCCAGGGTGATAAAAAAATAACCGTGTAGATAGCTAACAACTGTATTAGACAGTTTGTGGTTAGGTGGTTGCTATCACACGTTTATGTGTTACGTGTTATTACGTGTCTATGTATAAATAAATCTATGAATCATAATTATGTACTTATGTAGAAGTACGTATATGGGCCTGTATAATCAAAATTATTAATATTTATTATAATGATTTATCATCGTCTTTTTTCGTTGAATAACACAGGATCAGAAATTGCTTGCATATTTCTTGTAAATATAAATTACTGAATATGTTTATTGGGCCGATATTAATTTATGTAATCATATCATTATTAAGTAATATCAGTAATATTAATAATCAAAGCCATTGAGTAAGCATTAAGATTGCTTAATATTCAGCGTAAAAAGTAATTCATCCGTCTCGGTATCATTTTGAAGGTATTATTAAATTTCATAGATTTATTTCCGCTGACTTTACTCAATTTCGTTACACAATCTCTTCAGATCCTCTATCATTAAAATTACATTTCCAAGATCAGCACGAATTCTCTCAATCAGATTACTTGTAAAATAGGATTATTCCCGGGAGTGCAGCCGTCTCTGTACTAAAACAAGACCTTGGGGTCCAATGTGCGAGATTTACCGCGGTCAACTTAGACTTGCCTCCCTCGGGGCTGCCTACTCCATAACGTTTATGTATTGTTCAGTGCTCAAACTGGGAATGACCAGTATTTGACTTGATTTATTAGTTGTGATAACGATACAAGTTGCGAAAGCTACGTTGGTAGCTATACCATAGCATTTTGACCCTATAATAATGTTAGGTTTTCTTTGTTTATATTTTATTCTAAAATAAATGCTCGAAGTATTTAGTAACCTACGTTTTTGTCATTAGCCACGCACACCTACAACGACGATACTCTCTACATGGTGCTCTGTAAATGGAGCCTGATCGCCCTCATATCACGACAGTAGCCAATTTTGTTACGAAATACACGCAAAAACAAGACAAACGGCATGTTAGGACACAATTACACTTACTCCTATTATAAACTAGCTTTCTTGAATCAAAAATTTTGAAGTTCCATACAAAGAACATCGGCCAAAACCCGATAGTAGCTGGACCTGATATTAAATAACCATGGGCATCATTACTTTTGTATACATTATAGACCTAACATTATTTGAACTAGTCCCATAGCTCAATAATTCATTAAAAACTTTAGTAATGGGAGATATTCTCTTTTTTTATTTGAGGTTGGCCGAGTCACACTAATCTCGTACAGGCTGACGTCCGGGATGTCTTCGGTGTAGTGCCGGGTCAATTTGGCTCTAGGGTCTGTAGCCTGAATAACGGGTGCCTGTGATGTTGTGTAAAGCTGTCCATAGATAGCATTCGATCTCGGCCATAATCTCAGGTCGGGATGTAGTGACTCTGCCGTCCTCTGTCTTTAGCTTCGTCAGCAGAACTCTGACTGAGTGACAGATGTCTTGCGAACACTTTGGAGCCCTTGTTCTGCTCGATGGCCTCTTTAATACGTTACGTATTAAATCGGCGTATGTCGCGAGTTAGACACTTAGAAATCTGTTTATTGAGTCGCCAACGAGCATCTTTAGAAGACTGCCGAACTATTCCACGCCTTTCCTCCATCAGCTTAGCTGTCGGCTGCGAGATCTTACTTCTTTGCTTAGTACGGCTGGGTTTGCAAAGCTTTGCACCCAGCGTAAGTATAGCTTCCACAACCCTGTCATTATAAATGTCCACATCCGTGCAGTCCTCCAGACAATCAAAGTCAAAGTGGAAATTTTGAAGATCAAGACAGAAGCGGGAAGCTTATTCCACATAACAAACAGACACGACATTAAGATGTTAATTTTGTAAAAGCTCATTTTTCGTTTGGCGAATGAAAATTAAATAATATAATCAATGAGGATGATTTAATTATGTCTGATGGCAAGTTTTAAATTTATTAATTTAAATGTGACGAAGTTTCACGATTTAATTACTATTGTATATTATTTTTTGAAGTTAATATACTCAACTTAATCGAAATTCGTTCGAGTTATAAGAACTCATTACATGTCGATTTGTTCTTGTTTGAATTAAGGCTAAAGTCATTAATTACATGTTTTGCTTTTTAAAAAAAAAATTATATCATGTTTCGAAGTGTCAATATTTAAAATTGATTAATAAAACCTGGATCTTTTAATTAGAATTTTGTTTTTGTACAGTATCCTTTTGTTTTTACATAATGACTATTTTTCTATTCAAACTTCACTAAGCCATTTCTCTAATCAAAGCTAACGCTGTATAATGACTTCTTGCAGTAAGCCGACGATTTATATGTAGTTAAATAAGCCATACACATCAGTCTTCGCAATATTTCTTCCCGCTGGTTCTCGTTTTGCTCGAATACTTTTCTCAGCTGTCAGCACAATGTCATCAGGTTACATAAGTAACGGCAAATGATGTAGGTCATACTATTAAGCTGCGTATTTAGCAAAGCGCTGAAGTAATCACGCCAACCTCATCTTTGCCTTGCCTGCTTACCCCTTAGGGGTTGACGTTCCGAAAATCCTTTCTTAGTGCATTATAATAGTTGTATCAGGAATTCACAGGCTAAATTTTATATGGCTATGGTATATCTAGATCACTTGGCTATATTATCACAAATTAGATGACAGTTACTACGTAAGCTTACTACGTTACTAAGTACGTACGTAGTTACTACGTTAATAAGTCTGAGTTTTGGGGGCGTATTATGATCTTTTTCAAATCCAGCCTGTTTCGGATAATATTCTTTCGCGCTTCTGCACAGCATTGGTGTGATTTTATAACGCATATTGATTTTATAAAAAATATATTTATTGAACAAACAACAAAGGCTTTCGTCGATTGTGCAAATACGAATCCTTAAGATGATTGGCGCATAATCCGCAAACTCATTAGAACATTTAGTAGTACAGGGAAGCATAGAAGGTCGACGTTCTCGCGGCCAATCACCCACAAGATGAACAAACCTCGTTAAATCAAAGATAAAGAATTCTGTTGCTGAATGTACACGCAGTGCCACAAATAGAGAGAGATGGAGAATAATCGCGAAAGCCGCTACCAACGTAGTAGACTATTCATAACCACGACCACTCCGTCAGAAGTGAAAGACTAAGAAGAAGAATTGAACAGAAAATGTATCATTCAAAACACATTTTCGAGCAATTGTATTGCAGTAAGCGATTTCGCTGAAGCGCCAAAAACACAAAATGTGATTTAATATTTGTGACTTCGCATTTTATTTACAAATATTAAAACGAAAAAAAATCGAACTTGCCGCGTCTTCAACATAGGTAGGTACCTTTTTGATGCCTTGACGAATTCGGTCACCGAGTATTCGTCCAGCATGGTCGAAATTTCAAATGTAGTGATCTTTTTGTACTTTGTTAAACCAAAGTAGACATGAACACTGTTAATAGTTACGTAGAGCTCGTCAAAATACAAAAATGGTGCGCTCCACCCGCATTTCGCATACGTTTACGCACACGATGTAAGCAAAACGCGGTGGTGGGGAGAGTTTAGACAAACTATATCAACACCCCATTAAAAATCATCAGATTTCGTGAAGATTGGCGAAGAATGGAGAAGATTTACAAATATTGTATTTGTGACTTTGCATTTTTTTTAAAGTGCTAAATTAATTGATTCACGAATGAGTCATTTTTTTTAATTTAAGAGAGCTAGAGTGGTACTTCAATTAAAAGTTTTTAAGCTTTGTGAAAGAGTTCGTTGTGTTGAAAGATTTATACGAAACTCCTGTGAGCTTACATGTAATAACTATAAAATATAAAAACGGACGGCGCCAAACAAAAAAGTGCATAGGTATTTGAAATTTTTATGTGCCTTTCCTATAAACATTTCCTATTGCGTTTGCTCCTTGTATTTTCCAACATATTCGTAAAAAGTGATTTTAGCTGTGAATACGAAAAAATAAAAACATATGAGTATAATGTCATCATAAGGTATGTGTATGTAATATAAATTACTTATTTATTAAAAAAACTCGATGTATAAGATCTTGACGTAGTTTTTGTGAAAATGGTTTATTTTTTTAAATTTAAAGTTCTCAGAATGCAAATTTACGCCACCGTGGTGTTACCTACCAGCAGCTGAATTTCTTGTGGGAATTCTTTAGTTCTCATTTCATTAAGATATAGCTGATAATAAATCGGCTCAAGCAGGAGACTGCAAAAAGGCTGTGGATAAAGGTTTCTCTCCCGAAACTCAAACATTTCATATTTATCACACATTTTTAAAAGTTTAATTAATAATCAATAATATCATTATTAATTATTCTTATATAAGTACCACCCAACATAAAGCAAGCTATTTCATGTAGCACAGTCGTCAAATTAAGTCAAAAGCACCCATGGACTTAATAATCAAAGCTTATGGAAGCACCTAATAAAAATGTTGTCTTAATTTTGACAGATCAACATGTCAACAAAAGTCAATCTATTTTTTTTCCATTCCCTTACTCACCTGGAAACAAGTCCTTTAGGTCATAATGTCAATCGAAAACTCATAATACCAAATTACCAGGCAACTTGCTGGCTGGTGATAATTTATTAGTATGGAAAAACACGGTAAGGCAACTTCAATTTAAGGTGAAATCTTCCTGGAAATAAAGAGTTCATTATGCGCCCCCATATATAAGTTTATTGAAATTTCCTTTTTAAAAAATTGTCCAGATTCCGAAAACTCGTAATCTGTTAGAGCACGGTCCGAGGAGCATGGCGGGTGTCGGAGCCATTCTAATGTCATCTCCTCTAATTTAGCGACCATCTGTCATGAGGTATGGAGTCTAGCGTTCTCCTGAAGCAGCAGGGAGCTAAAGCGATAGAACAGTCTCAGTTGTTTAACGGCATGCTTTCCGATCATGATTTGCTATTGTTAGTAATACAAATCTGCCGTAATCGTTTGACCAGATCATAGAAAGCTATGACATCAGCACTCGACCACCCAACAATCTCCAGTACTTTTTCTGAGTTAACTTTCGCTTTGAACAGGGTTCGACTGGTTCTCTTGTGTTCAACCACTGCGATGATTATTTCCGATTGTCGTACAGAACCCATTTTTTATCACAAAACGATACGATTGAAAATTCTTTCGTTATTGTGACGGTTAAGTAATATAATGCAGCGTCAATATGTGTTTGTTGGTGTGCTTCACTTAATTCATAAGTAGCACATTTCACGAGTTTCATTTCTATCCCAATTTGTTTCCAGTGAATAAAAATTGTTTTATCGCTCACAACGAAGCCTGCTGCTAGCTCTGTCGTGGTTTTCGATGGATGCATGGATGGAAGCAGGTCTTAATTTGCAGAACGAAAACACTGGAACCAAAAACGCACCGTGCTTTCTTTTACAGTAGCTTTCCTATATACACATTATTAATCCATCCTGTTTTTAGAGCATCGTGTCGCCGTAGAACTCATAATTAATAAATAAATCATTATTTTAAGTTTTTCATTTTGTGAACTGAACGATGTGAAAGATCAATCAAATGGTGCGAAAATAAGTTTAATGTTAAATTTAAAACAGAAATAGACGAGCATAAATTTAAAGTAAACTTAGATTTGGAATTCTGAGCAAAGCGCCAGATATCAAAATAGCTAGTTCGACAAAATGCTAATTTCAATGTAAGGACCTAAAAAAGAATTATATGCTGTATGACACAAACGAGTATTCTAGAAATAATAAAAAAAACTAAATGTTCATTGGTTTCCTAGTAACGGAGTTAAAATAATGCTACTGCAAACAAATGACATTACGCTAGTTCTACATCGCAATATTTAGAATTTGCAAGTATACACAGTTTTTCTTTTATATTTTCTTTGTTTTTCAATACACAATTGAAAAAGAATGATCTACTTATTGTTTTCGCTACTAGAAAAAATAAACTCAAAAAATCTTCATTATGGGTAGCAGATAACAGATGATTTGCAGACTAAAATGATTTGCTTCTTTTGCACCCAAGCATCATATCGTATTAATGCAAACATCCCGTACAACAAATTCCTTCCAAATAGAATCTTAAGTGTTTGATTTGAGTTTCGTCTTGCACTCATTTTATTTGCTTTATTCAGTGTACACCCGTCTTTCAACTACGTTCGGAGTTTTGGCTGTCCTCCAACTGCTTGTTAAGGAAACCGGGGACTTTCGCGCAACTACTATTGTTTCTTGTTGTGCATGTTTTGTTATGAAAAGCGGTGGCGTCTTCTTCGTCTATAATGAGGATATCGGTTCTGTCTATAGAGGAGAAAATTGCCTAACGTTGTATATTATGCTAGATTCTGTGAGGACAAAGATATCCGTTGTTTCTTACACTATTTTAGAATCTTATTATGAAAGCCGCTCCAGCTGTCTATTATATCTTATTACGATAGACAGCTGGAGTCACAAATTAATGCTAAGTCAGTTTCCGAAATTTTCTTTTTCACGGGGTTGATAAAATTGCATACCTAGGTATTATTGTCGCTTATAGCAAGATTACCACAGCTCATATTTTCCTCACCGAGGGGCTCGAACATACCACCACCCTGGCCCAGTGCGGATTGGTCGACTCTACACACAGCTTTGAACTTCTTCGCAGATGTATGCAGGTTCCCCAACGCTGTTTTTCTTCACCGAAGGAGCATCGGAAAATTGTACATATGAAATTCTAAAAACGAAAAACACATTGAGACCTACATGGCAGGATCGAGCCCTGGACCCAGGGACCGGAAAACCCGTTCATTTGCTTAAGCCGATCGAAAGGGTAACCCGTTCGCATGGTAACCTAATGGGCTAGGTAAGCTGTTCAACAGGTTTCCCAACAATAAAGATAACCCGAAAATACGGGTTAACACTGTTACAAAAATTTACCGCTTATTAAAGGGTTCCGGTGTTTATGCCAACCGCTTACTGTTCGGGTTTGGGTAACCCTTTCTCCATTGCAAACCGAACGATTGTAGTAGCATTGCGGGCGCAATAATGCCGAAGTTCGGTCGCGAACCTTCGGCATAAAGTGTGTTTAGACTTTAAATATTACTAATCTATTATGCGGTGCGCAAGCAGTCTACACGCGATATACGTAAGGTCTAAAATAACTTGCATTAATTAATCAGCGCTTAAAACGGTAACCCATTTGGGGGTTGTTGAAATCGGTAAGAGGTGACCCGAATTAATTCAATCGAAGGGATTCATGTGTAAACCGGTTAGCCGTTTAAACGCTTACCGTAAGACAAAGGGTTTGAAAACCCAGCGTTATAAAATACCCGATCAAAACCCTAAGGTAACCGGCTATAACGGTAACCGGGTCCGGTCCCTGCCCGGACCTCCTGATTAGGTCAGTGCCGAGTCCACAGTGCCACCGAACGCTCCGACCGACCGAATTGGTGCTTAGTATATTCTAATTGGGAGCGTCGGTGGCGCTGTGGACTCGGCACTTGTTTAATCAGGAGGTCCGGGCAGGGACCGGACCCGGTTACCGTTATAGCCGGTTACCTTAGGGTTTTGATCGGGTATTTTATAACGGGAGGTCGGGGTTCTAGACCCGCCATGTACCAATGTGTTTTTCGTTTCGAATTTCATATGTACATTTGTCTGATGCTCCTACGGTGAAGGAAAACATCGTGAGGCAACCTGCATACATCTGCGAAGAGATTCAATGGTGTATGTGAAGTCGACCAATCCGAACTGGGCCAGCGTGGTTGACTAAGGCCTAATCACCCTAACATAGGGTAGGCTCGAGCCCCTCGGTGGAAACGTATATGAGCTGTGATGATGATAATAATATTCTAATTGATTTTTGGAATACTGGATTATTTATTAAATCATCTTTTTATAAAGTAAAATTTCTTTATACTGATAGCTTAATCTTTTAAGTTTGTCGCCGTAATAATAATATTAATAAATATATTTAGTGGTATAAGATAGTCAGATCCTAAGCTGTTAAGAAGTCCAGGTAAAGCTCACCATTTTCAGCCTAATCTTCACTAGCCATCAGGTGAAATGAAGGTCAAGAGCTTCCTTGTATTCTACCCGTGGAGTTCTTACTGAAATTCGATTGAAAAGCTGTCACATGTATCTGATCAGGATGGTGATTTTGTAACTCATCGAGTGATCGGCAAGCGTCATCAAACTCGACGGCTTAATGAAAAAAGGCGGAATTGTATTGATTGGTTTTAAGTGTTGGTCGATTTATTCGACTAATATGCTAAAACCGCTCGGACGACCACGTTTGTAACTGTTATAGTACATTACGATATTAGTGCGTTAAGATGTTATAACCAATACGCACGTATATCGTACGACGTTTTTTAACACATTTGCGAGGAAACAGAAAAAAAAAACAATTTTAAATAAACTCAATCTGTGAATGCACACTGTTGCTTTCCCGCCATTTTAACAGCGCGCTAGCGCTGCCTACTGACTGGCGCCGCGCGGCGATTAGTTCGAAATTTGAATAGCAACAGCGCGCTGCTCACTAGCTGGAGTCGTGCGGCGGCGATCAGTTCCATATTTGAAATGGCAAATAATACTGTTATGGAATTTGTATGGACTATAACTTAACTATTTGCTTTGGTAACAAACGCGTTTTTTATGACCCGCTTTACATATTTAAAACCGGTGGAATTACATCAGCTTTACGAGCAAGGGTGTTAAAAAACGTATTAAAAATCAGTTTCACTCAAACAGTATTTTCAAATCTATACGATGATCGATTGCCCATGTGTTACAAAATCACCCCACTGATCATAGTAATCGCCAATTTCCAAACTCCATAAGGATACATTAAAATTTGCAGATGCACATTTTGAAGTGTACTCACTTAGTGTACTCAAGAATAAATGTATAAAAAAAAAGCTTCGGATATAATAGACACAGACAACATCACACTTCTATATTGAAGTCGGTGCCAAACGATGATCTCCTAGAAAGTCCTTAAATTTGTCACCGGCTTCAATATAGAAGTGTGATATTGTCTGTACCTATTCTTATATTATTTTTAACTTTTAGCGTTTTTGAAGTCGGTTTTTATTTTTTGTAAAATATTTTTTATTTTTAACTTTTTAGTGAAAGAAACCCTAATTTAATACCGGTGAGCTGGTATTACATTAGCGTTTCCCTCGATTTTCATGGGATTCCATTTTTAGATCCTAACTTTGGTGACCATGGGACTACTCTTGGAGAATACTCTATCGAATACAAAAAGAATTTTGAAAATCGGTCCACAATTGGCGGCGTAATCGCGTAACATACACACAAAACACGTTGGAAGCACCTTAAAATTTAAGGGTTTTCCTCGATTTTCATGAGATCCCATCATCAGATCCTGACTTTGGTGACCATGGGACCACCCTTGGAGTATACTCTATCGAACACAAAAAGAATTTTGAAAATCGGTCCACAACTGGCGGCGTAATCGCGTAACATACACACAAAAAAAAAACATACGCATCGAATTGAGAACCACCTCCTTTTTTGAAGTCTGTTAAAAATAACGGTCTTCTTAACAATGCAAAGTAAATTTTACTAGGAAAACGTGTTGTGAAACGTGGGTGTTGTTATTTCCCTAAAACATAATTATCCCATTTTCATGATTGGAAACAATTTTCATATTTCCGTGTAATTGTTTGACAAACAAAATAGGTCGTGTCACTGGCTTAGAGGCGATGACTGTGAATTCGTAATTATTTTAACATTCTAACAACTTACCTTCTGCTAAATATGGTTATAAATTGGACCGTGACAGGACTAAATGAGTCACGTAAATTTAGGAGTTGAAATTTTACCCCCTTCCTGTTGATAGATTTATCTGATATTTGATAAGTATACAGCTTGAGTTCTGATGACAATACAACTTAATATAACCACTATCATTGTAAATCCGAGATGGCCACCGCTATAAAATGACGGATTACATATTTTTTAAAATGAAATGAAAGGACATGACTTGTAGAATACTGTACACTATGAAAAAAATGATAATTTTGAAAATAAACTAAGTAAAAAAAATTACGCTACACCCCACGAATTTATTTTTTTGTGTGATCAATGCCCTAGATTAATGGGGAGATGGTGTGATGACTGGTACGTCGGAACTACTGAACTATTTTTTAGCATTTAGCGCGTTATTTACATCATTATTATCTTTATTTTCAAATTATACTGTTTAACTTAAATTTTTTGTTACTTATTTCATACAAAGATATTTATTTACAAAAAGATTGAGAATATTTATTTATAAAAAGATTGAGAGAGTACCAAGGACAACGCTCTGTAGCACTATTTGCACGATTTTGCATTTTTCATCTATACTAAGCTTGGGAAATGATAATGGTTTTGTTGCTGTTTAACACTACACTCAATCTAGTAAAGTTATTTGTACGTCTATTTGCTGCCTCCGTGGGTTTGTAGGCAAAATCACCTGGTTTAGATTTAAGAGGTCCGTGGCTCCAATTTACATGGTATGAAAATTTATTCTGCATGAGTTTAGTTAGTAGTATAAGTTTCTGAGCTCGTCCTGCTAACTACTCCAACATCTTATCAAAGTTTGTTGCCAATTACAACTATATAAATAAAATTTCTGTGTTCCGCAAAATAATGGTGAGCTAAGTAAATTAAGAAAGAATTAGGCAATTTGCTTTGTCATAAAATAGATTAAAGAATCAAGAGGAAGTTTTCTATCTTCGGACTTTTTAAGGGTGAAAGGTGAAAAAGGAATACCAAGAGCTACTGTTTTGTAAATAGAAAAAATATCATTTAGAAACTTTTATACCACCTGATTTATAGTAAACAATAATAAATTTTATCTCATGTTTCCTTTTTTTATCAATTGAATTCTTTGTCGGAAGTGTGAGCTTTTGTAAGGCTCAATTCTCGCTGCCTTAAAATATTACCTTCTAAAACTGGATTGTGATGTCTTGAAGGTTGTAGGTTTGTTTGAACGAAAATGCGAGTACAATTGAATCCGCCCTTGATTGAATCCCCCTCCGAAAATAGGGAGTCGCCCCGTTCTCTGTATTTGAATTATATCCACATTTGGCACTATGCTACGTTGACGTCCAAGTTAATACTTTTCTAGTAGCTGCTGATTTATTTTGTATTAAACGCACACATGCGTTTTTGTGTGTTATTATTATATAAGAAGATTAATTAGGCAGGTTCATTTATTGTCATTTTATTCTTTAACAAGCCATTCGTACTTGGACTACTCGATTTTAGCATTTTATTTTTGTTTTCGCTGTATACTACAAATTTTCTTTAAAAAATGCCGTATAATAGCTACAATTTTTTTTGTTCTATATGCTCAAAATCAAAATCAAATTTTCTCCAGCAAATTTTATCGCCTCTTTTACCCCTTTTTCTTACCGTCATACCCCTTTCTAAAAGATGGTGTTCCAAAGTAGTAGCATGTTTCCGGGTAAGCCTATAACTAACTCCTATAGTTACAACTTGAACATTTTCCTAATCAAACTGTTCCATCCCCATTTCTACCCAAATTTTACCCATTCTTCCAAAAATGATGAACCAGATACCATTTTGATCTTTCGCTCTTTTTAAACTATTAAAGTGACCTGCATTACTTTAAACTTTAGTTGCCTAATGGTCATGGCTTCATCAGGTATGTTGAAAATACAGGTTCAAATACTTGCTGAGCTTTTTGCTAAGCATTTTAATGAAAATGCAAAGTCAGTGAATTAAGTGTGTTTTAGTCTTAACAATGTTTTACGAATTTGTTAAAAATGTCTATGGTGTGGGCTTAAAAAAACTTTTCATGACTTTCCGGACTTGTCATGGTATTACTACAGTATATTGAAAACGCACGCAGGTTTGAATCCTGCCTTAGATGAAATTTTGTACGACTATTAATTCATATTTTAACCGACTTCGAAAAGGGAGGAGGTTCTATGTTCGGCTGTATCATTTTTTTTATGTATGTTTACCGATTACTCTTGTGGACCGATTTTCAAAATTCTTTTTGTAATCAAAAGAGTATACTCCCGAGGTGGTCGTATTGTCACCATGTCATGATTTGATGATGGGCTCCCGTGAAAATCGAGGGAAACCCTTGAATTTCATAGGCACGTCACCATTATGTTCATCGATTACTCCGCCATTTGTGGACCGATTTGCAAAATTCTTTTTGTAATCGAAAGAGTGTACTCCCGAGATAGTTTCATTGTCCCCATGTTATGATCTGATGATGGGATCCATGAAAATCGAGGGAAACCATTGAATTTCATAGGCACGTCCAAAGTGTTTCGTGTTTTTGCTGAACATATTCAGGTATTTACATCTGGTAGTCATCATATCATGTTACAGAGCTGATAATGGAAGGTTTCTGGTAGGTTAGGGGTTCGGGAATAATACTTTCTGTAACAGTTTAGAGCGAGAGATGTTTTATTTTAAGTTATTCTGGTGTTTGCCTTGGCTCAAATTATAATATGTATTGACTAAAAAGATTAAAAAAATACAAAAAAATAAAACCGACTTCAAAAACACCAAAATATCATAAATAATATAAGAATACAATACAATATCACAGTTTTCTAATGAAGTTGTTGCCATGCAATGGTCACCTTGTTTTAACAGAGTGTAAGTAGATAAAGAGAACACATTCAATCAAGTTGATATATAATTTCAACTTTATATCAAGACATATTATTTATTTTTTAAAAAGTTTAAGAAAGTAATTGTGTGAAAATTATACTGAACACTTCTTTTTTTTCGAGCTCGTAAATGTCATGATTCTCATTTTATATGAAATTTTATAAATGGCAATCAAACCTCAAATTATTATTAAATCCAACAAAACAACGTTATTTATAAAATAATCGATTACTTTAGCGGTATAAAACATTGTATGATGTTTTAAAGTTAGCATCTGAGTCTTAGATGCTTTATTAATTATTGATATGCTTGTAATTGCGAGGTATAAAATGTTTGTATGTGTCATTTTTTGCATTTTCATTTAGTTACACTACAGATGGGGATAAGCGAATGTATTTGTTACCGCACTTCAACTGATAGAACTATGAGTATTTTTATCCCGTAGTAGAATTTGGCAAGCAAAATAGATATTTCTTACGGTGTCCCGCCCACTCTACTCCATTCGCTGCATTTGTCGTCAACCACCAGTAAATCTTTGCAGATTCACTTTAAATTTGCCCGCTTTCTTTGCGAACGTCCCACTAAGTAAAGCGTCGCTTGAATTTTAATGAATTAGAGTGCATTCGCCATGCGAGAAGAATTAGCTGGACGCAGTTATCTGGAGCGCAAGCAACTTTGTACGAGGCTAATTTACATTAATTTCAATTTAGGGCTTGTCCCGTTTAGATAGAGCTGAGTGGACTGAAGCAAGGATTTATATCAAGAATTAGGGGGTGAACACAACCAAAGCCAGGTGCTTGGTTGTAGCAATAGCAGTAAAAAAATTTGGATGCAATAACACGCGAAGTTACACCTCCATTTTAAGGCCTGGCCTGCTACCGAAATTTACTCTTTAATAGGCCTTCATTATTACATTTAAATATGGTTGACTCTCCACACGGTGGTGTAGTCATTTATCTTCCACCCTATGTACCTATTACTATTCTAAACATAGCTCAATCTCCGCCCCCTTATATACACAGAACACTTATTTCTTGAAATTCGTCTCCTTCACTGCAAAGTCCTGCTTAGTATTGCTATAGCCCCTCTTCTATCATTAATTATTATCCATCTTTTGAACAGTTTCTGGAGAACTATTCCACAAAAATGAGATCCATGTACCTACTGACTGCTAGTAACGGTAACAGAGATTTTTGTGAGATTCCAGAGTAAAACGCTAAGAGTCAAGCAGCCAGGACCTGAAAATCGTGAAAGGAACTGATCATTGGATCTGCTGCTAACACTAATCAAAGCTGACTACTCCAATGAATTGCTTATATTGTGTTCACACAGATTGATAAGTGACTAAAATAATACAATAAGTAGTACAGCTAGTATAGCTGTACTACTACGAACTACGTTTCGCCATAATAATATTAAGCTAGGCTTACATAATGAGATCAAATTAAAATAAAAAAATATTAACCTATATATTTGAAGTATTACACGACACCAAATATAGTTTCGTATGCATTCCTGTTAACTAATATTAATCCATAATACATGGCTTCGTATGTGTTTAAGCAAACAATCAAATGTATAAAATGTCGTGTCACAGTGTTTGGTATCGAACTCCTCCGAAACGGCTTGACCGATTTTTTTTAAATTTTATGCGTATATTTGGTATTTCTCAGAACAGGTCGTGGGCTATTTTTTATACCCCTAGGTCATAAGGATGGCCTTCTCCAGATTTTTTTTGGTTTCTTTAAAAGGCGTAAATTAGTAAAACTACGAATAAATCTGTGTGAAGGAGTTTTCTATTTAGGGTTCCGTTTGACGTTAGGTTGAATCGTGATACATATACTTGATAAGTTAGTACAGAACCCTCGGTACGCAAGTCCAACTCGCACATGGCCGGTTTTCACAAGCTTTTTTCTTAAGAAATAAAGTAAACAATATTTGAGGTAAGCTGAGCCGGTTTTTCCCCCAAGGCGGTGGTCTGCCGGTTTCCCGGCCGCCGCGCATAATGGGCATTTAGGCTTCGACGAGCATGTCGACGCCTTGTGCCCTGCCTACCCGCACCAGTAGAAGAGCGCGCTCCGGTCCACTACCGCCCTGCAATCTACCCTCAGGTGCCTCGAGTCGGGGCACTTCATTTCGCGGGGCTGGAGGAGTTTCACCTTCGCGGCGGACCATCCCACCAGCAGTTTTTTGGCAGAGGCTATCTTCTTTGCCGCTTCCACCGGGCAGCACATCCATGCCGTACCCATGGTGTAGCGGCCCTGGCGGATCTCCCCCACCCGGACCTCCTCGACTTGGCACTCGCCGATCTTTGCGAGTGTCTCTTTTAGTTCTTCCGGCTGAACAGATTCGTCCAGTCCGGAAACCAACATCTCCGGCATCTTTGTTGGGACGGTTACCCGCGCAACATTTGGACCCTTTTAAGGGCAACAGCAAGGTTGACCGCGCTCGCCTCCTTTACATCGCCCGTGACGAGGATTACGGCCGCCCCAGTCAAGGACCTGCGGAACTGGACACCCTCTATGGCCAGGTCCGCGAGGCTTATCTTGGCTCTGGCGGCTGCAATCACCTTAGCGTATGAGTGGCCCTTCTCCTCGGCTCCTGGCAGTGTCAGCACTACTGCCGCCGTTTTCGGCGTACGAAGTTTGAGTTGCCGAGGAGGGGCCTTCCTTTTCGGGGGTGGAGGAGGCTGCTTCGGCATGGTGGTAGTTGCCGGTATGCCATCCTCCTTCCGTCTTCTCCGCTGGTTACGCCTTACCACCGTGGTCCAAACCTCCTCCGTATTGGACCAGGCCGTCGGTAGTAAGCGTTGCTCCTTCGCTGTGGATTTCTCCGCAGCGGCTTTCTTTCCCCCTGCTGGTCTGCGCCTTTTGAGGGGAGCCGCGTTTTCAAGCAAAGAGGGAGTGCTTTTCGCAGCGGGCTTCCGAGGTGCGGGCGCAGCGGGTGTCTGCGTCACATTGACCATTCACATTAATTATGTGGCAGAAAGGTCCTCTAACCTAAAGGGGACCTTCGTCAAAAAGTTAAAGCAGGCGGCGGCGAGCCTTCGGGAGGACGTGAAAACTGGCGGCGCGCACTGTCTCCGACGAGACGACGTGCCTACAGCAGGCGAACTCCCGCTTCGAAGCGGAATTAAAGGCTCAGAAAGAGCGAATTGCCGAGCTGGAGGCAAAAATGAAAGACCTCCAAGGGAGGAGCCCACCACCTCCCCCTCCAGCTACGAAAACGACAGAGATGACTCATAACCTGTATGGTTACCTCCTATCTTATCTATTCTACCACCAAGCATCGGCGCTTGTATTGCTCCGGTCCAGGTCCGGTTTTCATATTCGCTTTTATTTTTTAATATGTCTGCTAACATGCGAATATTTCTTACAATTTCTCTTTTTTACTCTAACTCGCACTCAAATTATTAGTGTAAGTCGATCAATGCTATGTCCTTGGCATGTATTGTAAAACTGTGGCAGCACACTGCGCCTAATTGTGCAGTGCGCTTGCAAACAAAATACTTACCTACACTAAAATAAACAGTGTGAAACGTTATAGGTAGTTTTAATATACGTAACCGGAATAATATTGTTTGGCGAGCGTGAAACAAACAGAATAACTGTATTTTGAAATATTGCGACCACAAATATGTAGGTAACACGAAATAACGCAGACAAGGTAAAATAAAATTATATTCGCTCGCACACCAATCAATTAGCCTAAAATACCTATAGGTGTATCAACAATAATTTTGGTTTGTATTATATATTTAAAATAACGTGGGATGTGTACATAAAGTGTTTGTTTTATAGAAGTTAGTTAAAACTATAGGTTTTTATCGAATTAACGTGGGATGTGTACATAAAGTGTTTGTTTTATAGAAGTTAGTTAAAACTATAGGTTTTTATCGAATTAACAAAAAGCTAGTACTGAGAAAAATGATTTAAAAGCAGGAAGTGGAGGCTCTCTACGTCACAAAGTAGTAGGAAATTGACCTACGTATGTCATGACTCATGAACCATTTCAAATCAATATAACGTCAAAAGTATTAACCTACAGTGTATTAAAGATTCCTCCATAATACTAAGCTGATCATGGATGGTTACGATCATCAATTGCATTCTTTTAAGTTGCCTCGGTGGACATTATAACTCTAGGAGTATTTAGATCGTTTAGAATCTAAAAGAATACTTCTTACGATCTAAACTTTAGATCGTAAGAAGTATTCTTTCAGGTTATTTAGGTGTTTTCATTAGGTTCGTGTTACTTGTACAGAGTTACGTGCAGTGGAAAACCATCCAATGTACCTCACCTATTTTTTATTGACCATCTAATTACTATTATTATTCCTACTTATTCGAATTGCTTAAATATCGCATTGGGTACTTACCTTTAATGATATTGTAAGTTAAGAAAAAATAAATCTGATTTATATTATTGTGACTACGTTTAATTAATTATTTACAATGATCTTAACTGGTGCATAAATCCACAAAAAAAATATTTTACACGAAACAAAACCGACTTTGATCAAGCAGAAAATACAAAAAATAATGTTAAAACCAAGTCAATATCGAAGTCGGTGGCAGATTTTTAGCTGACGAGCCATCGCTTGGCATTGATTTAAAAATCTGCCCATTATTTGTGTAAATTTTTAAAGCATTATTAAAAAAAAAACATTTTTTCAGGAAAGTCGCGTGCAAAACTGCAAAAAATCTTGATTTTTTTTTTCTAAATGTCATTATATTGGGATATGTCACGTGCAAAACTGCACGCATCTTTGCCGAAAACTATGACTTGATTTCAATTTTAACCCGTTGCACTAGCAATGAAAATACATCTGTTGGGAGAGAGTGCTCGTAGATGGCTGGAGCAAAATAAACAAATGAATGTGCGGTTTGAGTGTGATGTATACGCAATTATGTTTGGGAGTATTGCCAATCAATAGCATGTTTCCCATAAACTAACCAAATCCAGTTGGTACATTTTGAAGAAGTATATGATTTCTCCTCAGGTGAAGTCCCAACTTGTTGATTCTGCTGGGCCTGTCTCGAGGGGACTGATTCTGTGAATTGGGCATTCCTGATCCCCATACGGGCACTTCTGTGGGGGAGGGGAGCTTTCGGAGGGAGGTTTATCCTGGAATATGGAAGCAAATGAAAAAGCCACTAGTGGACTGAAGTGCTACGACATTCCCAAGTGGACGATATTATAAATAACAATTTAAAAATAATAACGGTCTAAATAAAAATAATAAATTACCCAGTAATGGATTATTCCACCTGGAAAAAAGTAAAGTTCCTCTAGTAAAGACAAACAATGAAGCAAGGGTTTGCAATACTAATGTCCAAATTATAATCATGTCCAAAAAATAAAAATGACCAAAAATAAATGTACAAACACAATTTAAGGAAATTTAATGAAAGAATAAAAATGTCACTTTTGTGTCAAAAATATATAAAATTTTGTAACAAGAGAATCTACCAAGTAATTTTTATTGATATATCTATCGCATATAAAATTAAGATTTAAATTAGTTAATTTATTATTTCCAATATTATATTGATGTTTGCGTGTAATAAATGTTAAATTTAATTTGATTCAGACACTACATTTGGGTGTAAAAATAATTCCGTAAGCAAAATAGAGTATTTCAACAAATGCAGCTAGCATAATTTGTACAAACGACATAACACAACGAGCCACAGTTGTTGTGCGTATATTTTGGAAATATACACACAAGCTATTACCATTAAGGCGGGGGAAAGGTTTTCTTCATATTTAATATTTTTCCGCGAATGCCTGGTGCGAGTCGGGAGCTCGGAACGTCCTCGATTCTGTCGTTGTGGGGCCGAGTAGCGATAATTTTGCGCAAATGGCCGACTTGTCGACGGCAGCGACTGTGCCGCGAGCCAGGGTGAAATAATAACCACATTATGATTTCAGACAGGTCACCGCTTTAAGTGGTTTAAGGTGACGCAAAGTAAGAGCACTCCTTTGTGGAAAGTTGAAAAATGTAATCAGGAAATCCTATCTTCCGCCTTTTGTTAATTTAGTGAGCACAAAGGCTGTGTGAAACTAGGTGTCTGCTTGTTCAGTGCTCGCTTTTTGGTGACTAATTTTTCGCATTAAATCTTGGTATGCTTACATTGTGCTATTTATTTAAGCTAAGAATTAAGTTATTTTAATCTTTAAAGTTTCTGTAATCTTTCAAAGATTTAATTTTCTTCGAATTGATTAAATCCTAAAAAGCTTAAGATTTTTACGTTTACTGGGATTACACCATTTATAATTTGTGATGTCTAGGTTCACATTGACGTTTTAAATTAGATAGGTAGGTACTTAGAAAAAAACATCAATCAATTATAATTGTAGCATGTCTAGGCTCTTTAACACTTTTTCTTTTAATCTTTATTGGTGTTTGATAACGAAGTAGAATTTGTGAATTTATTCAATATGTATTAACTTTTTTTTGGGAAACAGTTCAATTCTTTAGACTTTTAGAAACCGGTATCATTTCAGCTTATTGCCTAGGTACAGGACTGTATATAATGTCCCTTGTTGAAGATCTTATACTCGTAGCTGCAATTCATGTAAACATTTTTAATAGTAAAACTGAGTAAAATTGTAAGTCTGGTAGCACATCAGACCCCTGTAATTTAGATTTAGCTCTTTATTCTAGTGCTATCTGCTTGTGGTAACAAAATTAATAATTGAAGAATGAATACAAAATCATTAAAGGAGAAACAACCTGTTACTCTGAAATTTGGTTGTAGGAGGGGTCGCTCAACAACCAATCGGCATTGAGATTATGATTTTGTACATTTGAGTTTCCACGTGGGCGCCAAATTGGACCCCTACTGTGCTGATTTTGAGTGAATCAAACTCGGCGCTATTAAATTTTTTCAAGATACGGATCTAAATTTTCGCAAGTGTTGCTAAATAAGCGTATACGAAAAAATTGGTTCAAGATTAAACCTACAGAGGCTCTATTTTTGAATCATTCGTCCGGCATCGAACGCTTTTCAAACATCATCTGTGCTCGATTCCTATTGATTTTCGTTTCTCTTGCAATGAAAATCAATAGAACATTACGACGAAGATCAATATTTTTTCGATTTTCGTCGAAAACAAAACGAAAATAAGTAGAAATCGAACACTGATGAGCGCTCGGTGCCGAAAGAATGATTCGAAAATAGAACCCCTGGTCTCGACAGAATCGAACTCTCATAGTCCACAAACGCCAAGCATAGTGGCAGATTTATACTCCTCGGTCTTCTATATAACCTGCCGCAGCGTATGTATGTGGTATATAGTACTATGGTTATGGTATACATTGTAATATTGGCGATTTAAAAGAGGAAAGAAAAATTAGACCTTCCGATTTTCTTGCATGTTCTTCTCGAGAAGGCTCTCCTAATTAGCGAGCAGGTGTGGAGCCTACATTTTTTTCTCATCTATAGATCTTTTTATTTTGATTGGTCAATAATTTAACATTTTTTTTGCGTTTAGCTTAACGCCAATAAGTACACATATAGTAAATTTCTAAATTAATTAAAGATGTGTTTGAATTTTCAGAGCTTAATATGTATACATTAATATTTGCAATAAGGACAATAAGGGGAGCGTTCTGCTGTATCTCCGCTATTATTTGCTTGCCGATAGTTTGATTTTATGATGTCGTATAAACAGGCTGCAGGAATCACATGATGTGTAAACGTTAACGATTTTGTTTTCACCGAACAAAATTTCAGCAGTTCAACTGTAGTAAGAAAGAAAGAAAGAAAGAAAGAAAAATGTTTATTTGGTACTGTTGACTGAATAACAATAAATAACTTATAACTAAATATCAATAGGTACCAAAATGGGTGGGGACCCCCACTCAGTATACGGACGTGACATTAAGCCACGACCACTGGTATTCTGTGGGGCCCGTTATAAGACGGCGGTAGCCCAGCTATAAACAAGCAGCAACTCACCGGTTCTAAAGACTAATAACTTATAAATAATATTAAGCAAATACAAATTTACAAAAGATTACAAAATCATAAACAATCACAATTAACACTAGAAATATTTAAAAAAAATAAAAAATTAAAATACAATGAAACAGCAATCTATACTAATATTATAAGGAGGAAAGACTTGTATTTTTATGTTTGTATTGAATACGTTCCGAAACTACTAGAGCGATTTCAAAAATTCTTTCATCATTAGAATGCTACATAATCCCTGATTAATATAGGCTATTAAATTATTTTTTCTACGGGAAAATATAAAATTCCCACGGGAAAACAAAAACCACGCGGGCAAAGCCGCGAGTGGTAAGCTAGAATGGTATATTATACAATATTACTATCTCACAAGGAATTATACAATACACACAAGGAATACAGTAGGTAGGTAGAAAGTAAATTGCATATAACATTCAACTATAGACATAACCTGCTACTTTTGATTTCTTTGCAACATTAATTTATATTTTTTTAGTTTTGCCTTGAAAGTGGTAACTGTTAGAGACTTTAATATTCGGTGGAGGGATGTTATTCCAACACTTTGTAGCAGAATACCTAAAACTACCACGAAACGCAGCGGTTCTAAATGGTGGACAAACCAGACGGTCAATGATACGCTGACGTGGCGTAAACTTAAGTTTATTATATAAGTATGGTGGATTTTGATTTTTAATTACTCCAAAGAGTAGACTTGCGAAGTGTATCGATCGCCGCGATTCCATACTTAAAAGATCATTTTTATTTAAAAATGGAGTCACATGAGCTCTGCGGGGGATTTTAAAGCAATATCTGGCGCAAGCATTTTGAACGCGCTAGATAAGACGCTGTGTTCGCTTTAATAAACATCCACCGATCACTGTATCCGCATAATTGAATTTCGACAAAACGAGTGACTCACACAGACGTATTCTTATGTCTTCACTCAAATATTGTCTAATTTGGTAGAGTACTTTTAACATAAAGAAGCATTGTCTAACCACGTTGAGGACGTGATTTTCAAATCTCAAATGTGCATCAACTAAAACACCCAAATTTTTTACTTCATTAGCTTGTTCTATCTCATTGTTCACTATTTTTAATCTGGGTTTGCAAAGATTTATTTGACTAATTTGTTGTTTAGAACCCAGAACAATACACTTGGTTTTATTTGGGTTTACAACGAGACCGTTGATCTCCGACCAGTTCCTTTTAATTAATATAGTCGACATAACTGTATCACAAGGCTTAAACGTTTTATACATTTGCAGATCATCTGCATATAAGTGATGTTCGCAGTTTAAAAGACAGTCCGGTAGATCGGCCGTGTACAGAACAAAAAGTATTGGTCCCAGTATCGATCCTTGAGGTACACCCCGAGTCACCCAAGATGTTGCGGAATAACTTTTAGAACCATTTGGAGAAGAAACTTCTACTCTTTGAGAACGATTAGACAAGTAACTTGAAAACCACTTTATTGTATTATAACCAAAACCATAGTACTCCAATTTGGCTAGAAGTAAAGATTGATTAATCGTATCAAATGCGCGAGAGTAATCAAGCAAGACAAGAATGGTTCCCTCTCCTCCATCCTGCCCTGCCAACACATCATCAATCACATCTAAGAGTGCTGTCGCTATACTTCTACCCGCTCTAAAGCCAGACTGTTTTTGTGGCAATATACCATTTTCATAGAGTTAGATTTAGTCATTTGCATACATACAATTTTCTCCATAATTTTTGACATTAGTGGTAAAATGCTAATTGGTCGCAAATCTTTTAGGTCTGTTGGATGGTTTATCTTAGGAATGGGTTTTATTATTGCTTCTTTCCATGCATCTGGGAAATTACCAGTTCTAATGGACATATTGACAATAGCAGTGATGACACGCAGTGTCTGTGGAAGTGTCAACAAAATCATATTGAGTGAAATACCATCCGCACCCTGAGCATTTGACTTGATATTATTAATAACCTGAAGCACGGCGGTTTCGTCTACCGGTGCTAAGCTGAACACCGATGTGTTGAAGCGGTTAAAATGAAAGTAAGTTAGCTGTGAAATGTCAGTGTCATAGTTTCCGGGGATTCCAAGAAAGTAGTTATTGATATTATTTGGGTTAGATAGGTTTTCCGGTAAGTTAGAATTCTTCTTATTAAAATCAATTATATTTTGTTTCAAATGCTTCCAAAGTGTACGCGAGTCATTTATATTTTTATTGATAAAATGCTTGAAAAATGCAGACTTTTCCCTATAAAGTGCTACAGTAACCAAGCTCCTAAGTTCCTTATAATACTTTCTGTGAGACTCAAGTTTAGTACGGCGACTTTTAGTATGTGCATCATCCCTGAGTTTCATCATTACTTTGATAGTGTCTGTTATCCAAGGATAACTCTTATCCTTTATGTATGATAATCTTATAGGTGCATATACGTCAAACAAATTAGTCAGTAGTGTGTTAAATGCGGCTAGTGACTCATTTACATCATCGCTAAGTACCGTTTCCGAAGGCATACTGTTTATGTCAGTGTTGAAATGTTTAAGATCGATATTTTTAAGTGGTCTATAGCTTATCCATAGGGGCGTAGGTTTTGGTTTCCTTATGCTCAATTCAAAAGATATAAAGGCATGGCCGCTGAGGTCCTTTATGTGATTAACCAAAAGACCACCGACCTTAGCACTGCTGCAGACCAAATCTATTAGCGTTTCTGAGTGATCCGTAAAGTGGGTGGCCTCCTTTACATACTGTGTAAGACTCATACATTGAAGAAATTCCTGCATCTTTCTTGTATTCAATTCGCTAATTTTCAACATATCTATATTAAAATTTCCGACTAAAACAATGTGATCATAGGCAGAAAAAGATCCAATCGATTCTGTCAATGCATCCAGAAAAGTGTCTACACAAAGCCAAGGTGGGCGGTATGCGGTACCTATAACGAGCTTAAGACCGTTTAATGTGACACTTAGCCACATTTGCTCGACTGATTCTGAAGGTGGGTGTTCGAGGAGACGCGTATAGATACCGTGTCTCAGATAGAATCCAACACCACCCCCCCGCGAGCGTACGCTTGGCGGCCGCGGCATGTGGCGCAGCCTGTAGCCCGGCGGTGCTGGCGCTCGTGCCTCTTCGCCTGCCCGTAGCCAGGTCTCGTTTATGGCCACAATGTCTGCTCCATGACTCTGCATAGCAACCAAAAACTCATCGTGACGAGTTCCAAGTGAGCCGGGATTTAATAAGCCTAATGATAGATTTTTAGTTTCCTCGAATTGTATCACAAAGGTATAAGATATTTGAATGTATCTACAATTAGTCAAACACTGCCTCAACAAAGTTATATGACGTTTATCTATAGAATTAATACTATAGAATATATTTTTATAACATAGACCCAATGGCTTCATCAAACAAACGCTATGATTACAATACCGACTGTAGTTTCTTTCAAAAATATATTGTTGTTTGAAAAACGAATAGTAAATAAATAATAAGACAATAGCACGTAAAAGTCAACACAACCACCACACCGAGAATACATCAACAGAATTAAACCAGTTAGACAAAATATCCAATCAATTGTTACAAATAATGTATTAAATACGATTATATACATATATGCACGTATACACATAATTACAATATGAAACATGCAATGTACTTTCCTCATAGCAAACAAAATATCACTTTCATTATAACAACAAGACATTAATACTATCTCAAGAATGTAAACCAAACTAAAACATTTCGTAATAATTATATAATAAAACGCCAATATCATAATTACATAATAGGAACACATAACCCTACCCACACTGAGAATACAATAAAAAAATTATACAAAATGGGTAAAATATTCTATCAATAGTAATATATAATATGTTCAAAACAATAATATTCAAATATATATAAGTATACTTAACTTATCTACAGAAAAGAGCAATATGTAGTATACTTTCTCTGTATCAATCAAAACATTACTTTCATTACAATAAGAAATCATATACACAGTCTTAAGACCATTTTACAGTTAAATGAAACTAAAACATTTAGTAATAATTATACATAAAAAAGCAAATATCATGATAACATTATAGGAGGAACATATAACCAATGGGGTGCATAAGTGAAATAAATAAAAGTTACAGGGGCCGTACTCTTAAAATCGAACTTACGATATATCGGCGCTTCATCGTGTCGTTTGCTCCTCTAACTCGCATGTTTTGTTTCGCTTCTGTCGCTCGACGGAACGACCGAACGAACGATTGACATAAGCGAGCGTCATAACCCTACTCTTAAAATCGAAGGTTCGTCTATCTAGTGACAACGTTGATACATTTGACAGACGAACATTCGCAAAATTTACGAACATTTCAACGACACCTATTGAGGTATCGTTGCAATTATCGTAAAGCGAAAAGGGCAATTATCGTAGAGCGTCGGTGGCGCAGTGGACTCGGCACTTGCCTTCCAATCGGGAGGTCGGGGTTCGAGACCCGCCATGTACCAATGTGTTTTTCGTTTGGAATTTCATATGTACATTTGTCTGACGCTCCTACGGTGAAGGAAAACATCGTGAGGCAACCTGCATACATCTGCGAAGAAATTCAATGGTGTATGTGAAGTCGACCAATCCGCACTGGGCCAGCGTGGTTGACTAAGGCCTAATCACCCTAACATAGGGTAGGCTCGAACCCCTCGGTGGGGACGTATATGGGCTGTGATGAATGAATGAATGAATGAAAAGGGCAGCGTAATTTATTCAATGTTGAATTTCACTCCTATCATTAAAATTTATCTGTCTCTATTGGAATTTTTGCAATTATTGTTCATAATATTTTACGGTAATAATAAAGTAAGTACTCAAATAGCACTAATTATTTAATAATTTCTAATTAATTACGTTTTTTTTAATTTTATTGATTTAAATGCTTTAAAATAAGAAAATGTAGAGATTACTGCTAGTACAGTCCGAAGTTTTTTCTAATATTTTTAAATATAATGCGTAATTTCTCGAAAGTATCTTTAAATGTTATCTTTTATAAAGAAAAAAAGCTTGTATTTATGAAAAGCGTTGGAGCCATTTTAATGGTGTGTATTTTGCTTTCAGACATTCGTTATATAATTAAACTAGCTGTTGCCCGCGGCTTTGTTCGCATGGGAGGTGATTATATTTACAGATTAAAAAACTGTATAAATATATATGAATAATTTATTCATGTTTTTAAACGTATTTATTTATTATTAATCAATAGTCCATTAAATAAGGACTTTCATACAAACTTTCAACACTTATTTTACCCCCTTAGGAGTAACATTTACATAAATGCTGATATACGCTGATATAAATAATAAATAAAAGTTGTATATAAATACAAAATTCACAGCTTTTTTGTCATTAGACAATCTATATACTTATATAAAAGGATTTATTAAAATCTGCTCCAATTTCTATGAAATTTATTATTCGGGCTTAAATAGGCTACAAAATTATTTTTCCTACGAGAAAATTTAAATTCCCACGGGAAAACAATAACGCGGGCGAAGCCGCGAGTGGAAAGCTAGTACTTAATAGGCACGCGCCGCCCGCCGGACCCCGGCCGGTACCGCCGAAACCGCATTGTCCGCAACGTCCCTACATTTTAAATCTGTAATATCTTCGAAAATATTCATTTATATTACATGCTGTAAAGGGCCAAATTGATCTATATTAAATGCACATTGTATTTAAGGTACTTAATTGGATAAGGATTAATACTGTATTGCTTAAAATCGCTTCGCAAATAAGCCATTATTTCTCGTAAAAAGTAAAGGATAAAAAAGGGTTATTGTGGGTTATCCCTAAGAGATAGATATATACCATCGCGGACTTTTTTGGAGACCTTTTTAAGGTGTACAATACTGTAGTAAATTAGTTTGATTTTTCTCGTAGAGTTCAGCCAGCGTTTGCAATCTAAGCGCAAAAAATAGTGTTTATTTACGACATCACATTAGAAACCTCTAAAATTATCAGGGTTTCTCTACTATACTATGCATGTATTATACATATAAGTCTTCCTCTTGAATCACTCTATCTATTAAAACAAACCGTATCAAAATCAGTTGCGTAGTTTTAAAGATCTAAGCATTTATATTATGTAGTGATGGATCCGACGACGACAACGATAACGCTAACGATAGCGTGTTTAGAGTAGTAATAGTAGGGCTAATCCGATATTATCGTTGTCGATTTTAAGAGTACGGAGGACAGCGCTAACAACATTAACGTCAAAAACCTTCTGAAGATCTAATTCAGCCCGGATTCTAAAAGCCGGTGATCCTTGCTCGCGTCGCGTGTATATCCGCCCTTCTCGGGTCCAAACATATTTCCAGCTAAGACGTTTGGCTTCTTCCCGTGTTTTTTGGAACAGCTGTCGATGTAGTTTTGTGAGGCGTTCGTTGATATAAAAGGGACGCGGAGTCCCGAGAAGGTTTATCATGCCCTCAGAGGTGATACCCCGACGCACTCGCGCGGCTCGCAACAGCGCGTCCCGCGGGCTACGCCGCGCCAGACGTACGACAAGGGGGCGCGGGCGCGGCGGAGGGCCGCCTTCCACTAACTCTCGCACTGCTCCAGCTCGTTCCACCCTTACAACATCTTGTTCTTCCAGATCTACACCGAGTTTCTTAGCCACGGTCAAAAGAATATGGGTCGTGCATTTGTTTGGTGTTTCAGGAAAGTTTGAAATCTCCACATCATTTATCAACATTTCCTGGTCACGTTCTTGAATCTCAGATTTCAGTTGCGAGATGGTTAGCTCAAGAGCTTTCATTTCGTCGCGGCCAGATTCAGCTACCGCGACCTCGAGAACATCCATTCTAGATTCTAGGCTGTCCAAACGCTTGTTTTGGGCTTTCATTGTTGAAGTTAATTCTGCCATTGTGTCAGTGCATACACTCATTTGCACACGCATAGCTCGCATCTCATTCAGGTACAGGCTAATTTCAGTGATAGGACTAGCACACTCAATATCAATTTCATCACTAGATTTATTTATTTGCTGATCAGGAAGTTTAGCCGATCTAGAGCGCTGCGTCACATTCTGACTTTCATCATAAGAGGATTTTGGAGAAACATCGACATCGTTACTCGTCGGGGCTATTGATCGAACGGGTGTGTTGATATTACCTCGCTTGGGCTATTTGCATAAACATTCAGGGCATTTCCAACTACTTTTGGCGTTCATTATTGGCAGCATAAAATGAATTGTATCGTTTACTAGACATATTGAGACACATTAAATCATATCCTGCATTGCAAATACAACACTGTAAATATTCATGTTTAGGAAGTGATTTCTCGCAACCAGCACAGTTTTTTGAAGACATTTTTATTTGGATAATTAACTCCCCCTATATAAATTATGTAAATAAAGATATAAATTATGTCGTTCTGAGCGCGAATGCACATGACTGACAATCGGCGACCGATTTATTGGCCGATTTTTTATGCGGTAACATATACACGGTTATTTTTTTATCACCCTGGAAAATTTTAGGGACGCTTGAGGACACATTCATTATTATATAAATAAATGAAAAAAAATAAAACAAATGTCTAAAAATGCTGCTCTCAACTAGTGCAGCATTTTTTAATTAACATAAAATTAAGTGACTTATTTTTTTATTCATATTTAAATCATTCTAATATCATGTCGTGAAGCGTCCCTTAAATTTTCCAGGGTGATTAAAAAATAGCCGTGTATATTTACGAAAGTTCCATTTTACACCGATAATCGGGTCGGCCGGGATACAACGATATTTTTTGACCGAGTTTTTGTAGTACGCGTGCGTTCGCACTTATCCTGCTTAAGTAATAAAACTAAACAACAACTCGAGTTATGAAAAGATGAATAAGATGATGAGATGTCCCTAAAACTAAGGAAGTACCTAATCTCACAGAAGCACGCATGCGAATAATATTTTTATAGATAAAGGAGATTATCTGTGAGAAGACGTTATCAGCACGCTTATACTGACCCCGTGAGGTTCTTTAGATAATAAATCTGTCATGCATAAAAAACAGCATAAAATCACGCCAAGCTACGCCATAATAATTTATTCTTCCCTTTTATTACAACGTCACAGCTATCAGTTATAAATTACAATGTTTCTTTATGTTAATGGATTTAATTATATTCGGCCGCTTATTGTTTACAATATTAAGCATTATCTCGTCAATTTTAAATCATCGGGATCTCGTAGCGACATCGTTGTAACTTTAGCATTGCCAAAGAAATTAATTTCCCCGTCTCGGCTTTCAGAAGTAATTATTCGAAAACAGATTGTGCCTGTCACTGGGTTCGGCTTTGCCCTAACTGATACATAAAGGGTCCGCCCTACATTGTATAAAATATTACAAGAGATAAATAGGTAATAATAATTACTTTGCTAATTAGTCTCAATAATTTTAGATGGTTGTTGCTGAGTTATTTTAAAACATTGTTGGAAATATAGGTATGTATTTAGTCATAATTTTATACAAGTTATATTTTAAACTTAAAAATTTTTCAAAAAATTCCACAGTTACTGCGTTTTTGTGTTGTTCTTTTGACCCCGTAGAAATTAATTGTTTAAGTATATTTCACAATATAATTTTATTTTACAAATTTGAAACGGCAGTTCTTTTGTAAACGTAAAAAACGTTATTCTAGCATACTCAATTGAAACGCTTATATAACGAGTTTTTGCTGCTCATTTTGGTTATAATCAATATGAGCAACAGAAATAAAGTGTAATACGTCAGTCTAGGAGTGTAATACGTCAGACTTGCTTTAGAGACTGACGTAGTACACTCTGTAAACGTTCGTGATTATTAGCATTTCAACTAAGAGACTGGCCAATGTTTAACATTGGTCTCTCCCAAACTGTTCGGTCTTGAGCTTCTGGCATCCAGTGGCTCCTACGATATTCATCAGATCGTCAGTGTAACAGATGGGTGGAAAGTAAATAAAAAAAAAATATGTACAATCAAAATGTTGTAATAATAAGTTAAGCACATCAATAATGAGTATAAAATAAACATCTTGGTAATGGAATAACAAGTATTAATGCCTAAAGCCTTCCCGCGGAACTTTCCCTTTTGTATATGAAAGCGGAAGCGAACGCGAGGACCTCACATCGCAGTCAGCCACTGGACACCTCCGAAGGAGAATCGCCTTTTCTGCCTAGAGAGAGCGCCGCGTTTTAAGGCGAGGTTTGCCAGGAAATTTACTTGTGCACGGCGACTGCTGTATTGCAAGGTAATATATTTGATAATTGCATAGCTTCCAATGGTGCTTACGCGCGGTGGCCTAACTAAAACGTTACTTTTTACGCATATTAACCGATTTTTGGAAACGAGGTACAAAATAAAAAATGTACTTTTGCAATTTTCTAGATAATAAAAATGAACGTCAATTGGTGAAACTTTTATGTCATTTACTTAGAGATTGTGGGAGCGTTATCTGGAGATTGTGGGAACGCTATCGGTTCACTGGGAACACGGCTGAACGACATCCTGGTAGATATCGAATAACCATCGAACCACCGAAAGACAAGACCGTTTTATTCAGAATATTGCCAGACGGGAGCCCAAAACTACCGCCCGGCAACTCGTTGAAAGCCCGTCGTTTCAATATCAAGTGGCTATCAGCACTCAAACTGCCAGCAGAAGACTGCACGAGATCGGTTTACATTCTCGTAGGCCTTTACGGGTCGTAGCGCTTCGACGTGGCAATCGTGCTCAGCGCATGCAGTGGGCTCGTATTCACCTGCGATGGCCGGAAGAAGAATGGGCTCATGTCATGTTTTCTAACGAGTCCAGGTTAGCCAGGTTTCTAAAGAACCCGGACTCAAGAAGAATACGCGTATGGCGAGCTTCTGGACGTCATGAACGGCTTCGTTGCCCACAGGAAATTTATCCCTACCATGGCGGAACAATTATGATTTGGGCCGGTATATTCGCGTTGGCGGTAGAACGGACCTCGTTTTTATACGGGGCAACATGAATGTCGAAAAATACCGCAACGAGGTGATGGAACCTATTGTTGTTCCACACCGAACCCAATTTTATCTTCATGCAAGACAATGCTCGCGCACATACCGCAGGATCAGTGATGAACGTTCTTCGTGAATGGTTTATCGCACTCTTAGACTGGCCTCCCCAGTCCTGCGATATAAATCCTATTGAGCACGCCTAAGATTTGCTCGGAAGAATGGCTTTTGAACAACTTCCTTAGAATTTACACTCGGACCAAGTTCTTTTTTTACATCTTTCTCGGACATGGAGCATAATACCCCAGGCTACTATTGATAAATCTGATATTCAGCATGCCAAGACGATGCAGAGCCTTAGCCAATACTTTAGGAGGTCCAACTGATCTACAATTTTTTTTAACGATTTCAAACACGAAAATGAAAAAAGAAGCATTTTTAATGTCTATCTGTATTTATTTTTAATTCAATACTTTTCTTTTTTAATAAAACTTTTTTTTCGTACTGTTGAAACTTTTTTATTTTATTTTAATAAACAAGCCTAAAATTACGATTTCATACATATAACATTATAAAATATCTTAAAGTTTTAAGTAATTTACGAAAATATGCTTGAGTCTTAGACTTTGTTGATTAGTGTATTATAAAGTAAAAAAAAGCTAACACTCTATCGGTCATCAATCATCATTTTTATTCTTTTTCTTTTTCTGGTGATCGTTGTTAACAATTTATTGGTTTTTCTTCTTTCTTTCTCTTGTCTGATTGTCACTTAAATGAATGTAAGTAAATAAATAAACGTGATTCTTACTCATAAGTTTCACTTATTTTATCATAGATGGTGACGTACTTTGAATCCCTCGCTGCGCTCTAGAACCCTTCGTTCCGCTCTGGATTAAAAAAAAACTCTCACCTTAAAAATGGTTCTTTGTTCTCTCGGTAAACAATTTATTATTTTTAATATTACGTTGACGTTCAACAAAAAATATGTATATCGCGCGAAGATCGGTGGAGCATCAAAGTACAAATTAATGTAAGTCGGGGCTCGTTGGCTAGAACAAGCAATTTTCGCATCACCGAGCAAGAAAATGGATCGATTAAGAGGTTGTCTGGAAAAGAGAATCATCTCGAGTCTGCAACTATCACAGTGAAAGAAAATCACATTATTTACTTTGTCGAAAATATCGCGAAGAAAACTAATAAAATTTTAATACGTATAATGATGTAATCTGTATATCTGGTATATTGTTAGATGTTATTAATATTACCTTCGTGCTTTGCAGAGTAGATTACTGGTAAGCACTCAGCGCAATAATAAAAGACTTTTCGCTTGGTGTATAATTTTCTTCCTGGAAGAAAATAAAACTGATAAGAAGTTATATATATATATTATTTTATATAACAGAATTGCTCTCAGAAATTAGCTCTCTTTTGGTTTTTTGCTGTTACTGGCAGACGAACAGACATAAAACCTAAATTAGTAAGCGTTAAAAAATAAGTTCTCGTGAAGTCCTACCTACTTCAAATTCATATTTTAATATATGCTGTATGAATAGATTCTTGTTTTCAAAAATGAATTATACACAAATATTTTATTCCTAGTAATAGGTATATAACTACTCTCAAAAGTCAAGAAAGCTTAAAATAGTACAATTATCGCTATCTCTCAAAACACTTGTTCAGAATTCCCTCGTTTTTATTAACTTCTAAAATATCAAAGTATTGTGATTCATACCCTGTTGAATATGCACGAATATTCATGGCCGGCTCGTTAGTAAACGGGTCGCCAGTATTTATGTAAAGTATCGTATTAAATATAACCGTGGTTTTATATTGAATAACACATTTTTACAACGCGCACACCTATAGGGTTTAAAATGATAAGAATTTTTAACTTTTGAAAGTACCTTCGTTTTTTGTAATCAGATTATCATACTTGTGCTCTAAATATCATTGTTAGATGCCATATTATAATACATCACAAAAATATATGTTATGTGTTATTAAAATTTATCCCTGTATGTATGTACATTCACTCCGTATTTCAAATTTACTGGATTAGTGTCATAATAAATAAATGAATTTCTGAGGTGTTTGATAAACATACCACGAATTTATTTTGCAAATCTACACAAAACATGGATTTGAAACAACCAATTATGCTCACGCCTCGTCTTGATCGCTTTAATCATAAAAGCGAAAGCAAATACATAAATCACAGAATATTTCGTTAATATAATATAAAAATTGCTTTTTCTGTCCCTATACTAGATACAAGAGCTATAAATTAAGACACACATCTAGTCCTTATATAACAGCAAATTGTTCCGTTTACTCCGACAACGAACTACGGCGCAACACTTCATCAGTCAACTTGACAATTATTTCGTGGTGTAATAAAGTGGTTCTGTGGCAGAGTGTAGCAAAGAGAAATGAAATGAAACGGGATAAGTCACGCCGCTATATAGTCCACTAGTAAATGTCCTCAACCTACATAAAGGTGTCCTTGTACGAGTATGCTCTTAATTTGTTGCTTTGTGTTTAAAAGATTTTTGGGACAAAAGTATTTATTTCTCGACACAATTTATTTACAAGCAATTCATATGCTATTAAGTAGTAATTACTACAGCACCAGTGGCACTGTGGGCTCGGCACTGACCTTTTCATTGGGAGGTCTGGGGTTCGATCATGTCCAACGGTCCTACGCTGAAGGAGAATATTGTGAGGCAACCTGCATACATCTGCGAAGAAGTTGAAAGGTGTATGTGAAGTCGACCAATCAGCACTGGGCCCGAGCCCCTCGGCAGGCACATATATTATGAGCTGTTATGATGATGAGTTAATTACATTACTTCGTCCACATTGAACATAGAAATAATTTAAAGAGGACCCATATTTTGAAGCAAAAACTTTTAGTTTTAAATTGAGAATAGCAACATTGTAGTGATCGTTTTACACAAGTAACAACCATTTTTGGTAATTTTATATTACAAACATCATCCAAATTCAAAAACACCTCAGGTGCGGTTTCATATATCAAAAGTTTCAAGATGCCATATTGCCTCTTTGATCCCGTCAAATAACTATCAAAGAATGAGTGCGTACCTATTTTTCACGCATGATAGAAATTACTTGGATTGAAATATTATGCTCCGTAAAACGTAAGTTACACGTATGCTGCTTGGACGAAAGTAAGTATTTTATGAGATAGAAGAGGATTTGATAACCAAGGTCGGAAATACGTCAGCTCACGAGGAAAGTAAAGGAGGTCGCACTTTCGCACAATAGCGTACGATTTCTAGTCCCAAATGGGCGGAAAACTTACTCCGTGTAAATGAGTATAAGGCTACGTCCCTTTGGCAAGCGGTAAATCTATTTCTGTGTTCTGTATTACTTTTCGTCAACATTTTAAACATAATTTGAATGTGACACAGAAATACGAATTAGACATTAACGGAATCGTTTTAACAATGCTATTGAAACATGCCTACTCGTTTGATATACCTTATCTGGTGGGTTATTTTGTAACTCATCGGCAATTGGCCATTGAATAGATCTGTTTGATTAAAAGTGATTTTAAATACGGTAGGTATATTTGTTGAATAAATCAACCAATACCAATGAACATAATTCTGCTTTTCTTCATTAAGTCATCCAGTTCGATAACGATAGCCGATCAATCGTAGAGTTACACAATCACCATCCTTATATTAGATACTTTGGTTCATTAGCCGAGAGGATAGAAATAAAACAGCCAGTGTGATATTGATATTTCTAAGATCAATAATTTAAAAATGTTAATCTTACGAAGTGATTTATTGTTATAAAAGTACAGTATTAGGATGTCATATTGTGGATTGGGCGCTTGCAGGGCAGCCTCTCCTTTCGGATGGTAAAGGTAACTGGACACGACTGTTTCGTATACTATCTGCACCATGTTGCACGTCAAAAAGAAGCAGTTGCCGCAGTGTTATCAAATAAGTCATTACAAATGTCAAAATTATGTGTAGGCATTCAATGAGTTCTGATTATTTCGACTTACGAGTATGTAGCTTAACATCACTGTTACTAATAATAATAGGTACTTCTTAATATTAATTCATCATCACCAGCATAATAGGTCATATACGTCTCCACTGAGGGGTTCGAGCCTACCTTAAGTTAAGGTGTTTACACCTTAGTCAACTACGCTGGCCCAGTGCGGATTGGTCGACTTCACATACACCTTTGTATTTCTTCGCAGATGCATACAGGTGCCTCACGATGTTTTCCTTCACCGTAGGAGCGTCAGGCAAATGAACATATGGAATTCCAAAAACAAAAAGCTCAGTGGTAGGTACATGGCGGAAACGAACCCCGGACCTCCCGATTGGAAGGCCAGTGTGGAGTCCACAGCGCCACCGACGCTCTCATTCCCCTTTTACACAATGTATCAGATTCTTGATCTATCTTGAAGTTTTAAGGGGTTCATGTTGAAGTGTCATGGCTGAATAAATTCAGTAACTTTGTTGAGAGTAATAGCTATTGCAGCAAGTTAATGAGGCAGTGTCTACGGCTACGCGATTAAAGTACAAGCCGGTAGTCAAACATCACTCCGAAAAATATGCTTTGCTAAGAAAAAAGAAATAAATATAACAGAAAATTAGATTAACATCCAAGATAACTCCTACGCTACTCTGATTTGTGGGACGATATAAGAACCCATATATTTTTTCATCAACATAATTTATACGTCCAAGTTACTTTTATAGCGTTCTTAGGAGCACAAAGTGCGAGAAATGTCTGACAAGACTTTGAAAAAATACTACCATATGTTACTTTCATTTCTTTTGAAGATTACTACTTGTAACATTTCAGTTACGGCCACTAAGAAGGGTGAGGTATGGTTCTGCTTATTCATTTCTGCTGGAATGTAACTATAAAAAGGATGCATGTATCAACGTCTAGCACAAAATTACGACAAAATAAGTTGGTAGCGGGTTTTCATATATTCCACGCTTACATACAAGGTGGAAATGGCAATACGACAGTCAATAATAAGAAGAATTTGTATTTATTTGTAAAATGTAACTTGACGTCCAAATTATAAAAATATTTTTTTGAGAAAAGTAAATAACAAATCATGAAAAAAAAAAATAAACACCGTGTATAATGAAGTTCCCTGTCCTTAATGGTACCTAAGAATGGCAAAGTTGCTGTATCTAGCAAAACCATCATTTATGCCAAATAACCCATTTACGCAGATACAAGGTCTATGCAGATACGTTGTTAAAATAAATGGTGAAGTCAGTGATACAACTGACATCACTGAGGGAACGGCTCAAGGTTCTGTACTTGGACCCTTACACTATCTTGCCTTTTTTTTTTTTTTTTTTTTGGGAGGGGGGAAAATGCATTTACGCATTCCTCGTGGTCGAGCCAAACCACGAGGATATGTGGGACTCCCCAGACCGTACCCGGCCCGGGCCTACCTACTAAAAACCCCCCCAGCAGCTCCTCCGTCCGTCACAAGACAGAAGGAAGGGGACAACAGCCAGGCCTTATTCCCGCTGACCCCCTGCCCGTGACATGTCCGTTGCCGGACTCTCCGCCTGGCTCTGCTGCTTTGTGGAGCGGCGCAGAATTGCGCCGCTCTACACCCCGCAACTGGTTTTTTACTGTGGTTGTCTTCCACGCGGCCCGACGCTCAGTGCGCCGGGCCCCCGGCCCGCTCAGTGCGGGTAACGGGTTGCCCGACGGCAGATCCCACTGGATCCACCGCCGCGCGGGTGAGCCGAAGCTCGGGGAAATCCCCAACGGGCGCGAAGCGCCATGGCGAGAAACTCGCCTCGTCCCTACTACCACCAGAGGTAGCCGCCGGGATCGGCTTCCAGCGAGAGCCACACCTCTTCTTATCATAAGAAGAGGGGACTTCGCCCTTCCCCGCATGAAGCGGGTGGCCACACGAAGTGGCCCGCCGGGTTGAACCCGGCCATCCCACGCCCCATATGGGGGTCCTCTCGTCAGACTATTAGCCCGCGGCAGAGAATCTGCCGGGTTGCCCAGGGTGCACCACGTGGAGGTGTCTGACATCGCACCTACACTATCTTGCCTATGTCAATGATATGGAACATGTGGTCAATTTCTGTTCTATCTACCAATATGCAGATGACACGTGTCTAGTAGCTGCAAATAAAAATATAAATTTAGCAGCCCAATGGCTGCAGCAAGATTTTACTCGAGTCTCTAAGTGGGCACACGATGCTGGATTGGTTTTGAATGCAAATAAAACCAAAATAATTCACGTACACTCAAGCCATCTAAAAAGTACAACTCCCTTTAATATAGTTGCACACAGTCACAGTTGTCTACACAATACAACTATAACAGACGCATGTACATGTAAGTCAATAGAACAAGTAACACATCACACTTACCTAGGATTAATTGTTGACAATCGACTCAGCTGGAATTTTCATATGGATTCGGTTTGCGACAAACTACGCGCAATACTAGCCAAATTCTATATTTTAAAACCGAAAGTTCCTTACAAAATATTATTAAATATGTACATTGCGCTAGCGGAGTCAATTATAACGTACGGTTTAACGAGCTATGGTCGAACATTTAAATCATATACTGGACGGATATTTAATTTACAAGTTAGAATACTAAAACTGATTATACCATACCATATAAAACAAAAATATAAAGATAATGTTATTGAGATATTTAAATACTGTAATATATTACCGATACAAATGAGGCTACACATGAATTTATTAATTGAACAATTTAGCTGTAAAAACCTACAAATACCAGTGTCCCATAGAATAACCACAAGGAGCATCACAAATAATAAATTAGTTGTACCGAAAACTAATAATTACTATGGTAGGCGAACGACACAATATATAATTCCTACATTAGTTAATAAAATACCACAAAATATATTTCAAAAAATCCACTCTAAAAATTATAAGCTAAAATATAAAAAATACTATTATGATAATATACGGAGCTTCCCTATTTAATACTTACTTATATAATTATAAAACCGTGCATTAAAAATCAAACAGCCTGTATAAAGTTGTTCACGTCGATAGCAAAACTAGTTTTCTGTCGGCATAGGAATCTATGCGCGCGAGTCAGCTCACCCAGCTGTATGCAACTCGAACTATCATCAATTACCGTGCTATCGTAGATAATGGTAATGATTGTGACTTTGTAATTTTATGAATGAATAGATGTTTACTTTCTAGATGTAGATAAAATACTGTATTTTTAAGCAATGCGTTGCGAATGTGTGTACTCACACAAACTTATTTAGGTTTAAGAGTACACAAAAATTGTGAAATAAAATATGTTGTAAATAACAATAAAAAAAATGCGGATGTTATGCATAGTGTAGAAAATATAAAATGTCCTGTAACTAAACGGCTTAGATATTTTTGTTTCATTTTTTGTATGCAGAATTTGTTAGTCATTAGGCGTATATTTTTATTATTATTTACATATTATAGCGGCGAACTCTTTTCTTTATCTCACCGGATAGTAAGTGAAGATATTGTCAAAGATGGAAGCGAACTTAACCTGAACTCCTCAATAACTGAGAAACAGGATTTTTTACCTCTAATTGTGGAAACAAACACACAATGCTATATTATGATCACAAATTTGTGTATATAAATAATAATATAATACCTATTTAACTTAATAGTGTCATTGGTAATTCTAAGAAAAAATATATACTTACTATCTTATTATAAAAAAGGTAAATTTCGCGACAAGCTTATTACCACCACATAACATAAGCATTGGTCAGAAACAAATAAAATTTTTTTTCTCCCTTTTACAGCATTTAAAGCATTAAAAAACTTGGTTTTAAAAATGTGTTTTTTTTCTATTATTTTTTTATTCTTATTTGATGGCGGCCATCTTGGATTTAAAATATTGATGGTAGTACACCATCATTTTCCCTTTCATTTGATACCCATGTTGTGGGGGTTGTAAAATAATTTTTTTGACAGCGGCCACTTTGGACTTTTTGTCATAGGTAATATACTGTATTCTGTGAGCTAATTTATTTCGTTTGATTCCGGTATTGGAGAGAGTTGTACAAAAATTGACTTCTTAAGTTGTACAAAAAGTGATTTCGAAACTAACGTTAGGTACCTACTATATTGAATTTCAACACATATTTTATTAATTATTAAAATGATAATTCATTAATTTGAAAATATGATAATGATAAAATAATATATGAAAATAGCAACAAAAATGATCAATAGGTAAAACATAATTATATCTTTATTCAATGTAAATCGACTTTTGCTTAAGAATTACGAAACACAGAACCGATGATGATTTTTAAAGATAAAAATGTTAAATAATAATAAAATAACAGAATTAAATAAAATTTAAAAATTTTAAAAATGGATGTTTTTTTGTTTATATGAATTAAGTAGGTATCTACTCGAATATGAATGTGAATTATTATGAATTAACATAAAACAATAGGAATGTGCTAATAAAAAAATATTGTGATTTTATACAAAATTTTGACATATTTTAAAGAGTAGTGAAATATAAAACAAGATAATAGAAATAAGTACTATATAATAGAAATAGACTTTATAGAAAATATAATTAATAATTCTCTATGGAAAATGGCCAAGTAGTGCAAAATAGTTTTACACTCGCATTAGGAAATTGTATAGTATTTGATTAGCAGAAAATGAATTTTATAAGTATTTAGGTTTTCAACAAGCACTACAAATAAATCAAAAAGAAACCAAGGATAACATCATATTAAAATATAAGCATAGGCTAAATAGTATCCTCCGATCCAAGCTCAACTCACGAAACCTCGTCAAAGCCATTAATTGTTTTGCTATACCAGTTTTAACATATTCTTTTGGACTCGTCCGCTGGACCCAAACCGATCTTAAGGGCCCACCATCCGCGCGAGCCCGAGCTAGTTTAGGTAAATTTCTCTAGTCTCTGTTTGTGTGCGTCGCTCACGCACACAAGCGAACTCGGTCGCGCAATCGGCACCAATCGGTACGGCCGCCTAGCACAATATCGTAGATGTTAATTTTGAATTTAATAGGTGTTTATTATTTACTGTGTTATACTATAGTAAATACAGGGATGTGTTTAATCAATTTTTATTTTTACAAGCTTTTATTTAGCTTGCACTGTATATATAATGTAGATTTGACCACTTCTCGGTTTTCGATTGGGCTGAAATTTTGCACATAATAATATGTATATCGTGACGTGATCGTGATGCAATATTATGATAACATGGAGCTGATCTGATGAAGGAACTGGACGGTGGCCATAGGAACTCCGTAATAAAGCGACGCAACCCCATCGAGTTTAGGCTCGTTTGATTCGGATTGACGAGTACTTTGATCCTATATGCTAACCAGGATCTGATGCTGGAGCTGAAAGGTGGCCACAGGCACTCTTCAATAAAACGACACAACCCCATCGAGTTTGGGCTCGTTTGATTCGTATTGACCAGTACTTTGGTTCTATGTGGTAACCAGGGTTTGATGCTGGAGCTGGAAGGTAGCCATAGGAACTCCGCAATAAAACGACACAACCCCATCGAGTTTAGGCTCGTTTGATTCGTATTGACGAGTACTTTGGTCCTATATGGTAACCAGGGTCTGATGCTGGAGTTGGAAGGTGGCCATAGGAACTCCGCAATAAAACGACGCAACCCTATCGAGTTTGGGCTCGTTTGATTCATATTGACGAGTACTTTGGTCCTATATGTTAACCAGGGTCTGATGCTGGAGCTGGGAGGTGGCCATAGGACCTCCGCCATAAAACGACATAACCCTATCGAGTTTGGGCTCGTTTGATTCGTAATGACGAGGACTTTGGTTCTATATGGTAACCAGGGTTTGATGCTGGAGCTGGAAGGTGGCCATAGGACCTCCGCAATAAAACGACACAACCCCATCGAGTTTGGGCTCGTTTGATTCGTATTGACGAGTACTTTGATCTTATATGGTAACCAGGGTGTGATGCTGGAACTGGAAGGTGACCATAGGAACTCCGCAATAAAACGACACAAGCCCATCGAGTTTGGGCTCGTTTGTTTCGTAATGACGAGTACTTTGGTCGAGTTTCGTAATGGCGGCCATGCGGTTACAAAATGATAAAATTTAAATTAATAGTAAAAAGATTTAAAAAAAAACGTCACCCCACACTAGGATTTTATTTTAAAGCCCTAATAAGACGAAAATAAAATTTAATTTATTACATGATTCATCTAATATATAAAATTCTCGTGTCACAGTGTTTGTTACCAAACTCCTCCGAAACGGCTTGACCGATCTTTATGAATTTTTTTGTGTATATTCAGTAGGTCTGAGAATAAGTCGTAAACTATTTTTTATTATGGCGAAACGTAAGTTCGCCGTTATTATGGCGAAACGTAGTTCGCCGGCACAGCTAGTTTTTAATAAAATATAAAAGCTTGTCGCAAGATTTACCTATTTTATAAAAAACAAATATTTTTTTCATAGAATTACCAATATTTATTTATTTAAGACTTACCAAGTAAATACATACGGGCAAGGTACTTAAACAGTTTTTTTATGGAGGGTCTGGCAAATGACCTCCCGCCTGATGTTAAGCGGTGAAAGAGGCCCAAATGAGTTGACAGATAGAGGAGGGAGGACATCCACTATCCAACCTGCCCGCCCCTTGCCGGCCTAAAAGATGTTTTTCACACCTCTTTAGAAGGAACCCATGTTGTAGGATGGAGGAAACACGTGCGCAGGTAGAGAATTCCAAGTGTGGGATGAACGACAGAAGACTTACCGGAGGGGGACTCTGTATCCAGGTCATGTGCTTGGGTACCTCCGTCTTACCTATTTCTGCCGCAAAGCAGCAGTGCTTGCATTGCTGTGTTCCGGTTTGAAGGGTAAGATATGGCACTGAAATTACTGGGTACCGTGACTTTACATCTTAAGTCACAAGTTGGCAACGTACACTGTGGCCTTTGTGGGGGTTGCAGTTTTACTGCGAATGTCACAGGAGCCACATGTATTATAGGTGACTGTTACCACTTACCATCAGGTGGGCAGTTTGCTTTTTTGCCAACTTAGTAGCAATAAAAAAAAAGAAGAAGGAATCTTGGAATTTCTTGGTACGATGTGAAAAGGAGGATACAGTGTAAGGATGACTCCGTAGACCCTTACTCGTTTTTCTGTTAAGGAATGGAGAGGGAGGGATAAGGTTAAAGAGCTCCTCAGAGCATTCCCCGTGGAACATTCGGTAAAAAGCGCTAAGAGAGGCGATGTCACGACGAAGTTGTAGAGGCTCGAGGGTGTTAGTTGCCTCTACATCGCCAATTATTCGAATAGCGCGACGCTGCAATCTGTCCAGAGCATCGAGGAGGTACTGAGCGGAGCCGGATTGCGAGCAATATTCCACGCAAGACCTAACCTGAGTTTTATACAACAGGCATAGTTGGTCCGGCGCGAAATACCTACACACCTTGTTCGTGAGGCAGCAGTTATAACGGATTCGAGTTTTTCAAAAAAGGGATCATATATGCATTTAAATTTCAGGACTGCACAGCATTGTCATGTGTGTATAACAATGCTGTACAAAACGTTATTTATTACAAAAAAATAAATATAATAATCAAGTTAAATTGTTTTATTGTTTATCCTAATTCTCGGGACAAGCTTTTATATTTTTATAAGAAAATATATATTGTATTAAATTAAAGTTTATTTTCCTCTTTTAAGGCATTATAATATAAGCTTGTTTTTAAAAAAACTTTTTTTAAACTAATTGCTCAAATAATACGAAATATTTTAATGACTACCGAGTACTTTATTGTTAGTTGTATCTACAATTATTTTATATAATATACATATAATAATTTAGTAATAAACAAATATAAAATGAATATTTTCTTGTGCTCAACGCACTTTTTAGTGCATTAAAGCCATTCGCTAGATGTAATAAAAAAATAAATTAAAGTTTATTTTCTTTTTTTAGGGCATTAAAATAAAAGCTTGTTTTAAAAAATCTTTTGTGATAGCGGCCATCTTGTTTTAGTTTTTTTCATGGTGTACTGTATTTTACGAACTTTCATTTGATACCCTATATACAGGCCCATATTGTGGGGATTGTACATAAAAATAATCTGTCAATTTGTGACGGCGGCCATCTTGGATTAGATTGTCTTTCAGAATATACTATATTCTACAATTCATTCTACAATTCAAGCTCTTTCATTTGACACCTAAATTGGGGAAGGTAGCACAAAAGAAATTGATGGGTTTGCGTAAGGATATTATCTAGGCTAGGCTCAAAGTGCTCATCAAGAAAAATCATATAGGACCAAAGTACTCGTCAATACGAATCAAACGAGCCCAAACTCGATGGGATTGTGTCCTTTTATTGCGGAGTTCCTATGGCTACCTTCCAGCTCCAGCATCAGACCCTGGTTACCACATAGGTCCAAAGTACTCGTCAATACGAATCAAGCAAGCCCAAACTCGATGGGGTTGCGTCGTTTTATTGCGGAGTTCCTATGGCTACCTTCCAGCTCCAGCATCAGACCCTGGTTACCACATAGGTCCAAGGTACTCGTCAATATGAATCAAACGAGTCCAATCTCGATGGGGTTGCGTTGTTTGATCGCTGAGTTCTTATGGCCACCTTCCAGTTCCAGGATCAGACCCTGGTTACCATATAGGACCAAAGTACTCGTTAATACGAATCAAACGAGCCCAAACTCGTCGGGGTTCTGTCGTTTTATTGCGGAGTTCCTTTGGCTACCTTTCAGCTCCAGCATCAGACCTTGGTTACCACATAGGACCAAAGTACTCGTCAATACGAATCAAACGAGCCCAAACTCGAAGGGGTTGCGTTGTTTGATTGCGGAGTTCCTATGGCCACCTTCCAGCTCCAGCATCAGACCCTGGTTACCACATAGGTCCAAAGTACTCGTCAATACGAATCAAACGAGCCCAAACTCGATGGGGTTGTGTCCTTTTATTGCGGAGTTCCTATGGCTACCTTCCAGCTCCAGCATCAGACCCTGGTTACCACATAGGTCCAAGGTACTCGTCAATACGAATCAAACGAGTCCAAACTCGATGGGGTTGCGTTGTTTGATTGCGGAGTTCTTATGGCCACCTTCCAGTTCCAGGGTCAGACCCTGGTTACCATATAGGACCAAAGTACTCGTTAATACGAATCAAACGAGCCCAAACTCGACGGGGTTCTGTCGTTTTATTGCGGAGTTCCTTTGGCTACCTTCCAGCTCCAGCATCAGACCCTGGTTACCACATAGGACCAAAGTACTCGTCAATACGAATCAAACGAGCCCATACTCGATGGGGTTGCGTTGTTTGATTGCGGAGTTCCTATGGCCACCTTCCAGCTCCAGCATCAGACCCTGGTTACCACATAGGTCCAAAGTACTCGTCAATACGAATCAAACGAGCCCAAACTCGATGGGGTTGTGTCCTTTTATTGCGGAGTTCCTATGGGTACCTTCCAGCTCCAGCATCAGACCCTGGTTACCACATAGGTCCAAAGTACTCGTCAATATGAATCAAACGAGCCCAAACTCGATGGGGTTGCATTGTTTGATTGCGGAGTTCCTATGGCAAACTTCCAGATCCAGCATCAGACCCTGGTTACCATATAGGATCAAAGTTCTCGTCAATACGAATCAAACGAGCTCAAACTCGATGGGGCTATGTCGTTTTATTGCGGAGTTCCTATGGCCACCCTTCAGCTCCAACATCAGATCAGCTCCATGTCGTCATCATAATATATTTATACATATGCATGCAAAATTTCAGCTTAATCAGAAACCGGGAAGTGAGTCAAATTTAACTCGCAAGATTAGACCCGAACATGCAAAAGATAAATAAAAGCTTGTAAAAAGGTTGAAGGTTTTTCGTACAGCAGCCACAAATAACAAAATTGTTAGTTATCAACTTCTCCGATTACTCCGTAGGACTTCGCGTCGTATACATACACAAATAATTACGCGACCGGGAGCTAGCTCAAAGCGACGTGCTCTCACTTCGAGTCTTGATTGCACACTGAATTTCGACGCGCCCGAGCCAAGTATTTGTAAGAACATCGATAAATGTATGTTAAAAAATTCAAATAAAAATCAATGTACGATAATTTAGAAAAATACCACGGTGTCAGTGTTTTGCTTACCTTTGTTCTATATATTTGTTAAACTAAAATATAATAGGGTTAATTAATGAAGCTAAAAATCACGAACGGTATGTGGGTGTAACCTAAATTTTAAGTAAAATTGATGCTATTTTTTAACGAAATGGTATGTAAATTTGAAAAATGGTGACGGTGTTTGTGTAGACACATAATTTAAGAATTTAAATTTATTTTTTCCCGGTCAGTTAACTGGAACGTTAACGTAAAATATCAAAAACGCCAACGGCCTTTTTGCTATTTCTCGCGCCATGGGCCCTTAATAAATTGCAGACCATTATTAACACAAAAATGACAGCACACAGAAAGCATCACCCTAGGACATGCACACAAAGACTTACTTTACCAACAAAAGAGGGCGGACGAGGCATCATAGACATAGTAAATCTACACAATAAACAAATAATAACTCTGAGAAAATACTTCTATAGTCACTCTGAATACTCAAAACTACACAAATTAGTTTCAATAGCAGACAAAAGAATTACACCACTTAATCTCCAAGATACCAACCCACAACGAAACGAAAAAATCAGAGATTCAAAACAAAAGATTGAAGAATGGAAGCAAAAAAGTCTTCACGGGAGACACTGGCACGATCTCCAGCAGCCGCATGTCGACAAAGAAGCGTCGAACGAATGGTTGCGTCGAGGAGAGCTGTTTCCTGAAACTGAAGGCTTTATGCTAGCCATTCAAGATCAAATAATCGAAACACGAAACTACCAGAAACACATCATCCACTTACGAAACTTGCCCACAGATTCCTGTCGGCGATGCCATAGTAACTCGGAAACGATACAACATATAACCGGTGCGTGTAAATCCATAGCCCAAACATATTATAAGCATCGACATGATCAGGTTGCAGCAATAGTTCACCAGCTCCTTGCTTTCAAGTATAAGTTTATCCAAGAAAAAGTGCCATATTATAAGTATATACCTAAAACCGTCCTTGAAAACACTGAATATAAATTGTATTGGGATCGAACCATTATTACTGATAAAACGATCCATTACAACCGGCCTGATATAACCGTTTTCCATAAACCCTCTAGATCTGTATACCTAATAGACATAGCTGTTTGTAATACACATAATATCTCAACCACTGTCACTGAAAAGATTGCCAAATACTCCGATTTGTCTATAGAGTTAAGAACGCAATGGAATGCTGCAAGTGTTAAGACCGTACCCATTATAATATCATCCACTGGCGTCATTCCTAAATCACTACACAATAGTCTAGCTACACTCCATTTACCGAAATCTTTATTTACCCTTATCCAAAAAGCCGTAATCCTGAATACCTGTAGAATCGTTAGAAAGTTTTTATCTCTGCCGACATAAATACAATTAGACACACTTGGCTTTGGCCCGTGTTAATACACCTCTTGAAAAAGAGAGAATAAAGAAAAAACGAATAATAATAATAAAAACCGCTGTCACGAACGCACGTCACTCCGTCTCTTCTGATATAATATTTTATTTTTATAGTGTTATTTAACATACCGCATTAGATTTAGCATTCAAAATTCTTGTAAAACCACAAATCATCAAAACTTTCAAGAAAAACCAATTATGATCAAATTTTAATACTCACGGAAATTCAAATAATATGGAAAAGTTTGACATGACATCCGATGTCAAAATACCACACACAAATTTTGGATACAAAATGCACAAAAGGTAACACGAAGATAAATAAATATGATCACAAGATCGAGGACGGCAAGAGCGGATCAAAGCGCACAACTACCACCTTCAGGAGCACCCCCGTCAGCCCCGAGCGTACTGCTGGAAGCAAACAGCTCGTCGAGCGAGGTGAGTGAACCCAGGACGCCGCCGCCACGACCACCTGCGCGACGAGGACGTCCCCCACTGCCGGCACGCTTGGGACCTTTGGGGCAATCCGCCTCACAACAGGCCCCCGCTACCGGTGGTGTAGTGCGACGCATGCGATGGACTCAAACCATGAATGAGAACTGCATGCGCGCCTGTTACGGGGCTACAGAGGGAGGAACCTGCCTGACTGCGTATCATGATCGAATGCTGCTTATGTTTCAGACCCTTGAACCGACCGTTGCCGTGTCCGCCCAACGAAATTGATGAAGGGGATGGCGCCAGTATTAACGTAAGTATACAAGTGAGAGAGCAACTGGAGGCCACTTTGGAAGACGTGATTCGTGAATATCGATACGCACCAAACTCTAGGCCGCGAATACCACGTTTGCCGACACATAAACGCAATCTAGCGCTGTTGGGAACACTGAATGCTTTGCTAGCTCCGTACCTACGGACTAGCGAAGATTTGGTTGATACGCATTCTATTCTGTACTGCGGTGCCCTTACCGCATGCCGTGTTGCCCGAGTAAGGTTCCTGGAAGCTGAACCGCGGCCTGCGGTACCAGCATGGCAAGTGAGAATAGAAAAGCGTATCAACTCATTCAGGGTTCTCATTGGCAAGCTTATCTGCTTCAGACGGGGTAACACCCGACCTCGAGTTATGCGTTTCGTGACACAGGCCTATGCCGGAACCGGAATCCGCCCTAAAGATTATATGGTGAATGTCACGGAACGCATAGATTACCTGAAGCAGAAAGTTTATGCGTGGGCGAACCGTATTCGTCGCTACAGAGTACGTGTGGACAGATATTTTCAGAATCGCCTCTTTCAAAGTGACCAGAAGAAGGTGTATCGTAGGTGGGAGGGAACCGATCACCGCGTGGTCGACGGGCGGCTGCCTGATGCCAATGCCATGGTCAGTTTCTGGCGTGACATCTGGTCGCTGCCTGTCGATCATGCGGAGGGCGGATTGGATACGTGTGGTCGAACGGGAATGCGAATCCATCGAGCCCATGGGGTCTATTACCATAGACCCCTTAGACGTAAGTTGTGCCATCCGTTTGGCTCAGAATTGGAAATGCCCAGGGCCTGACGGATTGCACAACTTCTGGATAAAGTGGTTCCGATGTTCTCATGCCCGTTGGCTACACAATTCCAAGAAGCCCTAGAACACGGTTCCCCTCCCACTTTTATGACCACTGGGACAACCTTCTTGCTCCACAAGTCCGAAAGTACCATGGACCCCAAGAACTATAGACCTATCACATGCTTACCCACCATCTACAAGCTCCTTACATCCATTCTGACCACAAAAATTAACACACACGATGTTTCGAATAACATTTTGGCCTCTACTCAGAATGGATGTAAGGCTGGGTCCCGTGGTACCAAGGAGCTCCTCCTTATAGACATGACCATTAGCCAACAAGTCCGGCGGAATAGGGGATCCCTCTCTGCTGCATGGATTGACTACAAGAAGGCCTATGATTCGGTGCCGCACTCATGGCTGGAGAGGATTTTAGAGTTGTATAAAATAAATACAATTCTGAAATACTTTCTTAGTAACTGTATGCGGCAGTGGACCACAGCTCTTCGTCAACCATGTGGCGGCGACAGCCCTCCTGGTCCGCAAGACTTGACCAAAATAGAGAGAGGCATTTTCCAGGGTGACAGTTTGAGCCCCCTATATGGTTTTGCCTGGCACCTCCTCTCAGCACTTTGCTGAAGGATTCAGGGCTGGGCTGTCGACATCGGAGACAGGGCGAAGTTATTAGTCATCTGCTGTACATGGACGATCTCAAGTTGTTTGCACCGAAACACCAAGACCTGGTAGAGCTGCTGAAAATCACACAGATTTTTAGCAGCGCTATAAGGATGGAGTTTGGTGTAGACAAGTGTGCGATCTTGCATGTGCAGCGGGGGAAAGCTGTAAACTCACCGAATGTACAACTTTCCGAGACAATGACACTCAGATCTCTCTCCGAAGCCGACACATATAAATATCTCGGTATGTCAGAGTCTTTGGGAATATCTGTGGAGGACGTCAAGCAGTCGGTGAAGGCACGTTTCTTCTGTCGCCTAGCAAAGGTACTTAACAGCCTTTTGTCTGGCGGCAATAAGGTGCGTGCCTTCAATGGCTGGGTGATGCCTCTATTGATGTACTCCTTTGGCATACTGAGATGGACTCAAACTGAGCTGGACGCCTTGGATAGGAGAGTCCGTCAACTGCTCACAACACATCGCATGCATTTATATATATATTGTAAAAAACTTAAATTTAAGAATATTTTTGAATAAATGGATAATAATAATAATACGTTTATTATTCTTCTCTACAATCTTCAAAAAATACAGGAGATCTTATAACTAAGGTGTATCTTAGATTGTAAGAGACTGGTGGCTGAACTAAGCGTATAAAGCCGTATAATTTTTTTTACATATAAAAAAAAATTAAAAATAAGCTAAATAAAGCTTTTGGGTTCATACGTATCTCAGGCCACCAGAGCTCTCTCCACATGGGGTTGGAACACTTAAGATCAGCAATTGGTTTTTTTTTTTCTGTGTGTATAGAAGAAGTTAGGCTTAAGCTTAAAAACAAATAGAAAATGCACTTATACAAATATACAGAAAAAGAAGATAACATCATCTTTCTAGTGATATTACGGTATATAATAAAAATTGATTATACTTTCTACCAAAATATAGTATTGTCTTGTTCTGACTTTCTTACACATGCAGCTGCTTGATGTCATGCGAATATGTTATTGTTTAAATATGTTTGAATAGTTAAGGGAAAATACAGTAGTAAAGGGATTTATGAGTGAATTTAAGTGTGTTGTATAATTAAAAATTTAGCTTGTCTGGTGCAGCAGATCTTCCGTTTCCGAGTAGGTAAGCGACTTTAAGTATTGTGAGACTACTAATCGAAATATACTTAACTAATATATTAATTAAGTATATTTTCCGCTAATTGTTCTAATGTGCTAATTGTTTCGCTGAAAGTTCCGCTAATCGTGTCAGTGTGTGTATACACACACCACAGACATATAAATATGTCTGTGACACACACCGACACAATTAGTGGAACAAAAAATACATTACTTTTCATAATATTTTCTAAAAGACTGACCAGTTATATTACCTTTTTGTTTACAGCTTTAATTTAAAAATGGCGACCGAAAAATTAAATAAAAATTCATCGATTTGTTTCTGTTTTCCGCTAATACTTACTTTTTTTTTATTGCAATCAGTTGGCAAACAAGCAAACTGCCCACCTGATGGTAAGTGGTAACAGTCACCTATAATACTCGTACATGTGGTTCCTGTGCGAGATTCGCAGCTAACTGCAACCCCACAAGAATTAACCACAGTGCTGTTACGTTGCCAACTTGTGACTTAAGATGTAAAGTCACGGTACCCAGTAATTTCAAAGCCATATCTTACCCTTCAAACCGGAACACAGCAATGCAAGCACTGCTGCTTCGCGGCAGAAATAGGTAAGACGGAGGTACCCATGCACACGACCCTGGTACAGAGTCTCCTTCCGGTCTTGTTTGTGATTCGAGCTCAGTCTGAGGAGAAATTGAAAAGTTTATAAATTCTATAAATTCTTAATTTTATTAGTAATAGTACATTTTTACTCCAGGGGTCAAAGTAACTTATTTGGTTCCGAGACGGAGTTTGGCGCCCTCTAAACAAGTCTTTAACCCGAGGTCAGCACTGTGCTTTTCATTACGAATACAAGAAAAGTAAAAATAAAAACATGAATTATCTAAAGAAAAAATGAGTGAATTTCATTTTACTTCAATAATTTCTGCTTTAGCCTCTTCTCTTATGAAAGCAGTCGTTAAATCTATATCTGAATCAGATGAACTCATTATGTTAATACAAATACGGAAGTAGGTATAAACAAAACTCTAAAAAACATAAGACTCGAAAAAACAAATGAATCGGATTGCCGCTATCCTGCCTATTTTGTTTTTCTGTGGCCGGCCAGCTATTCAGACATTATTTTTCATTTTCATAATTTAAAAAAAAGTAATATTTTGCTCAAAACCATGTTGTTTTAAAGAAATAGTTGAAAGTAAATTATAATAAAGTCATTAAACATGTATATTCTTTAATTAATTCTTAACTTTATGTTATTTCAATTTCACATCGTGCTGTAATTGAGTGGCTGTATAGAACGTTGGAGCATGGTTCTATAGAAATGTGAAAATAGAACTAGTTTTTTTTAATAACTTGACAGCTGTCAGTTGAACGCGATTCTTCCTAGGGCTGAAAAAAATTACTTTCAACCCACTTCTCAGGCAACTTTAGACCTACATTCTGAGTATGATTAATAAAAATATTTTTTTCTCATATCAATAGGAAGCACCCTACTTGAAATACACGAAAAATGCCCGATTCAATACCACCAGAGATTATAAAGGCAGACGAAATGCGAAGAAATGGTAATACCTGCAGATCTATTACCACCAGACTACAACAATTAATTTCAACGATTCATCGCAGTATTCGACGGTACCGTTTGACCAATTCTCTTTTAAAAAGGAGGGGTTAAGGCAGAAAGAGGTACACTTCGGGGAGGGATAACCGTTTTCTACAACTTCGAGCTCGCAGAAACACTTGGGTAACAGCTGTGCAGGCCCGAAGTGAACCTAAAGTCATCCGAGGAGTGCGAGTGGGCGAGCGTACAGCTCACAGAAGAATTGAAGAAATGGGTATAGGTTCGTATGTACCAGCCAAAGCTCCAAAACTTGAGAGACACTATCGTGTGCATCGGTTAAACATTGCACGCGAACATCCTCTTTGGGACATAAACCAAGGAGGCGGGTACTCTGCACTGAGGAGTGTAGAGTGCTTTTAAACCAGATCGATGGAAGGCAGAGGATATGGCGGCGTAAAGGAGAACGATAAATTTAGATTAATTCTGAAAATCGGTAGCATATGGGGGCGGCTCAGTTATGGTGTGGGGAGCGATAACTTTCGAAACTCGTACGGAGTTATTGATGATCGATGGATGAAATATGACTGTTGATAAGTCATCAGGGATATTTTAGAAGAACACGTTGTGTCATTTGCCCCCTATAATGATAACGCCTTTTACTGATGCAGGATAATGTTCAGGCTCACAGTGCTCGTTCAGTCCATACATATCTAAACCATGTGGGTATAACAGTGATGTAGTGGCCAGCAAGATTCTCGGATATGAATTCCTTTAGAGCACCCCCCAACAACCTGAAAGAACTGCAAAACGCTTTACTTGAAGAGTGGCAGAGCTTGTCCCGAGATACTATAGATAGTATGCTGCGTATTATACGCAGCACGCCCAGAAGGATAGAGCACGAGGGGAAACACACGTGTCCGTCTTTCATTTAATGTTAAAATCTTAGTAATATTTAATTAATAACACTGTTTGTGTTCCCGCAAGATAGAGGAAAAAGAGAGTCTTTTTATTATTACCAAGACAATGAAAGTAAATACAGTTATGAACGTTTCGATAATAAAATATAAGTGCATTTCTAAATCTGGTTATTTTTATTAATTTTAATATAAGAATTAAAAACTTTTTAAAGTCGATGTTAAATATGATTATCGGTTTCTCGCCTTATGTCTGATTATTATTTGTTTTAATGTTTTTTAATGTTCCGCAAATTGTGCCGGTCTGTATATTTGACAACTGTAGACTGATATAATACATTGTAATAGTATTTGGAAATTATGTTAAACTGATTGCTGCATCCTAACAAGGTTCATGTGCGAAAATAAAATTTTGACGATCCACGAAGCACAGGGACTAACGTACGAACACGTCATAGTGCTCAGAGGAGCTGAAAGATACAACCCGGTTCACGATAGTGTCCCTCATGCGGTGGTCGCCATAACTAGGCACACGGTGTCCTGCACTTATTTCTATCGTCAACTGAAGGAGGACGACGCCATAAGACGCCTCATTACCTCTTCCAACACGGCAACGGATGACGAGATCAAAGACCATAATAAAAAGATGGCGTTCAGAGCCCTTACACGGGCAGCAATCTATGTGCAAGACCAGCCACCAATAAAGATATCATCCCGAACCCCATCCGGAACTCGTCCTATCAGTAGATTGTAACATATGAATAGTATTATATAGTTAGTATAATAATGCACGTACAAACATAATAATACATAGATAATAATAATAATAATATTGCAAATAATTATTATTTTATTAATATTAGATTATCTTTATATAAGCAACTATAAAATTGTTAATGCGCAACTCACCCTAGATTAAGTGAAGAGTACTTAGTAGTAAGCGTTTTATAGATCACATAATATTGTACCCAAGAATTCAGAAGGCACGGACCACGAGTCTGTGGAGTTTTAAATAAACTAAAAAAAAATATGTCAACAAATGTAACACCATGAATGCAATAGACCATTCAGTTGAATGAAAATATCGGCCATTCTGTGACGGTTGCCATGTTTTTTATTGTATTCTACAAGTCAAGCCCTTTCATTTGATATCCATTTTGGGTTTGTCATATAAAAATATGTAATCTGCCATTTTTTTGTGGCGGCCATCTTAAATTTGATTTTTTTATAAAGTACTGTATTTTGCACCTCAAGCTCTTTGACATCCGACATCCATATTGCGAGGATTCTACAAAAATATGTAATTCGCCTTTTTGTTACAGAGGCCATTTTGGATTTACAACTAATGAAACAAGAGCTAAAAACGGCGAACAAGTGACTTTATTTTAAAACTCATTATAGAATGTCATCAAGTATTTTTGGATATAAAAACTATAAATAGAAACATAGAGGTTTATACAACACTCCTCCTATATCCAAAATCACTAAAAGGCTTTCAGATACCTAAGCAATCTCTTCCAGTCAAAAAGTTTTGCTTTAGCAAGGCTTTAGTAAAAATATCAGTCAGTTGTTTTGATGATTTTACGTATTCAACAGAATAACACTTCTAATAGTAAAGATTACGAACAAACTTATATGCTTATATCTATTGCCTAAATGCTTCGATTTAAAATGGAACTGCGGATTCTTAATGAGTTTGATCACGCTCTGGTTTTTAAATATACAAAGTAGGCATAATTTTCTCACCTGTAATTTCTCTATACAGATTTGACATCAAGATAGTCATTTGAACAGCCAGGCTAGACGCAACAAATTCGGCTTGAGTAGTTGATAGAGATACACATCGCTGTATCTTAGAACCATAACAGGGTCGGTCAACTTATTAACTGACTTCAAAAAAGGAGGAGGTTCCCAATTCGATGCGTATGTTTTTTCTTGTGTATGTTACGCGATTACGCCGTCAATTGTGGATCGATTTTCAAAATCCTTTTTTTTTCAGATAGTTGCAGGTTGGTATCAAACTTCCAGGTTAACCAGTTTTTAGCTCCTTGCAATTTTTCAACAATTTGGCGATCCATTTTAAATAAACTAGCCATTCTTAAATTGAAAAGATATACTATATGCGATGGCGAACAAGTGACTCTATTTTAAAACTCATAATAGAATGTCAACAAGTATTTTTGGATATAAAAACTATACATAGAAACAAAGAGGTTTATTCAACAACCACGATGTTAATTATGCTTAATTGCGTAGTCATCAGAAAAAAGGGTGTACTCTAAAGTTCAGCTTAATCAAACACTGATAAGCGGGTCAAATTTAACTCGCAAGATTTGACCCGACCATATATGCATACATTGCCAGTTAAATAAAAGCTTGTAAAAACAAAATTCCTAGTTTAGCTGAGATGTAGATTTCAAAATGTGATCTGTGAATTTATTTCATCTTTATTCAATCCCCAAAGCTGAGATCTGTGAATTTATTTCATCTTTATTTAATCCCCAAAGCTATGTTTTGTGTTGATGTGTAAGGAAACAATTACAAACATTGACACAATTATGCGGAAAGCAGTGACAAAAAATAAATCTTTTGTCGACTGGATTTGCTACGATAATTTAATATCGCTGGTTCAAGACCCTGGGCAGGATTGGGACGAAATCAAAGCCTCCGTGATTGCCTCGGGCCACTCTTTATCGCGGATCAATATGGGCGGACAATTCACTTAACCGTAAATTAAATTAACATTTTTGAATGATTTGTTTTTATATGGAACAGATAAGGTTGCCTGGAATAGCAATTTTAACATTAAGGCCGCCTTTTGTGCTTATGTTTCTGTTATGTTTAATGATTATTCAAAAGTAGGAGCCAAATTTTGTGTGATATTTCAGATAAGCAAACTGAAAAACCTTCCGCAAACTGAAAAACCTTCCCATGGGTCTAATATTTAAATCGCGAAAAAAAGTCAGGGGGCCTAGATAAAGCGACAATTCAAAAACTATAACGAAGTTCGATAAGAACAAAACGTACGAGATTGACATATGCCATCGCTAAATAACGTGGCGAATCGATCAAAGTCGACGATTTATGTAATTTGGTAGACAAATTGATTCGCAACGAATCGATGAAGTAGCGAATTGTTTTTTCGTAACTCTCATATACTACTCAAAACAATTAATTTTTGATTAAAATGAAATGAAAATATTATTTTTAATCATTTATTTTGCCATCACTTTTCCATTTCTCAGTTCTTACAGAAAGAACAATTCGACACAGCGATCGCTAATCCTTACGTTCTAGGAATTTGTTTTCGTCATCTCGGAGACAATGACGAATTTAATTATCGTTTCGCTATGAAACGATTGCCACTTGCCTAAGCCCCCAGCTGTTCCACACATCTAGGTTCAGTGTATATTGAATATTTGTATGCAACACATGATTTTTTTGACACAAAATTTGGCTCCTCCTTCAAAAGTAACCTTGTATTTTCATCCGTTCATTCTCTCAGAATTTTCGTGTATGTTGACTATCAGAACGCCAATAGCGCTGAAGATGTTTCAAATATTGCTTCTAAAATAGCGCTGAAGATGTTTAAAAAATTATTATAAAACCTCACGTGTGTGGTTAATATTATTAAATTAAATTACACAAAACTCTTTAATACCAATGGTGTTGATGATTGTATGAATCTGGAAATTTAAAATAGATTTTAACAATCTTACTTGAAATGAAAAATTCCATGCATATAGAAGTGATATGGATTCGATTTTTTTTGTTTCATTCATCAAACTAAGACTGTATAATGTGTTTGAAAAAGTCTTGCGACATAATGACATGGTTGTAATAAAATTTTATCTAATATTTTTCACAGCTTTCGGGTTTGGATCATTCTAACCAGAGCATCTGTACCTAGTTTTGTATCTTTTCGACTTGACTTCAATTTTAATAAAAAAATAATAATGCACATTTGCGGTAAAATCACACCCACACCGTTCAGAATTAAATTTACCCATCTAAGAGTATATCGCAGAGGTACAAATACTTTTCTTTCGGCCGCAGACCAACTACCAAAAAGGTTGCCGACCAATTCCCGCACAAAATGGAATTCAAAACGTAATAGTATTAAGGTGATGTACCTTATACATGACGTACATCAATGGTTAAGGATTTGAAAAATGGTATGGGACTTGGGATCTTTTCATAAGAGCGGGAGAAGCCAAACAATATAACTGTAAAATTCTTGTATTTCATATATGTATATCATCACAGTTAAACTACCCAATAATATCAGCTCGTCAATGAAGTATACTCAACGAAGATTAATGAATCCTCTCAGACAAAACTTTGCAAATATAATCATTACACCATTAAAATGCCATTAGCGAGTTGTCCCGAAATGTAAGTAAGTACTTTTAATAATGTTAAAGCTTTATGCTTGAAGAGTAGCGTGAACCACAACTTTCTATGTATGTACGATTAACTTTGACTAAGGATATAATTTCAAAAATAAATGTACCTTTGATAGTCTAACAAAGGCTTCAGGTGGACTTTTGTCAAAATACACTTTAACTGCCGAATTAGTTCAAAACACTGATGCTGTACCTACTTATAAATGCCATTCGATAATTAGAGACCCTTGACCGTAATTTAGCCCAAAATATATAATATGCCTGGTTTTTGCAGTAGCTCGTGGAATTCATTTTTGATGCTGAGTATTGAAAAACTAATTGGACTTCACTTAGTGACTATTAATACTAGAAGGCTGTAATTTTGCATGGATATGTAGGTATATTAAGCACGCCGACATACTGATAGAATAAAAACTAGAATTTTTTTGATGAGTAAGTACGTACGCTGCCGTGAAGTTGAAATATTTCTTTTTCTCGTCTTTGCGATCATGTAGATTAGTGCTGGACGTGGATTCAGCGGTCGAAAATGATGACTTTTGTTAGATTCTAGTTCCCCGCTCCCCTAAATGCTGAGTTATTGACTGGAAAAGCCTGAAAAAATCATGATACCTAACGAAATTCTATTGCAGCTAAATTATCTCTGTTAGTAAAAGTTGCCAATCATATTATAAAAGGTATCTACCTATTTGCTTTGACATTTTAGTTCGATAAAGTTATTACTTGCTTAAAACGGTTAGTAAAAATGTTAAAGTACAGAAAAATGAAATCATCACCTGTAGGTAGGTTATGCGTGAAACGCATTACATACACATTATATCATGTGTGTAAAACTTATCGTCACAACCTTTTGAAATAATACAATGCGCGTGGCCCTACTCGCACTTCGCCGATTTTTATAACCGTTTAAGTCTATTTTAAATTCATGTACATAAAGTTGAAGTTGCATTGAGGTAGATGTATTGCTTGACTAGATATTTGTCGGCGACTTCCTCCGCGTGAAATTTGTAATTTGAGTAGCTTATTTTTTGTCCTATCTGCTTATATTCTTCCCCACAATTCAAAGTATAATATCTCCATACCAACTATCCTATTCCATATCCTCTAAATCGGTCCAGCGGCTATTCTTTGCCGGTTCTCTAACTATATCTCTATACCAAATTGCATCTAAATCGGTTCAGTGGTGTAAACGTAAAGAGGTAACAGACAGACAGGCAGACGCAATTTTTCATTTATAATATTAGTATTGAGTATAACTAAAGTTCATCATATACGTGGACCGTCCGAAGTTACATTATTGTACAATGATTGCATCTACATTTTTTTCAGTGATCGAATGTTAGAATGGAGTACGTTAAAAAGATTTGATATCGGCATGCCTTTTCCCGACAAACATCTGCTGATAGTTATGTCTACTCTTTTATTTTTGATGTCGAACTCAGTATATTCGAAGCACTGGCAAAAATATCAAAAGCCGTCACGTATATACCGGTAACGACGACTTTATACCGGTTACTATACCTACTATTATTACATTTCAATGTATAGTTCAGTAGTTTTTTTTTGTATTCTATAGTAGGTTTTCTTTAACGAGATTAGATTATAACCATGTATTCTAAATAGCGGTAAATAAAAAAATAAATATGTTATAATGCAAAGACGTTTTAATATATTTTTGCCTTAAATGATCCACTAACCAAAGTATAATTGCCGCCCATCCTGATTGGCTGGATTGAAGACCTATGCAAACTGCGAAGTTTGAAATTTCAGACCGTCCGTCCGTCGTAATGAAACAGTCAATCAAAACGTGTTTGTTTTTGTTCTAACGAGCGTCGTGACTTTATCTCTGCCGTTTCGTTTGTCGGCTGACATTCTATCAAATTGATTGAAACAATGTCCCTTAAGTATAATTATCTATTTATGTATCACATTCAAATTCTTTGAAATTTTTATATAGCATTGTATTCTCGAAAAAATAAACGATATTTGAGCGTTAAGAAACGGCGCAGAACATGTGTTTACGTGCCATTTCTCTCATGTGCTGCATAGACTTGGATTGGAGCTGCTTAATTCTCCTGGCCGCGGAGAAAAAAACAGAAAAGGAATACAAAAGGAAACAACCGGCAAAAGTGCTTGCGGTTGTACATCACTGGATTAGCGACCTTGAGATTGAAGGAATAGGAGTTTGGATGCTACAGAATGGATTCTCTGTAGTATACGTGGGGTTCATTTGGGCAAAGGGAGGTCAAACACTTAAACTCCGGAGATACAAGATTGCAGACGAGTAGAGGCAAACGAAGCAAGCCTTATGAATCGCTTTCGTGCATGCGAGGGGAAATTTGAGTGCTCCATACGTAGTAAAGATGTGCATGTTACACTACCTATTCATTGCCGGCTTATAATCATCTTATAAGTACCAGATTTTCGTAGATAGTTAAGAGAAAATCGTACGGGTCGTTTTTCCCTACAAACGTTTCCTTCCTGGATAATGACGATAGCTGCTTTATTATTTCCAAAAAAACGTCATACCACCACTATAAGCATTTTCCTATTTGTCCCTTTTTTATTGACTTAATTATTAAAAGAGATTTAAACATTTAAAAACCTTTAAAATTGGCCAGATTTTCTGTATTGAAACATCCAGGAAACAAATGTCACGAGGTTATGTGAAAAAACATAAAAACACAGCCGAAGCCTTTCCTGAATGTGTAATGCAAAAAGTATAAAGTCGGTCTAGTTTCAGACGAAGAAACTGGGGATTACAAAATGTCTATTTTGTATACTTTTCATTAGTATCTTTGGTCTCTATTGCGCTCAACTCGTTGGTTGGGGGTCACAGCGACAGCAATATATTTTCCAAATATCTATTTATGAATTCTTTCGACCTTAGTATTTCCTCTTAATGAGCCATTCAATCAGTTACTACACTTAATAGCGGCTAACGTTGCTTTGTTTTGGATGATCATAAATGTCTTTGCTCTTGTCTTGAGCTCCTCCATGCAATCCTCTATTGAAATAAGTTTTAATACTTAGTGAAAATACTTACTGAATGAACGATAGTAAATTGTGGTCATTAAGATATATTTTTATTAAGATTGTAAGAAACAGTATTTTAAAATCAGTGTTATTTTTCCAAAGTATCGAAAGCACATAGACGTAAAAACAGAAGATCTGATAATTTGGGAAAAAGGCGGAATGATTTAACTGCAAGTCAATTTTTTACGCATACGAAAAACTGCGAAGCAGCAACAACCTCTCACTGTTGGCGAAAAGAAAATGAATTAAATATTAATTCAAATTATTTTTATTAAATTGCAGGAAGAAAAATAATTTGAGTTAGTATTTCTCATCGTAATACCATTTTAATCCCACAGCTTTCCTTGCACATTTTTCTCTTCTGAAGACTTAACTTGGGTATAATTTCTGCCAAGAACAACGGGACCAAGATCTCGTTATTGTTAACGCAAAATCAACACAATGGGACAAAACATAATTATTGAAATATTAATTATAAAATTCTAGTTTTTATATTTAAATAGTTTCATTTATTTTATCAATTTTTATACGTACAGATACAAAAAAGTAACTTGCCCAAAGTTTGTTCTGTAGACATATTATGTATAAAAAGCGCATAATTTGTAAATATATATATATATATATATATACGAGTATATAGAGGAAGGCGGCTCCTGTGGTATGCACTCTGGCCAAGTTGTAAACAAGATTTTTAGGTCCTCGTCTAATTAACGTATTAATTTATTAATACAGCATCAAATCAATCGACTTTTACAGGCAATATCTCGCAAGCTGAATATTGGCCTGTCTAAATATTCCATCTCTAAAAATAGACAATATTGTTTCACAAATAGCTTTACTTTTATTTAATCAGGGCGAAATAATAGAAAGAATTCACACCTCCACTTAGAAACCCCTACTCAAAAGAGAAACAGTGTCTATTTCCTTTCCACGTTTATATTGCGTTCATTTATTTAAAACCCATTGGACGAATAAGGGGATGAAAATTTGTATCGAACGTCGTTAGTGTTGAAGTTGGAAGCATACAATTTTGTATTTGAGGTAGTAAATAAGAATGAGTTTCAGATCTTTTTGAAAGTTTTACCAGAAAGGTGAAGGCGTTTTGGTTGGTTTAGCTGAAATAATTTCAAACCATTTTTCATCCCCCGTCTAACCTTAATACGAGACACAGTATCACGGTCTTCTGCATGAGTACCCCGTTCTTTTTCCGGGGGGAAATGCGTGACCGCACCGTACCTGCTGTTGGTTAGGCGGCGAGCGTGTGTGGGGCTCTCCCGGCAGAGTGCCAGGCCGACCCACTAAAGCCCCCTGGTGTTCTCCCTGCCCTTGATGGCGCGTGTAATAGGGTTCACACTGCAACACCACTACTCATGCGCCCGGAGCATGGGTACCCCTATCATTCCCATTTCTGCCGCAAAGCAACGATGCTTGCATTGCTCTGTTCCATTGACAATGCTCTGTTCCGGTTCGAACAGTAAGACAGTTAGTCTTTGTAAAGGCGTGACTTAACAATCGCGCAGCAACAGCACGCGGCATTCGCAGGACGCAATTTCAGGCGCGCTTTATCTTGACGTATAGAATAGAGAAGAGTAATTGTTCGTTGCGCCGCGCAATGTTGCCCCGCTTAATTTTTTTCTATACATCAGGAATCAGGATAAAAAAGTGCAGTAAAAGTGTGTCCTACGAATGGCGCGCGCTCCACGCTCAAAGGGGGTTAGCGGGACGGTAGCGGAGCGGCATTTTTTGTAATGTTCGTGTTGTTATGGATAATGCCACACATAAACAACCCGCGGAAGCGGCGCGGCGCTAGTAAATCGTTTACCGCTGTTCCGCTACCGTCCCGCTTCCGCCTCTCTGTGTGGGGCGCTTTAAGGGTTACGGATTATGTATTCTGAAGCCATGTTCAATCAGATGGGCAGTCTGCTTGTTTGCCAACTAAGTTGTAGAAAAGCTAACCAGGCGGTCTTCTTAGAAGCTTTACCACCAGCCAAGCAGAATTTTACTAAGGAATCCTACCCTGTACCTCGTGATCTGAACTAAGTGGTCTCGAATATTTGACTACTGACACGAAGTTTTATTACATATTTAATTAAAGTAAAAGACATAATATTGTGTACCAAATGACTTACTTATTAATAATACCAGGAGCTGGGCAGCGCAGTGTTGCAGTATACGCTCCGCGTTGGCTCGATAGAGCAATGCACACTGCTGCACTACTGTAGAGTTGCCAACCGTCCTGTTTTCCCAGGACATGTCCTAGTTTTTGTAGTGTCCTGGGAGGTCCTGAATAGTTTCTAAGCAGCGTCCTGATTTTAAAATTCGCAATTTTATGAAAATGATACTGAAGGAAATTGTTGGGGTTGAAAAGTATAATAAAAATTTATAAGTTTGTAGTTAATATTAGAATTTATTAGATACTATAACTAACCTTAGTTTAAAAAAAATGTTACAAACTAAAGTGCTTGCTTTATATTTTAACCGACTTCAAAAAAGGAGAAAGTTCTCAATTCGATGCGTATGTTTTTTTTTGTGTGTATTTTATGCGATTACAAGGCCAGTTGTGGACCGATTTTCAAAATTATTTTTGTATTCGATAGAGTATACTCCAAGGGTGGTCCCATGGTCACTAAAAGTTGGAATCTGATGATGGGATCCTCTAAAAATCGAGGAAAACCCTTTAAATTTTTAGGTGTGTCCAACGTTTTGTGTATATGTTACGCGTACTCCGCCAATTGTTGACCGATTTTGAAAATTCTTTTGGTATTCGATAGAGTATACTCAACCAACCAACCAACCCGCACTTGGCCAGCGTGGTTGACTAAGGCCTAATCGCCCTAGTTTAGGGTAGGCTCGAGGCCCTCGGTGGGGACGTATATGAGCTGTTGATGATGATGATGATGAGAGTATACTCCTGGGGTAGTCCCAAGGTCACCAAAGTCAGGATCTGATGATGGGATCCCATGAAAATCGAGGGAAACCCTAATTTAATACCAATGTTAGGGTTTCTTTCACTAAAAAGTTAAAAATAAAAAATATTTTACAAAAAATAAAAACCGACTTCAAAAACACTGAAAATTTAAAAATAATACCTATAAGAATAGGTACAGACAAAATCACACTTCTATATTGAAGTCGGTGACAAATTTAAGGACCGTCTAGGTGATCATCGTTTGGCACCGACTTCAATATACATAGAAGTGTGATGTTGTCTGTACCTACCTATTCTTATATTATTTTTAACTTTTTAGTGTTTTTGAAGTCGGTTTTTGATAACTAGTTTTCAATTCGTATAATTTTATTCAAATACTTTTATTAAAATATATGATTGTTTTAATATCTTGAATTTCAATTCACCTATTTTCACAACATATTATTATTAATTTAACTATTGCAACTCTATTACTGCGTCCTGTTTTGACACTGAATTGTCCTGGTTTTTCCAACTTCAAATCCTAGTTTTTTAAGTTTCGGGTTGGCAACCCTACACTACTGCCACATGAGTAGAGAAATTCTCTACTCATGTGCTACTGCTGTAGTCAAGAATTAAATGCATGATAAAATGTAAAAAATATATATTTTCAACAGTAGGTCTTGCATCTGAATTTGTTTGAGTCGTGTCAAGCAACTGTCCCTTCGGACTATGTGAGTAAAGTAATAAAGCTTACGCATAAATTTGTGCACGTTGATGTACTATAATAGTAGTTTATGAAATAGTCACATAATAGGGAGTCTTAAAACACTAGTGTGTGTTTAAATTTCGAGGCTTGCCGAGAATTTTAATAGTACCACACGAGTGTTTTAAGACCTAATTATGTGCAATTTCATACACTACTTTATCTACACTCATGCAATCAGTGGTTACCTAAATTAAATAAAAGACACAAAATTAAAACAAAATCAAACTCATTTCGTCGTTGAAGTTCTAACACCGCGTATGTCAAAATAGCAACTTTTACGGAGAGTGAAAAAACTGCACAATTATTGTAACACCGTTTTTTCTTAAAATTTCATAAAACACTAATTTTGCAAAAACACTTTGGTTTCACTGTAGTTTTAACACAAATTGCACAACTAAAATCATAATTACAACAACTTTGTCAATTAATTTCACAATATCAACGTCAAGTGTCAACGTCAACGTCGTTTCACGTCAGGAAGAATGGCACCGCGGGTGCGGCGGTCACAGAATACCCACCCCGCCATTCTTCCTGGCGTCTCGTAGAATCCGAGTGTAGGATAACGCGCCATATAACATCTGGCGGCGTTTTTGCATGTGTCTGTTCCTGTCGTTTTTTATTGATTTGCCTTGATACTCAAGTTTCCATATACCTAACATCTTCAAAATTGATATTACCATTACATAAGTACATAAAGATCTAAAACACAAATATTATACGTGTCTTAGTTCATTCCATTATAAATATATTATTACTACCATTATATAAAATGGATATTACTTCTTTAGTATCTGATACCAGAATTAAAGAACAAGTATGTACTTATTATAACTGTTATGTGGTTAGATAGATGCATTTAGCACAAGATCACAAATATAAACGTGTCTTGTTCATTATTTTTATATGTATTCTACTCTAATCAACAAAATTAATTTTGAATTCCTCACAGGAGCGGTTTGCAACTCTAGAAATAAGCCTTTGCTATATTCTTATAATGGAGGAAGTTACATCTAGCTGGAAACGTAGGAAAATCAATATCGACGATCAGGGGCAACGACACCATGCAACTCATTTTTTTTTATTATTTCCATTTTATTGTTTTTTTCTACTTATTATTTGACGATTAGAGTCAAAATGTCTGTAATAACGACATCTACCGGTGGTTGTTGACATTACTTGCTATACACTGTTAGTGTCAAGATATACTTATTTAACAACGCCATCTCGGCGTCAGTCCTGACACTACAGTTTTTTTTTTATTACTTTCTTATATTTGATGGGCATAGTATATAATGCCTTTTACCTATTTATCACAGCCATATAGGTGCTAGCAGAAGTGGTTTCGCTAGATTTTGCCACCTTATTGGTGAATATTTGTTTTACAACCATGTAGGTGCTAGCAGCAGTAGTTGCGCGCTAGATTTTGTCACCTTATTGGTGAATGTTGTTTTTTATTACAATCTTTAACATACCATATTAATGGATTTACGTAGATTTAAGGTGCATGCGTGTTAAATATTCTTTATTTACACACGTTTATATTTAAAGCTTTATTTTTTATCTTATACAAATAAATAAAATTATAAAAAAAAATAACGTAAGGCGTAATTGGGTACAAAGTTTATCACGAATGAATAGCTTTTAAGTACCTAATTGATTCCATTTATGATAATTCTGTTTGGTTGGTTAGGGGGTTTTGAGGCTGACGGGGCGTCAGACGAATTCCCTACGTGAATTCTATCGTGGTTGGGGGGATACTGTAACACCGTTTTTTCTTAAAATTTCATAAAACACTAATTTTGCAAAAACATTTTGGTTTCACTGTAGTTTTAACACAAATTGCACAACTAAAATCATAATTACAACAACTTTGTCAATTAATTTCACAATATCAACGTCAAGTGTCAACGTCAACGTCGTTTCACGTCACGTCAGTGACATTTCCAATTATCTTTGGTCATTATTCAATTTTTGCATAAACAAAATAAATCTCGCGTTTATCCTGGCCTTATTTACAAAGATAGTTTTTTTTCGCCCAAAATCCCGTGCTTACCTTTAGGTGGGTTGATTTTCTCAAAATTCGGAATTTGACATTTAGACCGTTTGTTTTGATCATTTTTAGAGACATATCATAATAAAATACACTTAAAGCCACAGATCATATAATTATGGTTTCGTCGAATAGAATTTGGAAAGCATTCACAATTTGTTTATGGTTAATTTTTCATTACGTTTTGTTTTTCAACCAAACTTATAAATTTAGCAAGAAAAAGCACTACATTATACATAAATATACTATTACAATGCCATTACATTACTTACGTACATCTCATTGGATCCATTAGGAAAAATAAAACCACTATAATGTTAGTACGAATTTGTGATTAATGCGAAGTATTCGAAAAACGTCGTGTGGTCTTTTTTCCGCCAAAAATGACTTACGTGGAGTTAGAACTTCAATGACGATTTCTTCTAATAATTATTTGCATTTTGAACAGTGCAATTGTGAAACTAATACAGAAATCTAAAACTACATACATTTATATTATTTATTATTTTAACCAATAACAGCAAAATAATGAATGAAAAATTCAGAGAAATGGCGCCAACACCAACATTCTAACGCGCATGCGCTGTTGCACGCGCCGCCATATACAATGTACTGGCACAAAAGAAAATTGTGACAAAACCTCCTTGGTCGGGCTTCGTCAATCGAACTGTATTTTATTGGAATTCGAGTTACATCAAAGTACTGGTTTTGTATGGCGAACCTGTATTATAATGTAATTTGTAAAAGGCCAAGGGCTTTAAGTTATGCCTTTAAAATATTAATACAATCTCGTGTCAAAACTTTGCCCAGCGCAACGAGTGAGCAAAGTTTTCCTTCAGTCTCGTTCCGTTCACACGTGTGTAGAAAGCCTATAGTAAAAACTTGCAGATAATAATATGCTGAAGAAGTGCAAGTTTAAGTAACTCTTTAAACATCAACTTTATTATAAATATTCGTATGTTTAAAGATATAATATCAATTAAATTTTTTGAATATCATGATATTCAAAAATCAACGCGTTTGGTTGGAAAAACAAGTTTTGTGCAACTGCATTCGACACATCTCATAATGAATCCAATCTGAATTCGATTTAGTAAAATGTTGATTTTCATTACATCCTGCACAATAATCATCAACTCAGACATTTTATTCGTATTCAAATTATTTTTCATTTTTAATATCTGTCTCGTATCAGTTTGTAGTATTTTTTCCTTTTGATTTGTAGTCCTTTGGTGTCGTCGAAAAACATCGCCCCACACTAGTATTTTCTCCTTTGTCGTGGGTACAGTTACAAACATAGAATATCACATGCGCATACACGCCCAGACCGGAACAAATTTCTGTAGGCCATACAAATTATTTGTTCCGTACGGAAATCGAACCCGCGACCCGTTGCGCAGTAGGCGATCACTCGACCTCTGCGCTAACCGTAGAGTTACCAACTCCCATTCACAGCTATCCGGGACATTAGAAATTTTTATGCGGAACTTGACCAAAAAAAGCGGGACCTGCCTACAAATGTGCAGAAATGAGAAAACGAAATAGAAATTAAATCAGTTTTATTTAAAATTAAATTAACAAAATAAACTTTCTGCTATTACAACATGATAACTTTAATACCACATAGGAATATTAATTAGTAATTAAAGCACTTTTCTCAATCAACTGAGCAAAATCACGATTAGTTTTTATTTTTGAAAGAGTAAGTAGGTACTAGGTATACTTATTTTGTGATTTATGAATGAGTACTTATTATCTGATAAATGTTTGTCTAACCGGGTTGGCTTTACCATAAAGCGGGACAATTAACGTACCGCACAGATGTGTTGCAGGACGCATTATTTGAGCCCTGGAAACGGGACGTCCCGCCTGACACGGGACGGTTGGCAACTCTAACTAACCATGTCTTTCCTCTAGATGTTTTTGAACTTATTTTATTTTCTTCATTTTCACTGATTTAAGTTTATTAGATAAAGATTAAATTATAGATAGAAATTAAAATTTAGGCAGATTGATTAGCACTTTTAGATGATTGATGTAAATTTTAGATGGTGTTTCTTTTTCAAGATTTTGGTTGGTTAGATTCTGTGATTCAATTAACGATATCAGTGATGGCGATAGTTCAATACGATTAATAATAAGGTATTTTTTTTATGTCGCTGTCTCCTAGAGCTAAACAGTCTTGAGAAAAATTTTAAAAAATTATGAAGGGCATGGTGGAGAGTGATTTCAGTTTACTCTATTCTGCTCAGTCTCATTTAAAATACTGTCTTGTTCGTTTTTATTATCATCACTTGGAACTTGATCGCCTATAGGAAGCACTTCGTTCCGCTGATTTAGTGCGAGACTACGATGAGACTCAGCTTCTTCTACGCTCACCCCTAATGCAGCCTCTCAAGAAACGTGTGGTACTTCATCATTTAGAGGTTCAGACTTTCGATCTTGCGCAAGGCTTTTGCTTACAAGGCATTATGCTCACCTAACATTAACGTATGAAGCAGTTAATTCAAAACTTTCTATTTAAAACAATATGTTTTAATCACAACAAGAGTGCAAGAGCAAGAGTTGTTTAAACACTCAAGTTGGAAAAATACATACAGATATATTTGCTCATTCAAAAATGTATAGTAACGGATAGTTGCCCTATCCGCAAAAGTAAATGGGGCGACTATCCTTTTTGGCACGGATAGTTGCCCTTTTTATTTGTGAAATAAATAAAAACTATTCAGCAATAAAAGGTCATAAATATTGTAATTAAAACTCTAATAATTATATGCAAAGAAGCAATAAGACGACTGAAACCACAATCAGTCCAAAAAATATTGAATAGATATTACTTGCCAATATAATTTCGACGCTCGTCTTTGCCGCACAATTTTTTGGTCATACGAACGAAACTCATGCTGCTACTCCAACTTCTTCCATAGCATTGACGTTTGCAGAAAGGGCACTTCTAATCGAAGTAAAGCACAATGTCAACAAACATTTCTAACGTTATATATTAAAAAAAAAAAAACAAAACCGAGGTAAGTATCCCACTGAAGCAACTATCCGGGCTTTACCCTATTATGAAAACTTTTTTCGGAATGTTTAGTCAAATCGTAAAACCCTAATTAAAAATACCCTCAGACCAGCTACGAGAACTGTAATATTACGGCGATACCTGCTGTAATATTTTTCTGTGCCAGGAGACTTCAATGATTTCGTAATATTGTACTTCCATAAATTTAATATCTTCGGCTTTTGTAGAATGCCAGGTAAAAGGGCCGATTATCGAATTAGAAGATAAAAGTAAGCATCTCATAAAGGCACTTTATGTATTAAACAGTAGGTAGATATCATTTTTTGTCAAATAGGAATATTTAAGGAATGAAGCGCAGTAGTAAAATACGCACTGTTTACAAAAAAGACACCAAAACAACACAACAACACTGCGCAAAAAAGACGCCGTGAGCAAAAAATGTTAAGAGGGGATTGGACGGTTTACAGTATTTGTTTTATATAATATGAACATTATTGAACATATATTATCTCTTATATAATAAAATCGTAGGGGTACAAAAATCTGTAATTGCGAAATATTAAGAAAAAAATACACAGGTCGCCTTAAATTCATTAGCAGAACACGATAGAATAGTTTAAAAAAAATTGTTTGTTTGTTTGTTTGTCTGTTTGTCCGGAAAGATCTCCGAAACTACTGGACAGAATTTGATATGGATTACACCACAATGCTTAGAATTTTCCGGAAGAACATTTAGGCATAATTACGTTTGTTTAAAATCACTTTTTATTTTTAGTGAAAAAATACCATATAACATTTTCGAACAATGCTTTAGGTAGAAAATCAACATGGCGCAGGGTTGGATTCAGACCCTCACAAAATTATTGTCTATGGAAATGAAAAATATACTACTTGTCAAAAATTATACTGCGTTCCGTTTTTTTTGGCAAAATGAGTAATTGGCAATGGCAAAAGCAAAATGGAGAGATTCAATCAGTGGCGTAACCCCCCCGCGCCGGTCGAGTGCCGACTAAACGAAAAAAATAGTAAAACACTATGCAAGGAATCCCCGGCTGGAGCTTGTCGCTGGCTGTTTCGATGGTGCCATACATATACATACAGAACATAACTTACTTATATTGTAGGGTAGATACTTTGATTATTTGTTAAATAATAAAAAGGAGAATGATCGAACCAAGAAAGGTTGTCAATCGAGCTGAGGGTAAAATTATGGTACGTTCGCGTAGTATCCTGGCATTACGATACTACATACTACACATCATGAAATAATGGTACAAATAGTATAATTATACTACGAAATCCAACCCTGACATGGCGGACGTGAAATTATTTTGACAAGTCCGTCACATAGTACAGAGAGAAGGTATTTTCTTCCATGAAGGAAAGGCAATGGAACTACGCCATACAGCCTGATCTTAAGTAATTGTATGTCGAAAGTTGAAAGGCAGGAATGAAGTCTTTCACATAGTACAAATAAAATGTAATATTTTCTGTTAATGGCTGTGCCCATCTGGATTTCGCCAACCAAATTTTCTTTTTCTTATGTCGTACCGTGATGGTAAGGCAAAAGGATCAAGCCATACAACCAATGTATAAAGCATTTTTTATGACAATATCGAGTCACAATAATATTTGTAGATTGATTAATTCTTGAAAAATTTTCACAAAATCGGTACAATTTTTGAAATATTTGAAATGTTGAAAAGTGAAGATACCCTTTTCAAGGTATTTTGAAAGGTGTTATATGTTTTTACATTATGACTAAGGAATCAAACTCTTTCATCCATTTAAAAGTAATAGATTAATATTGATAATGAAAAAAAATATCTGACTGCAATGTTCTGGGTTACGCATAAAGGGACGGGACGGGACTCTTGATCCTAATGTCTAAAATGACGGATCACATTCTTTTGGATCCACCCAAGGAACATGGATATCGAACGACGAACCTAAGGGGTAGAACACATTGAACCTAGCCACGTCGACTTAATTTGACATTGCCGATAAAGTTCGTTTCCAAACCCAGCAACATGCATATCAAATGAAAGGCCTTGATGAATAGAGCACTATGAACCTAGGAAAATCGCCCTAAATTCAAGATGGCCGCCGCTCAAATAAAACGGATAAATGTTCGTTTCCAAACCCAGCAATATGGGTATCAAATGGAAGGCCTTGATGAGTAAAGTACTATGAACCTAGCTAGATTGACGTAAATTCAACATAGCTGCCGCTCAAGAAAGGTGGATAAAATTTCGTTTCCAACCCTAGCAATATAGGTATCAAATGAAAGGCCTTGAACAGTGGAGCATTATGAACCTAGAAAAATCGCCTTAAATTCAACATGGCCGCCGCTCAATTAAAACGGATAAACGTTCGTTTCCAAACCCAGCAATATGGGTATCAAATGAAAGGCCATGAAGAGTAGAGAATTAGGTACCTAGGAAAATCGACCTAAATTCAACATGGCCGCCGCTCAAAAAAAACATAAAAGTTCGTTTTCAAACCCAGCAATATGGGTATCAAATGAAAGGCCTTGATGAGTAGGGCTCTATGAACCTAGAAACATTGACATACATTCAACATGTCCGCCGCTCAAAAAATGGATAATAGTTCGTTTCCAAACCCAGCAATATGGGTCTCAAATGAAAGGCCTTGATAAGTAGAGCACTATGAACCTAGCAACATTTACATAAATTCAACATGGCCGCCACTCAAAAAAGGTGGATAAAAGTTAGTTTCCAAACCTAGCAATATGGGTATCAAATGAAAGGCCATGAAGACTATAGTTCATTCGCGTTAAGAAAATAGTGACTCATCATCGATTGCCGGCCAAGCCACGCCCCCTAGCCAATTAAAACGCTAGAAATTAGTAAGGCGAGTTCACAGTGCTCAGTTGAAGTCAGACCTTCGAATTGATCGGTTGTGTATTTTGCGTACTACTTGTTTAAAATTAAATTTGGAAAATGGATATCTCACCTATTAAAAAAAATAAAAGTGGATCAATTATACATAGCGGAGAGAGACGCGTAATTTACAATGTTTATAAGTATTTCAAACAGATTGATTTAAATGAGACTGTGGAGAGCATTGTAATTAAAACTGCAAGTGCATGCGGTGTGTCCGAAAACACTGTTTATAAAATTATAAAAGAACAAAAAGAAACGAATACATTAAAATCACCTGTGAAAAAAAGAGCTCGACTATCCACGGTCGATAAATTAGATGAACTAGACAAATGTGCAATAAGGAGAAAAGTACACTCTATATATTTAAATAACGAGTATCCAACATTGGACAAAATAATAACACTTTGCGAAGCTGATGAAGATATTCCTGTTTTCAAACGTACAACACTTCACAAACTACTGCACGAGCTTGGTTTTGATTTCAATAAACAAGATAGTAGAACATTGTTTGTGGAAAGAGAAGATATTGTTTTATGGAGGCGAAAATACTTAAGACAAATAAAAGAATATAGAAACGCTAATAAAACCATTTACTATCTCGACGAAACGTGGGTAAACGCCGGACACGTAAAAACAAAAGTGTGGTTGGATACAACAGTCAAGAATAAAAGACAAGCTTTCCAAGATGGCTTATCAACCGGCCCAAAAGCTCCGACAGGGAAAGGGAAAAGGTTAATTATATTGCACATTGGCAGTGAAAAAGGATTCCTGGAAGATGGTTTACTAGTCTTTGAATCTAAATCTACAAAAGATTATCATGAAGAAATGGATGGTGAAAGATTCCTTAATTGGTTCAATAGTATAATACCGAAGCTTGAACCAAGAAGTGTGGTTGTCATGGATAATGCTCCCTACTATTCGGTAAAAGTTGAAAAAATACCCACGGCCAGTTGGAATAAGCAGCAAATACTAGAGTGGTTGCAAAACAAAGGCATATCTATGGATATGAGTTATTTGAAAAAAGAATTATTATTGAAAGTCGCCGAAATCGCCCCACAATATAATAAATATTTAGTAGATGAGACTGCTAAAAACAATGGCATTACAATTCTTCGTCTGCCGCCTTACCATTGTAAATTAAATCCGATTGAAATGGTGTGGGCCCAAATAAAAAATTATATTGCTGCGAATAATACTACATTCAAAATGAGTGACGTAAAAAAAATATTTTATGACGCAATCGCGTTAGTAGACGCCAATCGGTGGAAGAAATGCTGCGACCACGTGATACGCGAAGAAAATACCATGTGGGCTTTGGATGACTTATTTTATTACCATTAATCCAAATATGTGTTACTCTACTAATATAGCGTTTAAGTTGACATTAAAAATTACCTTAATAGGAATATTTTAACATGTTTAAAATCATTGATACTTGATTATTTTTCTATTAAACTTATTTAATGTTTTGAATAAAAAATGTTTAATTTTTTCTCCATTATGAATACACCCTTACCCTGCAGTTGCACTGATGAGTCACTATTTTCTTAACGCGAATGAACTATAGAGCATTAGGTACCTAGGAAAATCAACCTAAATTCAACATGGCCGCCGCTCAAAAAAAAGGATAAATGTTCGTTTTCAAACCCAGCAATGTAGGTACCAAATGAAAGGCCTTGATATGTAGAGCACTATGAACCTAGCAACACTGACATAAATTCAACATGGCCGCCATCAATAAAGGTGGATAAAAGTTCGTTTTCAACTCTAGCAATATAGGTATCAAATGAAAGGTCTTTAAGAGTAGAGCACTATGGACCTAGCAATATTGACGTACATTTGACATGGCCACCGCACAAAAAAGGTGGATTAAAGTTCGTTTCTAAATTTAGCAATATAGGCACAGAATCAGGTCAATATTATCAATATAGGGGTCTATCTAATATAGGGGTCAAATCAATATAGGGGTCTAAGGGGGTGTCATGCGTAACACAAGAATTCCAGAAGAGGACTTCTCTAGCCTCTGGCACCTCAACTCCACTCTCACCTTCACGCGGTAGACCCCGTTAAGTTGAACAACCTTGAGGAAGATTGGGTGAAAATCCCAGTGGGAATTAAGGTCAACGAACTGACGAGAGACAGGAGGAATTAATGAGGCATTGCTATGTGGCTAGTTGATTTGGTGAGCTTCAGGGAAGGAGGAGTCACCCAGGATTGGTAGCGGAAGAGCCCTTCAGGGGCCAACGGTAGCATCCACAGTCCTAAGTTGGATTACTTCCCACTAATCAAGACGTGGTGGGCAAACGGATGAGTTAACATGCCTAACCCCTTCACAAATGGAAAGACAAAGAAATAGATGGCCCCGAGTTCCCAGCGGACAGGTAGCACTCAGCAAAAGCAGCAGCGTGAGTCAGGGGTGCTAAGAATCCCTGGGAGTCCAAACGCTGCTCTAAGAAACAACATAAAACAACATTCCATGTAGGAGCATACAACATCCGCTCACTTTCATCTGACGATAGAATGGAGGAATTGCACCATGAGCTTGACAAAATCAAATGGGACGTCTTGGGTCTAACAGAGGTGAGAAGACCGGGTGAAATGTGTATAAAATTACAATCAGGCCATACATTCTACCACAGAGGAAGAGACGATGGTAGAAAGGAACACGGTATTGGTATATTAATACACAGGCGTCTTGAAAATCAAATTGTATCAATAGACACCGTATCCGAAAGAGTTATGTACGCGGTTCTTAGTGTGGCCAAAAATATAACAGTAAAGATTGTTGTTGCATATGCACCAACATGCACCGAAAAAGATGAATTAGTAGTTGAGGCCTACTATGAAGATATAAATAAAGCACTGAAAGCAACAAAATCTACGTACTCTTTATTAATCGGTGATTTTAATGCTAAGATTGGAACTAAGCAGGATCACACTGAAAAATTTATTGGCCCCTATGGCTATGGCAACAGAAACCCTCGAGGTACTATGCTTGCCAACTTCCTACAAACAGAAAATCTGTTCCACATGAGTTCTTTTTTCTATAAAAGACCGGAGAGAAAGTGGACATGGCTGGCATCGGGGGGTATAGTAAAAAACGAGATAGACTATATATTTTGCACTCACAAATATATAATACAGGATGTAACAGTGCTGAATAACTTTTACACTGGAAGTGACCACCGACTTATTAGAGCCAAAGTAACCATAAGAGCAAAATTGGAAAGATATATATCTATAGTTAAGAGAAACTCTAATAAAATTGACACACTTAGACTAAAGACCAATGCCAATATTTTCCGAAGCACACTAGATGAAGAACTCCTTAAGGTTGACCCTGAATCATTAGCACTGGATGAACTAAATGACCACCTTAACAAAGCTATAACAACAACAGCATTTGCAGTAGCGAAGCAAACCAGAGGGAGAACAGAAAAAAAAAATAACCCCAGAAACTAAGCACATTTTAGAACGAAGACAAGCCATGATCAGCAAAGGCTTAAGAGACACTAATGAATTCAGGCAACTTTGTCGGGAGGCTAGAGCTGCGGTGAGAAAGGATGTTGAGGCATGGAAGGAAACAGTAGTACAAGAGGTAATTGATAGACACCGTGGACCTAAAGTGTTCTCAAAGACCCTCAAGCAACGCAGCCAGCAAATAACAAAATTAAAGGACAGTGAGGGAAACCTCGTTTCAGATCAAGCGAAATTACTTCAGACAATAGAAGAGTATTATAAAAACCTATACTCACCTATGGCGGATCTACCCAGCACTAAAAACTGTGCAAAAATTGTTAATGTGGGATCTGAAGACGTGCCAGATATAAAACGAGAGGAAATTAGACAGGCTCTCAGTAATATGAAAAATGGTAAGGCGGGAGGAGAAGATGGGGTACTGCCAGAAATGCTCAAAGAAGGAAGTGACACACTCCTGGTCAATCTTGCTGTGCTATTCAACAAATGTTTGGTACAAGGAAAAATCCCGAAGAACTGGGAAAATGCAATTATTGTGTTGCTGTACAAAAAAGGTTGCAAGGCTGATTTAAATAACTACAGGCCAATTAGTCTGCTGTCGCAGATATACAAGCTTTTTTCGAAGGTTATAACGAATCGCTTAACTACAAGACTAGACTTTTACCAACCCAAAGAACAGGCGGGGTTCAGAAGTGGATACAGTACAATGGATCACATACTGACTATGAGAGTACTAATTGAAAAGATTACTGAATACCAAATACCTCTGTGGCTAGCTTTTGTGGATTATAAGAAGGCTTTTGACAGTGTAGAAACTTGGGCTGTTCAAGAGTCCTTGCGCAACGCAAGGATAGACCACAGATATAATAACCTCATAGGCAGTATCTATAAAAACGCGACGCTGAAGGTAGCAATACCCCAACAGACAAAGCCAGTGAAGATCGAAAGGGGCGTCCGACAGGGGGACACAATCTCGCTCAAATTGTTCACATTGGTTCTGGAGGACGTCTTTAAAAGTCTGAACTGGGATGATATGGGACTTAATATATCAGGTGTTAGACTGAATAACTTACGATTTGCTGATGACATAGTTCTTTTTGCCAACGATCCACAAGAACTACAAAAGATGGTGCAAGATCTCTATAATGCCTCACGGAGAGTTGGTCTGGAGATGAACCTAGATAAGACCAAGATAATGACTACGGAAACCAACAATAGCACTATTATAGAGGTGGGGAGTACACCATTAGAAACCGTCAGCAAATATATCTACCTAGGTCAAGAACTAAGGATGGGCAAAGGGAACCGAGACAATGAAATAAACAGACGAATTCGATTGGGCTGGGCAGCTTTTGCAAAACTTGACTTTGCTTTTAATATGAGCATTAGCACGAAACAAAAAGCGCGGATCTTCAACCAGTGCATCCTACCAGTGCTTACCTACGGAGCCGAGACATGGGTAACAACTAAGGCTATCATACACAAACTAGAGGTAGCCCAAAGAGCAATGGAGAGAAAATTGGTAGGTATAACACTCCGGGACAGGAAAACAAATAGGTGGCTCAGAAAACGAAGTCAGGTCTCGGACATCACACACCGCGTGGCAAGGCTCAAGTGGCAATGGGCTGGACATATAGCCAGAAAGCCAGACTCGTGGTGCAGAACTGTCTTAGAGTGGAGACCATGGGACCGTAAAAGACCCATCGGTAGGCCACAGATGCAGTGGAAGGACGACATTGTCAAGATAGTGGGCACGAACTGGATTAGAGTGGCCCAAAACAAAACGGAATGGAGAAAGTTGAAGGAGGCCTACACCGCCATGGTAGAAGAAAAGGCTTAGATGATGAGATGATTAATAGAACAGAATAAATAATAGTACTAAAGTACAGAAGGATCACTCTCGAAGAAAAGCCAAGTTAAGGTACGAAAATTTACCTACTCTTACGACCTTCATCTGACTGCACGGGAAATTGAAATTTATTGCATGGCACGAGTGTTCCAATTCCGTTACGCGTCACTGACCCGATACCGATTTGGCGATAAGAGCGCAGGGTTCCCACTCACCGATATGCAGTTATCGTTACCGAAACAAATCTAAATTATTACGTGCGACGCGGCCAGCGTGCGAGCCGAGCGGCAACCTTTAGCCATAGACCGCCCCGCCGGTGCGCCGGCCAAACATACCTAAACTGCGGAGTGAAACCCCCCTGATATAGGTATCAAATGAAAGGCCTTGAAGAGTAGAGCACAGAACCTAGGAAAATAGCACAAAATTCAATATGACCGCTGCTCAAAAAAAAAACGGATAAAAGTTCGTTTCCAAGCCCAGCAATATGGGTATCAAATGAAAGGCCTTGATCAGTAGAGCACTATGAACGTTGCAACATTGACGTAAATTCAACATGGCCGCTGCTCAAAAAAGACAGATAAAAGTTGCTTTTCAAACCGAGTAATAGGGGTATTAAATGAAAGGCCCTGAAGAGTACCTAGCCTAGAGCATTACGAACCTACGAAAATTGTCCTAATTTCGAAATGGCCGATGCTCAAGAAAGGCAGAATAAAGTTGATTCATTATGAAATAAAATGGAGGAAAAAACTAAACACTGTGTTAAGCATTTTAATGGCGAAACGTAGTTCGCGGGCACAGCTAGTAAACAATATATTTGTATCTACTTAATAGATCTTTTGGCTTCCATAGTTTCACAACGAGAAGATTCTTCCTTCTTGGCAAATACTTGCGAATGGAGAATTTTTCTTGAATTGAGTTGCGAAAAAAGAATAATTTCATCGCTATGGCACCTGAGTTGCAACCAATTGAAAAATAGGAATTCTGATTCTTTGCTGGCAACCTTCATGAGCAAATATGTTATGAGCAATATGTTATAAGTTTAAATGCCCTTTAGATTTTTCTATCAAAAATCAGTGGCAGTAATTGAAAGTATCGGTAATATATTTTTTATCATCCGAAACGAGTTCCTTGGCGAATGTTGCTCACTTTTATAGAAGTGAGGACAAGGGTGCTATTCAATATTTTATTGAAAAGTATCGATCGGTATTCCAGTAATAAAGATTGAAGCCTACCTGTAGGCTTCAAGCTTTATTCCATTGTGGTATATTTTGTTGTTTCGACTTATTACGTCATTTAATTAGATTTCGTTATTTAATTAATTCGTCATTTAATTAGACATATAATTTATGTACAATCGAAAAAACGTGGATTAATCAGATCCCTGAGCAACACCTGCGCTAATGTTGAAAATATCTGACTTGTAACCATCTACAACTAACATCTGTACATATCAACATAATAAACGTTTATTCAATTAAGAAATTCTGATTATTTACTCAGTTTATGAGATCTCCCGATTGCAGATACCGCTTTCATTTTCTGAGTGAGGTTTTGAGAAATTTGATAGTGACTTTCGTTATAAATAAAACTGACCATAAGTAAACACATTGGTACGACGCGACGGACGCTTAAACATATTCGTTTATGCGGTCCGAGTCGTATATTTCGTGAATGACGTAGTATAAAGTTATCAAATATTCCAGTGAAATAGCAAGACTCTGAGAAAGCTCAGGAATAAGGTGAAACATTCCAAAATATTGTAGAAAATCCAAGAAAGTTCTAGAGATAGGTCTCCAACCTATTGGAAAGTTCTCGGAGGAAAACGAGTAGAAAGGCGACCATTCAAATGGCCGTGCGTGACGTTTTATTCAATACAGTTGCTTCGTTGCTGTCAAAGTGATAACTACGAGCGGCAATAAGTGCGAGCTTCTGCGAAATAAGCAATGAAACGCACTACACTACTCGAATGTAGTACGTTTTAAGTCGTGTTGTGCTGCGAAGTAAGTAGTGTGGTGCGTTTTAAGTTGTTTTTCTGTTAAATTTTATGTGTTTGTTGTCGAGGGCGAAACAAACGCTTTGTTTTGTGGAAGTTGACATTTTAACCTTTCATTAGGCGCGCCTAAAAAGTTGCGTATGTACTACACACCCCACGCGACCCACAGTCAGTTAATTAAATAAATTCAATTTTCAATCTTATTGCTAACACATTTGAACATGCATATTTATCAACATTTAAACTTGTTTTAACATAATTAATAAATTTTAAAACAAGCAACGAAATAAATATAAATTCTTACTCTTACTCGTTATCTAACGCTATATAATTTTGACAGACTACAATCATATATGGCCACTGCGTACATTATTGCGGTACTGAGAGCATTCAGTCTGGGTTTTTCTGCCCTAAGTGCCCAAACCGTTCACAACTGAACGAATATTGCAACTAAATTCTAAACGTAACACTTGTTAATGATGCTACCTAGAACAACAGCGCCATAAACTCTTATTTTAAAAAGTTATAATCCTGGGAACTTGCTTTGGGGCGTATGACACCCCACGCGCCCAATTAAGGGTTAAATATCCTGACTTATGACAAAATTGTATCCAAAATATACCTACATCAAATATTTCTTCTCGCTTTCAATTCGAGTGCATTGAAACCAAAAAAAATGTAATGCATCCGCCCGACAGAACACGTCATTTGCCAGCGACGCCCTACGGAAACGACACCTACACGCTCTATTTTATTAAAGCGTTCAAGCTGGCGGCGTCGGCCTAATGTGCCTATTCACCAAGCAATTTTTCTTTAAAGCTGGGTCCACATTTATATCACCTTAAATCTCAAAAACAGGCGTATCGTAACGCGTATCCGTATCATGAGTGTGGACGCCCATTTCGACCATGTCGTATCTCTCAACTTGTCATGCTAACAACCACGTCCACACTTACGATGCTGTACGAATATCGATATGACCCGTATCAGATACGCGGTCATATACGTATCGTGGTGTATTATGCTACGGCGTGTAGTTTGATCGCGTATCATTTGCGTCCACACTAGCGAAAAAGATACACGTCGATGCCACGCGTCGGAGATCTGATACACTGAAATGATACACATGTGGACCTAGGTTAAGAAACGATGAAACGAAGGAAAAATTTGTCTGGCCGTGAAAAAATGTATGCAGACATTATGTTGTTTTAACAAATTGCCACGTATAAAAGCTTAACAAGGAAAACAAATAGTTGTAGTTTAAGTTAGGTAATATAAAATTATATGTCTTGATTGACTGACTGAATCATCATCGCTGATCCTAAAAGTATGAAATTTGGTAAGTAGATTTTTTATAACGCTTACATTCACAAATTACGTTTTTAGACATTCAACATGACAAAGAGTTAAAATAAGATTTGAAGATTTGCATGGAATTTGTTTTTTTTGAAGCTATAAACTTGAACCTTCGCATTTGTGCCAATAAATAGAAATGAGTCAACACATGTTCTAGCTTTTTTGAACTCCACAAAGATCAGATCAAGACCTCTGCTTATTATTTTTGTACGTTAAATTAAAATTTCTAGGAAAATAAGTTTTATTACGTTTTTTGATGTCGGTATAATTTGTTCTGGTAGATCTCAGATTTGTGTTAATATCACTGGAATTTATTTGACTATTTTATTTTACGTACCTAATACACACGATAACACGTCAAGCACTACGAAAACCAGCACTATTACGAAGGATATAAGGGTGGTCTTAATGTTGATAAGTAGGTACTATCTGACTTGTTGTCGTGTGTACCATATGCGTACCGTTAAACCTATCTGGGGGCACGGGCGGCGGTGCGTGCCCCCGACAAGACAAGCCAAGCCTTTCCTACCTTTTCAATCAATCAATTATTATTCATTGCCAAACCAAAGTGTACATAGGACGTTACATAAAACGTGAGACCAATTTTATGGACTCTGTCGTGTACGCAATATAAGGGCTAGGAGAAAGAGAACTATTATTATTCAATAATGCATTAAAAATAGCTTATTAATTGAATTTACGGATATAAATGTTTGTATAAACCAGTGGTTCCCAACCAGTGGTCCGCGGACCACCCGTGGTCTGTTGTAAGAAAAAGTGGTCCGTGAATGCAAACTCACTTCTGGGAGCAAGTCTTTGTTGACAACAAGAGGTCCAAAATCGACTGAGTATGTGATTATTTGCCGGTTGGTTCGAGCAATATTATTAGTCCTACGAACTTTTGTAGAAGATGAATGTCATGACACTATTAAATTATTTAGAATAATATATTTTGAAAGTGACTGAGGTTTTTTTTACATAATGATCCCCCCTCATGCATGACAAAAAAAATCAATGGTCCCTGGAGATTAAAAGTTTGGGTACCACTGGTATAAACAATATAAGTATTTTCATTAAAATATTCATTAGTATCATAGTAGCATATATTAATAAGAACTGTTTAAATTTCCGTATAAATATATTCATTTTTTAATATATCAGTTAATTTATAGTTATATTTTATGGAGGAGAAGGGAAGTTGGCAATACTAAATTATTTTTATTTCGTAACGAATATTTGTATGGTATTTCCTCATGCTTTGTGTATAATTGCTTATATTTCCGAACGAACTTACACATTCCAAAATATATAAGCTGGGTAATTTTTATTTAAGAATATAGGCTTCGGCAATGAAAGTTACTTGATTGTCACTTACTTGTCTTGATATATTAATGCTTGATCTGCCTCTACGATACTTATTGCCTCTTGTGTATCTACCTTTACCTCTCAATGCCTTACTCAAACAGTCCTAGCAAAATGACCTATCTTTGAGCACTTAAAACATTTTATATTTGTCATATTAGAGTTAAAACTGTACTCTTCATTACAAGTTTTAATTATGTTTGACTCTTTATTCCTTAATTTTATTTCTGAATCTATTTTTTTTTGTAAATTCTAATGTTAACTCAGTGTTTGTAGACTCTAATGCAGTAATTATTGGATCATATGAACTTGGTAATGTCAACAATAGGTGGCAAACTTTGTCCTGTTCTGTAACTTGGCTACCTGATTCGTCTATTTTCCCTTATCAAAGAGAAAGATCATCATTTTCCTTACATTTGCGACTGAATATTTTTTTCTTTAGATATAGAATTGATAGGGCGCTCTTTCTTTCGACATTTTTTAAATTTTGAAGCATTTGCTTTGAAGTATCACAATTACGAACGTACTCCAAAATATTTATCTGTTAAGCTCTGTACAATAATACTTTTTGCCCTGTCGTCCTTACTATGGAATTCCTTGATTTCAGATTCTTTCCACGAAGGGTCACTATTTAATTCTGTTACTTTTCGTACACCCTTTTCTTCTAACAATATGTGAATTCGAAATATCCAAGAGCTATAATTATCCCCGGTAAACTGTGGGGTAATAATTGAAGTGTGCTTGAAGACGCCATTTTGACATACCTACCTTTCTTTGCCGATGCAATACGTGTCGATACTTTAAGAATCCTACTTATCTGTGCCAATCTGGCTAAATTTGAACATCTAAGCTAAACCTAATGGGCTGGGTCCATAACCTATTGGAATTTAAGATGTTCAAAATAAAAATACTAAGAAACATGCAAACTTATTAATTTATTGAGACGAAAAAATACAGAGCTGTACCGCATTGTCCGAAGCCGCCATGAACAAGAAGGTTGCAAAGGCAGTGTCACAGAATATTAAAATTATCACCTGTCATCTGATACACATAAACTCTATTCTAACAATCCTTTACTTTAAACTTATGTAAAGGTAAGTCAGTAATTGTACCATTGCAATCAAATTTTTTTCTTATGCAGTTTTTTGATAGGGATGAGAAGCCATATTTTAGTTTTGGAAAAATTGATTAAATGGTTATGATCGTTCAACTAGTGGGATGTTTTAGATAGGAGTAAATTAAGTTTATCGTAAATATTACAATGTTTTGACATGAAGTTAGTAGGGAAACATCATCAGCAAATAAGACTTAAGGCGCATAGTGCTCTCAATGACCTTGCGTCGATCGTCCCGCACTGATTACATAGGGGTGAGTGAGTGAGAGTGAGGGGATTATTTAAGCAAATCTTTACACATAAGATGAATTATTTCAATAAAAAATTAATAATAGCGAATAAGAAAAATCTAAAAAGACCATCCCCTAGAATATTGTTCACTTTATTTATTGAAATCGAAAGTATATGATTTAACCTAATATTTACGAAGCGATTAGGTTTAAAGTTTTAAAATCGAGGCATGTTTGGGTCACATTTTAACCAAGTTTGAATTAATTTATCAAAAAATTAAAAAGACCATCCTCTAATAAATGCGTTGAATAATAACATATCTTTTTTAAAGATTTTTTTTATTCAATATTTATGAAGAGAACCGGTTTTTTCTGCAGTGATTTTTTTATGATTGACGTTACTATGCGCCTTAAGTATCGTTCTATAGCATAAGGTACGTTGATGTAAATCAGGAAGGACAGACATCCGACAACACTGCCTTGAGGTATAGATGCATTTATCACTTTACAATCTGAGAGCACGTTTGATATATTTTTGGTAGTGCTATCAAAATATTCTATCTCAACGAACTGCTGTCTATACTTTAGGTAGGAAGTAAACCATTCATTTGTGCCGAGCCACGAATTCCTAGCCCGTACAATTTATTGTGTACGTTCCCCCAGCAGGAAATTGTGTCCTAGGCCAAATAAAGTTTCATGAATAATTAGAGCGTAATTTGCTATAAATGTGCGCGAAATAAAAAATTTGTGCGCGTTTCCGTTTTGGAAAAAAATGAGAAAAACGAATCCTGCTGGGGTAACGTTTTTCCAGCAGGAAGATTTTAAACGAATAATCCGAGAGATAAATAATTTATATGAGCGGATAGCTTATATTTGTGCATAAATGTGCGCCAAAAATGAAATTTGTGGGCCATCGGGTTTAACAGATATTTCGTTTCCTGCTGGGGTAACGTTTTGCTGAAACTTGTTTCTCCAAAACCATCGAATGTGCGCCCATTGAATAAAGATACATGAGTAGCTTTTAATTTGTGCCTATTTGTGACATAATTTGATATTCAAAAATATTTACAGTTTAGGAGTAATCACGTAATGAAGGAAATTCGAAAAAAAATTCTAGCGCATAAATGAGAAAGCATAGAAGCTCACTGAAAACGACTTTTGAATGATCTTATTATTACTAACAAACATAAAAAGTTTCAAGAATCTACATGTACGCGTTTTTGAATAATTAAACTTTAACTTTAATCGGTGATAACGTCACTGTAAACTCACAATGCAAGAAAGTGACTAAACCCAAATTACATAAGTATAGACCAAAAATTAGAGCGTATTCAGAACTATTCATCATGAAAATTTCAGCATCATATATTTTGTATTAAAGGAGATATAAACAAAAACCAAAAAATCGGCTAATTCTTTGGTTATCCGACTAAATTCGAAAGACCACCAAAAAGCGACGGTTTCATACTTGTTGATGACATTCTTAATTTTACCCACTAACAAGTTTAAATACGTCACGTCTGTGTACACTCGGCTATAAAACTGTTTTGGAAAAATGAATTTATTTACTTTTTTTGAGTTTATTGTCTATATTATTAAAAATAAACACTTCCACTTAAATGCCTACTTATTTAATGTGCGTCTATTGATAATTAATAATGTAATATTATATATTATGTAAATATATTATATATTATGTAATATCATATAAATCATAGCATTATATAATATTACAATTACGGAGATAGACCTCCTTTAGTGGAAATAAAAAGATATCAAATAAATATTAGGCATATTGAAAATTTATTAAGTGTAGGCAAACAAACACACACATGGTCAAGTTATAGAAATAGATAGGAAACCAATAAAGTATCCTTCTATATTATGAACATAAAATTTGCAACAGCAAAATTATTTAAATGCTTAGAAACTGCTTTTTTAATGTAATAGAATCAAAACATCAATTTATGGCGCTAGGTGAAGTAGGTAATGGTGGCACCTAGTTGTTTACTTGTAGCTATAAAGCTAGATTACTCGCATAGGGTGGAAAGCGTGTTTGTCATTCCTATCTGAGGCGATTAACTGTCGCATTCTATATATATAATTCTTTATTGTACACACACATTAAAAAATACATTTAAAACTAACAGTATATATAAAGGCGGACTTATTTCTCATAGATATATCTACCAGCCAACCTAAGTCCTAATCTATTCCGCTCTTTGGTGATCGGATCTTTTTTGTTGCACATACAGTGTATCCAATGGTGATCATTCGGATTTAACGTGATGTAACAATCCCCAAATGTAGCAATATCATGTGTGAGTAAAATATTTATTTTGTATTTTAATTGCATAGTTTTTAATTTGAAATGAAAGTTATCAATGTTTTTATGAAAAGTTAATACCTCATTAAATTAATAAAAGCCGTGTGTTGATCTATTTTTTAAAAACATACCTATATTATTTTTTTTTAGACCTACCTATAGTAGGTACATCGGTTCAGCGGTTATTGAATGTAATAAATTGAAGTAATATTCAATTTATAATATTACCAAGAATTTATTAGTTCTGTTTAAAGTTAAAGTTTTTATCTTTTTAGAGTATTTAATGCTTTTTCAAGAAAGGTATCCTAATAATTTATTTAAATTTTTTGTCAGTGTTCTGTATATTTCTCATTTTAATATGTAATTTGCCGTTTAATGACAGTCAAACTCTTTCATCTGATATTTATATTCGGGAGGATTGTACAAAAATATATTATCAGCCATTTATGTCGGCGGCCATCTTGGATTTCAATTTTTTTAAATAGTGAATAGTATTTTACAAGTCAAGTCTTTTAATTTGAACACATATTGGGGGAATTGTACATAAATATGTAATCCGCAATTTTGCTGTGGCAGCCATTTTGGTTTACAAATATACTAATTATACTTACACAATTGCATTGTTATTAGAACTAAAGGGGTGTATCAAATTTCAGCTCAATCGAAAACTGTTAAGTAGTATAATAAGTAAACTGTTAAGATCAGTATAATATAACAAGGCAAGGCGTACCTGATCATCATCACGGCTCATATACGTCCCCAGCGATGGGCTCGAGCCTACCCTAAGTTAGGGTGTTTAGGCCTTAGTCAACCACGCTGGCCTAGTGCGAAATGCGGATTGGTCGACTTTACATACGAGTAGACCTTTGAATTTTTTCACAAATGTATGCATGTTGCCTCACGATGTTTTCCTTCATCGTAAGAGTGTCAGATAAATGTATACCTACCTACATGAAATTCGTAATCAGTCCCTAGTGGAATCGTAGCCTTTTTTTAGGGCGGAGGAACCGCCCTAAAAAAATGCTGTTGTCGTAGGTGAAAATCTCTCCTGTGACGACTCCGACTTTATTTTTTTTAATTGCAGAAAGTTGGTAAACAAGCAAACTGCCCACCTGATGGTAAGTGGTAACAGTCGCCTATAATACATGTAGCTCCTGTGAGATTCGCAGCAAAACTGCAACCCCCACAAGAACCGCAGTGTACGTTGCCAACTTGTGACACCAGATGTAAATCACAGTACCCAGTAATTTCACTGCCATATCTTACCCTTCAAACCGGAACACAGCAATGCAAGCACTGCTACTTTGCGGCAGAAATATATAAGACGGAGGTACCTAAGCAGACGACCCTAGTACAGAGTCTCCCTCCAGTAAAGTCTATGTCTAGTGTGCCGGAAAGCTCTTTACTTGGTCCGTTGGATAACTTATCTAACAAAAGCACGGCAGTTTATTTTGTACTAAAATTGCTATGAATGATACATTAATGACAATAAACTCAAAAACTCAATTGCCGTTATGAACGCGACTGTATCGACAACAACTGTTGTTTAATACTGTCAAGAATAGAATGTCATCAACAAGTATGAAATCGTCGCTTTTTGGTGGTCATTCGGATTTAGTCGGATAACCATAAACTTAGCCCATATTTTGGTTTTTTGTTTATATCTACTTTATTAATAAATGTATGAAGCTGAAATTTTCATGACATATATTTTGGAACATGCACTAATTTTTGATTCATACCCATTTAACTTGGCATTAATCAGTTTCGTGCATTTTGAGTTTAAAGTGACGTGATAACCAATTAAAGTTCAAGTTATATTATTTAAAAACGCGTATTCCTAGATTCATGAAACTTTTTATTTTTTATCGAAACAATAAGACCAATCAAATAACGTTTTCAGTGAGCTTCTATGTTTTCTCATTTAAGCGCAATAATTTTTTTTCGAGTTTTCTTCAATACGCGATTACTCCTAAATTGTAAATATTTTTGAAAATCAAATTATGTCACAAATAGGCACAAATTAAAAGCTACTCATGTATCTTTATTCAATGGGCGCACATTCGATGGTTTTGGAGAAACAAGTTTCAGCAAAACGTTACCCCAGCAGGAAACGAAATATCTGTAAAACCCGATGGCCCACAAATTTCATTTTTGGCGCACATGTTTTGCACAAATATAAGCTATCCGCTCATATAAATTATTTATCTCTCGGATTATTCGTTTAAAATCTTCCTGCTGGAAAAACGTTACCCCAGCAGGATTCGTTTTTCTCATTTTTTTCCAAAACGGAAACGCGCACAATTTTTTTATTTCGCGCACATTTATAGCAAATTACGCTCTAATTATTCATGAAACTTTATTTGGCCTAGGACACAATTTCCTGCTGGGGGAACGCACACCAATTTATTTAGGGATATATTATGACGCACCCTATCTTAGTCATATCTAATATCATATTTCTTACTATCAAATATTTTAACAACTTTATTTATATGTTTGTAAACGGCTAACACTGTGGAGCGGTTTTTTCGAAATCTGTTTTGGCTATGGTCAAATATTTGATACTTTTCACAGAATTGAATGACACGGTTACATATAGTCTTCTTTTGATGCAGTAGGTAGTAGAGCTATTGGGCGATAATTATTCAGTTTTATCATTTTTTTGTGAATCGGTTTTGATGATTGTCTTTTTAGGGTTCCGTAGCCAAATGACAAAAAACGGAACCCCTCACGTCACGTATAGATTCGTCACGTCTGTCTGTCCGTCCGTATGTCTCCGAAACTATAAGAACTACACTGTTGAAACTTGGTAAGTAGATGTATTCTGTGAACCGCATTAAGATTTTCACACAAAAATAGAAAAAAGCAATAAATTATGGGGTTTCCCCATACATAGAACTGAAACTCAAAATTTTTTTTTCATCAAACCCATACGTGTGGGATATCTATGGATAGGTCTTCAAAAATCATATTGAGGTTTCTAATAAAATTTTTTTCCTAAACTTAATAGTTTGCGCGAGAGACACGTCCAAAATGGTAAAATTTGTGTCCCCCCTGTAACTTCTAAAATAAGAGAATGATAAAACTAAAAAAAATATATGATGTACATTATCTTGCAAACTTCCACCGAAAATTGGTTTTAACGAGATCTAGTAAGTAGTTTTTTTAATACGTCATAAATCCTACGGTTTTTTTTCTTTGTGTTGGAAATGTAATCGAAGCGCTTCGTCGTTTTTTTGAACCCTCATAACTTGAGTTTGAATTGAACCAAATAAACATTATTCACGGGATATAATGCCAATAGTGGAGTTATTAAACACAAAGTTTTAAGTGGGGGTTTGTATAAGACTGCCGCAAATTTTGATATTAGAGGTCTTATTTATATAGGGACTTCTTGTTATAACCAATAACGTTTCGCTACAATCACATGGTAAGGTGTAGAAATTATTGACAGATCATTACTTTTCTGTTAATGAATAGTTCTTGTAGTAACAAAACGGTTACGCCACATATTTTGACTAGCGTGTAGAGTTTGTGAAGTTAGGGCTTTTAGAGTTAGGTGCGTGTAGAGATAGAAGCTTGGCTCTACATGAGATCTGATAACTTTATGACAGTGCGAGCCATATGGTCTCGTCTTGGCAACATTTTACATGAAAATATTTATGGTGGGATTAAACATTACTTAAATCAAATAAAAATTCGAGTAAGCAATGACAGCAATTTTATCTTTCTTAGCTAATTTCACCATCATGTTTTTCTTTCAGTCTTTGGTGAAACTCAAATGTCGGCATGTGAGATCATGAATGATTTCGTTATCTGGTTTCATTGTTCATGCACAAAATATATTAATATAACACTTTTTAACATCTTTGAATAATAACTGTACATAAATAAGTACATGGCCTCAGATATTTCATCAGCGATTGTATACCACCCCTAAGGTTCGGTTTTTCGATCGTTAGTAATAGCAAAGTATTAGTAATAGGAATGTTAAACCGACCCTAGTCTATGAGCCATAAAGGTCCCTTATGAGGTCTATGTATAATATTTTGCTATTACTTACAATCCAAAAACCGACCCTAAAACATGAATGGAAGGATTAGAACCTTAACCATTAAGATCATGGAGAAAACAAAGAGAAGAATATTTCTAAAAATATTCAAGCATCGAATACTTTATTCCATATTGGAGTCCCTTTGTCACTTGTTAGACAACGCCAAGCGTATAATGTAAAGCTTCTGTCAATTATTAACATTAGCTTACTGTATCTTGCCCTTAGAACTCTTTTTACTAAGGTTCCTATAAATATGTAACGACGAGAAAAGACCCACGGATGCTAATAAAAACCAAGAGCAAAGGGTATAAAACTGTGTTCGTCAATATTGTTGCCTCTCGTGTGCTACCATCAAAAGAGCTTTGGTCAAAGGCTGGATTGAAAATGGCAATTAGAACATTCACTCTAACATTCATCAGGCCTATTTAATGAAAAAAAAAACATATTATGAATAACGGCTATAATCGTTTTAATAAAACTTTTGCTTTTTCATACTTTGTTTATATCAAAATTAATACTGTCACCTTTTTTAAACGGCGTGTCATTATACTATAGATTAAATAAATTAATAACATCATGTATTTCTCGCCCATCAAGATTAAGAGCTTATCATTTTTTTACGGAATTCGATATATAAAAATTCACAATCAAAATCTTATTTTACTACAATGCTGAATCAGGTATAATTGTCTAAAATATAGTAATCAATCTGCATCGTTTCTCCATCCGCATGGCGAGAGATTTCGTCGAGTCAGACAATTAATGGTTATTCATTACTGGAATACAGCAATTTGAGAGACAAAACCTTAGGGTCAAAGGCGAGGAAATAATTAGAGAAACTAGTTTGTTCCAGACGATTAATGTTACTATACCGGCACCAGGCGGATTTGCGGGGCTTCACTGCAAAGTTTTCTCAACGGACTGTGATTTATTCGCATAACTTGATTTCTTTTGAACGCTCAAACAAACAGATCTCGTACTTTATTTATGTATATTGCATAAGTTTGTTTGTATCCCTTGAGAATACCTCGGCTCAGCAAGAAATATGTATAATTTGTCTTCGGAATCTGGTTGCGATAACTATCTTGTTTCAATACTAGTACGTATGTTCGTTTACGAAGAACAAATATTGAGACTTAATAATTTTGTGAAAATGTATGGTTCATCTATACATATAAAAGCGAAAAGTCACTCAGTCACTCACTTAACACTAATCACGGAATTTCGAAAACTGTTCGACTTACCAACATGTTTGGCGGGTAGTTGTCACTTACCAACATGTTTGGCGGGTAGTTCATGTCAGCTAAGAATGAATAATTTCAAAACTCATTCCATAAGAGGGTTAAAAAGGGATAAAAGTTTGTTTGAAATTGAATTATATATAATTTTTATATAGATGAATCTAATAACTAAACTTTTTACTCACAAGTTTCAAGATTTTCGGAAAATCCAACCTAAAATGAGTTCTTTACTCATTTTAGGTTAAAATTTTTAGGGAGGAGGAGGGGACATTTTTTGTTAGTTAGTTAAAATTTTTAATGAAAGAAAAATTCTATTTCATCAATTTTTTAGAGGCAGACTCTGTACCAGAGTTTTCTCTTTAGATACCTCTATCTTAATTATTTCAGCCACCAAGAATCGGTGCTTTATACCGTGTTCTAGTTTGAAGGGTATGTAAGACAGGCAGTGAAATTACTGGGTAGGTACATAAACGTCAATGGGTAGGTCTATCAATAATATTACAGTGTCGCCAAGGCCCTTGAGTCATAATCATAAGTTACGTTTCGTTTCCTAAAAAGGCACATTTTTGCTGTAGTATTTTAAAAAAATGTTTAAGTACCTATGTAAAGTAACATATACAATACTTTTATATACCTCTTCAATGATACCTACTGAAGTAACTAATTTTTGGACGAGTTCCTAAATAATAAGCATTGCAAAACAAAATTGTTAAAAAGTCTTCGAGCCTAAAAAGTCACGAAAGTCACAAACATGTCACAGAAGAGGGCCAAAAGTCACAAAAAATGTGACTCTTGTGATAATTTGGCAACACTTTCGTTGTGGATAAGCAATAAAGCATTGAGTATTGACTTGGCATGTAATGTCACATGTTAGCAACGTACACATTGGCGTTCTAATAGTGGTTGTAGCTTTGTACTGCTTACGAAAACAACATATTCTATTATATAGGCGACTGTAGCCACTTACCATCAGGAGAATAGGCTGCTTGCTTGCCAACTAAAAAATGTACAGTTTATTTATGTAACTGTCATATAATAGAGGTTATATCAAGACCAGCCCCCTAACCATGATCGCCCAAAACAATATTAAAAGCGCACTGAGAGCGGGATGGCGCTATAGGCAGCAAGAGCGGTGTCTCTGTTTCAGTATTGTTTTAACCTTGCTATAAGCGATCATGGTAAGGCCCCAGACGTATTTCACATTACTACGTCGTTGCATGCTATCCTCCACCCCATTCACATACGATTTAAAACACTTACTCCATTCTCTTTTAAAATTAGCTCTGTAAACAGAGTACGCCTCATAATCTATTTTGTTTTGATTCTGCTTCCATTTTACCCAAGCCTGTTTTTTAATCTTAAAAATATGCACCAAGGCAGGAGAAAACCATATAGGCTATTTTGAAGATTTAATATTTTTGATGGGGACATGCTTTTTTATTATATTACTAGCTTTCCGCTCGCGGCGTCGCCCGCCTTATTATTGTTTTCCTGTGGGAATTTATATTTTTCCATAGGAAAATAATTTTGTAGCCTATTTAAGCCCGGATAGTAAATTTCGTAGAAATTGGAGCAGATTTTAAATATATTCCATAGAAACTTTCAAATCACTATTTTGCACCCAAGGAGGTGAATTCTAATAAACCATGAAACACGTAGGCAATGAAATTTTTTAAGAGCATGAATCTCAAGTTTTATTAAAATCGTTGCTAATTTAAAGATTTTTCCATACAAACATGCAACCCCTATTTCATCCCTTTAGGGTTACATTTTTTTTAAATCCCTTCTTAGTGTGCGACCGCATTTTGAATTAAAACAACTGTCCAAATTTCACGTTTCTACCATTAGCGGCTGTGCGTGCGTCTATAGATGGGAACATCTCCTGTGTTTTTATACCGGGTGTAACGGAATGCCGAAGTAATATTTAAGGTTGTTGATTAACAAAAAAAATGTTTTATGACTATTCCTTGTATTTTTATTATATGCCTACTTTCGATTTAATACGCTTAACAGTTAAGCCGAATTTTGCATGCATAATTGCATTATGTATATCGCATGACAATGCAATATTATGATCACAGATCTGTGATTATGATGATATAAAAGTTTGTATTTAAAAAGTTTTTAAATAATTGTACTTGTTTAAATTATGTGCTAGACGGGTGAAAGGCATAAATATCAATAGTTAACGACTATTTGTTACCAGCTATTGACAATTGGTGCAGGTAAATAGATTGTTTAAAATAAACTATATTACCTATTTTGACAACAATTTCATTCCTTATTTATAAAAGTGTGAGATTTTAAAGATAAAGCGTTTGTTTTTACCTATCTAATTAACGAATTAATGAACTCATCTACCTAATTAATAAATAGCTTTTAATATTAAAATTAATAGTATTTATCACATTCATCACTAGTTATTCTTTATTAACAAAAGTGAAGTCAACAAAACTTGAATTTCAAAGCATTCTCAATAAAATTGAAATTCTTTATAAATATTTCAAAACAACACAACAATAAAAATATGTGTGCAACAAAGTATCTAGGTAGATACAGATACTCGGCTCCAAAAAGAAACTAATAACACCATATTATTTTAACCAAAAATGCTGTAGTTGGAATCAATATCACTGTCATTCATCTGATTATAGTTGGCACCTATTCCATCTCTTAAAATACTGTCCAACGCATTTCTTATTCCAGACGGATGATCTAAATAAGAATCTTCAGTCAATGAATTGGAAGGAATGTCCCTCTTACTGGAATGATGTACGCTATATTCCACCGTTGCTTGGTGACAAAAATATCCTACTGGTGACAAAATTTTCTGTCCCTATACCCTAATTGTATTTAAGAAGAACGAACGAGATTTATTTAAGGATATGTTAAATAAAGTGTTCCGAAAGTTGTAATAGAACTAACAATGAAAAAGCGAAAATAATCATCTGTAAAATAATTCTAGACCTATCCCACAATGAAAATAGTTCAGTTTGATGGTGATAAAATATGTTGTATTTTAATATCTCACAATTTTATGAATCATTTTATATAAAACTTAACTACCTTAATGCAATAGTAGAAGTATTGTTTGCATTTCATATAATTTGTAAACTTCCCAATGTACAAAGGTTTCATAATCAGAGACTTAATTCCCGGGATAACAGAAACACCTTTTTTTGCATATTACAGGGAAATTCTTGGTCTTTGTCTCACCTGATGGTAAGTGGACACCTCAACAACTGAGGAACTGAATATCTTACCTCTGGTTATCACAACACAACAATATTATTAGTAACAATGTTATTATGTCGACAAACTTAAATCGTTTTTATTAACACGAATCACGACCGCGTCGCTTAGGACACGGCAAGTGAGCGACAAAATTTGATTAATCAAAATCTAGTTCCAAATAATTTTGCACTTATTTCACAATATTTGGCCACTCTTGAAAAAAAAATATTTTAATAATATCTTGATAATTTAATTACAGGTATAGTGCTTCGTTAAAAAAAGTTCAAGGAGAATCCTTTGACTGGTAGCGGCGCCAATATTTTGAGACCTTTATTTTAATTTGTAAAAAAGTGATCCTTTACATCTAGTTGTACCTTACCTTAATCGGTCTCAACTCAAGTATAGGTAAAATAACCATGAAAAACGTTATTTATCTAATGATTGATTTTTAGATTCAAGGTAAGAGTCATTTTGAATTAAAGGACAATTGGAAAATTTGAAATTGGTTTAGTGGTTTAGGCGTGAAAGCGTAACAAACAAACTCACTTTCGCATCTATAATAATATTAAGATAAAATAAATCTTCATATAAACAGCTTTCAGAAACATTTGTAGACACATTTTCTCATCAACTTATATTCGAATTCTGAAGACCCGTTTCAATTGACGGGTAAACCATAACAAGCATTCAAAAACCAGCAGAGTTTATTGCTTTTTTGATGTTAAAGCTATAAAAGTAGGTATAAGAGTAAAATAAACAATAAGTCATGATCAAAAGAAGGCTTCGTAATATCTGATGTCGACAAGACGCCAAAAGCAGAATAGCCCACCGACACTTTGTAGAAACGATTTTCTACGCTCGTTTTATATGGCCTTTGTAAAAGAAACTCCACAGAGAAATGGACTGCGGGACAAAAACTATCAAACGGCCCGTCTGGCTACGTAGTTAAATCCACCACAAAGATTTTCCTCGCCGTTACTATTTATGCTAGGGTCGCCGGAAGTACAGTATTTTTTCGAATCGCTGACACCATCAATAAATGTTTCATACTGTATAACTTAGAGCTAAAACAAAGTGAACATTTTGTGTTGGTGATCTCATATTAGAATGTTTATAAAATAAACCGCCTCCGTCGAGACCACCCGGTATTAACCTGGAGGTCCGGGGTTCGATTCCCCGTTGGTCGGAAGTATTTCTGCTTAGTTTAGTTAGTAGGTAGGTACTAAAATTTCTGAGCCCAATGGCTATAGCTATATGTAGTAGCTCACCATCTTACCTAAGTTTGTCACCATAATAAGGATGTTTTTAACATTGCTGTGTTCCGACAATTAGAGTTAAGATAGCCAGTTCCTCGATTGTTGAAAAATCCAGGTGAAGCTTGCTACCAATTTCTAATGTTTACAAATTATTTGAGAATAACTAGTCTACTCTTCAACAGTTTCATTTATTTTAGCTATTCGTCAAGAGTGAGTACTTCGTCTGTGTGGACTTCAGAATTGGGTCTAAAAAGCTTCGCTCGTTAACAATTTTCAATTTTTTCTCGGGAACTGCTTAAGGAATCGGGATAAAAGGTAGCCTATGTTCTTTTCCAAATCAAGGGCTATATGCATGCCAAATTTCATCCAAATCCGTTTAGCCGTTTTTGCGTGATTGAGTAACAAACATCCAAACATCCACACACTTTCACATTTATAATATTATAGTAGGATTGTTTGTGTAGGTGTGAATTTTTTGACTGATGATTTTGTACTATTTAATGCTAATTGCACATTACCTGTGTGTGCCATCATTTCATGTTTTATTTGGATCTTTTCAATTATGGTTAATAAACTTTTCAGAGTTCGCATTAACCATTCCATTTGACTATTTGCCCTGCTGAAACTCATTGCAATGATACGAAGGATCTATTTTGTATTCAATGTAGTAACTTTTAAACATTGGATTGAATTTAAAATAGCAACGACCTCAGTTAGTTATGATTCGCTTTGGAAGTCCAAAATGGCAAACAGCTGTTTTTAGACTCAACCGCATTATAAGTGTCTAAAGAGATAGGAAATACGCTATTAGAACACCAGATTAAGTAACTGCATCTAAAAATACCGAACTTCATTGTTTAAGGTCGCTTTTGGCTTTATAGATAATAAATATTTTTTCTTACGTACTTAGAAATCTTTGGAAAGCAATATTGTTCATACGAGTATATCTTATCCACGTTCTTAGCACTCCCTAAATGGTGCGACTCATTATGAACATGGCTAATTAACTCTCACATTAAATAACAAGAAAAACAGGCAATCAGTAGGTACGAGTATGTTGTAAGATTTCAGAAACTTTCCTAAAGAGACCATCCCTAGCGTTGTTGTATGTTTGGCCGACAGGTAAGCCATTTTATTATGCTCGGTAATTAGGTCTTGAATCACGCTCATGATCTGTCAACAACCAATCCCGGTGCGGTATTTTCTTTTCGTAAATAAGAACTAAATGATTACAGGATTAAAAAAAATTGCGTGTTCTAGTTTGCGACCTTCGCGGTAAATAATATCAAAGTGTACACAAGACGATGATGTACCTTAAACTTTGATTTCTTATGGCTACACGCATCTGTTTTATGGTTTACAAATAATTATAGTTTATACTTAACCTTCATCGAAAATAACATATCCAATTCAGATATATAAATATTCGAAACTACGTGTAAATTCAATACAACATTAATTCATACAACAGTGATATACTTCCTATGTCTATTTATATGTATATGTTACAGTCATAGTGATTAAATAGCTAATATACATAATAGCTGGCTATTATACCTATATAATAGCCCTATTGTCTAGACAATATGATAAGTTAATCACTTTATCCGGATTTTATTCATAATAGCAGTTTAAAGTTAGTTAAAGTAATAAATACGATTTGACTAACACCACCTTCTGCTTCGTAATCCGTTGCCGCGTGGCGTGATCACCTAGCTAGCTAGATATTGAAAATCAGATCAAAGTACCTACCTATATCAATGTATGAGAAATGTAAATTATGTCAAATATGTAAAATGGTATTTATAGAAACTAATCATTGTGACATTTGTTATTATGGCACCTAATTTCATAGCAAATGAGAGTTATGGCTTATAAATTCTTATCTCAAGCGTTGTTTCTATAAATTACAGTAGTGCAAATGAATATTATGACCGAGAATCATTGTGGTGAATGAAAATAGTGCAAATCCATATAATGGAAACAAAGAGACGAAATACAACATGAGCCATGTAAGAGGTGTTGCCTAGTTAAGCTAAGAGACGTCTTATTGAATGCGACGTAATAAGTATAGTGACGAAATACGTAAAGTGACGAGCTGTCAACAGAACCAAAACAATACTCTTTTTTCACAAGCCCAACTATTTGTTTGGGGGCTTTCAAAATTAATTTCACAGTTCTGAATTTTTAATGACGCCATAACTCTTATATAACCTTTTTTTTACTAGGAGAATGCGTTTGCGCACCGTCCAAGCCCCCGCAGGGGCAAGGGTGTGTGGGTCTCCGCAGCGAGCGACTACCCACTAAACCATGACTAAACCCCTCGATATGCCCTCTTTGGCGCCTGGCGCAGTCACGTCCAAAGGACGTGCCGCTGCCGAACGAGGTCGTGGGAACCCTTACGGACCGACCATAACCCCATCCGCGGCACCTGCCCACCAATAGTGGGCCCCTCACGCCCTCTCCAAGATGGAGATGGAGAGGAGTTCCCGGGCCATACTCCGGGTGGTAATTTTTTACTGTGGTTTTCTTCCACGCGGCCCGACGCTCAGTGCGCCAAGCTCCCGGCCCCGCTCAGTGCGGGGTAAAGGGCTTGCCCAACGGCAGACCCCACTGGATCCACCGCCGCGCACACGAGCCGAAGCCCAATGGCGCCAAAGCGCCGACCCACCGCAAAAAGCGGCCACGGTGTCCACACGAGGTGGCCCGCCGAGTAGCACTCGGCCATCCCACGCCCCTCTCATGGGGGCTGCATAAGTGTGCCGAAGCCACACGGTGATCGGGTCAGCCTCAGTCCTTGGAACAACGATACGCCGGAGCTCTACGAGTCTCCCAGCCTCGGAACAACGATATGCCGAAGCTCAACAAGGACCCGCACCAACCCGACCAAAGGGGCAACGGCACAAGGCGCAACGCGCCATGACTCGCGAGCGGGTCCCCAGGCGACACACAACCCCATCTTCAAAAAGAAGAGGAGGTGACGCCCCACATGGCCACGTAAAGTGGCCACACCACGCCCCCTCCACGGGGCAGCTGTCAGACTCTTAGCCCGCGGCAGAAAATCTGCCGGGTTGCCCAGGGTGTACCACGAGGAGATGTTCTGACATCGCACCCCAACTCTTATATAACTATTTTAACATACCCTAACAAGTCGAAATCTACCCAAGGTTTCGACTTGATAGGGTATGATAAGGTACCAAACACCTTGTATATTCATTTCCAACTTCAGTAATATAGCTATCAAATAAAAGTGCGCGAAGTGTAAGCAGTTTGAACCTAGCAATATTGATCAAAATTCAATGTACCTAGCCACAGATAAGATAATAGCTTAGCTTGCTTGCTGGTTAGCTTGCTGAGGTCGATACTCTTGGCCACTACTTTGCCCCACTGGTGGGACCACGAGGAAATGGTTCCTCGTGGGACCACCGGCCAAGGAGACCACGCGGAATACTACTTATCGTTCCCCGTAAACCCATTTATATGTATTATCCTCTATTTGCCTATAGCCAAACTAATTTGCCATAATAATTTGGCATCTAGAAAGTATATAATACCGACGGTAATGATATTAAAATAGATAGAAAACGACGCAAAGTTCTACTGCACAACGGATTTTAGTACTATAAACATATAACGTATGCTAACAAATGTAGTTTGGAGTAAAATGCGAAAAAATCCCTCCCTATTTGGGGTAGGTAGAGGGAGCGTAGGTCGGCAATCTTCAACTATACTTGTTTTATTACTTTATCCAAGAAATAGCTGGTTAATGTGATTAATTCTGTGTCAATTATCACTTTGTCTAAATTGATTAGATATTATTTATAATGGCTGGATATAATGCATAATATCCGGATTTATTACTTTCGCTGTAACATATTTTATATAAAAATCTTGTGTTACACTGTTTGTTATCGAACTCCTTCGAAAGGGCTTGACAGATTTTTATGAAATTTCTTGTGCATTTTTGATAGGTCTGGGAATAATAAACCCCTAGGTCGTAGACTATTTTATACCCCTAGGTAATAAAGGAGGCCAGATTTTTAAAAAATTTTTGGACAATTATTATGACGAAACATAGTTCGCGGGCACAGTTAATTATTTATATAAAATTTGGCATGCACTTTGTATATCATCACATGGTATTAAAGTATTGTATTACGATAAACTAAAATTTTTCTATTACAAACACTTTCTTTAAAAAAAAACCACAAGATTCACGATCGAATGTTAAAGGACTCGAATTCGGCTCGAAGGACCATGCTAAGGAGCGTGGAATGTATGGGCAATTCAGCAGATCGAGATCGATCTATAGTTATTTAACTGCGCGTGTATTCTGTTTATCGTCACAGTAAAGAAGAAAAAGGCGCCATGCTATCTAACATTACATACAAACAAGACAATGTTACCAACATCAATATTTAAGCATTGTTACATTGCTAGTGCTAGAATGTTGGTTTTACCAATACATCTGGCTCAATGAACGTGGAACGCAGAGTATCTCTTGTTAATTCATCCCTTGTCAAGGACAAGGGACAAGGAAAGTAGCAGAAAACTTGCATTAAGAACTTGAAATATCTTACCTGCTTCTGTTGGTCTCTACTTTGTCTCCTGCATTCGCTTTTTCTGAAAACTTATTTTCAGTATTTTGGCTGAGTTTTATTTTGGACTTGCTTTTGCCCGCGACTTTGTCCGCGTGGAATTAGTGATTTGGATAGTTTATTTTATCAAATCTGTTCATATCCTTCCCCACAACAAACACTATACGTCCATACTAAATTTCATCTCCATACAAACTTCCACAATCCCTTTTCATCCGCTTAAAGGATGATTTCGACAAAAACTATCCTATATCATTTCCTGGGACTCAAACTACCTCTATACTAAATTAAATTTAAATCGGTTCAGTTCGTTCATCCTTTTAAGCGTGAAGAGGTAACAGATATACACACTTTCGCATTTATAATATTTGTATGAATTTTTGAAATCTGTAAACACCTTTTCAATTATCTCAGTTTCTGGAATATTATTATAATTATGTGTTATTATCTTCCATAGTCGTTATACTTATTTAAAAACTGTTATTTTTTCAGCAAATGAAAACTACCGTACACTACACTGAAAGTTTGAAAATTATCTCATCAAAGTTTGTTACACTGTAATCCATGACAACGTATCCAATATTGCCAGGCAAGAAGCGGCGCATCCTTTTATAGCACTCGTAAGTGTATTAAATCTGCAACGCATATACTTTCAACATTTAGCTGTCAGCAACTATCAATATTTGATTCTCGATCACCAGGCTCAAATTCTAGTATTTTTGTTACATTGATCAAAATACGTGAAAGCACATTCTCTTCTTTTTCAACACTTTAATTGCACTTTATTGATATTTATTTTCTTCATGTTCTTGTATCCCGTTCGACCCCACTTTTGATAAAGGCTCCTGAAAGCCGTTATCAGAAACTAATACCTCCATTAAAAATAAATGTGTGGGCGAGGATATTTGTATTAGCAGTCAAAGTTATATTCAATTAAAGCTATTCCGTAAAAGTCTACTAACCACAGAAATAATAGCGTTGAATTAACAGTCGCCAGCACTTATTTAGTTTCAGGATCACGCGAAAAAATGGTGTTTCGCTGACATGAGGCACGCAAATAGTGTTTCAAGTAGCTAACATAGTCACACAATTTTCGACACAACGCTTCGTTAGAATAATGTATTATTTAGTAACTGTTACTTATCGCATAAATAATAAATAAAAGTCATAAATAATATGAAAATACATACAACATCACAATTACTAATAAATTTTAAGTAACTCTCCAGGTAATCATTGCTTGGCACCGACTTCAATATAAAACTGCGATGTTGTTTGTATTCTTATATTATTTATAACTTTTTGATGTTTTTGAAGTCGGTTTTTTTTTTTTTTTTTTTTTTTTTTAATCCATGCGTTTTAGAATTTGAGCCAAGGCTAACACCAGAATAAATTAAAATAAAACGTCTTTCGCTCTAAACAGTATTGAAAAAATATTCCCGAACTTATGACCTACCAGAAACCTTCCAGCATCAACTCAGTAACATGATATGATGACTACCAGATGCACTATAGAACCTCATCCTTTTTCGAAGTCGGTTAAAAATATCAGGCTAGGTCTGGATACCATATGGTATTCAGTGGCGGCTCTTTCTGTTCGATTTTTTATTTTAGCAGCACTTTGGGAACACTTTTGCACCGATTGCTCAGAAACACGCGGGAGGTACTGCACAGTATCGGTTTTTAGGTTCACGCCTACTTTCTTAAGTATCGTATTGACAGGAAAATTTTCCAGTCAATGCAATACGTAAAAAATTATCCCAGCGCATACACAAAAAAAAACTGACTTCAAAAACACAAAAAAGTCAAAACTAATGTAAGAATAATATCATCACTTTTTTATTTTGAAGTCGGTGCGGATGATCGATGACCACCACGAGTTAAAATTTCAGTCACCGACTTCAGAATAAAAAATGTGATATGGTATTCTTACATTATTTCTGATTTTCTTGTGTTTTCGAAGTCAGTTTTTATCTTTTCTTAATATTTTTTTTATTTTAATCTTTTGAGTGAATCAAATACCAGCTCACCGAAGAAACTTGAAAGAATACTATACTATACTTGATAGATAATCTATCTATCTATCATCTCCAAATACTTAGGTACCTGAACAACTTCAGAAAAAATATGAAACACGTTGGACGTGCCTATAAAATTTAAGTCCGTTGATTTTCGTGGGATCCTATCACGATATCCTGATTTTGGTGACAGTGGGACAAATCGGGAATCCCTTTTAAACAAAAAAAGATTTTTTCTCAAACATGCTGTGAAATGTAGGCATTATTGTTGTAAAAAAAGAAACAAAGTTTGTAATTCTTGCCTCATACATTACTTTATCGGCCTAGGCCAGGAAAGTAAGTATGAAAAGTCATTTCTGGTCGGTGCTCAAATGTTTTTTAATTCATCTATAACTTGAATTATGTAACTTGTCATACAGCCAATTGCTACCGCATTATAAAAAATCACTTTTCCAGCATATACATATATAAATATAACAACAATTTTATTAAAATGTTGGTTGGTTGGTAAAATCACACGAAAATATGCTTAATTTTCGTTGCGAGAGAAAAAAGCCATAATCTACAGTATTACATTTTTTGCGTAAAATATGACAGGGACTTAAAGAGGGCTCATACAGGCTTTCTTAAATTTCCAATTATTGAAAATTTAAAAACTATTAGTATTACTAAATGCTAAGCCACTTTAAATAATTGCTTTATTCGTTGTTTTATTCATATTATACTCACTTGTTTCCAGTATTACGTCTTTCATTATTTCCTCACAATTATTGAGAAAAGTACTATACATACATACTTCGGCGGGAATGGGATTGCCGGACTAGTAATTATTGTCAAGCTTTACTCGTCCAGCAATCCCTAACTTCCCGGCCTCTGCAGTAATGTACTATTCCAAATCGGTTAATAAATAACATAGTTATAAGATAACAAACATAAATGAGGGTTTCTCTCGATTTTCCTGGGATCCTGGCACCCAGATACTGACTTTGATGACAGTGGGACCAATCGGGAAGTAGGGTTAAACTTCCCGATTGGTCCCATTCTCAAACAAAAAAGAATTATCAAAGTATTTGTGCTTTCAGATTTTTCCTTAAAATGTGCTATAAGACCTTGCTTCTTGACAAATGAACAAGGAAACCCCATAGGTTTTGATTTCCTTGTGAAATCGCAAAATTTGCGAAAATATGCGACATAAACGGTTCGCTGATCGCTTTGATCGCGTTCACATACAAGTTTATATTTTTACATCTGAAAGAGCTCGTAGACCTTGACATAAAATTCATTTTGGTATCTCTACATGCTTCTGAGAAAAAGGGTGTTTCTGACAGATAGACAGACGGACAACGAAGTGATCCTATAAGGCTTCCGTCTTCTTCTTTTGAGTACGGAACTCTAAAAATGGAAGTTACATTAAAGGGATTATTCGACGTTAACCCATACATTGACATAGGGAACCTAAAATTCGCTGGAATCTAGGGGGTTATTATGTTAGAAAAAATCTATCGCGATCGCTTAGAATTTGACAGTCGCCGTCCATCCATCGCTATTTTATATAAGGATGTCGGCGCAGAGTCTTGTGTTCACGGCCCAATGGTTGACAAATTGAAGGCGAACGTGATAGATTTTTTCTTAGACAATACCTACCTGAAAACACTATAGAATGTCGCCGTATGATGATATAACAATCCTCTCTATTCAATAAAGATTTTAAAGTCTGGTTTATTTAATCTATATTCGTTTCGATTTACTATTTACAAAACATAAACTACATTATAACTTGCGTTAGCTGCACAAGCCTTTACACCCTTGTGATACTGATAAAAGTAGTTGTGGTTATTATACTGTACAAAAATAGCACGTAGGATTTAACTAACGTTCTAAGGATTCTTTGACATTTCTTAATGGGTGTAAGTAATTAAAAAAAAAGTGATTAAAAAAAAGGAAGTGGCACGTTGTCATTTCGGGTGTCTCTCACGTATGCAGAGCTCCTCATAATACTTTAGTACTATTATTTATTCTGTGTCATAATTGAACTTGTACTCTGCCAAATTAAAGGAAATTCTATCTAATTGTATAACTGTCTATATTCTATGTATACATTTGTGTTTCGTTGAGGCTGATTTTTATAAAATGAAATACGAGCAATCATTGGGAATGTTTTCTTGTAATGGATTATACAACGTATTAATGAAATTGCGCAACATCTGAATTTAGTTTGTTCAGAATCGAGAGAAGAATCGATTCCACAAATAAAAAAATGCATTTATGTAATTAATACCATTAACTAGTACCATTGATGGTACAAGTGTTAGAAGTTTATATCCATAGTAGTATCAGTGGTGATAATGACACTAGTTTAGGATCAGTAGTACCGTCATACAGACGTATCCACCGGTCAGATTGTATCCAAAAACAAAAATTCAACCATGCCTCTTTTTAAATTTACTTAACTCTATGTATCGTCTTTATATCTTACGGCAAACGCACACGACCGACTTTCTGTACGCCCGATAAATTGGCCCGATTTTTCCTCCGATTCTTGTGACCGACTCAACGCACACATTTGTCACTTTGTCAGTGGCTATCGAGAGAAGTGCACGTCATAGATTTTAATGGATTTGACTGGTGTTTGGTACACATCCATATATAAGTGCAGCGGCTAACTGTCGGTCGGTGAGTAGACAATGTGCGTTAACGTATACAATTACGAATGTTACATTTTTCACCGAGGATTTGGTCGGTTGAGATTCAACGATTTTTTTAGTTCGTGTATGTTGAAGCGTATAAATCCATATGTTTCATTTTCCACCGTCAAGAAATCGGTCTCTGATAGTCGGTCGTGTCCGTTTACACTTATCGGTGGCGCAAGCGCGGCACGATAGCATCGTACTTGCAGCCGCGATCACAAAGTTTCAAGTTTGCAAAATAATGCATAAAACAAAAAAAAAAAGAAATATCTTCCTATATAATCCACGAAAATTCATTTCCATAATTATCATAATAAAAATAAGTGGGGTTTTTGAGATTTCACGCCATTTTGTTATCACGTACTTATGTACATTGTATTGTACGATTGTATCGTATTGTATGTGTACTTATGTTTTTGTATGAGAATTAAGTGTTCCCCTAATTAACATTATCGTATCTCATTTCCACTTTTTTCTGTCCCGTGACAAGGACAGTCCTCTACATTGATAACAATATTTTTTGAAATTTAGCTCCCGGTAATTAAAATTTGACGTAGTTAATCAACATCACGCTAACTAGTAGGTAGACTGAATCCCGATTGAAACGTTATCTTGTATAATTTGTATAATTAACGTAATAATTACTGAACTTGAAAGAAAGATTCATGTACGAACGATATATTGAGACTTATTCGTAAAACGTGAATTATCGCGATGATTATATGCTTAGACACTAATTGGTTTTGTGGAGCGGAAAATGTAATTATAATAGTATGTTCTCCGTTTGAGCGCACACTATCTATTACGACCACCAAATGAAAATTAAGGTGGAATTTTCTCGAGTAATCTAAATCATACCACAACGAATGAAGTCGTATTTGGAAGGAGCGAAACATATCTGATTGCTATTACCCCAATTATAATATTACGGAAGCGCGCTCAGGGATTTTTAAACCATCAACAACCTCCCAGGGGCTGATTCTAGTGCTCAGATGCAACAACTTTTTCTATGGGACCAACATCGAAATCGCAAAAAAAACCACTTCTCGATACAAACTAGGTTAGCTGATCGAGACTTTAGTATGGGAATGTGGATTTTTTTTGCGATTTCGATGTTGGTCCCATACAAAAAGTTGTTGCATCTGAGCACTATAGAATCAGCCCCTGGGAGGTTGTTGATGGTTTAAAAATTACCCTGTATATTATAATACCTACCCCGATGATTTTTTCTAAACTTAAACAAACGCCGAAATTAATTTAGGCAACTATGTTTCCTGAAATTTTATTTTTCTCAAAACTTCTCTTTCACTCATAAATTTCACTACCAACCAATAAAAATTCCGTGATTAAAAATCGTGAAAACACCAAGTGTTGTATGGAGGTTTCGAATCGTGGACCTCTGGCACTATAGCCCATTATTTCCGCTATAGTGCTCAGTGAACTGTCGGCTCGGTAACACGAGCCTTCGTTATTTTGAATCTCTTATTAAAAATAATGTGACGTAAATTGCCAAATTCTAGCGGCCACCACAATAATTACAATTTAAATTAAAATCCAAATATGTCAAAAGCGGCTCAATATCCGCAATATGACCGATGTCCGTAAAATGGTATTCATGTCAAATATTTTATTTAATGAGTCTATTGAAATATAGTTAATAATTCTAATCAAACAGAAAAACGTCCACCTCCATGGAAAATCGTGCCCCCGAACCCTAAGATCCGAACATTTCAATAGTTTTTATAAAACCATAAGCACAAGACAAACATTTTGATCTGTTGAAAAAAAAAACACATTCCAATCTCGGAATGCAAAAGAAAATCAAAACGCTAGTTTGCAATCAGAGTAACGACTTCCACGTGTGGGTAGGCACACACTCTTGTTGACATACGGAGGGTCGGCATGTGTCGATTCAGACGCACTCTTCAAGGTGCGTGTATTTGCGCTCCCTTAGAAATAGGTGATGCGTTGCGTTCACGCTTGTCAACTAGAAAAGGCCTATTTCCTTTTTCACGCGTTATCTCTCTGTCAAAGTGTAACACCACTATTCAACGGCTGACCGACCATTGACTGAGGGGTACCTTAGTACTTTCACGCTCTTTTCTTTGAAGGTATGTCAAATTCACGATGATTTTTTATTTATTGCAATCGCATGTTTCACAAACCTTCTTCTCTTCTCTATTTATAAAAGTGAATGGATATTCACTGACTTATCGCGATATTTCAAAAACTACTAAACCTCAAAATATTAGATTTGGCACATACGGCTAGATTATGAATGAGTAAGAGACGTCAACTAAAAAAGTATTTTTAGAAAATCTTTCCATAAAGGGGTGAAATTGGGCGAGGGAAGATTGTATGAATCTTCGTAAATTTCGAGTTAGAAGTTAGAAAATTGATGATGATGATGTTTTAGACTTACAACCCTTTAAAGGGTAAAAATGGTATTGGTACTTTGAATAGAAAAATTGTTGTTTAGCAGAAGACAAGGCCAAAGAAAACACGTAAAGTGGAAGTTTAAGTGTGTTATTAAACAAAAACAAGGTAGGTACTTAAATCCCTTTTCGCACCTTAAGGGTGAAATTTTGGCGTTGATGAATCAGTCAGTCTATCAGAACATGTAATTTTATATTAGAAAAAAAGAGTTATATTGAAGAAGGAAATATAAATTTTTTGCGAGGTGGAGTTTTTTGCGCTTTGTACCTGTCGTCTGTCGATGACTAGTCAATAGACATTAATTATCAGACTCACCTCGCAGTATGCGAAGCAAACCAACCTCGATGTCCATCTTGTCCATAGCCGGACCTATGCAAATTACTGGCCTAAGCTTCAAAAAAAGCTTCTTGCTACAAAAAAAACAATGTGCAAGTTGGATTCGCACACCGAGGGTTCCTTACAAACTTATCCAAGATTATAAGTTCCTTTTCTTTACATGTAAGTAATCCTATAAGGGTTCCGTTTTTTCCCTTTTGAGGTACGGAACCCTAAAAACGAGTAGTAGTGCAAGCAGTTATTCTAAAATATCTTATTCTAATATATAAAATTCTCGTGTCACAGTGTTTGTAACCGAAATCCTCCGAAACGGCTTGACCGATTTTTGTGTATATTCGGTAGGTCTGAGAATAGGTCGTAAATTATTTCTTATACCCCTAGGTGATAAGGGTTTTTTTTGGGCAATTATTATGGCGAAACGTTGTTCGCGGGCACAGCTAGTCTAATATAAAATTCTCGTGTCACAGTGTTTGTAACCAAACTCCTCCGAAACGGCTTGACCGATCTTTCTTTGTGTATATTCGGTAGGTCTGAGAATATAATAGGTCGTAAACTATTTTTTATACCCCTAGGTGATTATTATGGCGAAACGTAGTTCGCGGACACAGCTAGTATTGGTATGAAATGAAATGGTTTTAAATATCAAACTATGTTCTTGTTTATTGTGTACAATAAACAAGACAAGTACAATACCAACTTGTGGGTAGTATATCTTAAAGTTCGCCCCAAAAGCAGTTTGTAATATTAATGTTTACTACGTGGTAACCATACTGATGCCGGTGTGAACTAAACATTAGACATCATATCAATTCTAGACGTGTTTTGCTATTTGAACATTATAAGTAACATCCTTCTGTCTCATCATTAATGAAAATAATACAATAGTTGTTTTTTTCTACACGGATATAGATTTTTATTTTAAACGGCGGATAAGTTTATTGCCATTAATAAAATAAGGCGATGTTATAGACACTTAAATATTTGTTATTTAAGATTATCTGTTATTTGCACGAATATTGTTGAATAGGGATGTAAATTTGTGTGTTTTTAATTTTAAAACATTTTAAGTATATAACATTGTTGTAACCTGTATGAAAGGTCGCTAAGATGTGATTCGCTTATAACTTTTTTTAGCCATCGAAGAGGTTAAGCTAATACCTCTCGATCTGTCAAGTGCCAAATTCGTTTGTAATAATAATAATGTTGGTGAGCTGATGTGAGGCATGAGTCAGTCAAAAGCACGGTCAATAACTGCAGTTGCAGTTTTTGTTTCGCGTTTTATTTTCTTCCCAATTGTATGTTCTTTTCTCGCTTACGGACTTTTCTTTATATTAGTCAAGCAAAGAGAAAAAAAAATAGTACTTAGCTGACGAAACATAAACGAGAAGCAGAGTTTGCAGTTTTTGATTAAGTTCCCGACGGACCCAAGCAGTTATTGTTCAAGATTTCATAGAACAGCAGCCGCTCGCTGTGATATTACACGACACTAAAGAAATTTCAATGAAAATAATGGTTGCAATAATTTTAATAAGTAAAGTAGACACCTAAAATCTAAGATTATATGCAAGAAAAATGCCACATAAATAGGTATACTTGCGAGTATATTATGATCATCATCATCATTTCAGGCGCCCACTGTTGGACAAATGCCTCCCTCAGGGATCTTGAAACCGATCGGTCCTACGCCTCCCGCATCCAGCGGCCATCAGTCCTGTGTGCGATAAATATATACTGCCCACTGCCACTTAAGGTTTGCAATTCTTAAGGCTATGTCGGTGACTCTAGTTCTTCTACGGATCTCATCATTTCTGATACGATCGCAATAATGGGGAAAAAAATCTAACACTCACCTCCGTGGTCTAGTGGTTGAGACCATCCGGAATTGATTTGGAGGTTCAGGGGGTCCGATTTCCCATAATTATGGGACAGAAGATTTTCTGCCTGCCTGGCTGCCTGGCTAACTAGCCTTTAAGTCTTTGATATACCGTTATTGCAAAGTTATTGGAGTATTTCGTTTACTGAGGTTAGATAGATAGCCAGTTCTTCAGTCGTTGAGGAGTGCAGGTGAAACTCGCTTCCATCTTCAGCCTTATCGCCATTTACCATCGGACGAGATCAAGGCCAGGAGCTTTCCTGTTGTGTATAAAAATAAACCAAACCAACCGCACAAAAGATGCTATTTCTTAATTTCGCACATATTATTAATAATAGTTGTTCACTACCGCGAGGTCACTCACGAGCTCTTCGCTCTTAAACTTTGCGTCACAAAAGCATTATGTTATCTGTGACAAAAGTACAACTTCGGAATAACCCATTAGTGATATCCTCCTCCTCCACTACTCCATTTTTTTTAAATGTGGGCCAAATTCATATCTTTAGGCTATTTTTTTAAATCCCAAACAAACATAAAATAAAAAATCATACTATTTACAATGGTGCAACAGGGAGATGCACATAAACGTAAAAGCAAAGCTCAAAGATTAAAATCATAATGATTTATAAACACCATCATGTTCGTTCAAAATAGCAGCGTATCGCTGTATTGCATAAGGTGTAGTAAAATCAATCGGTGAGTCATGCCAATTTTATAAAAAAGTTTTGCTCTCAAACATTAAACTTTTTAACGAATAGCATACCATCGTCCCAATTAACTCGCAACAAACCGTATTCCATTCAGCTACAATTGAAAAGTTCACAAGAGAATACCAAAAATCCGACTGGAGAACTTTTCCAGTGCTAAGCGCATCTATCGGCTATAGGTAAGCCGCGCTCCGGGGAGTTGTTGAAATTTGCACAAAGTTTCATTGTTGCGAGCTTGGGACATGGCTAGCCACTCGGCCGACTAAAGATAACGTGGCCAGGGGGCCTATTTTTACATCATTGTTCCGGTATCGAGCGCTCGTTGATATTTAAATTTTTAAAGTGAAACTTGTACTCTATCGCCCCAACATTTTTCGTCCATCTATCGCATGTCGCATTACAACCGGCCGCGGAGTGGGGATAAAGTGAAAGGCGTTAGGCAGAGCAGCCAAGGCCAATATGGCGGCCACATAGCTCGCATCAGCTGGCTGAAAAAAAGTTTCACTTGCATCGTATTTTTTTTTCTATTCTTTTTGTATTCGACGAAAAATCAAGATAATATCGATTTTCGTCGTAATGTTCCTATGATTTTGATCGCAAAAGAAACCAAAATCAGTGGGAATCGAGCACAGATGATGCTCTACGAGCGCTCCATGCCGGACGAAAGATTCAAAAATAGGGCCCCAGGCAATATCGTTTGTGTGTACGGAAACAGTTGATCTCTGCGTAAACATGCGCGAGTTTGGTTTACTCTACGCTTTAAACTTCCAATAGAACCTTCAAACATAAATGAAGAACATGTAAATGAACATACAGATCCAACATATTTTTGATAAATGCTTATCCAATAACATTAACCTGTGTAACCTAGGCAAGCTGTTGCAAAAAAAATTATGACAAATCGCGGGACGGCAGCATCGAGCGAAGCGTATAGCGTAGTATATACTCGCTCCAGCGTAATATTACATACGAGTAAAAGAGACGTACAATACTAAAGTGGCGGTCGAGCGCATTACGCAGCTTCGGAACCACTTTTTTTTTTGTTTTAACCAACAAAAAACACAGGAAAATTAGCGACACAATCTTCACGGCACATTGGCTATGTCTCACGTTTGCCAACGATTGACTAAGCGAAGTGATGCCAATTGGCACTTTGGTGAGCATTTTCTCTGCACTGGACAGCGCATCTAGGTCACATATTATACGTCAATGGTCAGTAAATAAATATTAAGTGACAACGTTTTAGGCATAATAATTAGTATTTTGACTTCACATGTTAAATTGCTGGTTTGCCAAGTTAGTTGTGTGTATAAAAAAGCATCCCTTACGACATATTGTCTCGGTATAATCTGCCGCTTTGCATCTGCATTTGTGCAACATACAGATGCACAAAAACTGGGCAACCGTTAAAATATTATATTGCTTAAAGAAAGATCTATGTTACCGTTTAACATGATTAGCAACATGATGTGTAACACGAGTTAATTGACGTAGTGTACTCGAGACTTAAAATGTTGAATTCCGGATTTAAAAATTTTAATGCTTGCTTACCTTATTAAGTAAACATTAAATAAATATGTTTTTACTATACGTTAATATTGTGTTTACATACATGTGATAATAATATCAAAGGATTTAATTTTTAACTAAGTATTATACATATAAATGTAAAGTGCCTCATAAATAGTATTGAAATAAAATGAAAATATACTTATTTCACGAGTAAGCTTGACCTGGAAACGGAAATATCATGGATTGAAATTGATTACACATTTCCATTGAAACGCCATCACTGATGATTTTTCTTATTTACCCGAGGCAACGATACATTTAAAATGGAAACTGGAAATATCCCCAAAATGTATCCTACAATAAACGGACGCTCGACTTTCTCCCTCACGTATCTTTGCTCACTGTGATTTTTAAACTTTAAAGCCCGGAAAAACTATTTGATGACAGGCTTATTGCAAGCAAATACAATACCATCGTATTTGTTATAAAATTGTTTTAATTTTCATATGTATTTTGATGGGCAAACAAAGCAGCGCAAAGAGTTATAATTAATGAAACACAACGCTAATCTTAATTTTTTTTAAATTTTTTACCAAAAAGCCTAAAATATTAATTGTATCATCATTTACAGAACTTTTTATTTTATTACAAATGTATCCAGTAGGCGAAAATACTCTCTCAGCTTCTCAGACACCTATATGTACTAGCTGTTTACATCTGATTGCCAGGTAGTCATGACCAATACGGGTAATACTACCTAGCTATAATCTTTATGTTTTAAAAAGTCTGTAGCATCAGCGAAAGAGTGAATTAAATTAATTTTCATGGAATATAGGCAAAAATATTAATAAGTAAGTGCTTCTGGATGTAATTGAAGATTTTATAAAAAATATGATTCCCGATGCTTACTGATTGAATCATCGAATCATCGAAGGTCGATCTCTTTTTAAATCTTAGACTAATAATAATAAGTATATAAAAATATTGAGCAAACAATATCACATTTACAGTGACCACCTACATTATTAAGTTTGCACATAATCTGAAGCCGGCTGAGAAAATATTAAAAGCTCTTTAAAAACGGAATCTCACTCCGGTTGATTGCGTGCCGTTACGATGCTCTCGGTGAATAAACAAGAAATATGCGGTCGCTTGTATTTTGTTTTTGCTTTTATAAACCGGGGAGCTTTTATGGTTTATAGCTCAATAATATAGGCCGTAAAACGCCCGGCCCTTATTGTCTCACAATTGAGTCGTCGGCAGTCCTCGCGATTCCTTCAGGACCACTTTTGTGATGCCGCTCCGTAACTCGCAGTATTTGTGAGTATTAAATTTACTGTGTTGCTTGCATTGAATCCTGTTTGATCGTTATTTTGGCAGTGTACGGCTAATGATAACAGCCGTATCCCTGAAGACTCTAATTGTACTTAGTCTACTATTTTTTACTAGAATCGTGATGATTTGTGATAGTAGCTGCTACCAAAACGAAAATCATCAAGACTTTTCGGGCAAATCGTTCTTACCCTCTTTGAAGATAAACAGGACAGCTGATTAATAGGTATACTCGTATATTTTCTAGATAAACAAACATAATTATGTGAGTGGTGAGTAGGTAAACGCCTCATACCTATTATTAAACTAAGTTGTCATACGTGTACTTATTTTTACATCGTCTTAATTATGTTTTTTTTTATTTAGACATCAAGCTGTCATTTATGAATAACACTGAATACAACAAAGAATTACTGAAAAATACTCGGTGTTAATACAAAAAGGTTTTTAAGCACTGTCTAAAGTGAGACACTGTTTAAACATGATGCTGTTTCATTTGTTTTAAAGAATAGACACAGACAACATAACGTTTTAGTGTCTAAAACACGGCATTGTATTGAAAAGACGTATGTCCAGAAAATGCTTATATCAAGCCGAAACCTACGCATGTTAACATAGTCATATAAAAGTTTGGGCGTCACTCAGAATTCGAAATTGTACAATTAATTTTAAAATCCTGCATACAAATAGTTGGGTCTGTGAAAAAAAAGGCAATAAGAATAGTGTATGATGCAACTAGTGAATAACGGACGGATTTAAAGCGAGTGTCATAGATGAATCACGAGCAAGTAAAGGATTCTAACGACTGAATTACGTCCGCAGGGAGTGATTCATGATGATTGAATCACGAGTGTAGTGAGTGATTCAAGTGTTAGAATCCTGAGTGACGCGAGTCATTCATAGGTATCCCTCGGTATAACTCCGTTTCATTCAAGAGTTGCATACTATACTTTATACCATGACTACGAGAAAAAGAAAGATTTAAGCGAAAAAAGATATGTATTTAATATCGAGTGTTTTTTGAGCTAGGTAGGTTGTACAGCACTGAGATGGAGATCGAATATATTTCAGTGTGTTCCATATTAATGGTGATTAAAAGTGATTTTTATTCACTATTTTCAGTGAAAAAATAAAAGCTTTTTAGAGGGGAATTGGTGGAAACTCAGTTTTACAATTTCGAATTTTCAATGACGCCATAATTTTTATATGACTATGTTAACATGGGTAGGTTTCGGTTTCATGGGGTATATGGGCGAAGGTGGGATGGAGCACGCTCTTCTACCGGTGTGGACAGGCAGAGCACAGGGCTTCGACGTGCACGTCGAAGCAACACTTCTTAAAAACTAGGTTAGCTGATCGAGACTTTAGTATGGGAAAGTGGATTTTTTTTGCGATTTCGATGTTGGTCCCATACAAAAAGTTGTTGCATCTGAGCACTAGAATCAGCCCCTGGGAGGTTGTTGATGGTTTAGAAATTACCCTGTACATATATTTTATATTAATATATTTTTCATCTATTATTAAAAAATATGCTTAGAGACGTACCTTGTTTTAATAGACGTTTCAATTTAAAATAATAATAATAATCCTTTATAGTAGTAACTCGCCAAAAGGGCTATATTAAAAGCTCTATTGCCAACACGTATTTAGCAGCTCAGTGGCATTTGCGCGTTAGGCGTTACGATTGCTACGCTAAGTTTGCCGTAGTCGGAGCCCTGGCTAAAAATGTAAAACGCTTTAATTTACTTGCGCTCCGAATTTCGGTAAACTGTTGATCGGACAAAGCGACGAAGAGAAAATATTCTTGTGTTTACACGTACAACTACTTGTGAACTATAAAATCTCCCACGCACGTGATTATAGTTTTTGTTGAGATTGGACGCCATTACCGAAAATTGTCGGATACTTTACCGATCCGACAATTGTCACCGACCACTCTAATCGGATTATTCATTGTCGCTATAAAATTATAATCCAATCGTGTCCGACTAGAAACAACTACTCTAAGGTGACATGGCTATTCAATGTTATTGTAATAATAGGTATATCTTGTTTCTACTTTATTATTCAATTTTGAAGGGTTTCAATTATACAAATTACATTTGAGTTTAAATTAATTAGGATGTAAAGGATGTGGGTCAACCTTAATTCGTACTACGCGTTGTTTAATGTTATGGTTACCGTTTGTTTATGTTTAAGTTTCAAACTTAAATTGGGGAAGGCAGCACAACAACATCACTGTATAAATTATTGTATAAAACAAAAAAAAAAAAAAACAACCAAAATGTATTGTGTTGTATTCTTCAGACTCGCGATTTCAATTCTTGATTATACTACACTATAATTTTATTACGTCTTTACCACATTCTCTTACTTAAAATATAGGGCATTTTCAATTTTCTGCGCTCAGGGATAAATTTTATCGACAATTCCATCGGCGAACCTTCCGAGATAATAATAATCTTTTGAAACTGCTCGGAACCTTCGAATCAGCGGCACGCTCTGAAGTGTTCGTTATCATATTCCCCAGATGAAGTAACAAATGCTACTTTTGATTAATGTATAAATGTATATTTATGCCGTTGATTTTAGAATCATTGGGAGTTCACACTAACGCTACATCAGTAGTAATCTTTCAGAATATTAGTGACCAATATTAGTCACGGAAGCTTGTGAATCACCATTTCAGCCAAGAGACGCCCATTGTTGGACATAGGCCTCCCCCAGAGATCTCCAAACCGATCGGTTCTGCGCCTCCTGCATCCAGCGGCTTCCCGCGACCTTCACTAGATCGTCATTCCACCTTATGGGGGGCCTACAACGCTGCGTCTCTCGGTACGCGGCCGCCATCCGAGGACCTTTCCACCCAACGGCCGTCACTCCTGCGAGCTATGTGTCCTGCCAACTGCCACTTAAGGTTTGCAATTCTTTGGGCTATGTAAGTGACTCTAGTTCTACGGATCTCTTCATTTCTGATGCTATCGCGTAGAGAAATCTCGGGCATAGCCTCTCCATCGCCCTTTTAATGACATTGAGCCTTATGATGAGACCCATTGAAAATGGTCACATCTCAGTTCCGTACATTATCACTGGCAACATGCACGAATTGAACTTGTGAATACCTATCTTATTCTGTGCTTCATTTACATTTACAAGCTCTTAAATTAAATTATGCAGAAATCAATGTGAACCACTGTCGTTATGACTGTTTAATATTGTTCGTTTAAAGATGTAAAATAAAACTCAGCAACCCATACAGTTTATTTTTGTGCACTACAGTTTCAGCAATTTTTTATGAATACACGTTATATTTTGAACCTGTTATGAAAAAAAAAATTGTTCACGATGTTTTATTTTTGCTGCGAGTGCTGACTTTAAATCACAAAGTAGTCTGGAATTTAATCATGAGCGTAGCTAGACTATCTAGTAATATTAATATGGATTACCGAGTAGTCCATATTAGAATTGCGAGAGCAATTTTTTATAGTGGTCTTTGAATTCAAATCACTTTTACTCCTTGGAAATACGCAGCAAAAATCGCTTTTGAATTTGCAGTAAGTTTTTAGAGAGTAAAGGGCCCTTTTCATGCTCGTCAGGCAAAAATATTTTTTTTTATATACTGAATCGCTCCTCTAAACCTACGTTTTCAAAATACCGTGACGCCATTGCTACTTGACCATCAATAAAAGAAAAATTTCTCTTCGGGAAACATTTTGAAATATATTGATTTTTAAAACAATCTACCTCAAATCCGCACTTATAAGGACAGGGTAGGTTTTATCAGGAACTTTACTTTCCTTGATTCACGATTCCCATTCCTAATCTACCTTTATATTTCTAACAAATTTCATACCTCATCATCGGTCAAGTAGTTTTTACAATTTTGTTAGTTCAATTTATTTAATCTTTATTGCGAAAAAGCGGGTTTAATGTAATAAGGCATTCTCTATCAGTCAATCGAATGGAAAGTTGAAATATGTATTTGGCACAAGATGTGAAATGTACGTACCTATTTTTCTCACTTCGTTTATGAGTCATTCTGACACACAATGAGTCCATTTGTCCGTGCGTTTATCAAATTATAGAATAGAAAACAACAAAACAGGCAACCTGATATTCTTGTTCATTTGCCGTGAGCAACAGCATAAATAAGGGGAATGAGACTTTTTTTTCATAATGCTTTTAATTTTTCGCTCCGGCGTTCGAGAGTTGCAGATCAATTGTGATAAATTGCGATCGTACGCTGCGAGCTTCACGAATTCCATGGTGGTCTATAGTAAGTGTTGATGTTCAACTTATTTACAATCATGCGTTCTTGACAGCTTTAATGGAGCTATACGGAGTGTTCAAGAATTTTCTGCTGTTGTCGAGACGGAATCTATCTGACTCTAACATCAAATTAAACTTCAACGGTTTAAGTGAAGGTAGCGAATATTTTTGAATGTGGTTAAATAAAATATTTTATTTTAGAGAACACTGACTTTTATTTAATAATTACAATCAACATGAATGATAATTTCTAATTGTTACTAGGTGTATCAAGGTAAGCGCAACCGCCATGATCAAAGATAAATAATCCGCATAGTCAATTGACATAGACTAAATATTATTAAACAGCGAAGTCTATAATGATAACGTCGAACAATATACGTATTCAGCGTATCGCGGGATACTGTTGTCTTTCATGTGACAGGATTTAGACCGACAGTCACACAAAGTCTTGAAAGCTCACTGCTCAGTGGTTACACCAGTGTAACTTAACAGTGTAACCATGGGTCAGAATCGATAATAACCACTTATCGTCTGATAAATTTATTTCTATAATCTTTCTGTTTCGTTATGGTTTTCTCTATTATAATCTTGCTGTATCACCAACAATCCCTGACACTGTTAATACATATTATGCATAAGCAAACTATACTCGTAAATATTCGAGATTTAGCAGACAAATATCGAACAAATCTTACGAAAAGAATAAAATTCTGTTTACCAAACGAAAAGAATAGTCTGGTACTTACTCAAGACCTGAGTCAGACAATTTTTTTATAGTGGACCTAGCAAATGAATCTATTCCATCTGATAGTAGGTGCAAGTGCATTGGACACATGGACCTAAAAGGTTAAATATTTATGAATAAAAATGAACAATATTATTATCATTGGAATTCATTTTGAGAAGACCAATATAAATGTCTAATTTGAGCATCACTATAACAAAAACCCGAACATCGAAATCGACCACAATTCGGCTGGGCCGTCACAAATTACAAACTAATCATAGCCCACCAATTGGGTCTCTCGGAAGAGGTTAATTCTCGCAATCCCTGTGCCGCGTTAACGTCCTGCCCGTTATTAGGGTTGAAACAATCACATATATTTTTGTCACGTATAAGTTAACTTTAACATCAATTTGGTAAGAAGCCCAAAAAAATACAATTCAGTAAAAGCCTTTTTTCATTGAAAATCTACAGAATTTGTTGAGTAAAATTACCCAAAATGTGTTTTATGCGACAACCCTATTTGTTACTGCCACCCCGCCAATTAGCCTTTACTGCCCTTGCGGTCCGATAACTACTCCACGAGAATTATCTATCGAACGAACCCAACATTATAGGCTAGTAAACACTAGTAGAGCAGTTCAACTTTTCGTATCTTGCTGTGTCACACAATAAGTGTCTTGTCTTACGTTAGGTACGTGTTACATTGTTTCTGTTGAAGTAAAGGTTTCTTATCTGAATCATGTTCTAAGTATCAGTCCAGTAGTTGTAATTTTCGGATTCAAGTTTATATACCCGGTAGAAATTTCTACTTTAGCGAAATAGTGTCTCCGATTGTTTCTTTATATGTTGTGTTGTATTTTTGTATAATCTATTCGTGTTCACTCAATCAATCAGTCACATCAGTCAATGTCATAATTATTATTGCAGAATCACAGGCTCATTTGTTGTTTTGGATTGGTTTGGTTTAGGCTTACAATTAGGAATAATACTTCGATTACTAAGTCTTTAAAATAATAAATTATTAGACTTGAATTAAAATGTAGCCAATTGCTAGTTCATTTAAATTGACGACACGGTTAGCGCAGAGGTCGAGTGATCGCCTACTGCGCAACAGGTCGCTGGTTCGATTCCCGTACGGGACAAATATTTTGTATGGCCTACAGAAATTTGTTCCAGTCTGGGTGTATGTGCTTGTGATATGTTTGTAACTGCACCCACGACACGGAGAAAATCCTAGTTAAAAAAAAAGAAAAGAAACAAATTATCTACCTCTTTTGTTACATTAACATTGTCTGATGTTGGTTATTAGGGTTCCGTAGTCAGGGGTGCAAAGTCAGACCACCTCCTCGTGGTGCACCCTGGGCAACCCGGCAGATTTTCTGCCGCGGGCTAAGAGTCTGACAGCTGCCCCGTGAAGTGGGCGTTGTGTGGCCGGATTTAACCCGGCGGGCCACTTCATGTGGCCATGTGGGGCGTCACCTCTCCTTCTTTTTTAAGATGGAGTTATGTGTCGCCCCGGGACGTGCTCGCGGGTCATGGCGCATTGCGCCTTGTGCCGTTGCCCCTTTGGTCGGGTTGGTGCGGGTCCTTGTTGAGCTTCGGCATGTCGTTGTGCCGAGTCGGTGCAAGCTCGTTGAGCTTCGGCGTGTCGTTGTTCCAAGAACTGAGGCTGATCCGATCACCTTGTGGCTTCGGCACACTTGTGCGGCCCCCATGAGGGGATGGCCGAGTGCTACTTGGCGGGCCACCTCGTGTGGCCACCGTGGCCGTTTTTTTGCGGTGGGTTGGCGCTTCGGCGCCGCTGAGATTCGGCTCGTGTACGCGGCGGTGGATCCAGTGGATTCTGCCGTCGGGCAAGCCCGTTACCCCGCACTGAGCGGGGCCGGGGACCTGGAGCACACAGCGTCGGGTCGCGTGGAAGAAAACCACAGTAAAAAATTACCACCCGGAGTATGCCCCGGGAATTCCTCTCCATCTCCATCTTGAAGAGGGCGTGAGGGGCCCGCCATTGGTGGGCAGGTGCCGCTGACGAGGTTATGGAATTGTCCGAAAGGGTTCCCACGACCTTGTTCGGCAGCGGCGCGTCCTTTGGACGTGGCTGCGCCAGGCGCCAAAGAGGGCAATCGAGGGGTTTAGTGGGTAGTCGCTCTGCTGCGGAGTCCCACACACCCTTGCCCCTGCGGGAGCTTGGACGGTGCGTAGTCAACAAGGAACCCTTATAGTTTTGCCATGCCCGTCTGTCTGTCTGCTTGCCTGTCCGCGGTTTAGTTCAGAGACCGTTAGTACTAGAAAGCTATTATTTGGCACAGGTTTACTTAATTTTTTTTTAAACGTTGCCCCACACTAGAATTTTCTCCTGTGTCGTGGGTGCAGTTATAAACATAGAATATCACATGCACATACGCCAAGACCGGAACAAATTTCTGTAGGCCATACAAAATATTTGTCCCGTACCTACGGGAATCGAACCCGCGACCCGTTGCGCAGTAGGCGATCACTCGACCTATGATATCCCATAACTCTAGGGTATTAATAAGACCGTGTAATGGATTAGAATAGCATATGAATTATTTTACAATTCATTATTTTTTAATTTTTATTTTCAGGTTTCATAATACACGTGTGTGTGGAATTAAAAAAAATAGATTTCAAATGTAAATCACCTTTATCACGGTATTTATTCCAACGTACAGGCTTCAAAAAACTAGAGGCTCATTTATGGGGAAATGTATAACTTTTTACAACAAAGTTCCACAAAGTGTAACTGACTTGCCCTTTCATAAGTTTAAAGCGCATGTAAAAAAGACTTTAATGAGTAAAGGATATTATAAAGTCAAGGATTATTTAAATAATGCCAATGCTTGGATTTAAGACCTTCCGAGTTTCTTGCCTGTTCTTCTTGAGAAGGCTCTCCCAATTTCCGAACAGGTGTAGAGTCAATTTTTTTTTTTTTTTTAATTTTACTTGTATTTGCACACATCTTAATAATGGTTGGGGTGTGTGTACATACAAGGATTAAATAATTTAGTTAATTAGATTCTTGGTTGAAGATTTTTATGTTTTTATTTTGACGTCAATAAGTGCCTGTAAAGGTCTATATTGAATAAAGATTTTTGAGTTTGAGTTTGAGTTTGAGTTAATGTGAAGTTATTATTCGTTATAATGCAAATAATCGATTTTGAAATAGACCAACTTACCATATCTTTGAAAAAGTGTATACAATAATTTGTAATAACAAATTATTGTATACACTTTTTTTACATTTTAAGTATATATAAGCATACAGATTGTATTTTTTAAACTTATAATGACTATGTAACAAAACCAAGATTGTAAATGGCGATTTAAAAGAGGAGATAAATAAAAATTTGACCTTTCGAGTTTCTTGCCTGTTCTTCTCGAGAAGGCTCTCCCAATTTCCGAACAGGTGTAGATTCAACTTTTTTTTTCATTCCTACTTGTATTTGCAGACATCTTGAGTATTTTCAGAATGTATGCACATACAAGGTTAAATATGTTTTCTTTAAATTAGAATGTTTTGCTTTGTTTTGACGTCAATAAGTGCCTGTAAAGGCCTATGTTGAATAAAGATTTTTGAATTTGAATTTGAATTTGAATTACCGTGCTTTTATGCGTAGTATGATAACAACATTCATACAAAAGTTCACCTAAGTATCTCAACAAAAGGTTTAAAGTTCATGAATTTACCTTCATTACTACATACGGGGTTGTACCGCGCGTATTCAATGGACATCTCTCGCCTAAAATATAAATAATGATGATATTTTTTTTATCTCAACCTGAGCAGTTTTTTTTTTCAAAGTAAAAACTTGGATATTAAATGACTGTTTCCGCGAAATTCATTGAGCTTTAATAAAAAAAAGGATTTATTTTCTAAATACTTTCAAACCTTATTTTACCCTTTTATATTATAATTTGGCAAAAAGGTGTCATAATATATCCCTTTCCAAGGATATACTTACTAATAGTTAGTAGTAAGCAGAATAACGCGAAAAAAGTGAAAACATCAAAACGCGAAAAAACAAATCCACGAAAAAGCAGAATAATGCGGAAAACGCGGACACACCAAAACGCGGAAAAACAAACCCACGGAAAAGCAGAAAACGCGGAAAATTCGGAAAACGCGGAAATACCAATACGCGGAATAACAAACTAACTTTAGTACAAACCCTACTGGTTTTTAAAAGCTATCTAAACTGTAAATATTATAATTGTCTTTTTTAATGATAAAGAAATGAAAAAAAAAACGCGGACACACCCAAAAAAAAACAACAAGAAATACCCAATGACAGCGGAAAGAAGCAGAAAAACGCGAAACAAACAAGAAATCAAAAAACGAAAAATGAAACCGTGGTGATGTGGTAAACCCACAAACCCACATGCATCAACATATAAACTAACAAATAAACCAATTATATAAACCAACACCTAGACAATCATATGTCATTTTAAATGTAATAAAATACATAAATCAAGACAATCAAATACTCCCAAAAATCAAAAACAAGAAACATTCTAAAAAAACAACAAGCTAATGCGCAAAACCCAAAATATTCAACAAAACAAAAAGAATCCAACTATAAAAAGAAAAATACAGCCACCATCACAAAAAAAGAAAGCTACACCCACGAGGGACCACCACCCCCACCAACCACTCCAACAAAAAGGCCAACCAAGGATCATTGCTGCGCAACCAACAACGCACGCAACAAAACATCTAGAACACCCATAGATGCCGCTCATAGCACAATAAGAGATACCAGCAAACTCGCAAAACAAGACTGCTTCCAAAAAATAACACTCTCGCAGTATATAGAAGAACAGTATCATTACAATAACAATGACTCAGACACTACCTCAACCAAAACAGAAATCTATAAAACCCAAACCAGAACAAGATCCCCAATACAGACGTGGAAGAATATCAAAGTTAATAATGAGACAATAACAGGAAACCAACCCGAATTGAACATAATCAAGAAGGCACTAATATAAACTAATCTACCCACAAGGATCTCCCCAATCAAAGACGCCACAAACTCACTCCCGGACTCAACCACCACCGCAAACACACCCCCGTACCCATACCTGAATGAACCAAGGAGAAAAGAACCAAATAAAGAGCAAACCGGAAAGGAAAATAAACCAACAACAAAAAACAAGATGATTTGGCAATGCACGTTATGCGGAACAATAATACAAAATAGGAATACAAAGAAACATTACATATCATGGCACAAAAACTTCAACTATGATTTAGGAAAAGAGGTATTATACATCAAAAACCAAAATAAGATAGACCAACGCTCCGAATAACACAAACCAAACACTGAACTTATTAAATACATAAAGAATACAATAGAATAAAAATAAAATTAATATAAACGCCTAAAACAACATAAATACGGAAATCGCCGGACACTATAAATATGATTAAAATAAATATTATTATAAATAACACCACTTGCTAATATAAATAGATTAATACATACACTACTACTAATATTGATTAATTAAATGAATGTATAAATGTATTTATTAATAAAATATCAAAAATACGGAAATCGCCGGAAACACATATGATTACAAATAAACATGATTATAAATAACACAAGTCTAACAACACAAATCAAAATAAATCAAAATGCCACACACACGCAACTCAAGAACGTGAGCACTACAATTAACAAATCAATGTAAATAAACAATCATACTCAACAATATTATAAAATACCCAAAAAAAAAAAACAAAAATACGTAAATCGCCGGAATATGATTATAAACAATCCAACCAAAACAATTACCTCAACATATCAACACCATGCTCACAGCGGAAAACTGCGGAAACTAACCATCGCACACACATCACTAAATGGAGTAGCGCGGACTGTCCGCACCTAACGCGATGAACGTCTCTCCCATCAGTCCGCATTGATGTGGGGATGTGTGGATGTGCGGATGCGCGGTTACGCGGAAGTGCAGAAGCGCGGATGTGCAGATGTGCGGACGTGCGGATATGCGGACATGCGGACATACGGTTGCGCCGATGAGCGGATGTAAGGCGATTTACACACTGCCACGCACGATGCAGCGTAGCGCGTGAATGCGTGTTCTTACGTTGCTTGTAAGTATCTCCGTTTGTATAGAAAACACGCACAGTCCAACACACAGAAAACGCATCCACGCGCGTTCATACAGATCACGCGCCTACAAGCGGTGAAAGACGCACCCACGCGCGTAGGTGCGGGCGAGACGCAAGGTATGGCATACCGAGTCTCGCAGTGCCGTGCATTATTTTGGAAGAGCTTGACATTGATTTTGGAAACGGAACTACGCGCGTGAGTGCGTAAAAACCCGCATGATGTTGCAGATCTGCACTCCCGCAAGTACGCGCGTAGGTGCGTCGACACGCAACATGCAGCGTGGTGCGTGGCAGTGTGTGAATCGCCTAATGGATGCACGGATGAACGGATGCGCGGTAAAGCGGACGTGCGGACTAGCGAATGCATGCTATATAAATAATGTAAATAGGCCCTCAGAATGTATAATGAGCCCACAATTAACATACTTACGAACAAGCTTTAATATACTTTCCATTGTAATGTAACCTCATCTTAAATAAATAAGACACCTCGTATTATATAGAAGCAAATAAAAAGTAAAGTAAGTTTAATATATCAGTTTATCCATAATATACCTTATCAGTTGCAGCTACACGAAAATGGTTTAGGAGACTATCCATATTTTTTTATGGAATGTCGATCCCCATTCACAGATTTTCAAAAAAATGTACAGTTAGCAAGAAAATAGCCATTTTACATAAGAACATTTTTTGATGCCAATCGATCCTGTTTCTAATACTGATCAAAAACTTCTATGGGACCAACCGTCGTTGGAGTACTCAAAAACTCACAAATTGCAAAAAAAAACAAAACAAAACAAATAAAAACATAAACCTGAAAAAAAGTAAGTAGTAGTAGTAGTAATAATTTCAGCAAAGAGTGACCCAGTGTCGGAAGTAATAAGTGTCAGTAATATAAACAAGCAATTTGGACAGTAACAAAAACAAACATTTTGGATAGAAACGAAATATTTATATTTATGAATAAAAACATTAACTTTGTGGGTTTCATTTTCTGAAGTTAATGCCGGCTAAATGCTTGTCGTCCTGTAAGCGAGGCTGTAAGTTGATAAAAACTTCCCTACAGAGCTTTACAGAAATGCTTTCTATCTCTAATTGCCTGATTGGATATTTCTTTTGACATTACTATTTCTTCACTGTAGGTATGAATAGACTTAAGGTTTTAAGTAGCTCTATAAGAAATATATATGGTGTGATATCCGGTGACTTGCGTGGCCAGGTCAATGCTACCAAACCGAGATATCAGTTTCTGGGGAAAAGCGCCAAGATCGCGATCATTATCCCTGGCGGTATGAGCGGTAGCGCCTTTTTGCTGGAACCTGTTTAAAGAGTGAATCTCTTTCCACCATTGGACAAAAATAGTTTCAATCATGTTGACATACCGCTCTGAATTCACAGTTACTGAAATGACGTTTTGGTTCTCAAAATACTGCCCAATTATTCTAGATTTTTATATTTTTGACAGATCCTGTTTCCCGAAACTTCTTTTTGAAATTTATGCTTAGTGCATGCCATATATTACGAATATTATAGTGAAAGCAGAACTTGCGCCTGGCTTCAGTGTACGATTTGCCACTCGTCAAATATACTCTGATTACAAAAGTGCGATGCGGTCCGATCCATCGTGACTAAGCAACCCGCTGTGTAGATGTTCCCAGTGGAGACATGAACTCTGTTTTAGGTAAGGATAAGCTAATTCCTTAGCTTACTACACCACGCTAGCGTATCATCTTGGCAAGTGGGTGTAGAGTTTTCTTTCAAGTTTTCTATCTCTTCATAAAGATAAAATTGTGGTCAGGGATATTGGTCAAGGTACATCTATCTCTATCAAATGAAAACGTAACCACCCCAGGAGTACACTTTATCGAATACAAAAAGAATTTTGAAAATCAGTCCACTATTGGCGGAGCAATCGCGTATACACACAAAACACGTTGGACATACCAAAATATTTGAGGGTTTCCCTCGATTTTTATGGGATCCCATGATCAAATCCGGACTTTAGTTACCTTGGGAACACCCCAGGAGTATACTCTATCGAATACAAAAAGAATTTTGAAAATCGGTCCGTAATTGGCGGCGTAATCGCGTAACATACACACAAAAAAAAACATACGGGTCGAATTAAGAACTTCCTCCTTTTTAAAATAGACAGAAAACATTCATTTTGCATTTATTTATTTATCTTATTGGAAACTTTTGCTCTTAATCATATTCGATGGTGATGTAATAAAGGATTCAACAGCAGCAGCAGGAAACAAGCAGCATCGCCTGGATGCCTCAAAAACAAAGAATTGGCATTTATCTACATATATAAGTTACAACTAGAATGTGAACTGTGGCTTTTATTATCAGTCGTTCATCCTGTCGTTAAAAATTATTTTTATTTCTGTCATATTAATCATTTCCGCTTTCTATAGAATTCACACGTGCGATGATAATTGTTCGCTCTGCAAACCCGCTCGGTTCGTTCGCGTACACTTTTAAGCGGTTAATTACATCTGAATGCCTCCCGAGTTAACGTAACCGCACGAGTGGAGATATACCACAATTCCGCTCTGTTTGTAGGCAAAGGAATTTATGTTACATCACAACATATTGTCTTTTAACTGCACGAAGATATCTGATGAAGGTCGTGATGTAGCTAAAACATGATGCTGTTTCATTTGTGGTAAAAGGGTAGATAAGAACGGCAACATGTTAAAGTTATAACTAAATTTCTTAACAGTTGTTAAGCAACGCTTAAGTGGCATTTTAGGTTTTGGTCCTTACGAGCACTTACAATTTTGCTTTTGACCATTCCGCGTCCAACGGCCTCCCAGGGCTTCTCAGTAGGTACAAAACGATTGGGTAATCTATTGACGCACAGTTCAAATCACTAGATAAATACACTGACGTTTTGTTGGTACCTACACATATAGTTATTTTATGACGTACCTAGGCATCCCAATAACAGATTATTGGTAATTCAACCGCTACGGGGGTGAGTTTGTATGGAACTTGCGACTCTAAAAATTGGTATGTTGTAATTCTGATTTCATTTATAAATGATATTTTTGGAGTTGCATCGTTTCCCATTCAAAATTTGCGTTATCTTAGCGAGGATGCGATATTAATATTATAATATTTTTCATTAAGATAGGCGTGAAAACAAAACATTTCTATTTAAGTGTCACCTACACTAATTTAGTCACGTAGAAACAGATGCGTAACCACTATAAAAATATCTCCACGGGAAAAGTGTAGGTAAATCTCTGAGGAATTAACCTTTTTCGCATACTTATTGTCACTTCATTTTAGATAAATATTATATATGAAATAAAAAATAAGAAAATACCTTTTTGTTTGTAATGTGTAGTACTAATACCTAAATATTTGACATGTTTACTTACTTATATTTTGTGCTGCTTAAATCTTTCTTCGATAGGTGAACATTCTAGGTTAAGAGTGGAAATAGCTTCTGTGGAACTGGAACGAAATGCTTCGCAATAGAGATTGATACCTTAAAATTGAACTGAGTCGATTAATCAACTCCACTATCTTGTAAATCGCGGCCATTGACTGACGTAACGCATCACTTACGTCAGTCAAAAGTTGTTCATTATTAACACTGCTTTCTTACAAATTATAAGTTTAATTAAAAATTTCAAAGTGATGGAAAATATTTTACAAAAAATAAAAACCGACTTTAAAAACACTGAAAAGTTAAAAATAATATAACAATAGGTACAGACAACATCACACTTCTATAATATTGAATTCGGTACCAAACGATGATCTCCTACCGTCTTATTAATAAACGTAGACTAAGGCAGGAGTAACTTTACTCCGAGTATTAATTCAGTAGTAAACATTTTTTTTATTAATAAACACGGAGTAGGGAAGGAGTAAGCTAATCCAACTCTACTTTCGGAGTAAATGTTATACCTGCTAGCTACCTAGTTTAGCGACAGATTAAGGTTGGAGTAGCGTTGTCTTTGCGTAAATCTATATAATTTGTCAACTTTGACACGTATCTTGTCATTAGATGGCGACCGTTTTATTTTTCACAGTCGAATTGAACGAATTTGTGTTTATTGTTGGTGTGGTTAATTTTGTATTGTATTAAAATGGAAAGTGACTATTATTTAGATGATTTGATGTTGATCGACGAAATCGAAGAAATTGAAAATAGCGCTCCACTAATAAGAAGTTTTGTCATGTTTCTGCAATATTGCGATCACAAATCGCGAACAAAATAACCACAAAATAACCTTGAAAAACAATCTCAAACTGAAAAAGGTGAAAAAAACAGAAAAAACTGTCATCCCATGTATTTCTGTTTGTCACACGATGCTTAAATCGTTCACCGACTCATTCTTTTTACTTTTAAATTGCAAGGGTTGCCATAACATACGCGTTAATCCGAGAGTAAGGAAGGCTTTGTTATTCTAAGCTTACTCCGTGTTTATTAATAATGTTATAAACACAAAGCTACTCCTAGCTTAAACTGGTAGTAACTACTCCGAGAGTACGTTCGGATTAAGGAGGGAATAGGCGATTTTTATTAATAAGGCTGCTAGAGTCTTAAAATTTGTCACCGACTTCAATATAGAACTTTTCAGTGTTTTTGAAGTCGGTTTTTATTTTTTGTAAAATATTTTTTGTGTTTAACTTTCTAGTTAATGAAATCTATTTAGTGGAAGAGAACATTAGCGTTTCCCTCGATTTTCATAAGATCTCATCATCAGATCCTGGCTTTGGTGACCACCCCAGGAGTATACTCTATCAAATACAAAAAGAATTTTGAAAATCGGTCTACAATTGGCGGAGAAATCGCGTAACATACACACAAAACACGTTTGACACACCAAAAAGTTTAAGGGGTTTTCCTCGATTTTTATGGGATCCCATCATCAGATCCTAACTTTGGTGACCATGGGACCACTCTTGAAGTATACTCTATAGAATATAATAAGAATTTTGAAAATCGGTCCACAATTGGCGGCGTAATCGCGTAACGTACACACAAAAAAAACATACGCATCGAATTGAGAACCTCCTTCTTTTTTGAAGTCGGTTAATAATCTATGATTATCGTGTTGAAACACTAAGAAAAATGAACTTAAGGATACGTAATAATATTGAAACTTATTAAATATACACAATTTCGTAAGCTATTTGACAGGTGTCACCGAACCTTTACTACATGAATAAAACTTTAACTCACTGACATATAAATTACCTAGAGATAGCGGTTCTTCTGAACAACCCATTCCTACAAAGCTAGATTTTAAAAAAAAATATATAATAACCTTTAGACAAATGAGATTTGATCAATAAATAAATAAGGTCTGTCAACATAATAAAAAGCTTGGGGGAATCTAATAAGCATGTTCTACATTTCAAGATCAGTCAAATCAAATTGAAATCTTTCCTATCGATTTGTACAAAGCCTGCCAAAGGCCCCTTCGTAATTTATTGCTAGTGGGTACCTATTAAAAGGGCTCAGTCATATCGCTAAATAAGGGAAAAGAATCAATAGTAAAAGGAAAATCGGGTTTTTGTGCAGGACAAGGTTCTTGAAACGGCTGCGGACTCGACTCTTTTTATGTTAGTTTTGTGTTAGTATTTACAGAAATAATCCTCAAACTACATTTTCCGATACTTTCATTGTGAAATAAACGTGTTCCGCTCTACAGCATAAGAATATAATTGTACAAAACACAATGAGGTTGAGGAGTAGGTGGCACACAGTTCTCATATGCACAATAATGCACATTAAGTACATACGAAAAATATGTGTCAAGTATAAGGGACGTAGAAAATGAATGTGAACTTGTGCTCTTGTCTACTTTATACCGGGTGTAACTGAACACCCCAATAATATTTAAGGGGCATATAAGTTAGATACTAAATGGACCTTCGGTGCTTGTCTGAGATCTGGAATCCCTATACTTTCAGAGTTATTTGATTTTAAACTGAAAGCAAAAATTTTTAGGTGACAACCATAATCAGCTGATAAGAGAAAAGAAATTTTATCACAAAATGACACGTGACAGACGTGAGCGTTGTATTTCTCCTACGCTTACGTAAGGCTGTCGGCACTTAATACCAAAAAAATATTTATTTAGTTTGTATGACGTGAGCGTAGTATTCCTCGTACGCTTAGGGTTGTCGGCACTTAATACTAAAAAATAATTTATTTAGTTTGTATGGGGAAAAAAAGTAGGTTTGTTCGCCCTAATATTTTTTCTATAGCATCTCTACTTCTGATGGATACATACCCTTAAATGTTATTGGGGTATTCAGTTACACCCTGTATAAAAAAAATGTATGATATAAAATACAATAAATAATCAACAGGCTATAATGGAAATTTGGCGTTATTTAAAATGTAACAAAGTCTGTGTAAATTACATATTCAACTAGCTTTCCGCTCGCGACTTCGTCCGCGTTATTATTGTTTCCCCGTTGGAATTTTATATTTTCCCGTAAAATAATTTTGTTGCCTATTATACAGAAGACTGCTATTTATATTTAGGAGCTCGAATAATAAATTTCATAGAAATTGGAGCAGATTTTAAATATTTTTCATGGGAACTTTCAACCCCTATTTTGCACCCTAAGGGGATGAATTCCAATAAACCATGAAACACTTGTTAAATAAAATGTTTTTAAGAGCATGAATCTCAAATTTCATCAAAGTCGTTGCTAATTAAAAAAAAACATACAAACTTGAACCCCTATTTCATCCCTTCAGGGCTTAAATTTTTTAAAATACCATCTTATTGTGCATCCACATTTTGTATTAAAACAACTGTCCAAGCCATTAGAGGTTTCTACGATTAGCGGTTACGGCTGTGCGTGCGTCTATAGATGGGAACTTTTCCTTTTATATATGAATATTTTATTTTTATAATGAATCTCAAATTTCATCAAAGTCGTTGCTAATTAAAAAAAAAACCATACAAACTTGAACCCCTATTTCATCCCTTCAGGGCTTAAATTTTTTAAAATACCATCTTATTGTGCATCCGCATTTTGTATTAAAACAACTGTCCAAGCCATTAGAGGTTTCTACGATTAGCGGTTACGGCTGTGCGTGCGTCTATAGATGGGAACTTTTCCTTTTATAGATTTCAGTATTTATTTAATAAAATTAGGATAATTACAAGTATTAAATTCTAGCCTTAAAGGAATGAAATGGGAGGTGGACGATTGCATGAAACTGCGATATATTAAAGCTTAGGCCAATGAACCCATGTACTAATAGGAGTTGATGAAATTTTCGTCCTTAAAGAGGAAAAATAAATATAAAAGTTTTGCTCGCTCTTTTTGAAATTCATTATTGGAGAGCCGATCTCACGCACTGAAATTTTCTATTGAATATTATTGTAATTATTTTAATTACTGTTTATTTATATTATTATTAATATAATTATGAGGTGTTTCTAAAAATTGTGATGAAATTTGACGTGGTTGATTAGATCACAAAACTAAAGAACTATCGGACCTATCTGACATCAATTGTTTTATACAAACGAGCTTACCGCTCGCAGTCTCGCCTGCTTGTTTTCCTTTTTCCCATGGGAATTCTACATTTTCCCATTGGAAAATATTCTATCGCCTATGTTCATGAGGAATAACGTATTATTCTAAATGTGAAAGAATTTTTCAAATCAGTTCATTGGTTTCGGAGCCTATTCAATACAAACTAACAAACAATCAAATCTTTCCTCCTTATAATATTATTAGTAGGTATAGACTAGTTGACCCGGCGAACTTGGTACCACCTTCATTTGATTGAATGTTTGAAATTATCAACTGCTGGCTGAACAACTGACAATAACGAACACAAAAAAAAAGAATTACCTAGCCAATTTGGTGCAGTCGTTAGTTATGCGCGTTAGTCGTTAGTTACCTTTCGGCGATTCATTTTATTTATATAGATTTCAAGACCTTTTCAATCGAAATGAATATACCTACATAATTACAAAAAAATTCACCGACAAAACAAACAAACCGACTTCAAAAACACCAGAAAGTCAAAAATAATTTTAGAATACATACTCGTAGCGGGAGCGTCAGTGGCGCAGTGAACTCGGCACTTGCCTTCCAATCGGGGGGTCGGGGTTCGAGACCCTCCATGTACCAATGTGTTTTTCGTTTCGAATTTCATATGTACATTTGTCTGACGCTCCTACGGTGAAGGAAAACATCGTGAGGCAACCTGCATACATCTGCGAAGAAATTCAATGATGTATGTGAAGTCGACCAATCCGCACTGGGCCAGCGTGGCTGACTAAGGCCTAATCACCCTTACATAGGGTAGGCTCGAGCCCCTCGGTGGGGACGTATATGGGCTGTGATGATGACATACTCGTACAACATCACAGTTTTATATTGAAGTAACTAAGTAAGTAGGTAGATATTAATTGTTCTTTTCATTTTTTAAGACTTTCCAGGTGATCATTGCTTGGCACCGAAAAAAATAGATACAGTCGAACATAGAACCTCCTCCTTTTTCGAAGTCGGTTAAAAATAAAAAAAAATTGCATTCAACCAGCAGCAAATTTTTCCCGCCACCACACAACATCTTACTTCACTACATTTTTAGGGTTCTGTTACGTTCCAAAAGAAAGGAACGGAACCCTTACAGGATTACTTCATTATCCGTCTGTCCGTCTGTTTGTCAAGGCCCCTTTTAACGAGCACGAGTAGAGATATCAAACTGAAATTTATATCAAATTTACTTGGCTCACTCTCAGCTGTGAAAAAATCATACTAATAAGTCAACGTGATAAATTACCTATAGAACCGTTAATGTGGCATATTTTCGTTTATTTTGCAATATGGTAGTTCCTGTTAACTTAAAATTACGAAATTTGGCAAGAAACAATGACATACAGCACATTTTAAGAAAAAAACTGAAAACTGAATAATTAGGAAGTTTGATACTTTGATAAGTTTCTATGGAACCCTCGGTCCACGAGTCCAACCTGTACTTGAACGGTTTTTTAAAGTGTTTGTCACCATTTTGAATACAGGTCAATTATAGGTATTTTATTTCGAATTAATTTTGTTCTTACAATTAATTATTTCCAAAGACATTAGTTGGTATTTACAATTAAACCCTAATTTAGTATAAAAAATAATTTTACTACTTACTATGGATTTGTTTGGTTTTTCACTGTTTTTTCATGTTATAGTAAAATTGCAACTAAAAATGAAGTAAACAATTCCAGACATAACCAAAATAATTTACACACCTTAATAAATTTAACTTACCTCAGTTAATTTGTATGATCAAAAATGATTCCACAACCCTTTGTCCACCCAAATTAAGGTATCACAGTAATTTTGTAATATAAATTAAAAGGTAGTTTTTGATTTTCATATTTTGTTTGATTAAATATCAAAGCGTCAGAGCCAACAAAGTTGCGCAGAAGTCGTGCACACAGCCAATAGTAGAGTTATATTTATTGATTTATTATGCAAAATAAAGAAAAATTGGTGCTGTAAATAAATTGTAAGTATGTATAGTTTAGTTGCTGTAAGGATAAATCGAAATGTGGGGCATCTATCACGATTTTACCCTATTGTGTTTTGTAGCTTGGAGACGGAAAGTATAAAACGAAATTTAACTAAACTCGCACTCGAAATTGCGACTAAAACGATAACAGGAAAAAAGTTGTGGGAATTTTAAAAAGACCACGACCAGAGGCGCAATCGCACTATTTATAACGTTTCAACCAAATCAGAAACATTTCCGTTCCCATACATTTTGACAACACCTTGACAGCAGTCAGATGTCAAAACATATGGGAACGGTAACGTTTTGGTTTTGGTTCAAACATTCATAAATAGTGCGCGGTCACAGACACATTGGTCATCGGGTGGCTGGTTAAAAATTACTATAGGTAGATTAAAATTACTGTATAGTCTAAATAGCAACGTGGTTACCTGTAAGAAAATCACTGCCTGGAGCAAAAACGGGAATAAGAGCGATATTGCAGGCAGGAATATAGTTTGTAAATAAGAACAATAGAAGCGCCTAATTACAAAAATGTTACAGAACCTTACCTGAGAAACAGAAGATATAATAGTACACCGTACCTGAGATAAGGTATATCGACAAGGTTTCATTGTCCATATTTCATAGACCAAAATTTCATAAGGAGAGCCCTACAGGCCCCAAATCAAATTCAATACGACCGTACATTAATCTTCCACAAACAATGGACGGCGAATATTGTATAGTATAAGGAGATTAATAAAACAAACATAATCATTTTTGTTTCAATGATCTACTCATTTGGGACTTTGATAAATGTGTACTTATAAATGTTCCTAAGTAGCACAGGAATAAGAGTTTTATAAAAATGATGATGATCTAAGTAACAGTAAAAAATTGGAGGGATTCCAAAATTATAATAGTTATTTGTTCAACAAGAGAACAAAGTTTCTTTAGCCCAATCCTTTAGTCAAGTCTATTTTGACTACGCTGATGCCTGTTTCCTTGATGGCACTGAGGAAGTTTTGAACAAACTGGAACGCATGCAGAACACCTGTATAAGGTTCATATTTAACCAAAGGAAATACGATTATGTTTCTGAGTACCGAAAAAACTGAATTGGTTTCCTATCAGAGACTCTGTCGAAATGCTCGTATTCTTAGTCTCCTACACAATGTTCTTCACAATCCGTCCCATCCTGTTTATTTACGCGAACGATTCTCCTCTGCACGTCCACCTAATGCTCATTGTCGAATTTGTCGATCCCATATTCGCTCCCTGCTTTCTTTCCCGTCACATAATAGCGGCTTTTTCTCCCACTGTGCATGCAGTTAGACTGTGGAATTCTCTACCGGCCAACATTCGCGACTGTCAAACTTTACATCTATTTAAGAAACGAGTAAAAGCTTCTTATCTTTTAACAATGTAGTTTTAGTTTATTTTATATCCGTATTTTTTAGTATACTGTATTTTATTTAATTAATTAAAGTAGGTATTTTATTATTATGATCTTAATTTAACTTATTTTTTAAATATACATTTTTTTACAATATGAATATAAAAAATATAAATATTATGAAAAATCCTACATCTAGCGGGTCCATCGGCAGCGAGATAATGCCCAAACTACCGGTGGTTAGGGCTGCAGGGTGAGGAACCTCCCGACAATTCATGCCGTGCCAAGAATTACCGTCTTCTGTATCAGGCCCTTGATCCATCTGCCTAGCGAGAGTTATTATTATTACCTTCTTTGTTTGTGTTTACACACACAACTACCATATTAAATACTTTTTCAACACACTTCCTCATAAAGTGGCTCTAATCCCATGGCAATTAGGCACATAATGACACCTATAATCAAACTGTGACTTTTTCATTACTATTATCCACGAGTGAGTAATAGTTTTTTTTAATATTATTGGTTGAGTTACGCTTTGCACTTGCGCTAAAATGCTATCCGCGAAAAGCCCAAAAAAAAGAAACCTCATTTTTTAGTCTATGGCCGATGCGCGCGCATAGGAAAACTGATTAATTTTTCCCGCCATTACGAAACATTTTTCACAACTCTTCTCGTTTTCTCTTTTGAAGTTATTTAGTTAGTTATTAATTAAGATGTCTGCAAATACAATTTATGAAGAAAATGATTTATGTTGTACACCGCCCGATATAAGATGTGAAGCCCAGAACGTTATGGAAAGTTTACTACCAGAAAACTCAAAGGAAAAATATCTATTAGCGTACCAAAATTTCATACAATGGCAGAACAACAAGAATACGCAGTCTTTTTCAGAAAATGTGTTCATGGCGTACTTTAAAGAATTATCTTCTAAGTACAAACCTTTTTTTTTTTTTTTTTTTTTCTCGGGGGGAAATGCGTAACCGCACCGTACCCGCCGTTGGCTAGACGACGAGCGTGTGTGGGGCTCTCCCGGCAGCGTGCCAGGCCTACCCACTAAAACCCTCCGGTGTTCTCCCTGCCCTTAGGGGCGCGCTAGGTAAGGTCCACAATGCGACTCCACTACCCACGCGCCCAGGCAAGCCCGACCAACCGGTCGGGCTATCGCCAAGGGGGGATTGCCCGAGAACACCAGGGCAATCCCCAGACGGAGAGCCTTACGGCGGCGTGCACGGGGCCAACCGTGCACGCAGGCCTCCACGGCAGGGTCATTAGACGGGCATCGCTTGAGCGAATGCCCGCCTTCGCCTGCCTGTCCGTCTACGGCGGATGGGAGCGGCTTGAGGATCATTCTCCCGCTCCCTCTCCGCGGCCTCCTTCTGCGAGATGACGTCCTCGCAGAAGGAGGCGACAGCCCCCCATTCCGCCTCGCCGCGGAGCATGGCCACGACCATGCTCGGCAGCGAGAGGTCTCCGCCTCCCAGCGCAGCGTTGAGTTCACTGCGCTGGCGTCGCCAGGCCGAGCACACCAACAGGGTGTGCTCGGCAGTGTCGTCAGGAGCGTCGCAGTGATGACACTGCGGCGTTTCCTCCCGACGCGCGACTCGGTGCAGGTAGTGACCAAAACAACCATGTCCGGTCAGCACCTGCACCACGCGGAACGAGAGACCGCCCTGCCGGCGCCCTACCCACTCCTCCAACACCGGACGTATCGCTTCTATAGTCCGGTGGCCGGCAGCTGGGAAGGCGAGTGCCTCGCCCCATCGACGCAGAGCCTCCCTCTGCGCCTGGTTACGAACCCGCTCCACTTCCTCAGGAGCTGGTCGTCCCCCCCGTTCTCTAACGGCAACCCGATGTCGATACACCTCCGCATGGACGCGTGCATCGACATCCCACGGCGTTTGGCCCGCAAGAACGCAGGCCGCGCCGTGGCTGACCATGCGATAAGCTCGCACGGCCCGGGTTGCTATGACCCTCTGCGGACGTCGCAAGAGGGCCACCGTTCGGGGGGAGAGGCACTCCGCCCATACCGGGGCTCCATAGAGTGCCATCGACCGTATCACCCCGTGATACAGTCATGTGCGTGTGGTGTGAGAGCTCTTTTTTTAAAAGTTATAATATTTTTACGAAATCAAGGAAGAATTTAGGAAATAATTGTGAAAACAACATGGTGAAGATAAAAAAATTGTGAAATCAATAGGGAGAAAGTTCTGGTCGATTAACTGGAACACTCACTCTGCCAACCAGAGAAAATACGTAACTCCGGTCTCAAAATATATTAGATATAAATGTTCAACATTTTTATGTGGAATAATTGTGTTGAATTTGTGAAACCTATTCACAAATATTCAAAAGATTTTAACGGTTTATTAGGATTTGGCATAAGTTTATTTGGAACACTCAATTCTCTTATGGTGCAGACGGAGTGTTCCAAAACTTACTAACTTTGGCTAAATAAATCGTTAATATTCTTACTCTGTTTTACGAGTATAACGCAGAGTCAATTTGTGAAACAAAAACCTTGACGTAAAACATAATAGTTAGAGATAAAATTAAAAATATACTTTCTTTACAACATCCCGTGCGAGAGCTCCGTATTTTAGATATTATTTACATAACCCGAACTTAATACAAACGGAGGCCACATCAGAAATTGTGAAAATGTTGTCACTAAAATTTTGACTCATTTTTTATTTCAGAGCTTGTTTAATTTTAACAATAATCAACTTTATTACATTTCTAAGCGAGAAATGCATAGGGTGACCATTTTTTTGTCGGACACATTTTTTTAAATGCTTGGAAAAAAAGGTAGAGGAGGCGTTACGCCAAGAAGCTTCAGAAAGTTCAAAGGACAGGGACAGTTTCAGTGACGGAGGCAGCAATGAGAAACAATGACAATGATGAGGAAGACTTTTTTAATTCTGTTACTCAGTGTAAAAAAAACCTAAGAGCCTCAAATCATTAAAGGCTAAAGCTCAATCTCTCGTCAAAAGTGGCTAGACACGAAATCCAAAGACTCTTTTAATGATGCGGCATTCCTCGAGGAACAGATATTTATAAATCTGTTTACTTATATTAAATATAATACTGCTATACCCTCGAGCGCTGCAGTTGAACGTCTTTTTTCCACCGGCAAAGATATTTTAACACCGAAACGAGCCTCACTCTCAGACGAGAACTTCAACATACTAATGTTCATGAAGGGGAATATCCACATTGTGCCAGATGATTAAATTACACACTTTTATTTTTTATATATTTACACACTGTCTTTTTTTGAACCTAACTTATTAACTTCCAGAACCCAAAACCAATTTGATACCAATTTTAAGTTTCATAACTTAAATACAAGAAATAAAAATAAACTTGCCGTTTCAACGTACATGCTCAAAAATAACTAGAGGCTCATTTATGGGGAAATGTATATTTTTTTACAACAAAGTTCCACAGATAGTGTTACTAATTTACCTTTTCATAAGTTTAAAGCGCATGTAAAAAAGACTAATGAGTAAAGGATATTATAAAGTCAATGATTATCTGAATGATGTCAATGCTTGGTATTAATTGTAGACTTAATTTATAGATATAAATGTATAATGTACACTGACACATCTAATCTTGTAATGGAAGTTGAACTCAATCTTTTACTTTGAATTCAGCTTCCAATTGACGACTATGTAATAATACAGGGAGAAAAAAAAAGCGGTTGCTGGTTCTTTCTAGTACAATGTCTCCCGCCGTAGACTTGTGAACCAATGGCGTAGCTTCTTTGACGTTCAAAAGTGATTGTAAAATCCCAATTGAATAAAGAAAATTGAATTTGAATCTGTTTTCCTGGATCAGTATAATCTGAACATATGTAAATAAAAAAGCATCTTTTAGGCGAGCATGTACCACCTTAGGCATAAATAATATAAAAAATTTAAAAAGTACAAACAACAATATTTTATTTGATGTATGCATGGTCACCCTAAACAAATTTCTCACATAGAAATGTAATAATGTTGATTATTGTTTAAATTAAACAATCTCAGAAATAAAAAACGTGTCAAAACTTTAGTGACAACATTTTCACAATTTCTGATGTGGCCTCCGTTTGTATTTAAGTTCAGGTTATGTAAATAAAATCTAAAATACGGAGCTCTCGCACGGGATGTTGAAAAGAAAGTTTTTTTTTCATTTATTCTCTAACTATTATGTTTTACGTTAAGGTTTTTGTTTCACAAATTGACTCTGCGTTACACTCGTAAAACAGAGTAAGAATATTAACGATTTATTTAGCCAAAGTTGATAAGTTTAGGAACACTCCGTCTGCACCATAAGAGAACTGAGTGTTCCAAATAAACCTTTGCCAAATCCTTATAAACCGTTAAAATCTTTTGAATATTTGTGAATAGGTTTCACAAATTCAACACAATTATTCCACATAAAAATGTTGAACATTTATATCTAATATATTTTGAGACCGGAGTTACGTATTTTATCTGGTTGGCAGAGTGAGTGTTCCAGTTAATCGACCAGAACTTTCTCCCTATTGATTTCACAATTTTTTTATCTTCACCATGTTGTTTTCACAATTATTTCCTAAATTCTTCCTTGATTTCGTAAAAATGGGCCGCCTCCTCCCCCGTTTTTGCTGTCGCCGCGACAAGCGTGTCGTCAGCGAAGCAGACGACCTCCATTCGTGGAAGGAGGTCGCCTCGCAGGACCCAGTTGTACCCCAGGTTCCACAATAGAGGACCTAGTACGGAACCCTGGGGCACACCTGCCGCCATTGCCCACGCATGGACGCGTCCATCCGGCCCCTCGTAGAGAATTGTTCTGCCTTGCAGGTAATCCTCCACGAGAGCGCGGAGGTACGGAGGCACTCTGTGAAATCGGAGTGCCTCCCTAATGCACTCGTGAGGCAGGCTGTTGAAGGCATTGCGGATATCTAACGACACCGCAACCACCGCCTCCCCACGAGCCGTGGCCTCCACAGTCCACCTCTTGAGGAGGGCCACTGCGTCCATAGTGGACCGACCGGTGCGGAAGCCGAACTGGTTATTAGCCAAGTCCGGCCCCCGGCCCTCTAGGTGCTCGATGATGCGGGAAGCCAGGATTTTTTCCAGGAACTTTCCCGCCTCATCGAGCAACACCACCGGCCGATACCCAGACGGGGAATCGGCAGGGCGGCTCTCCTTCCTTAACAGGCAGAGCCTGCCTGCCTTCCACCGCCTGGGGAAGCGGCCCGAGGCGATACACAGATCAAGCACCGCCCGGAACCGCTCCTCGAGGTGTCCCAGGGCGAGGACCAAAACCCTTGATGGGACACCATCCGGTCCCGGCGCTTTCTTCTTACGCCGGAACCTTTCCCTAACCGTGTCGAATTCCACTTTCGACACGGGAGGGATGGTGGCAGCCACCTCCTCAGGAGGAATATCCGGGGGGACCATTCTGGGGGCCTGAAACGGACCAAGATCAGGGAATAACGATCCCAACACCCGCTCCAGCAGCCCTCTGTCCATTGCGGAGGTGGAGGGAGCGGAAGCTTTAAACTTCCCCCTCACCAACCGGTACGGACGCCCCCACGGATCATCGTCCAGGAGCCGGATGAACTGCTCCCTGGACTCCTCTTTGGCCCTGCAGATTTGGTTACGCAGGGCCTTCTTGGCTGCCGCATACACCCGACGGAGCTCAGCTTCCTCATCGGGTGTAGTTCTGGCGCGCCTACGACATCGCACGTAAGCGCGCCGGGCCCTCATGCTAGTGGTACGCAGGTCCGCAATCTCCTGCGTCCACCAGTACATCTGCCCCCTTTCGGGGCAGGCCTGCGCCCTTGGCATGGCGGCTTGGCAGACGACTTTCATGTCGTCTGCGAAGAGATCCGCCATGCCGTCGACATCCCCGGCGAGGTGGGGCGGCACTTCTGCCCACGCCCGCACCATTGCCGCCTCCTCCGCCACATCCTGGCGGAGCTTGGTGAGCGCCCACCTTGTAAAGGCGCTCACCGCGGGGCCTCTGTGGTTTGGGGCCCCTTGGGATGCCGTGGAGACCTCATATCGGACATATAAATGATCCGACAGGGTCTCCACTTCTTCCTCTACTCGCCAGTCGTTAATTCGACTGGCAAGTGAGGGGGTGGCAAAGGTCACGTCCACTATGGACGTGCCTTGCACTCGGACGCAGGTAGGGGTGGAGCCCCTATTCAAGATCTGGAGCCCCAGGGACAGAACCCAGGACTCCAAATCTCCACCCCTCGGACTGGTTCTGGAGGACCCCCAAGCAGTAGACCACGCGTTGAGGTCCCCCGCGACCAGCACAGGTACCGAGGCCGTCCTTCGGACGACCCCTTCTAATGCAGCCAGGAAGACCGTGAAGTCCGCCCGGCTGCGATTGGGGGAGAAGTAGGTCGACACGACCAACATTCCCCCCCACATGGCGGCAACGTAGCCAGTGCCCCTCTCTCTTAGAATGAGAGAGGGGGCTGTGCCACGCACCACCCGCATTATGGCGGCGGAACCATCCGCCGCCACCAACCAGTTGGGCGACTGTGGCGGAACGTAGTACGGCTCCGACACAATCGCCAAACCCACACCCCACTCCGCCGCGGTCTGACACAGGAGGTCCTGTGCCGCGGCGCAGTGGTTTAAGTTCGCTTGGAGGAACCTTGTGGGACCACTATACATTGGTGATCTCCATGGGCTCCTCCTGGGCCGCAGTTGCGGTCGGTGCTGCCTGTGGTGACGAGGATACCGGTGGTGTTGGGTTCCTCGGGGCCACGATCACTTTCACTGGGGCCAAACGACCCCTTACCGGCGGGGGGTTACAGTTCATACCCCCCATGCGGTGACTTGCCGGCCTCTTGGCGTCTGCACAGACGGCGCAATTTAGCGCCGCCATGCAGTCCACCGCCTTATGCCCCTCGGAGCCGCAACGGAAGCACAGTCCGCTGCGGTCCTTAGCAGAAGGGCACCGTTGTATTGGGTGGCCCATGCCCATACAGCGGAAACACCGCATGGGCCTCTGCTCTAGAAGTCGGATGGAGGCAGAACTCCATCCAACCTCGATGCGCCCGGCTTCAGCCAGGCGTTTTGCCGCCTCAACTGGCACGGAGGCAAAGGCCGCCCCGACGCCCCGCACCCCCGTATGAACGCGGCCCACCTTAATGTGGTGAGCAGGGCAATTACCGGCTGTTGCCAAAGCTTGGCAAAGCTCCTCGGCCGACACCGAGTCATCGATGCCAACGACCCGGATGTCCGCCGTCTTTACGGGACGCGACACTTTCGCCTCGTCCCCCAGCACTTCCACCAGCTTTGCAGCCAGGGTGTCAGCCTGGCACGGGGATGTTTCTTTCGGGAGCTCTATGATACGAGCCCCGGTTATCCCCGTCCGAAATTTGGCGGGCCCAATTCCTAATGCGCCAAGGCTTACAGAAGCCTTGGCCTTGGCGATAGCCTCACCATAGGTAAGACCTTTTGCCACCGCTTCTGGCTTGAGCGCCACGACCACCGCCAGGGAGCGTGGCGCCTTAGGCAACTTTGGCGCCTTTTGCGCCTCGGGGGCCCTCTTGGGCACCGCATCACCTGCTACAGGCTTCTTGCGGCCGCGCCGCACGACAACGGTCCAAGAGTCCTCAGCCGGTGCTGTGACCTCCGACGTGGAGGGGACCGCCGCAGGTGTTGGGAGCGCAGCCCTCCTTTTGACCACTCTTGCCGCTTTTGGCATATTTGCCGGCGGGGCAAGAGTGGTGTTTGCCGTCACAGCCTCCACTGGCCGTTGCTGCGGCTGCCTCACGTGGTCCGAAGCCAGCGGCGGTCTGCGAACCGCGGCCGGCATAAGACGCCCATCAATTTCCAGGCCTTCGAACCTGGCCGAAACCATAGTGCCCACCTGGGCTAACAGCTCCCGCTGAAGAAACTCAATTGTCTCAAGGAACTCCCTCTTGGAGATCCCTTCAGCGGAGGCGACCTCAGCCGGTTGGGCCTTCACGGGCTGTACCTCCGGCAGCTCCTCCTCCAATGCGTTGTCAGAGGCAACAGCTTCCGACTCGGCAGTCGCCACAATTTCGGGGGCGGGGGTCGCTACGACACGACGACCCTTCGGGCGCTCCGCCCCTCGCTCTGAATAGGCCCGACGAAGGGCCTTCATTTCACCCGTCAAGACGTCCAGTTGACCCCGAAGGCGTTTGTTGTCGGCTTGAAGCCGACGCACTTCCTCCGAGGTCTTCCTGGACGCCAGGGTGCGGACTATCTCAACGAGTGAGTCAGAGGCGTCTTTGATTTCCTTCACGCAGGTCCCTTTCAGGTTTTTGGACCTGCGTGTAACTCCTACTAGCGCCTTCGCGCTCTCCTCAGCCCTGCTGCATAGCAGCTCATCAGTGGGCTCAGGGGAGCGCTTCCCCTTGCCCTTCCTCTTTTTCGAGGAGGCCGCGGTGACCTCCGGCTCCTGCTCGAACTCCGATTGATCGGAGTCAGTGTCGTCCTCCAGCTGTTTGGCTTCCCGCCTAGCTTGTGAGAGCCCGACACTATGCGCCAGGCCTCCTCTACCCCTTCTAGTTCGAGGAACTTTCGGGGCATACGGCGCAGTTACTTCCTCTGCCTCGGTTGTAGCGTCCAGGTCCGTAACCAATGGATCCTGGAAGAAGCGGCCCAGTGCCGACCGCTTCCTCGCTACAACTTGTTTCAGCCGCTCGATTTCCCTATAAGCAGGGCGAGTCTCGGACACGTCGTCTACGCTTTGACGGGGCGCACCCCCAACGACGCTCTTCAGTGACAATACGGGGGACACCTCACCGGCGACCAATTTCTTCGCACTGCCATTGACCGGTGTGCCGCTCTTCAGGTTCCCGGATTTCCCCGGGGAAACAAGTTTAATAGGGTCCCTAATGGGACCCTCCTCACCGGCAGTGTCCGTTTCGGACAATATGTCCGTCTCGGACATGCTCCAATTCTGGGCCCTGCCCAATAAAGATTCCGTTGGCGAAAACAGAATTTAAAAATTTTGACTCGTCAACACACAAAACCAATAACAAACACAAGTCCAATGTCTATATGGACCACTCTGCCATGCGTTGATCACGACGTCAACCGACGAATCCACAAAAACAAAATCGTCGAGATAAACAAAAACAAAATTTAAGTAAGACTAGTCCTAAAAACTATCTTAACCCTACCTAGAACTACCTAAAAACTACGCAAACAATATCTTTAAAGCACAGAGCAAACAATAAATACACGGCCGTTTAAATCGAATTCTTGGTACGAAAAATGTGCGACCCACAGTACACCGAGGTGATGTAGGGAGACCCAAATTTCGGCCCAAAAATTCCCACACTCAAAATTTGACCCACTTACAGAGCCACTAGGACGCCACAAGTGGTGTCAAAACTTGCGTCTAAGGGAGATCCACAATTTGCAGAAAACCCGAAAGTCCTACAACCCGTAGATCCCGAGATAAACGGAAAAAACAAAAACGACGCACTCACACAAAATGAAAAAGTTAAAAATCAAAATTAAAAATATAAAACAAAAATTAGGCTATATGTCACTAAAACTAGAAGATGCGCAAAAAAAATCTAATTTTTTTTTGGCGCAAACAAAACAAAGAAACAATAAAAAACAAAAAAGTTATTAAAGAAAATCCAAATATTGCTATTTTGGCCTTCAGGGGCCAAAAAGCAGAAAAACTACAACTAAAAATAGAAATTATAAACTTAAAAATCTACAAGAACAACCAAAATAACGAGAAAAAAATAACCAATTTTTACAAGTAACAACGAAAAAATACAAAAGAAACAACCAAAGATAAACCCAAAAAACCAAGATTTGCTATTGCAATTTTTGGGGCGCTCCGTACTGGGGTGGACACGGGTGAACAGTGGCACGTCCGGCACGGAACTCTAAGTACAAACCTAGCTCTTTGTGGTGTATTTACTCAATGTTAAAAAGTACAGTCCGTACAAAGAATGGAGTGGACTTAAAAACATACTCGAATTTGTCAGCTTATCTAAAGAGACTATCTGATGGATTTAGAAGCAAAAAATCAAAGGTTTTATCATCTGATGATATTGAAAAATTTATTAAAGATGCTCCAGATAACCAATATTTGGCTACAAAGGTTAGTTAAATTAATTTTAATTAAATATTTAATAGCAGCTTGTGTTGTGTGTTGACCTTAATTATTGTTTCTTTTGTTTCAGGTTGCTTTAATATTTGGTGTAACTGGTACCTGTAGGATACAAGAATTAACAAATATAACTGTAAAAGTTATAGAGAACCATGGCCAGATGCTTTTAGTGAAGATACCTATCACGAAAAATAAAATACCTAGGTCATTCACCATACACGGTCCATTCTATGATATTGTTAAGAAGTATGAAAGATTGCGTTCGCCAAAAACAAAAAATGACCGTTTCTTTCTAAATTACCAGAATGGTAAATGTACCTGTCAGCCTATAGGTATAAACAAATTTGGTTCTATGCCTAAAGAAATCGCTAAGTTTTTGGGTTTAGTAGATGCTGAGAGCTACACTGGACATAGTTTCAGAAGAACTTCAGCTACATTGCTGGCAAATTCAGGAGCTGATATAATGACTTTGAAGCGACATGGCGGGTGGCGATCTAGCAATGTAGCAGAATCATACGTAGAAGATTCCATACAAAACAAGAAGGAAATTTGTGCAAAAATCACAAAAAGAATTAAACTTGATTCTGAGACGCATCCTACTGGCGAAATACCAAGTACGTCCAATGATTGGATTTCACCTACCTACACGAATAATGAACCATCACAAATAACAATAGAACATGAAAGTATTTCAATAAATAATCTATCTGGTGAGACCGCTATGTCATCAAAAATAGTTAATTATAATTTTACTAACTGCACATTTACTAATTGTTTCTCTAAGTAAACTTTTTATTTACTATGTAAAATGGTTTTTTATTTAAGTATTGTTTTATTCAGAAGTGTGTTGAAAAACGTTGTATGATACACGTGTGTATTGATGGTTACCGTCCTCGGCTTCTTAAGACCCTCGCCTGACGGCTCGGGCGTCAATGCGCCTCAGCGGTAATCACCAACATTACACACTTGTACCATAATGTACTATTATTAGTGACTACCATATTAAATACTTTTATATTAGTGATGAGTGACGCTAAGAAATTAGCAGTGCCTTTGTACAGTATTTCCATGTGTATAATTATGTTCCTGATGCCGTTTTTTGTGGGTACATAAATTGTTAAATAAATAAATAAAAACTTATTATTTGCTGCGAAGTTTGACTTTGAATCACGAACCAGTGAATTGAAACATGAGCGTAGCGAGGCATCCTAATGTAGATTACCGAGGACAGTGAGTGATTTACACGCACGAAACATGAAAAAATGTATCTCGTGTGAAATACACAACTTTTTCCCTCGTCTAGCAAGAAAAGCAAGATTGTAGGGAAGATAAGAACTGAGAAAATAGTTAAAACATTTTGTTCGGTACCATGTATTACAAAGGGTATAGTATGAAATTCGAATAAATTTCACTCACAGCAACAGCATCAGAAAACAATTTTACTACGAGTTTTAAGGCAGCAAACGAAAGTTACCTTTCGCTTCGTAGATAAAGTAAAACTTGCTAGGTAGATAAGTAAAAAATATTAACACTATTTTCAAAACACAAACAAAAGAAAAGAAAACTGAATAGGGATAACTTTTCTTATAACTTTCTAAAAATAACAAGAAAATACCGGAATCTACTCAAGTAGCTACTAAGTAAAGGACTGTTACTAATCTCTAGCCAGAGATCAGTGCCAGCCCTTAAAGGATAAGATAACCACGAGTTGGAGTAATTTTGCTTTCTAAGGCCAGTTATTAAAAAAAGGTTCTTCAAAGTTTTCAAAATAATGATTTACGGATTTATCATTCAATAAATTTTCTGCCCACTGAATTGTATTTTTCTAATTTTACCAGGTGAAAGTCAAACAAATTACGAAGATAAACCGAATGAGACCGTAGTTCAACAATCATGAGTGTAATAATGAATCGCGGCTTCATTGATTGTCGCAAATCTGTGAAAAATGCTTCGGATCAGTCTCAAATATCTCCAAACGAAAAGTTGAGAATCTGGAAACACTCATAGCGAAAACCTTAACACATCCAAGTTCAACGACAATTTTGTTTTGTGCCTATTTATATTATAAAATAAATATGCCTGTAACAGTCAATCTTGCATTATGAGATCAACATCAACAGCTCATATACGTCCCCACCGAGCAGCTCGAGCCTACCCTAAACTAGGGCCATTAGGCCTTAGTCAACCACGCTGGTCAATTACGGGTTGGTCGAATTCACACACAACCTATAAAGAAATTCTTTTTTTACAGGTGTCTGCAGGTTTCATCACGATGTTTTTCTTCACTGTAAAAGCGTCAAATAAACGTACATATGAATACAAAATTTGAAAACATTGGTACGGTTTCATAGATGTCTGGAACAGCATCACAAAAGAAACATGTCAGAATTTGATGACATCGAATTTGATTATGAACTATCATCATATTAAATTGAATATCAAGACATTGAATTAAGTTTCTTAAAATAATAAAAACATTTTTACTATCTATTTTCTACATTTATTATTTTTAACTTTTCGTATAGGTATCCTTTACTAGTAGTCCTGGGCACAAATGTATGTAAGATAACTTAAGTTGAAGTGTTATGAATATTTAGTTTTATTTAGAGGCTAGATCCTTAAATTCTCATATTCAGTTACTATCAGGATATTAATTTACATAAATATTAATAGTAACAGATTCAACAAAACGTTGGTCAGGTTTAAATAAGGGGAAGTAGAATATAGATACAGTTCATAATATAGTAAGGTCCGTAAAATTTTTTGACTACGACTGTATGTATAATATATATCAGGGTGTTCCATAACGCCGAAATAATATTTAAACGTCTGTATTCGACATGATTGGGGTTTCTGTAGGAAAAAATATTTAAACTAATCAAGTTACTTTTCTTTCCATAGAAACTATCGCGTCGACAGCCCTATACCAGCGTACGAGGAATACTACGCCAACGCCTGTCAAGTCACTTCATTCATAACTATCGAGCGCCATTGCAGACGGACTACTTAGCTATGGCTTGTACCCAGTCGTGATAAAATCAAATAATATTACGGGAAAAATACGTTCGCGATTTCGAGATGTTTGTTTTTTACAAACACTTATCGCACGTACTGTTTGTTACTTGCTAAAATTAAATACTAGGGACAGTTGGGAAAAGAATGGAATGAAAACAAAATTATAAAAAAACTATGCTTTTCATTTTGCAAATTTTTAGGGTTCCGTAGTAAACAAGGAATCCTTATAATTTCGCCATGTCTGTCTGTCTGTCTCTCTCTCTGTCCGCGATTTTACTCAGAGACTATTAGTACTAGAAAGCTGTAATTTGGTATGGGTATGTATATTAATTATGCCAAAAAGGTGGTAGAAAAAAATATTGAAAAAAATTTTTTTTAGGGTAGCTCAGCTCCCATACAATGTATGGGACAGACAGAAAAAAAAATACTCCCAATTTACATGTCATGTAAAGTGGGAGTTTTTTTTTCTCGACTAACCCATCGTGTGGGTTATTGTTGAATAGGTCTTGGTCTGAAAAAATAATGTAAGGCTTAGAGCACCATTTTTCGATTTAGGGATCGGTTTCTGAAATATTTGGTTGTGTGAAAAGTGAAAATTTTTGTTAGAGGTAAGTCCCCCCCTCTATCATCTAAACGGTTATATATGGACACGTCAAAAAATTACAACAGTAGTATATATAACGAAGCTCAAAGGAAAACTATCAGAGTTGATTACTAAGTACAAACTAAAAAGTTATAGACGACCAAGTTATGAAATGTACTCGGATAAGTAAAATTTCCTAGATGATTAGTACTGAGTATGTACTTCACGAACCACGTGAAGTTAAGGAAATATAAAATTATTGCAACTTTAATAATAATAATAATGCCTAATTTAATAGCAACATTTAATAGCATAGGCTGCACCGATTTGGCTGAAAATTAGTGGGGAGTTAGCTTAGAACTAGGAGACAGACATAGGATAGCTTTTATCGCAGAAGACACCCCTTAAGGGGGAGAAAAGGGGGGTGGAAGTTTGTATGGGGAATCAATAACCGCTGAACCGATTTAGATAAAATTTGGTATGGAGATAGTTTGAGTTGTGGGAAAGGATAAAGAATAGTTTTTATCCCCGAAATCATTCCTTAAGGGTGTAAAAAGGATGGGGTGGGGGGTAATTTGTAAAGGGAATCAATAGAAAAGCATTTCCTTAGTTGATGATGAATCAATAGAAAAGCATTTCCACGCAGACGAAGTAGCGGCCAAAAGCTAGTTAGGAATAAAAATATGATCAAAAATCAACCATAACATAAACCATGCGTATTTTACACAACGAGAACCAGGTCAGGGGTAGGTACGAGGAGGCAGCGATGGTGCGGGCGTGGGCAGAAGTGCCGCCTCACCTCGCCGGGGGTGTCGATGGCATGGCGGAGCTCTTCGCAGACGACATAAAAGTCGTCTGCCAAGCCGCCATGCCTAGGGCGCAGGCCTGCCCCGAAAGGGGGCAGGTGTACTGGTGGACGCAGGTGATTGCGGATCTGCGTACCACCAGCATGAGGGCCAGGCGCGCCTACGTGCGGTGTCGTAGGCGCGCTAGAACTACACCCGACGAGGAAGCTGAACTTCGTCGGGTGTATGCGTCGGTGGCGCTGTGGACTCGGCACTTGCCTTCCAATCGGGAGGTCGGGGTTCGAGACCCGCTATGTACCAATGTGTTTTTCGTTTCGAATTTCATATGTACATTTGTCTGACGCTCCTACGGCGAAGGAAAACATCGTGAGGCAACCTGCATACATCTGCGAAGAAATTCAATGATGTATGTGAAGTCGACCAATCCGCACTGGGCCAGCGTGGTTGACTAAGGCCTAATCACCCTAACATAGGGTAGGATCGAACCCCTCGGTGGGGTCGTATATGAGCTGTGATGATGATGATGCGGCAGCCAAGAAGGCCCTGCGGAACGAAATCTTCAGGGCCAAAGAGAAGTCCAGGGAGTCGTTTATACGGCTTCTGGATGACGATCCGTGGGGGCGTCCGTACAGTGTGGTGAGGGGGAAATTCAAATCTTCCGCTCCCCCTACCTCCGCTATGGACAGGGGGCTGCTAGATCGGGTGTTGGGAACTCTGTTTCCCGATCCCGGTCCGTTCCAGCCCCCCAGAATGGTCCCCCCGGATACTCTTCCGGTGGAGGTGGCTGCCGCCATCCCTCCCGTGTCGAACGTGGTATTCGACACGGTGAGGGACCGGTTACGGCGCAAAAAGAAGGCGCCGGGACCGGACGGTGTCCCAAGCAGGGTTCTGGCCCTCGCCCTGGTACACCTCGAGGAGCGGTTCCGAGCGGTGCTTGACCTATGCATCGCTTCGGGCCGCTTCCCCAGTCGATGGAAAGTAGGCAGGCTCTGCCTGTTAAGGAAGGAGAGCCGCCCCGCGGATTCCCCGACTGGGTATCGGCCGGTGGTGCTGCTCGATGAAGCCGGGATGTTTTTCGAGAAGATTCTCGCTTCCCGCATCATCGAGCACCTAGAGGACCGGGGGCCGGACTTGGCTAACAACCAGTTCGGCTTCCGCACTGGCCGGTCCACGATGGACGCAGTGGCCCTCCTCAAGGGGTGGACTGAGGGGGCCACAGCTCGTGGGGAGACTGTCGTTGCGGTGTCTCTTGACATCCGCAACGCCTTCAACAGCCTTCCCCATGAGTGCATAAAGGAGGCACTCCGTTTCCACCGGGTACCTCCGTACCTCCGCGCCCTCGTGGAGAGCTACCTGGAAGGCAGGTCAGTTCTGTACGAGGGCCCGGACGGTCGCGTCCATACGTGGGCAATGGCGGCAGGTGTACCCCAGGGATCCGTACTAGGTCCTCTACTATGGAACCTGGGGTACAAATGGGTCCTGCGAGGCGGCCTCCTGCCACGAACGGAGGTCGTCTGCTTTGCCGACGACACGCTCGTCGCGGCAAGAGCCAAAACGGGGAGCCAAAAAGGAGGCAGCCCACCTTGCGTCGGTCTGCACCTCTTTAGTGGTCCGACGCATCCGCCTCCTGGGCTTGGTCGTGGCCCTTGATAAAACGAAGGCCATGAGTTTCCACGCCCCCCATCGCAGGATCCCACCGGGGCTCCGAGGCCGAGTGGAGGGGGTCCGTATACCGGTCGAGGCACACCTCAAGTACCTCGGCCTGGTTCTGGACCCCCGATGGAATTTCGAGGAGCACTTCAAGCTCCTCACTCCACGGCTGTGTGCCGCCGCAGCCGCACTCGGACGGGTCCTCCCTAATGTGGGAGGGCCAGGATCGGCGTGCCGTCGACTGTATCACGGGGTAATGCGGTCGATGGCACTCTACGGAGCCCCGGTATGGGCGGAGTGCCTCTCCCCCCGAACGGTGGCCCTCTTGCGACGTCCGCAGAGGGTCATAGCAACCCGGGCCGTGCGAGCTTATCGCAGGGTCAGCCACGGCGCGGCCTGCGTTCTTGCGGACCAAACGCCGTGGGATGTCGATGCACGCGTCCATGCGGAAGTGTATCGACATCGGGTTTCTGTCAGAGAACGGGGGAGACGATCCGCTCCTGAAGAAGTGGAGCGGGTTCGTACCCAGGCGCAGAGGGAGGCTCTGCGTCGATGGGGTGAGGCGCCTTCTCAGCTGGACGATAGAAGCGATACGTCCGGTGTTGGAGGAGTGGGTAGGGCGCCGGCAGGGCAGTCTCTCGTTCCGCATGGTGCAGGTACTGACCGGACATGGTTGTTTTGGCCACTACCTGCACCGAGTCGTGCGTCGGGAGCAAACGCCGCAGTATCATCACTGCGACGCTCCCGACGACACTGCCGAGCACACCCTGTTGGTGTGCCCGGCCTGGCGACGCCAGCGCAGCGAACTCATCGCTGCGCTGGGAGACGGAAACCTCTCGCTGCCGAGCATGGTCGTGGCCATGCTCCGCGGCGGGCCGGAATGGGGGGTTGTCGCCTCCTTCTGCGAGGACGTCATCTTGCAGAAGGAGGCCGCGGAGAGGGAGCGGGAGAATGATCCTCAAGCCGCTCCCATCCGCCGCAGATGGACAGGCAGGCGAAGGCGGGCATTCGCACAAGCGATGCCCGTCTAATGACCCTGCCGTGGAGGCCTGCGTGCACGGTTGGCCCCGTGCACGTCGCCGTAAGGCCCTCCGTCTGGGGATTGCCCTGGTGTTTTTAGGCAATCCCCCCTTGGCGATAGCCCGACCAGTTAGGTCGGGCCAGCCCGAGCGCGTTGGTAGTGGTAGTCGCAGTGTGGACCCTACCACGCGCGCCCATAAGGGCAGGGAGAACACCGAGGGGTTTAGTGGGTAGGCCCGGCTCTCTGCCGGGAGAGCCCCACACACGCTCGACGTCTAGCCAACGGCGAGTAGGTACCCCAAGGTCAGGGGTAGGTACAATGAAATTATACAAGGCTAATAAATTATAAAACATAGAAAATTATATATATTCATTCCAGCATATCCATCTGCTGCTGCTTTTGTTTTTTGAATACATCGAGGAGTTAACATTTTTTTTGGTCCGATGCAATTCGCAAACTCATCAACAGCTGCTCAACAAGTCAACAGCTGCTCGCACATTGTGTTCCTCATGCAAGCTCCTATTTGCCTTTCTCTTATGATTTCTCGACATTATTACTTCAAAATCTGCAACAAAAACCCATTATTTATTCGGGGCATATAATAAATTTTCAGTCCCAGTAATATGGGTATTGAATGAAAAAGAGCACTTTGTTCTAAATCTAATAGTCCATCGCTCGAATATAGCGGTCCAAATTTTATTTTATATTCCAGTAAGGGTATCAAATGAAAGTTCGAATTGTTGTGACTTCAAAAATTTTAATTTTATAAAAATTGTTACTAGTTACTGTTATAATCCAAATGAAGTAGTTTTCTTTAATATGTAATTGCTAAAGATGGGTCGGCCTATTGGTTTCATGGAAAAAGATGCTAATATAAAAGTAACATTTGAACTTCGGACTTGGATACGTATATTTTTTTTATTGCTACTGAGATGGCAAACATGCAAACTGTCTACCTGATGGTAAGTAGTAACAGTCACCCATAATACATGTGGCTCTTGTGAGATTCGCAGCAAATCTGCAACCCTCACAAGAACCACATTGTACATGTAAAGTCACGGTACTCAGCAATTTCACTCAAATTCAAATTCAAAAATCTTTATTCAACATAGGCCTTTACAGACACCTATTGACGTCAAAACAAAGCAAAACAATCTAATTTAATGAAATCATATTAACCTTGTATGTGCATACATCCTGAATATACTCAAGATGTCTGCAAATACAAGTAAAAATGAAAAAAAAAAAAGTTGACTCTACACCTGTTCGGAAATTGGGAGAGCCTTCTCGAGAAGAACAGGCAAGAAACTCGAAAAGTCAAAATTTTTTATCTCCTCTTTTAAATCGCCATTTACAATTTTGATTTTGTTACAGGGTCGTCAATTGGAAACTGACCTCAAAGCAAAAGTTTGAGCTCAACTTCCATTACAAGAAGAGATGTGTTAATTCACATTATATAAGCTATTTCTGAGAGAAGTGCGTGAACTTATAAATTGCTCTCACTGAATGTTTCTTTGAAACAAAACGCACTTCTAACATTTTCTAACATTGCTAAATATTAGAAATGAGAGTTCAAACCCAAGCTTTTTTGTCCGTCATGTAATCAGACACTTTATAATATGCTTTTTTAATAAGTACATCTTTGATTGCAACTTTAAATTTGTTTAAGCTGAGTTCTTATATACAACTTGGGATTTTATTGTAGAAACGTATACACAGGCCTCCAAAAGAATTATTGATTTTTTGGAGCCTGGTATTTGGTAAAGCTAACATATTCCTTTGTCTAGTATTAACTGAATGAATATCACTATTTTTACAAAACAAATGAATATTTTTACGAACATATATTAGATTCTCATAAATATATTGCGACGCTACTGTCATAATACCAATTTCTTTAAACTTTTCTCGCAAAGAATCTCTCATTTTAAGGTTATAGATAGCTCGAATAGCCCTTTTCTGGAGCACAAAAACGATCTGAATGTCGGCAGCATTTCCCCACAACAAAATGCCATATGACATCAAACTATGAAAGTAAGAAAAATATACAAGTCTTGCTGTATCAACATCAGTCAACTGACGTATTTTCCATACAGCGTGAGCTGCAGAACTAAGTCTCTTTGACAATTTATCTATATGTGCAGCTTAGAATCAAGTGTGATCCCAAGAAATACTGTGGTGTCCACGAGGTCAACACCTATATATATCCTTTATTTTTACAGTGGTGTGAACCTCTTTTACAGTGGGTAAAACAAATTTTATACATTTTGTTTTCTCTTCATTAAGTGACAGGTTGTTTACATTAAACCAATGAACAATTCTTGAGATAGAATTATTTACATCGTCATTCATTTGCAATCCTCTTTTAATTTTAAATAAAAGTGAAGTATCATCTGCAAATAACACTATCTCATGCCTGTCCTGTACAAAATCAGGGAGGTCATTGACATATATAAGAAATAGAAAAGGACCAAGAACTGCCATGTCTTACCCTTCAAACCAGAACACAGCAATGTAAGCACTGCTGCTTTGCGGCAGAAATAGGTAAGACGGAGGTACCCATGCAGACGACCCTGGTACAGAGTCTACCTCCGGTGAATATTTTTGTTTATTAACTACATAATTATATACATTATACTATTAGCGGAAACGATGCCACGTTGAAATGTAACGTTTATTTAATAAATCGGTATTGAAACTCGCTAAAATAAAATCGCTTAGAGCACGCTTCACTACAATGCTACGTGTTGTGATAAAAAACCTCGCACGGTATCCCGTAATGTGAACATCTGCGAGGATTGTTTAACTTTTTCTCCGGCAGACGACATATAAAACTCGTCGCAAATCCAGCCAGGGCCGGAGTGTGTCTCAAATTTTCCAAGTCAACGCAACCTAGCAACGACAATCACGGCGACCTACGTCTTATTTTTCCGTAGAGCGGCCCGTTACAACGGCAGAGATTTACATTTGAAGTAGGCTGAGACACTCTTTTATTTCGTTTTCCCTTTATATACGTTTCCCGAACGTAGGTACGTACGTACTAACAACTATGTCGGGTAGATTTGAGCGCAAGTGCACTTGAAGTATTCATAAAAGCGAAGGGTTTTCGATGTGGGCTGATTGCAAAATCATCACTGTGCTCACTCAACATCAAGCAACACTATCAATGAGTAATTAAAGTCACTAGACAAAGACAAAATTAAGGTCATACTCGTAAAACATCCGATTGTTGCTATACGAATGCCGTAAACATAAATCTGCAAGATTTCCAATTAGATTAAAAGTCCTGAACACTAATTATATCACTGCCATATACGCTATTATATTGTGAAATACACCACTGATACTAATATTACCTAATAGTTAAGTTTTACGAGTTACTGAAAAAGCGCCTAAGATTCATTATTCAAATCTCGAGTTTAGTAGAAAACATAAAATCTTCTTACTGTAATATTAATATATTAACTAACTTTCCACCTACAGCTTCACAAACGTTTTTTCGTCTATTCTGTGTGAGTACGAGACATTTTTTACCGTAATAAAAAATTGCGTTTCAATCAAAGCTATTGCATTTTTTTTTATTTAAATAAAACGGTTTGTTTTGTATTAAAAATAGCTCAGACAAAAATTGTTCTGATACAGTTTTCCCTAAGATTTACCATTTTTGAGAAAAAACTATTGTAAAATTCACTACAAATACCTATTGTATAGCTGCATTTTCCATAATATGCACACGTTTCCACGACTACCTATGAGGTAGTCTACTTCTCGCATTTTTTTAACGCGGATCCCTGGTTCTAATTACTCTCGAATAATGTTATTATCTATACTAATATTATAAAGAGGAAAGATTTGATTGTTTGTTTGTTTGTATTGAATAGGCTTCGAAAGTACTGAACCGATTTTGATGAAAGTTGGTATAGGGATAGTTCGAAACCAGGGGAAGGACATAGGGTAATTTTCCTACGGGAAAATATCCCACGGGAAAACAAAAATAATTTAATAAGTCGCGAACGGTAAGCTAGTTTTATTATAAAGTTATCTTTTGCTTTTATTCTTAACTTTCTCTGTATGTTTCTTAGTTATGATGTAGTTGAATTACACCTGAATAATTGTCTTCATTGAAAGATTTCTGTAATTCGAAAACTCAACTAAATATTTTAGTGAATAACATAAACCTTTCAAATTTTCTATGTCAATAAAATTATGTTAATTTTTCAGTGAGCAATACAGAATATCAGCGTTTTACCTAACAATAAAACGCTTATTAAGCGGTAACCTTATTTGAAGCCTAACCAAAATATATTTGAGAGTGGCGAACTTGAGTTCCGGTAGCAAGTCGGTTTTTGTGTGAATACATCGTTTGACGTCACTTCCTGTCCGCCTGGTGGGGGGCCGCAGAGCCGGCGTGGGTTGCATGCGGCCTGTGCCATTGGCTCTCAAATATTTTCTTAGTTTTTGGGATGTTTAGACGAGCTCGACACCAGGCAGAATTGAAACCGTTAGGCTTCAAATAAGGTTACCGCTTAATAAGCGTTTTATTGTTAGGTAAAACGCTGATATTAAGCTTTGAACCGTTATTTGAAGCCTAACCAAAATATATTTGAGACCTGTTTGTTATCGCCTGGTGGACAGGACGAAGACGCCAATGTGATAAACACGATGTTTTAGCATATTTAGCTCAGGTATAGGTAAGGAATAAAATAATATCAAATTAACCAATAAATATAGACTGTATTTTCCTATAATATAAATCATTCATGTATTTTTATCATAAATAATTACTAGATGCAATTAAACTTAAGTCATACAAAACTTATTATGTGAATTCACTTCTACGTTATAACAAAAAAATGTTCCATAGCACACTGACAATATTAATAGTATAATGAATCAAATTTGAATAACATTATATATAATCAATAATCAACTTCTATTTTACTCATTTATTGGTGTAAATAACTGTGTGATACTGTTTTGTTTGTGGTGATCAGAATTATTAATTTCCCTGCAGTAAAACTTTAAAAATGTGTTTTCTGAACGCCAATTACCTCGGGCCAGAATCTCATCTAAAGGACAGTTCTGTATCCAATTCTTAGATGCAACTGCAGGACGAATGCTGCCGGGACTAGATTTAATACCTGCTTGTAGGAGAACTTTCTTTACCCATCCTGCGATTACTGTACGGGAGGCAGCTTTAGGGACTCCACATATTGTCAAGAACAGATTATCAACCCCACATACGGAACGCCTTGATTGTGATAAAGATATTACTTTGTTTATCCAAAATATAGGATCTAAAGCCCTGTTTTCTGTGTTTTCTTTTAACCGCCATCCCGACTGACGGTTTGTAATGGTATCCGTTTTAGAACCATACTTTGGCCAAAAAACAACGCTATTATCCTGAACAGTGTAATTTGCACTCCCAATACTAAGCAGCGTTAGGTCGTGCACTCGTCGACCTGAGCATAATAGAAGTAATATTGCCGCTCTCGCAGAACATTGATATAAGCTGTTGGAATCGGGGATATTAATATTCAGCCAATTAACTAGACTTTCGGTGTCCCAAATAGGTGATTTACTGGTTTTAGCTTTAATATTAGAGTTACTTATACTTTTTAATGCTTGTCGAACCAACAGGTGAGAACTTAATCGGTTCTCTAAATTTGGGTCACAAAGAGTTGATACTGCCGATTTATAGACTATAATAGTGTTGTATGCTAATCCATTAATTTGATGTAGGTCAATTAAAAAACGAGCTAGATCTGCTCCCTCAGGTCTTATAATGTTAACAGAATTTGTAACTGCCCAATCGCACCATTTTTGCCATGCATGTTTATAAGTTTTGGAAGTGGAGTCTCGCCAACTTTTTTGCAAAAATTGTTTTTGTTCATCAGACCACCCTGCTAAGCTTTTCGTCCACCCCCACATTTCCACACCTCTAGAGTCATTTCTGAAAGTCGGGGGGGTGGCTGACCTGTTGTCGCATCTATTAATACCTGGGTCAGGTTGTAAATTGTGAATGGTGGGGCTATGGCTCGATTCTTGAGATCGGCTCTCCAGAATACCTTGATCCAACGTGGCGCAACTATTAAATATACCCCTGTCGCAGTGTTGAGATGTTGTAAGACACGAGGCATTAGAAAAGGTGGTGGGAATACCCAAGCCAGAGGATAATCCCAGATTCGACTGAACGCGTCGTAAAAGCAAGCCTCCTGATCCGTTAAATCTAGGGTGCTGTATTGTGGAACTACATGTGCTATTGAGGATGCAAATAGGTCTATCACTGGCTGTCCAAATTTGGCAAAAATTTGATGGGTTATTTGTGGAAGAAGATGCCATTCTGGTGGACAAACTAAACGAGATAGGCGATCCGCTTCTATATTGAAGCGACCTGGAAGGTAATAGATCTGAATGTGAATTTGGTAGGCATCCAGAATACTGAATATTCGGTAAGTCAAATCCATGAGTTGTGTTGATCTCGCCCCTCCTTCGTTTCTCAAATATGCAACTACAGATTTGTTGTCGCTCTGTATTAGTAACGTTGTACCGGCAAGGTGCAGAGCGTGATCTTTTAGGACGTACCAAATAGCTAACATCTCTCGAAGGTTGGAGTGCAAGTTTGTTTCCTCTATAGACCAGTGTCCCCCTAATCTGACATTGTTCAATAGGGCTCCCCAAGCCATTCCCGATGCATCGGTCACTAGATAGTTTGAAACAGGAGGGTAATGTATCGGTGAGTACATTTCCAAGTTCCGTGTCCACCAATTTAATTCCGCTAAAGCTGTGTCCGGGATTGGATACCGAACACGGGGATTCTTGGCTAACAGCCAATGGCAATGTTGAAGAAGAGCTCGGTAATGCAGGCGTCCTCTGGGGATCGGAAAACTGGCAAAATTTGCTAACCCTACTATACTTTGAATCTCTTTTAGTGAGGCCACTTTTCTTTTGAGAAGATGTAGTAATTTTAGGCGCATGTCTCGACCTTTTTCGGGAGGAAGAGATTTCAAGTTCTTGTGCGGATTCCAGACAATGCCTAAGTACTGGATAGTCGTTTGGGGGACTAGTACTGACTTTGAATAATTCACTTGCCAACCTAGTTTTTCCAGCAATTGAGTCACTTCCTGGACATGGTGAGAGAGAAGGTGAGGGTCTTGATTGGCACATAAATAATCGTCTAAATAGACTGCTATACGAACTCCCCTTTCGCGGAGCACCTGAGCGACCCAATTCGTCAGAGATGCGAATATTTTTGGAGCGCATGCTAGACCAAAAGGGAGGCAGGTCATTTGATACAGGTGGTGGTCGTAAATTAGACGAAGAAAACGTCTGTGTTTTATGGACACGCCCAGATGGAAATAGGCATTTGATAAATCTATTTTGACCAGCCAGTCGTTGGGTTGAAGGAAACCCGGAATTTTGTGCATGTTTATAAGTCGAAACCTTTGAACATCTACATAATAGTTTAAGTTTTTTAAATTGAATATTGGACGTTGAGACCCATCGTTTTTCGGTATTAGGATCATGGGCGATATAAAGCTTGGGCTTAGAACTGCAGGCTCCAAGACTTTCATGTCTAACATTTGATTTATGACTTTGTCCATTTCCGGAGTTTTCGGAGTCTGGAGATAATGATTGTGTAGGTTTGGTACGATCAAGGGGGGTTTGTATCGAAAGGGAATTCGAAAATTTTGAATGATTTTTATTAATGTGCTTGGAGCTTGCAGTTCCTCCCAATGCGTCACAAAATCTACTAATCGTCCCGCTCGGAAATCGGTCGAGTCAGAATTTTCGTTTTGTATGACCGCGTGAGGTAGACGGGCCGGATGATCGACCTTGTCCTCGGTAATTATGGGGATATGAGTCATGACCCTGAAAGTTCCGGGTCGCCCTCGGACGAGAAGTCCTTTGATTCATAGGCTTCTGATTGGATCGCGAATCGCGTACATGGGGTTGAATAGCATTGAAAGTATTAAAATAGCCCTGCGAAGGGTGCCTGTTCACAAAATCTGAATGTAAATAGTTAGGTATAAACGTGCTTGGCATTCTAGTATAATTGGCAGCTAAACTAGGCATGGCCTGAGTTTGCTGATGTGACTGTGCTTGCGCAGCAGCTTTGTTTTGACTTGGTGCACGAAGCGGCCAAAAAACTTTAGTAGTTCCACCAGCTTTGTCAATAGTACTTGAAAATAGCTCTTTTTGGAACAAGCATTCACACGTGGGTGGAATTTTTCTTAGGTTAGCTTTTACAAAATTGTCCTTAACCGACTTAAGTATACTGTCGCGTCTCTGCTGTATCATCTCGGCTCTGTGGCCGCATGCTAATTGTAAAACATCACTACTTATTTTCTGAAAGCTACCTTTGACAAAAATTTCATTTATTTTATCTTTCAACGCAGAAGAGGTGATATTAATAGACGAATCGGCCCATTCTAGTAAGGATTTAAAACCTTGCTGAGCGGCTTCATTTTGCTTAATAAGGGCTTGAGTTATTGAAGCAAATCCACGTTCGATAAGAGCAATATTCTCGATCACAATCCACGTTCGATAAGTTCGATAAGTTATATTTATCGTATGGTTTAATCTCGTCATTTGTTTCTAAATAAGTAAAACCAGGCTTAGAGCAATACAATTTCTGCACATCTGCGTAACGAACACTATCCCACTCTTCGGTATTAAAATATTGCATGCGATTTATCAAATCTATATGATTGGGATTAGTTTTCGGAACGGAAGGCTCTTTTATGACTGTATTCAAAGGTAAATCAAAGGCACAGGTAGACTGTGGCATAGTGGATTCGTGTTCGTTATCAGAATATAAAGCCCTGCTATTGTCTGCACTGACCTCCGAAATTTCAGACACGTGGTCACAGGTTGGATTATGTACATAAGCACTAGAGTGAGCAGTAGGTCGGAATGCAACGCTACTAGCCAGAAACTGTTGAATACCACTTACTTGTTCAGCCAAATAACGAATCGCCTCGTCGGCCTCACTATCCTTACGGCGTCGCTTAGTCTTCTTTTTGGCACTACACGATTTTCTTTTAACCCCCTGTCGATTCGTCACTGACTCTGAGACCGTGAGTAGCGGCGCCGTATCCTCCGAGCGCTGCACCAATTTGTTTTCGCGAGTATTCACTACCGAGGAGTCTGAAGAAGAGTCAGAAGACTCACTACTATCCTTTGTAATATTATCCATTTTTTTTTGAATAAATTCACTTAAAACTTTAACAAACGGTAACACCGTTTTTAATTTTAATAATATTGAAAAATAATCTTCAAACTCCTTGAAATGCAACCGACTGCCACGGCAAACAAGACGCCAATGGCACAGGCCGCATGCAACCCACGCCGGCTCTGCGGCCCCCCACCAGGCGGACAGGAAGTGACGTCAAACGATGTATTCACACAAAAACCGACTTGCTACCGGAACTCAAGTTCGCCACTCTCAAATATATTTTGGTTAGGCTTCAAATAACGGTTCAAAGCTTAATAAGAACACACTATGTATTGCATGTTCATAAAAATCTGTCTCACATTATCATTACAAAAATAACATTAGTTATTGACACACAACTTCATTGACAAAAAAAAAACAATGCCCCTACATGTTTTATACTAGCTGTGCCCGCGACTTTGTTCGCGTGGATGTCCGAAGATAACAATGTCATGATGTTATATAGCCTAAAGCCTTTGTCGATAAATGGACTATCCAACTCAAAAATAATTTTTCAATTTGAACTGGCAGTTCCTGAGATTAGCGCGTTCAAACAAACAATCAAACTCTTCAGCTTTATAATATTAGTAAGTATGTATAGATTTCGAGTAGTGGGCACATGTGAATAACTGTCGCCGTTAAAGCGGTAGGTAAGTTACATTTGCTGTTAAGTTACGTGTAGAGTGAATTAGTTTGTTTTATTAAATAAAATGTATGTAAATACATACCTACAAACAATATTCATCGTACGTAGGTTAGCTGGAAGAGAGATCTTTCTTAGCGATAAATCGTCCTTTGGTCACTATTGTTTGATACGTTTTACGCAATAAAGAGTTTAATTTATTTCATTTCTCTAAAAATCATTGGATCAAGATCAGGGGAGTATGCAGGGTGTCGGAACTGTCAGAGACATTCCAACCGCAGCTTCTCTAATTAAGGGACCGTTTGTTGTGATGAGTGGGGCCTTGCGTTGTTATGATGCAACAGGGGGCTAGAGCGATTGACCAGTTACGGCATTCAAATACTAGCTTTTTTATTATTGTTGACAATGCCGATCTACCGTAATTGTCAATTTTCGCTTGGGACAAAATTTGGTCGGTTCTTCTGGGTTCAACCACTGTGAATTTCTGATTGTCTTAGAGAATACAATTTTCATGACAAGTAACGATACAATTTAAAATGCTCTTGTTATTGTAGTGGTTCAGTAATGTAACGCAGCACTCAAGGCGCGTTTGCTAGTGTATTTCACTTAATTCATGCGGTACTAATTTCTCGAGCCTCCGCACTTTCCCAATCTGTTTTAAGTGAATTGATATACTCTGACGCTGCTAGCTCTGACGTTGTTTGCGATTGATGTGTTTCCACGATCACATTTAATTCTTCATTATCAACTAGGGTCTCCGGCGGCGTCCAGAACTTTTACATCGAAATTTACAGAGCCAAACGCTATATTTGAGATCAAAATGGCCAGTTCGACAAAACGCTAATTTCATGTGTAAGGACCTAATATCACTAACGAGATCTAGCGCAGCGGCTAATGCACTTAGCAAAATTGCCAATACGCGAACAGTGAACAACAAAGTTCATAAAATTTGAATTTCTATTTAGAGGTCCAATTCCACTAATTAGTTACAGCCGAACCGAAACTCAACTTTTACGGTCGACGAATCAGATTGCATACCTGATGATGAGGCTGTTTTGATTGGTCAAAAGTAGGTAAAGTTCAGTTTTCTTTATTATACAACTAAATTGGCAAACAAGCATACTTCCCACCTGATGGTAAGTGGTAACAGTCACCTACATACAAGTATAGTACATGTGGTTCTTGTGACTAGAGTGGGTACACTTATTATACTTATAGGGACAAGGTCTATATACAGCGTAAGATTGGAATTATTATGACAATATACTGTACCAGGGTCGCCTGCTTGGATACCTCCGTCTTACCTATTTTTGCCGCAAAGCAGCAGTGCTTGCATTGCTGAGTTCCAGTTTGAAGGGTATGATATGGCAGTGAAATTACTGGGTACCGTGACTATACATCTCATGTCACAAATTGGCAATGTACACTGTGGTTTTGTGGAGGTTGCAGATTTGCTGTGAACCTCACAAGAGCCACGTCTATTATGTCACTGTTATCACTTAGCATCAAGTAGGCAGTATGCTTGTTTGCCGACTTTGTTGTATAAAAGAAAGAATTATAAACCATTGACTGAATAAATGTGTTTGATTTAATTTGAATGCGACTCAACAATGCAATGAATGGCGAAAAAAAAGATGCGATAAAAAGGTTTTCCCGTGGCTTTCTCAATTTTTAGACAAGTGTAGAGTCGACTCTTTAGCTTTTTACTCTACTAATATTGCGTGCTGTTAGTTATGGTGCGGATGTATGCGAGATTCAATGACATTATGTCCGCTCATTTAAACAAGGATAAATTGCTTTATACCCATCTTATTATACATTTTGTTCTCGTTTATATGAATCTACATTTATGTTTGATGGTGATTTGATGCATATAAATTGTCATAGTCAAAAAGTGCCTGTAAATTGTTATTTTAATGAAACATTTCTGAGTTTTAATATATTCTCTCTGAATTTTTACGAATTTTTTAGTAAAATTAACAAAAACTGATTTAATTGAGCGAATTCACCTAGCCATTCAAACGTCAAAATTTCGTGACGGCTACATTTGAAAATATACGAGTATCAACAGGATTAGTAACAATAATTTTTTATTAAGGATCTCAAATCTTTGACAAATAATTTTTATCTAATTCATTTCGCCATTTGAAGACCGATTTTTAACATTCTTTTTCGTTCCTGAGGTGGTCCTATTATCGCCAAGTCATAATCTGGTGATAGGATCTCAGGAGAATCGAGGGACACCCTTAAATTTCATAGGCACATCCAAGTCTTTCATATTTTTTGAAGATATTCAGGTGTTTGCATCAGATCATATTACTCGTATCATGTTAATGAGCTGATGATGGAAGGTTTCTGGCTGATTAAGAGTGAGGGGAATAGTTCCTATAATTAATGGAAACATATTGATGCTTAGTTCTATTCTTTCGTGTGAGTTGACAGTGGAAAGTATGACTCCTAAACAATTGGGTTGTTAGTTCTTGAATAATATTTTCAATATTGTTTAGAGCGAAATATGTTTTAAGTTGTTGTGGTGTTTGCCTTGGGTCGAATCCTATTTCGCATGTATATTACTAAAAATATTGAAATAAAATATTTTAAACCACCAAATATTTAAAAAACACCAAGTCAAAAATAATATATGAATGCTAGCTGTGCCCGCGAACTACGCTTTGCCATAATAATTTTCAAAAAAATATCTGATGTGTGGCTCACATCAGATATTACCCTTATCACCTACGGGTATAAAAAATAGTCTACAACGAATTCTCAGACCTATCGAATATGCACAAAAAATATCGTTAAAATCAGTCAAGCCATATCGGAGGAGTTCCATAACAAACGTTGTGGCACAAGATTTTTATATAATTATTAGAAGATTTACCTACAACATCACATAAATTTTATATTGAAGTTGGTGACAAGCAATGATCACCTGAAAATCTTAAAAAATATAGGAACAACTAATGTAGCTATTTAAAATTTGGCACCAACTTCAATAAATCAAACTCATCACGCCGCAGATGGGTTTAATGAGTTACATAACTGTGTGAACTTCCAAAAATTTTAACAATTTATCAAACAACATCGTAGAACTGAACAGGACGTGATCCATCAAAGGTTTTCTTTCGGGGAGGGGAGCGTTGCGTATTTTCGTGTGAAGTACGCTGTATGAGGTTATTGATGAGTGGACCTTAACAGAAGCATGCCGGCAATATAAATCGATCCACCCAGGCATTATTTACAGCTCGTACTGTGAGATTAGTTTAGGGCATGTCGACATTTTTATTATTAATAATAAGTAAGTAGGTTCCGTCTCGGTATAGCGTTTGGTTATAGTATTTTGACTTCAATGCTTGGATGGGTTATCAGATATATAAAAAAAATATTTTACTCGAGGAAGACTCTAGACTAGAGGAAGTAGGTATCTTACCTATTTCTGCCGCCAAGACAGGTAGTGAAATTACTGGGTAGTACTGTGACTTGAATCTTACGCTACAAGTTGGCAATTACGTACATTGTATGTATTGTATCCAAATGTATGTGTACTTCTAATTAATTAATGTTGGTGTACAGTCCGTACGGTGAGAGCATGGTGATCTGTAATACTGGTTACAACCTAGTACAGACTCCAGTCCAAAAACACTTCTGTGTACTAAGACGATATATGTATATTTTATTGTATTTTTGTTTTTGGGAAAAATAAATCTTATTAGAAATATTAATATTATTGGAGTTCTTGGAGGGGTTTTAGATTTGCAAATCTTGCAGGAACCACAATATTTACTATAGTCGACTGTACGCATTAACGATGGTGCCGGCAGGTGGTTAGCATGCTTGTTTGCCGACTTAGTTTTATAAAAAAATAATAAAAATAACTAGGTCGATGTCAGCTAATAATAACAACGGCGGCGCGGGGCATGGAATGTACTTATTGGTAATGATGTCTTCTTAATGATCTTAATGATTTGTTTCGGAGTCGTTGATCGCAATCATTATATCTTGACGAATTAAGAATTAACAGAACTATTCTCAGTAATAATATAATCCCCACTGAGGATCTGTTTTGCGTAGACTTCCAAGCGACATATACTAGATGTGTCGTTACTTTAGCTAAAATCACAGATTAAGTAAGAGGCACCGGTTAGCGTTCGAGAAAATCGTTGCAAGAAAATCCAATAACACCGTTGCCTTTGTGCAGAGCCCGGGATCACATAAATCAGACCAATAAAGCAGTAAATATTATTTATATATTGTTTAATAAACTCTTGATATAAACATATAGTATTAAGTATATTATGATATAATGATTCTAATACAAAAACAAAAAATATACCACTTGAAGTACAAAGGCAGTTCATATTATATGGATACGAATATAAAGTTTGCACGGGGAAATGATATTAAGTAGACATCTATTTCTCCTAAAACAAAGATAACGAAGTGGTTACATTTTCATACTTTTAAATAAAGTAATGACGGATTTCTGTAATAAATTTTCATTCTCGTTTTACCCGCATTTTCCCCCTTTGGGGATGGGTTCCTCTGAGTGATAAAATGCCTTATCACTAATTCCTACATTATCAAATTCTAAAACGATCACTTGCCCATACAAACCGATCACCATTATCACTAAATAAACATTAAAGCAATAATAGTTATTTGTTATATATGAGTGCAAAGTTGCTTTTTAACCGCGTGCTCAACTTTGATGACCGAGCAAGCGAAGGATTCTAAAATTAAAATCCTGAGCGTTAGCGAGGGAATCATAGTATATAGAAAATAAACATTAAAGCAATAATAGTTATTTGTTATACATGAGTGCAACACGTAACTTTTCACCCCCCCTCAGCGAGGAAATTACTAAATGCAAAATAAAACATTTACAGTCAAAAGATACTTTTACATTAGTTTAGGTACATATTTACTACAACATTATGATAGGTAAGTATTACAGAAAAATATTTATATTATGTATAACAAATAATACGTTTTTTTACTTGTTTTCAAGTTTCTTATTTTATAACAATACGACGCCAAAACAAAATGGCGCGCGCAAAGCGAATTAAAAACAAAAGTACACCAAGGAGGTTCAGAGTCTGATATTTTAACAAATTTAAAAATAGTTGTATGATGAATTCGGTACCATGGAGAGGGAAGTAAATAGGTTTAATGATGTTTTGAAATCACCATGGAATTATTACTTAAACAGGAATGAGCTCTTGCTTAAAATAGTGTGCCGAGCGAGAGATAAATAACTGTACCGTTTCTCTTTCGTAAATTTGTGACCACAAATTCTACAAAATAAGGATTTTTTCTTAAAAACAATAACATTCAACCTGAAAGATTGTTAAGGAAGAGATCGCTTTTAGCGACAAGGTCGCCCTTTGTACAATTAGTGTTAAGTGTATTATTTATACGTTGACTTTATGCTGGTTGGTGTTGTACAACAAAGAAATATTATATTCTATTCTATTATTTCAAAATGGGTTGCGCAAAAGAATTTTATATCTGCTTTTCAATACAAGATAGGTTTTATTAATATAATAATTATTTAAAAAATAATGAATGTCAGTGATTGTCTTTCAATAGATGGGTCTTTCCAATCGGTATATTATGTTGAACCCACCGCCACTTAACAGATAATCAAATATGTCAACTTGTTAAAAATGAGTCAACACTAAAATGACTCTATGATATTTAAATACATACCTAGTAAAATAATGAGTAATATTTTATGAAGAAAAGAATTAAAAACACATCAGTATGAATCGAATTGTTTCAACAATATTAAAACTTTTGTGGTTTCGCCAATATCTTGAAGAGAATGTTAATGCCAATTCTTTTTTCTAATTCTATTCTATTTCTAAACATCGCATTGTGTAAGCTAAACAAAAAATAACCAATATAAATTACTTTCATTAAAAAATGTTAAAAATTGCGATAATATTTATGTTAGGTACATACCGTGTGGTCACCCTACAACAATGACAACGAAAATTACTGACATTGACAAAGAATCGTTGTTGCAATATAATATTTTTTGAATACTACACACCACCACTAGAATATTTCCTGGACGTAAAATCATAGTGTTATAATTATTACTAGTAAGCTAACATGATAATTTAATTTATTTTATGTTATAATTATTACAAAAAGAAAAACAATTTAGGTATTTTGGGCGTTAAAAGTAATTAAAATAAACAATAATAAAAAATCTTCATCTACCAATAGTTGTTTCATAACTACTAAATTATAAAATATACAACAGTAGCAACACTGTGGGAAAGGGATAAAAGGTACAGTTATTGCTATCTTTCTCGGCACACTTTTGCACTTTCAAGTGTTTAGTCTTTATTCACAAGTCCAAATTTGAACAACAATATTTTGAAGAGCTCATTCCTGTTTGAGTAATAATTCCATGGAAATCACATACCTAGTGCATGCGATGTTCTAAATTCAAATTTACTTTAACCTCAAGCGGATAAAAACGGCTTTGGCTATCAGATATCGAATAGCAAAAATACTCTTTCCGCGATGGGGGATGAAATAGTTATTTGTTATACATGAGTGCAAAGCTGCTTTTTAACCGCGTGCTCAACTTTGATGACCGAGCAAGCGAAGGATTCAAAAATTTGAATCCTGAGCGTTAGCAAGGGAATCAAAAGAGCACTGGGTGAAAAATCTTTGCACTCGAGTGCAACACGTAACTTTTCATCCCCCCTCAGCGAGGAAATGACTAAATGCAAAATAAAACATTTACAATCACAAGCTACTTACTACTTTTCATTTGAGTTTAGGTCCTACATATTTATTACAACATTATGATAGGTAAGTAAGTATTACAGAAAAATATTTATATTATGTATAACAAATAATACGTTTTTTTTACTTATTTTCAAGTTTCTTATTTATAACAATACGACGTCAAAAGAAAATGGTGCGCGCAAAGCAAATTCAAAACAAAAGTACACCAAGGAGGTTCAGAGTCTGAGTTTTTAACAAATTTAAAAAAAGTTGTATGATAAATTCGGCACAATGTAGATGGAAGTAAATAGGATTAATTATGTTTTGAAATCACATACCTAGTGCACGCGATGTTCTATATTCAAATTTACTTTAACCTCAAGCGGATAAAAACGGCTTTGGCGGTCAGGAGAGCTATTTTTGAATTACGTATGCGACTTCGAAATCACCGATGTGACTAATAATCACCGATTTTCAATAATTCTTATTTTTGAATATCACTTATGTGACTACCTTAGTCACGGATGTGATTTCATTACGAGTGCCCTCACCCACTCGTAAACAAGTCATTGTGTGTTGATTTTAAGTTGGATTTAAAATTTTTAAAATTTCTCAAATAAGTAAATATGCACGGTTATTTTTTTATCACACTGGAAAATTTAAGGGACGCTTCACGACATGGTATTAGAATGATTTAAATATAAATAAAAAAAATAACTCATTTACTTAATTTTATTTTAATTTTTTTAAAAATACAAAAAATACTGCACTAGTTGAGAGCAGCATTTTTATAGATGTTTTATTTTTTTAATATATTTTTTTTATTTTTTATTTCATTTTTTTATTTTTTATATAATATTGGATGTGTCCTGAAGCGTCCCTAACATTTTCCAGGGTGATAAAAAATAACCGTGTATAAGTTTAAAATCTTTTAAATTTGTGTCACAAACAAACTTAGACCATTATTTTCTTATATTTTGGCCTAGTTGCAATGAATTTTTAGCCGTATAATAACCGGTATATGCCGAAAACGGCTATATTCTGCGTGGAACCGAACCCTTACGTATGTGTGTACTTTATCTATGTTGGCAGCTCTGCGTTCGACTTTCAAAAATAGGATGTTTAGGAATTCGTGACTTCAAAGTCATCGCTGACTATTTAGTCAGCGGTGATTTCTAAATCGCATACCTAATTCAAAAATAGGTCTCCAGATATCGAATAGCAAAAATACTCTTTCCGAGATGGGGGGATGACCTATCGAAACTTCTAGGTTGTAAAGGTACATAAAATTGAACCAAAGGATAATGGCGAACCACTATACAATTTTTTTTTATATTTAGAAAATGAATATATTCCAGTTTGAAGATTTTGAAGTTTTTAGTCTTTGGTCAGCATGGTTAATTATGACATTATTCGATTGAAAACCAATATAGGTATACACATTTTTTTTAGGTCCATAATCTATAGATCTATAGATCCATGGTTGACGACACGGTTAGCGCAGAGGTAGAGTGATCACCTACTGCGCAACGGGTCGCGGGTTCGATTCCCGTACGGAACAAATATTTTGTATGGCCTACAGAAATTTGTCCCGGTCTGGGCGTATGTGCATGTGATATTCTGTTTGTAACTGCACCCACGTCACAGGAGAAAATCCTAGTGGGGGCGACGTTTTAAAAAAAAAATAAAAAAAATAGATACCTTACACAGAGTCAATTTAAGACACCAGATGACTTTTAATGGATATGTACTTGACGTATAATCGAAAACTCGGAAAAACGGCAAAATATAACGAGAAGTATTCGCAAACAGCAAACATGAACGACAAGCAATGCCACTTTTGACATTAGTGACAGGTGGGTTCACAAGATAGATGTCGTTATATTGTTTTTATTTTGGTGATCATAGTGGCCATACTGGATTTTATTTTGAGTTAATTGAATCGTTGTGATTTCTATTAGTAATATTCTTGTTTCTATTAAATTTCTGAAGGGCATGTGTACTTAAAATCGAACATATTGTCATGCAAGACAGGCAGAGCACCCCTTTTTTGTAGCTTCAATACCCTATTTCGCCGAAAGACAGGAGTCGAGGCCACAATAATAAGACTGTAATATTTGTAATACAACAAAATGGATGTTTCTTAACAAACAGATATTTGTGTTTCGTTTTAATTTTTTCCTAACTTAAACTAAATTGTAGTCTGAAAATATTATAAATTTATTTATCTAGTCAAGTTTTTAGTAACTACATTTTAATACGCTAAATAAATGTCAATTCTTTCGCTGCTGTCATTTCATCAATAGGATCTTTGTACTTCAAAGGGCGGAGTTGCACTTCTCAAACACATTTTTGCCACCTGTGAGCGTAAACAGGATCTGATGATATTTTGTGACCTGCCAAAGGCTTTCAACTGCGTTGGTCGCCAGACTCTTTTAAATAAACTCAAGCATTATGATGTCTCTGAAGAAGCAACTAGAGTTATTGAATCTAATTTGTCCAATAGTTGTCATTAACAAAACTAAGTCTGCTGGTGTACTCATAATTATGGGTGTGCCTCAAGGATCGATATTAGGACCTTTGCTTTTCTTAATTTACATTAATGACCTCCCACATTTCACTAATACAGTAGTATTTGTAGATGATACTTCATTAATATTTTTGGTTGACAGAGAAAACGAAAATAAAATTAAATGTAATGTATCAAATTTTCATTGCCAAATGTAAGGAAAGTGGAGACTGTTCGGGAAATTAATAATCGAATTATTGAATTTATCGACTGTACAAATTGTTGGTTATCATACTTGATTTATTTTTGCAAAGGGATCAATATTTTGAGTCCTTGGCAAACAGACTTAGTTCCATGGCATACGCGGTACAACACAAAAAATAAAACAACTTACTGATTTTCAAACATAAGAAAGTTGTCCTATTTTTATAACTGCAATGGCAAACGGCAAGATTGATTTACTTACCAGTTTCCAAATGCACCACACATGAAATAAAAATAAACTTGCCGTTCCAACGGCTTCAAAAAACTCGTTAAAGTAAAGGGTATTATAAAGTAAAATGATTTTGTGAATTATACCAGTCTTTGGTCTCTTAAAATGCAGATAAATAGTGTGTTTAACTGTGTAAAAAATATTGTTGTGTATAGTAATGACATAATTTATTCCAAATGTTGTTACCTACTTCCAATAAAGCTGATAAGTTTCTTGCGCTTATTCTTCTTATCAGCTAACAGATGTCCTTAATGGATGGTCGGTGCAAAAATTGAGAATTCAAAAGAGTTTACTTTCAAGTCATATTTTAAAACAAGATTATTTTGATTTTGTTCAATGTCGGCTAAGTAGTTTCGGAGTTTATCTAGGATAAACACCACGACACGAAAATTTTTAAAAATTAAATCTAATCTATAAGATTAATATATTTTTCAATGATTATGTGATTGATGCCAGTGCTTGGTGTCATCACTTTTTGAAATGCAGATAAATATTGTGTTTAACGGTGTAAAAAATATTATTGTGTATAGTAACGACATAATTTATTCTAAATGTTGTTACCTACTTCCAATAAAGCTCATAAGTTTCTTGCGCTCATTCTTCTTGTCAGCTTAAAGATGTCTTTAATGGTAAAGTCATATTATAAAGTCATATTATAAAACAAAATTATTTAGATTTGATCAATATCGGCTAAGTAGTTCCGGAATTTATCTAGGATAAACACCAGGACACGAATTGTTTTTAAATATTAAATCAAATCTATAAGATTAATATTAAATCAAATTCTGACTTTCCATTGTTCTCTGTTGTGGACTAATATTATACAAACTCCACAAATATTTATTTGTTCTCATCAATTGAACGTATTTTATAAATTCTAAATAAAGTGTATGGGCTCGTGGAATATAAATTTTTAAATTATTCGCCAAAGATGCTTTACACGTTTCCGTAATTTTCACATCACGGGACACAAATAAGCGGACGTCCCAGCTCGAGGATATTTTGGAGTCTTCGTTGACAACGACTCTGGGTTCTAAACAATTTATGCATTCATTTCGTTAATTAAATTATACGGGTGACTCTCCCATGAGGATCTTTTAATGTCCCACTCATAAGATCGTAAGGCATAAGTTAAATTTGCTATTTGTTATGCCGGGCACGCGCTCTTCATTATTAAGTTGGTGCCACTTGAGAGACCTGCGATTCGATGTGGCTTTTATCTATAAAATTATTTGGGAGCCCCAAATTAACTGGCTGCTAATTGTTTTGATAATTTATTATAATATGTGGATATTCTTTCGCTTTTGAACTAACCTATAACTGTATTTGTGAAACTTTGTGGTTTTACTTCAATGACGATAGCCTTTTTATTCAGAAGTGTGTTGAAAAACGTTGTATGATACACGTGTGTATTGATGGTTACCGTCCTCGGCTTCTTAAGACTCTCGCCTGACGGCTCGGGCCTCAATGCGCCTCAGCGGTAATCACCAACATTACACACTTGTACCATAATGTACTATTATTTGAAAGCTCAACAATAGCAAATTTGTTTCAATCATTGTAACCTATTTGGAACTTATTTTTGAAGCCAACAAGAATTACTCAGCTGTCTGCAATATGCATTGATAATATCTGTACTAATAGTGTCATTAATAAAAATGTTTTTAATAATTTAGAATTTGAACAATCGAGGCAATGTATCTTTAAATGTAAGCACGTGGAGAAAAGAAATATCAATGTTGTATTAAGTCTGCTAGTCCCTTGAAATGTTCGGATAATAATTCTTGGTATAAAATTCAATTATATAAACTAGAAAAAAAAATCAATCAATGACTTTTTTAGCATGTTTTGATCAGAATTTAAAAAATATATTTGTTCATACATTCCCGAAATAGTAATATATTCACGAAAGCAAAATAAAACATAATGACCTTTATAATAAACGGACATTTAATACTCAGTGATGAGTTTAAATGTATATAAAAACCTATTTCTCTCCAAATTATTTGAAATTAGTAAGCTTGCTAAGTCTAATTATTTAGGCTCTAAAATAACGAAATAATATTAATAAAATTAAAATTAGAAACGGTGATATTTGCTTAAATATTGAAATAAGAAAATTACAAAATTTTAAGAATTCTTATTGATATTCCAGTTTCAATCACAAAATCTTTGAATTCCTTCTTCACTGTCGCCGACTCTATTTTAAAAGATAATGTAAAAACTTGTGGTGAAAATTTTAAATTTATATCAAACTACCTGTACCGGTGAGCTTCGTATCCCCTTGACAGATGTCAAATCTAAATAAACAATCGCGAAGTAACTCGTTTTTTTCGGGAAAAAATTATCATTACTTTATAATTTGACTTTTCTTTAAGATTTCCCCTATCATTTTTATTTTTAAATCAAATTTAAGGAGAACAAAAAAAAATCAAATCGGGTAAGCCATTTTTGGGTTTTTGCGAGACTAACAAACTGCGATGCTTTTTGTATATAAAAAAAGAAGATTAGTGCAAATGATGAAAAAAAGTAATTTAAAATTGAGAATTAAAAAACAACTGTGGATGTGTAGGAAACTTGCTAGTACACTGACGTGCAAAAATTCCGGGTCACTTGGAATTACTTCGATTTCTCGTAGAGTATACATATACTTAAGGAATAGATTTGAAAGACAAAATATATGAACCATTTTCTTTCTTGAGCATTAAGAGCTTTTTTATTATAATTACTATTTAACATATAACTTATTTAGTACCCATATGTTTCATAGCTTAGGAGATATCGAAGATTTTGCAAGTGACCCGGAATTTTTGCTCGTCAGTGTATTATTAATGATTGCATTGACTTCCCGTTTGTTTTCTGATCCGATCCTGACTTACAAAAAACTAACATTGTGAGAAACAGTTCTTGCAGCTGAATGCGTTCTCAAATTTTTGTACTCTTTCAGCAATCCAAGGTCTTGCGAGCAGAGGTGAAATCTTCAAAGGATGTCGATCATAAGTTCTATGGAACAGTAGATGTAATGTTTATTAGATTTCGTAAACTTTACCCATACAGAGCAACCCCAATATTATTACAGGCAAGCCAACATCAACTGTCCACCTCTGTGTTTTATTTTAAATAAGTAACGACTCTATGGTATATTTGCGAAATTAACTATCCATTAGCACATTTCAAAAAGTGTGGTTTAACTTAAAAATATACCTACTCAATATATTTAGCAGACTCCACATTAATATGAGCAATGAAAGCACGAGATATAGAAGGAATTATTTTTTCTCGCCACCTGCTCAAAGATGCCATTCTGTGTCATGCAAATCCAACATAAAACAAGTCAGTTAAAGCCACTAAAAACAGGGATTGACCGAATATTGTACCGAATTCTCTTTTTCCCTAGGGGTAAAATAAATTTGTATGGGTAACACAAAAATTACTATAATGTCGATAGAAACCATTCTTATATTGTTTAGCGAAAAAAAATTACGATTCTGAATCGACAACATATGCTGAAAAATCTGTGAAGACACTTAAATATAATTCTATTCTTTAATAAAATCGAACAAAAATTTATTTCACCATATTGTTTACATTTGTAAGTTTCAGTTTTCCAAGTTAAAAAGCAAACGGATTTAAGCACATACAGCCATTTCTTCTGTATAGTTTTTTCAATACAGAAGCTTCGTGACTTTTTAAAGTAATATAATAATTTATGATTTAAAATTAAATTATTAATGCTGTTTCTTTCATATTTGTTTCTATTTTCTCGCAGGTGGTGCGTAAAGTAAAGTATTTTCCTTGGAAATAAAGCAGTCTGTCTTGAGTCAGCTCAAATCCTTCGATAGACTCGCAAGTCAAGTATACGCCCGTAACTAAAGACACTTGCTTTAGTTACGGCCTTGGTTAATATCTACTATTAACACACTTCAATAAAATGAGGAATTTTTTTTTGTTCGACTGTATCTATTCTGTTTCTGTTTAAGCATGTTCACCAATTACCAAGGCGTTTGCTGGCCAATTTTTAAAATTATTTTTGTAATCAAAAGAGTTTAGTCCGAAGTTGGTCCCATTGTCACCAAATCAGGATCTGGTGATTGAGTTCCAGAAAAATGGAGGAAAACCCTTAAATTTAATAGGCACGTCCAACGTCTTCATGTTGTTTTCTTATCTAAAGTTATTTAGGTATTTGTGTCAGGTAATCATCATCTCATATTACTGAGCTAATGATGGAATGTTTGTTGTGGGCTAGGAGACAAGAAGTAGTTCTTACAAAATATTGGGAACGTATCAACGCGTAGCTATATTCTTTCAATTGATTTAGGTGAGCTGATAATGAAAAGTATAAATACCCCTAAACAATTATGTTATTAGGAGTTTGGTAATATTTTTTTTAATACGGCTTAGAGCTAAACACGTTTTATTTTAAGTTATTCTGATGCTGGGTCAAATTTTAATTAACTAAAAATATTGACATTAATATAATTCTACAAAAAACAAAAACCGTCTTCGTAAAACACCAACTTAAAATATAAGAAACGCCATCACAATTTTATATTGAAGTCGGTGCCAAGTGATGATTTCATGGAAAGTCTTAAAAATGTAAGAACTAATTTAGTGAGAACTATATGGTTAGTTAAAATTTGCCCGGACTTCAATATAAAAATATGATTTTGGATGTATTCTTATGTTATTTATTACTTTTTGAAGCCGATTTTTCTTTTTTGTTAAATATTCGGGCAATAGCTAGTTTTTAATAAGAAAGGTCAAACCTAGTGTAAAATGAAACAAACATTTAACATATTAATGAATTAATTGTTATCATTTTAGGAAATCATATTTCATTTGTGACACTATCTTCTATGAAAAAATCATCACATTATCGTATATTATTTAGTTCCACACTGGTTGCTGCAATGTGCTGCTGGGCCTCTGATTTGTCACATTTTGCCGCTGTTGGGTAAGATTTACACATGCATTTCCCTGGAATTTAGACAAAATCACTGTCAGTATTTTCGGCACAATACCACACGAGCCATTTATAGATTTAATTTAGTTTTTATTAGTATTCTTCATTAATTTAGTATAAATATATACATTTTAAAATAGTTATTTGTTAATTATTATAGTATATTAATAGCTGTGCCCGCGAACTACTTTTCGCCATAATAATTGTCCAAAAAATCTAGGGATGGCCACTCTTATCACCTAGGGGTAAAAAATAGCCTGCGATCTATTCTCAGATCTTCCAAATATACACAAATATTTTATAAAAAAAAGGGTCAAGCCGTTTCAGAGGAGTTCGATAACAAACACAGTGACACTAGATTTTTAAATATTAGATTTTATATTACTCGTACTTTCGTATACTTACGAGTTGGGAAAAAAAAGTAAAATGCTGAATATAAACTGTAATAAGTAGACAAAATCACAAAAGGCTCCCCGCTCATTATGACTTTTTGCCACGGTGACTTTTTATCGTCAAGTGCTAAAAAGATATTAATTTTCACCATCAAGTCATCATAATGTCTCCCAATGGGCGAGACGCCCGAGAAAGGATCAGAAAAGGTAATATAAGGCGCGCCATACATTACGTCTTTGTCACGATGACTTTTTGTGACCAATTCAAATACTATAAAGATATGTGACTGTTACCGTAATGTTACGTCACCATAGACAGCACACAGCTATATGAATGCATTGCACTCAACTAAATAACAATAAGTCACTGTGACAAAAGTCGCAGTGAGTACAGGGCCTAAAACTCGCGAATGAGTAAATTATATAATCAGTTCTCGGGTACTCGTATTATGTCTAAAGTGGCGCTAAAAGTCGACACTTAAATTGTTTCTCATTTTTATGGACGCCAGTCCAGTAGTCAAATATATTACTTCAGTGGTAAGCGATTGCTTCAGAGAACAGTTTAAACGTAACTTCAGCAGTCCCGTTTCTGTCAGGAACAAGCTTACGTCAATCTGAAACTTGTAACGACCTCGTTACAAACTTGCTAAGAGAAAATAAAACAAACCTTAGTGATTTAGGTAACGTAACAAGTTTTGATCCCGAAACTTATTAATAGCTACATTATGCTGCTTGTGTGATCACTTCTCTTCGTGTTATGTGACACATAATTTATGTGACTGGAAATCAACCTATCCATTTTCAAGACATGAGCAAATTTAAACGCCTCATGATTCTTGTCATCTATCTTTGTATATAAAAGCGAAAGGTTACTCATAAAGAAATCTCGAAAACCGCTTGACGTACAAAGTCGAAATTTGGCAGGGTGATAGTTTATAGTTAGTAGACGTCCGCTAAGAACGGATTTTGCGATAGGGCCGGATCAAGGAGGTCTAAAGGCTCTCGCAAGTTAATATGAAAGTCCTTCATTTTTTTTGCTACAAACTTAAAATTTGGCAGGGAAGTAGTTAGCAAACGTTTGTTGAGAACGGATTTTGCGACAGCGCTGAATTAAGGAGGTCTATGGGCTCTCGCACGTTTGTTTGGAAGTTCTTAACTTTTTGCAACAAAATTTAAATTTGGCAGAGAGGTACCTAGTTAATTGTTAGTAGACGTTTACAAAGAACGAGTTTTGCGACAGGGTCGGATTAAGAAGGTCTAAGTCCTCTCGCAAGTTTGTATGAAAGTCCTCCATTTTTTTGCTACAAATGTTCGCCAAAAACGGATTTTGCGACGCAGCTGAACTAAGGGCTCTCGCAAGTTTATATGAAGTCCTAGGCTTTTTGTACCTGAAAACTGGAAGAGAGATAGGATATAGTCAAAAAATGTCAGGTAGGAACAGATTTTACGACAGAGCTGTTTTAAGGGAATATAATCACTTTCACAGCCCTATGTGTTAAAGATACTTTGGAGATAGGCATTTTCTGTCGGCTTAAATTATGTAACATCATTAACCTTTATAGTATACTTTATATCTTCATTACTACGCAGACGAATTCGCGGGCAACAGCGAGTTCCCTATAAAATGGAAATTGGTGTCTTGTTTGTTGGAAATAAACTGCAAATTTGATAGTCAAATTACTATTCGCGTAGACAGCGAATTCAATTGCTACGTTTCAGCGTAGCAAAATCTTCGTAATCGCTAGTACTACGAAAAAGATAATTATAGCAGTCAGCCAGCATTTTACCTTTTATCACATTCCTGCGTCAACCCTCCGTGTACTTGATAACTAAAAATCTCGTCCCATACTAGGTGGGTAAAACACACCCCAAAATACGAGTACGAAAGTGACAATATTTGCATATTTATATTTTTTGTCGGATTTAATTATTTGGTGCTTATAAATACATAATAAATAATAGATTCAAGTAAAGCTTTAAGTAAAAAGTATGTGTTAAAACATGTTTATATAAAAGAAAAAAAAACAACTTCTTTAACGCTATAATCATTTTTCTATGTACTGATTTTCATTTGCTTTTTAATTGAAACTTAAGAATCGTTTTAATTTAACTAATAACAATATATTTTATTTTAATTAAATATAAGTTAAATAGAATAAAGAAATATTTTAATCCAGTTCATCGGTGTTTAAGTTACCTACCTCAGTTTTGACAAAAAAAATCAGTATGATCTATACCTATCAGAGCGTAACATTTTTATATGTGTGTTTAGTTTTACCATGTTTGTTTTTCAAGGCAACTTGAACACCTACTCATTACATTAGACAGTTTCCTGGAGATGCTGTGTGTTGAATTTTCAGGCAATTATTTATCGAAATATTTTGCAATTCATTTGCGTAAGTTCCTTGGAAGCTTTTGGATCTGTTTTCAAGTGGTCTTTTATCAATGAATCGCCCTTTCAGACGTGACAACTTATGACTAACATCTGCTTTAACACCAGGATATTGAGTAATAATATTTTCGGCTCTGCAGGCAACATCGCTCCTGTGTGGTTCTTTTTGTAATTTTGTTGTCCAATCTTTGTCATTATTACTTTTGCCTAGACCGGCGAAGGCGGATAGTGGTACATCATCGTCACTGTCTTAATAAGACGAGTATAATACAGCATTAATTTCGCAGTCTGTACCACTCTGAATGGTCTTGTGTTCAGATTTATCTTCAGATCCTGATCCCGAACCTTCAGATTCAAGCTCTACGTTCTTCTTTTTTTTATCTAAACGTGCTTGTTACTCAAATGGCATGAAATGACATTCTTTTCATCAAATAATATTTGTAATGAGTTTTTATCAATTTAAAATCGAAAAAACAAACAAATAAAACAAATATTCCTTTTTAGCAACGCACCTTACGAGGTGGGATGTGTGAGGCCCACACACATTTTAGAGGTCCGTAGCTCACTGGTGGCTATCATCAGACTTACTTAGTGGTTGGACAACACTGATTGGAGTAGCAATATACGTCGTAATAAAATTCCAGGTACTGAGAATTATAACTTCAACGTTTTCACACTTTTCAAATTATTGCTAGAGTTTTAGGACTGGGGTATGTCACACCCCACCTGGTGCACGGAAGGTTTAATAAGTTAACTAATTTGAAATGTGCGATATACTATACCGTAGACCTTATTCAGTTATTAAAGAAAATCTTTTATATACGTAAAGAATTTCTAATGCAATACACGAACTAAGTTCCAACCCGTATTTCACCTATTAAAACGCAAAAATATATTTTTGCGCTTTAATAGGTAAAATACTATAAAATTTCTAATTCCGTTCAATTTGAGCCAGTAGCATAAGAATTATACAAAGTTACTCTCTATCTACGATCATCAAAACATTAACGTACTTCTAGAAAACAGACAGGCGTTAATTACACAATTACGGACGACACGACACGGTTAGCGCGGAGGTCGAGTGATCGCCTACTGCGCAACGGGTCGCGGGTTCGATTCCTGTACGGGAATATAATAAATATTTAATATTTTGTAATAATAATATGCCATTTTTATATTTTGTATATGCCTACAGAAATTTGTTCCGGTCTGGGAGTATTGTGGTATTTTATGTTTGTAACTGCACCCACGACACAGGAGAAAATCCTAGTGTGGGGCGACGTTTTTTTCTTAGCAAAAAAAAATAGTGTTTAGCCGGTAGAGTGAGGATAAATTTAACCACCTACAACCGTTTTCTAGATATACAAACTGAATAAAATAAGTTTGTAATACTATAAAAGTTATGGATTAAAACAATTAGCCTTTGCAGTTCATAAATGAACTATTAGGTGTGACTACAAATAGTGTTATATGTCGTCACATCTAAATTATTGGTAACCGGCAAAACCTTGGATTACCCCATTTCAACCTATAAGTATCGTAAGTAGGCAACTAATCGGTTGAAAACTCAGTGTCTTGACCAAATTCATCAACTGTACCTACTTGCTATACAAAACGGTTGCAAGTACGGTCTTGTGTAAAACATTACTCACACCTCTGGGATGGCTCCACAAAGTACTTACTCGATGCTTTGGATGAGTTGCAGCGACGCGAAATACACGTCATTGGCTATATAGAGATAACTAACAACCTCTAACCTCTTAAATTACGTCACGTTGCTGCATCACTAAGCGCGTTCTATCGCCGTTACTACGGCGAGTGTTCTGATGAACTTTTTTCCCAAATCCCACCTTCTCCTTTCTTTTTAAGGACTACACGTATTTATTTTTATTTATTTTATTAATTTATGGGAAACATACAGCAATTCAATATTACATAAATATTACACAATCCTACTAAAAAATCATGCTAAAACAGTTTCCACTTAATATTATTTCATAATCGTTGAAGTACAAACACATTTTTTCTAAATTGAGACAAACACTCAATAAAGAGGCAAAATGTTGTTTCATATCTAATTTAGATAAATTTCTTCCTTATTTCCGAAACGAAGGTAAACAGTTTACTGTGGAAAATATCAACATTTGAAAACCTTTTGTTATATGACTAACAAGCGCGTACTATGTATCGGTTTTTGGAAAAGTTAGTATTGCAAAATGGAATAGCAAAAGTATTACATGATCTGGTTTGAGTACTAGAACATTTAAGATGTATATTGCTAACCGAATATGGTGAGTCTATCATATTATTGATAATTTTATAAAGAAGCACTAGATCCCGAGTTTCTCTACGAGCTTCGAGGGTGTGCATAGGTGAAAGCATTTCGTTACTACAATTTTTAAATCTATATTGTAGATGTTTTATAAATTTTGACTATATACGATTAATCATATCTTTATATAGATGATATTGCGGATTCCACGTAGCTGAGGCATATTCTAAATGTGATCGAACCAAGGAGTTATACAACAATATCAGTGTACGAGGATCTTTAAAATCTTTTGTCTGTGTTAACTTGCTTTGTCGCCGTCTTACTGTGGCTATCATTTCAACGCAAACTTACAAATTTTGCAACTCATATCTACGTCGTAAAATCAAAAAATCTCTATGCCAGCACAGAGTTACTACAACATGCAAAGTGCTGCGTTTCCATTATCTTTTCCACGGGCTTTCTCTATCAGTCACCGCTACTTACAATTCAAAACTATTTTTTCCCTTTGTTCCTTATTTAACTTTGCCGACACGCTACGCTTCTCGAATTTCTAAGGAGTAACAAACTTGGTTGCCGTCAATAATAATTTCCAACTGCAGCCCTGGCTATTTTCTTTCATCTTTCTGTTTCAAGGCACGCGTTGTTAACAAAGTGGCATGCATAAAGTATACTTTTTCTATGCACTATACTGGCATTATAATAAACTAAGTAACTAAGAGAAATAATAAAAAAGATGTGTCATCATCATAACAGCTCATATACGTCCCCACCGAGGGGCTCGAGCCTACCCTAAGTTTGGGGTGATTAGGCCTTAGTCACCACGTTGGCCCAGTGTGGATTGGTCGACTTTAATCTTTGAATTTCTTCGCAGATGTATACAGGTTGCCTCACGATGTTTTCCTTCACCGTAGGAGCGTCAGATAAATATACATATGAAATTCGAAAACGAAAAACACATTCGTAAATGGTGGTCTCGAACCCCGGACCTCCCAATTGGAAGTCAAGTGCCGAGTCCACAGCGCCACCGACGCTCCTTATAGTATAAGCTGTTATGATGATACAGTGTGTAACAAAAACCCTGTGAACCCTTTAAGGGGCAAGTTCAGAATTTATATAATGGCCATTTTTTTTATTTATACAATCACAGAACACAATACCCCAATACAATCTTCTGCCAAACCACAATGCGGTTTGTTGGCAGACGAAGCTCCATTTTTAACAATAATTTGACGCGATTTCACATATACTAAGAACTTATAACACTTTAGACTCAAACTAATCAATCAATATATGATATTATATTATATACTACATTATTGCATTTTTTACCTTAGATAGAAGGACATTACCAACATTTCTTTTAAATTGTTGTTTCGTTACACATTCACGTATGTCTGTTGGTAAATCATTATATATTTTCGGCACTAAGTACTTTCTACATCTTTTACCATAATAATTTGTAAAACTAGGGACTACAAGCCTATCAGTATCTCTGTTTCTCACTAGCCTCTGAAAACTAACTACATTTTTAAGTTCATCATTACAAAACTGCTCCACAGCCAATAGTAACACTACCTTCTCGTGGACCGGCAGCATTTTACATTCTACAAAAAGTTGTTCATAAGTATTATTTTTACATCTAATTTTCGTTTTTTTATCGACAATTAAAACTGTTCATTAAAAAAATATAAAAATAAATTTGTAATCATTAATATTTTAAAAGTAACACCAATTGCTCACCATTTATGCGCTGGCTGCATGTTGTTAGCGGCGGTAGGTTAGCCTATTGGTCCCAAAAGTAACAATCTGAGTCGTGCATTATGGAGGTTACATGAAAGGGTCAACAGTAAAGTAAAATATTACTAAAGTAACATTCTGGCAACGCTATAACTGGCGCAAGACAATATGCAACAAAGAGAGAGAGAGAGATTGAGACGAACGAAACATTTCAACTGTATGGCAGGTGATATTTTAATTTGCTGGATGGTCATTTTTATTTAAATAAAAATTAAGAAAATATTATTTAAACACTGATTATTGCCGTTTGTTCACTCATCTGAATCGAAATAACAAAAAAAAAGGAAAGCTGCATGAAAGCCGCAGGCAGCATCTAAAAATATTTTGATTTTTGTTCGCGACTTTTCGAAACTAGGTAAAAAATGCCCAATGAACTTTATATCAAACTAGCCTGTGCCCACGACTTCGTTCGCATGGATGTCCGAAAATAACAATATCGTGATGTTATATAGCCTAAAGCCTTCCTCGATAAATGAACTATCCAACACAAAAAGAATTTTTCAATTCGAACCAGTACTTAGTTCCTGAGATTAGCGCGTTCAATCAATCAAACAAACAAACTCTTCAGCTTTATAATATTAGTAAGTATAGTAAGTAAGTATAGATATACTTGGATTAACGATTTCTGTCAGTTGTGTAAATATCATAAGTACTATTGCAAGTTAAAACGCGATATGATTGTTTATGTCGCATATTTTCGTAAATTTTGCGACTTTACAAGGGAATCAAAACCTACAGGAGAATTCCCGTGGATCTAGAATCATTTAATTTGGCACGAAGCAGGGTGTTACATCACATGTTAAGGAAAAATAAGAAAAACCATAAATATTCACAAAGTTAGGAAGCAGCCAAGTTATCTAAAGAACACCGATTTATCCCAATGATGCTAAGCGAGGCTATTGAGATGCAAAAATATCCGAATTTCAATAGACATCTATTAATGGTTACTTACTATAATTGAGGCAAGTTGAAAGTAAAGAAAAACATAAATTATTGATAGTCCAACGATATTTGAATGGGATATCATATTTTTATTTTGATACCATGCTTTGATACTTTGTAAATATCCGTTTTACATAGAATCAAAACGATACGAATCAGTTTTTGGTTAATCAAACATATTGGTTGATAAGTAATTCTCATTGTAATTTAACCCCTAATTTTAAAATAGCAATATTATCTATCGCTTTTATAAATCACGCTTGTCTAGCGGCAACTAGCGTGCTTTTGAACTGATTTAGCTCTTGACACTCGAACAGACTCGGCTTAGGAAGTTTATTAAAACTTTTAAAAGCAGAAATGTTTACTCTCATCATTCTCCCGGTAAGCTACAGTCAACGACTACTTTAAGAAGGAACAGGTACATAAGCATTTTTCTTTTTATAGATTTTTACGTAGTCATTTCTAAATACGAAATTTTTATTTTTTCTCATGGATGTGTTTTGTCGCTATTTATCCTTTGGGAAGTGAAATGATAAGTATTTTGACTCATTGAAGACTTACTAAACTGTAAAAGTTCTTGCAATTTTTAGTGTTAGACAAGTTGTATCGGGGGGATATCACGGTAATAATTATAATATTATTCAAAATTTTTTTTCAACACTAATGGGTCCAGCAGACATTATCTTGCGCGATCACACCTACCGGGTCCAATTGTACGTACAACCCAATTTTCGTAAGAATCGGTTGAGCCGTTTCTGAGTTTTTGCGAGACTAACACACAGCGATATATTTTTATATATAAAGTAGAAGAAGAAGAAGATTAACTTTTCAGACACTTATTGACATCATACACAATTGAAAAAAAATCACTTTCTGTAATCAGATGAGCCTTCTTTAGATAGTAGGGGAGCTCAAGCGGAGATTTTGGAATTTACTCAAGAATTACAGAATAACAAAAGAGGGGTACCTTTCACCCTGTTCAGTACACCCACCATACATGTACTCTATATATAGGGTCGTGCGCCTAGGACAGCTGATCATTATAGGAAGAAGGCAATCGTTAGGAAAACTCGAGCACATCTTAAAACACGGTAATTACCTACATGTAGGAAAGTGTGCATTCTAATAATCTGACGATTTCAGCTCGATATAAGGACATTGAAGTCACAAAGTCTGGTCATCCCTGAGCACGGTTATTTCTTTAATTTTAAAGAAAATTATTCAAAGATCGCGGGAATAATATTATCTATTGATTTTAACAAGCGAAAGTAGCTAAAATCTACATTTCCTAAATGACTGATTCATCATCGTCGAGTCTATACTATTAAGGCTATAGACATATGAAATTTGACCAGCAGATTTCTTGTATAAGGTTAACATCCATGAATAAAGGATTTTCGAAAATTCAGACATTATGGGGGTAGATTAGGGGTTGAAAGTTTGTATAGAATTCTGCCATTTTTGAAGTTAGAAGCATTCGATTTTGAATTTAAGATTATAATTAGAAATGAATGAATTCTTGAAAATTTGAAAATGAGAAACCGCTTTGAAACTTTGGTTTTTTGTTTTAGAAAGTGTCACATTTACAACTGCTTAACATATGTCAAGGGAACGGTTTTTAATAGATTTTGCCTAAAAGTTTGCATTGGATTTACTACAGAGACCTTTGAAAGTTGAATACTAATAAAAAAAGGATCTGAGGCCGGGTGGCACACTAGTCTTTTTGTCATAGTATTAGTGAGATAAATCAGTAGTTGTGACATTAATTGAAGAAATGCACACAAAGGCCTCTAAACTAATTATAATCTTTTGGGGTAGTATTCGGTAACGCACCAAACCTTACCATAATCTCACCTAATGTTACCACCAAAATCAACCATCGAGTAAAAGTATCGATTTCATTAATTGAGATTCAAACAGTGTCTTACTTTAAGTTTATAAATTGCACAAATAGCCCTCTACTGCAGCACAAAATCAGTTTCAATGTCGGCAGCATTTCCCCACAGCAAAACGCCATATGCAACACGGCACTATGAAAGTTAAGAGAGTTTACAACTTTACAAGCCTCGCTGTATCAACATCAGTTAGCTGACGTGCAGCGTCGACTGTAGAACTTTCTCTTCGACAATTTATCAAGTTATTTACTTATGTATTACCGCTAAAGCAATACGATATATTATTCTAAAATGCAAAAAATTCACCAAATTCTTAAAGCACATCTTTTCTCTATTTGTATCTGTAAATTTTACTTTTATTATGTTTTTTTCCCTTATATTACACTTAAAGATACGTACCCTTGAAACAGCAATAACATAAATTTTGTCGACAATTGGGGAGACAGTACCTTTTACAGCACAGCCTAGAACTACATCAAAAGACAGAGTTTTTATTTGTGTACCAATTAAGTATATTATTCAATAAAAGTATTTTTTTTTTGGAAATTTAAATAAATCATAATATATATATTTCAGAGAAAAATATAATAGCAGATTACAACACAAAACAATGACATTCCAATGATGAATAATAAAGTGACAAATGGAATGGATCAAAGATTATTTTTATTACAACCTACAACAATTTTACTCGTATAATACGAATACAAAAGTCCCACTGCAGGGCAACGGGCCTTGCCTTAGGCGCGGTGGAATTGATCTATTTCATAACGCTGTCACTAAAGTTAACATGTTAACGGTATGCAGAGTCAACCTGAATCGAGTACTGGATTCGAATAGCTGTTAATTCGAATACCACAAATACAGATATCGGATACAAAATACTCGAATGCGGGTTTCGAATACTTAAATTATTCCAATACAAAATCCCGCAACTAAATAACAGAACTATTTTTTGGAAAATAAACTCGAATTTTAAATACCATCGTGCGGTAACAACAATCATGAAGTTATCAAGACTTATTTTGTTATTATTATGTTCTTTATAAAAAAAATCTTTAATATTATTATTATTATTATTTACTATATACTTCCTTATCTAAGCGATTATCCGTCGGGCCGGTGTTAACGGTATGCCGAGTCAACCTGAAACGTGTACTAATTCATTCGAAATTGGAACCTTTTAATTCGAGTAACAGAAATACATATTTCACACTTTATTTTTTAGCTAAGACAAAAATTTTGTGTGCTTGTTCAGACAAGCAAACTCAACAACTTTCAATATGGTACCAACTTCGAAATCGCAAAAAAAATCAGGTGTTCCATACAAATGTTCAACATTCACTGAACCTAAATGTATGGAACAGCTGATTTTTTTTTCGATTTCAAAGTTAGTGTCATAGTGAAAGTTGTTCAGTTTGCTTGTCTGAAAAAGCACACAAAATTTGTCTTCTAAAAAATAACCTTGTATCCTAGAATGCGGGTTTCGAGAACTTGAATTATTCGAATAAAAAGTCGCGCAACCAAATAGCAGTCCTTTTTATTGTAAAATTAACTCGAAATTTAAATACCTTCGTAGGGTACAAAACAATCATGAAGTTCTCCAGATTTATTTTATTATTTACTTTATACTTCCGTAATCCTACTAATATTATAAATGTGAAAGTGTGGATGTTTGGATGTTTGTTACTCAATCATACAAAAACGGCTGAACGGGTTTGGATGAAATTTGGCATGCATATAGCCTTTGACATGGAAAAAAAATATATAGGCTACCTTTTATCCCGATTCCTTAAGTAGTTCCAGAGGGAAAATTGAAAATTGTTTATGAGCTAAGCCGCGGGCAGACAGCTTTGAAATTTGGTATGCATGTCACCTATGCTATGGAAAAATACATGTACTTTATATTTCTTAATGATCTCTCAAATAGTTCCCGTGGGAAGATTAAAAATTGATATCGAGCGAAGCTTTAGACCCAATTCTGAAGTCCACGCAGATGAAGTCGCAGGCAGAAGCTAGTAAGCGATAATTGTCAGTACTTTGATTGTGTAACTTAAATCTATCGCGATGCTTTCAATTTTGACAATTGCATTACGTCCATCGCTGCTTTATTAAAAGGAAGCCAGCACTGAGTCTTGTGTTGACGGCGCAATGAGTGTCAAATTGTTATAGATTTTTTCCTAGATAATAACCCTTCTGGTCCTCTGACTCCAGTTTTGATTCGATTCTTTTTTTAAGCGAGTACTACCAAAGTACTCGAATACCAAATATGCCCGACTCGGTAAAGCAGTAGCCGGTGTATTGCTTGGTTTCTAGTATTTCATCTCTTTGCAGAGGTGTGATTGTATAAACCCCTACTCGGCTCTTAAGACGTCCGCAAGAGTAAAAGTAGCAGCGATAGGTATTACGGTATACACGTATATAGGTATACGTGTTATTGAAATCGGACGCCACACGGAGCTAAATTAAAACATATCTAGATGTTTATAACAAAAAAAATATATTCTAAGGTGTAACATTATTCCAACTAAAATGATTCTTAGGTGTAATATTATTTCAACTAAATTACGGTGTCACTAGTTGCTCTCAACTAGTTTAAGCGGGAACTGAGTTAGCCCGACGATAAGTTATCTTCGCTCAACACCGATACTTACTTCCCTATTCATGCCGTAGACGGTGCTTTTAGGCTGTACACGTACGACAAATTTTCGCTCGCTTTCAAACAGAAATCGGTTTCGGCCATGCGAAGGGAACAGCCACGAAGAGTTCATTTTCGATACTACTTTATCAATACGAAAATTAACTGAGTATAGATAAATCCAAAAATTTGATGTTAGTTGAAATGATAGTGTTACGATATTAAGTTAGTAAATTGAAAAAAGTCTTTATAAAAACGTAATTAAGTGAATAAGTGCTAGCTGTTAAGTCGATACTGCGTCTTCTAAATGAAATATCGTCGTTAAGCAAACTGAACGTTATTGTTGAAATACAACCTGTTAATATTCAAGATTGAAAGATCTGGTGAATTTAATTTTCTAATCCTAACACCACTAATACTGTCATAATTTTTGGATTGCTATCTAGGTATAATTACTTTGTTCAAATATGATAATTTTGTCATGATAGTAATCTGTTTGTGTACCAATAGTAAATAAATAAAAAATAAAAAAATCTCAATATTTTTTTAAACATAATCCATTTATTATCGAAAACGCCAAAGCTTATAAAGCCGAAATAAACAGACCGCTCAATAGACTTACATTTATGTATGTAGGCATACTTTACACTTTACTGGCATATGTAGGCATACTTTACATTTATGTTTAAAATATACGTTGCGTGTCGTTTTGTATGTCCCCGAGTGTATAGTTCATTGTCTACTTACTTTCCCCGCGACGACTCACACATGAATTCGGTGGGAGACAAAGAGTGCGCGATGAAAGAGCTCCGCCCAGCCCTAACTCGGCGGGGCTGGGAGCTGTATACTTTACGATAACAGTCAACTTGTCCCTTAACAGGAATAACCAGTAGCTAAAAGCAAATGTAAGTAGGCTATACGTGTATAATATGCTTAAGAGGGAGGATCTTAAATACGCACAGAAAAGCGCAAATATATCTACAACAAAAATAAAAAGATTCGGTGTTTTTTTTTCTTAAACGCACATAATTTTATTTACTTTTATTCTTTACAATTTATTGAACAAATAAAAATAAAATAAAACGTACAAAAATTTATCTTAATCCTATTCGAATAGGTAATTCAATCGTGCATGTATTTTTAACATGCTAATTGTAAGATTGCTTCAGTTAAATAAATTAGCATTATTTTTACAATTTCGACAAATATTTCTTAACAGTCCTTCGCCAAAACAAGTGAGGGGAGAACACCCCTCGGTAGAGGAGGTTTTATGGCCGAAGGTCAGGATGAAAAAGAAAAGAATTGGCAGACTATTTCAACAACTCTCTGCAACAACTGATCCGTCATGTAGTCCCAATCTCTTTAGATGATCGAGATAAAAGTTGGGACGAGGCAGTTAGTTGAGACTATGACTGGTATGATCTCAGCGGACGTAATTACGTGTGTAGGATTCAGATGGTTAATTTCTTAATCTGGTTCGACCTTATCATTTCACTTGTATTATGCATCACTTCTTTCCAACTGGCATAATGGGCGGAAAAGGATATCACCGCCAAAGGAGACTAGACTGGCAAAGGCTCAGAGTAGCATGAGAAGTAATCGCGGACAATTATTTTGTTATCGACAAAGATTTCCCTCTTAATCTTGCTAAGCTCCAACTGTATGAGGAAGTTGGGGAGCGTTGGGGGAAACTAGAAATTCATCTTTCTGCGAGATGACATATGCACAGAAGGAGTCATCATAGCCTCCCTTACCGTCATCTTTCTGATGATATCGGTCAGTGTGAGAGTTTCATTGTAGCCCTGCACAAGGACTCTTTGTGACCCAGCGCGGAGAGTCGATGAATTGGCCAGGCTGGATGCTTCGCGGGTGTGTGAATTTATTTATGAATCCTAGTTTGTATGATGTACCTACGCAGTGCTTGTAAGTGTAGAACTTACCTGTTCCATCATAACAGCTCATATACATCCCCACTGAGGGGCTTGAGCCTACCACGCTGGCCCAGTGCGGATCGGTCGACTTATTAGATGTATGCAGATTGCCTCACGATGTTTTCCTTCACCGTGGGAGCGTCAGACAAATGTACATATGAAATTCGAAAAAAAAACACATTGGTACATGGCGGTCTGGAACCCCGGACCTCTCAATTGGAAGGCAAGTGCCGAGTCCACAGTGCCACCGAAGCTTATCATAATATGTAATATTAGCAAGTATACCCATGTGTATAATTAAAAACTAAATCGAAGCAATAGAAAACGATAATTATGTTTAATTTTTGCGACAAACTTAGGTAAGACGGTGGTAGCTCGCCAGGCGGGCTAAGAAGCCCTACCACCAACCAAACTAGATCAAAAATGCCTCCACTGGGAATCGAACCCCAAACCTCCTGATTGAAACACGCTGGTCGCAACTACTAAACAACGGAGGCGTTTTGATTAATTGAAAAAATTGTTCTTTATTATTGTCATATCATTACTAGATATGCCAGCGAACTACGTTTCACCATAATAATTGTCAAAAAAATCGTGAGAGGGCCACTCTTATCACCTAGGGGGGTATAATGAATAGCCAGATCTATACTCTGACTTACCAAATACATACAAAAAAACTTTGATCTAAGAAAAAAATCATAAAAATGAGTCAATCCGTTTCGGAGAAGCTCGATAACAAACATTGTGACACGAGATTTTTATATATTAGATTAGAGTAAGCCCATATTATCCGACTGCTAGGCAAAGGCCTCTTCATTATCCTTCCACAACCCTCGATCCCGTGCGCGCTCCCACCAGTCCTTGCAATGGACATCAAATTGTAGCACCATCTCTTTCGAAATTATCCGTCTGGGGGGACCCATTGTGCCACGATATGCGCCCACCGCAATGGATGCATATGGCTAACATGTCCGGCCGAATCCCACTATAATTTCAATCTTTCGACTCACGTTAGCAATCTTTGAACATATTGTGGTGTTTTTTTATGCGGTCAGTAACTCAGTACGTTCTATTACTCGTAGGCAAACCCTGAGCTTGGACTTTTGACACTCTGTGAAGGACCCTGTAAACGATCAAACATGTTTGTCAAATTTACGTGTTCGACAAACTTGTCTGTTCGTGTAGGGCTGTGGTTGACGCGTTTGACGAACGAACTACGTGTTTGATGTGTTGGAAAAGTATCTGGATTGACGTCGTGTTTGATGAAAACGTGAAGTTTGTCAACGTGAAGTTTACAGGGCTCTTAAGCGGCCACGTTTGAGCTCCTTAGGTTAGGACAGACAAGATACACAATATGTCGACTAGTTTCCGTTTGGGGAAAAACGGAAGATCCCCTTTTATGTATTGATTCATGGACCAGTAGCTTTTCCAGGCGTTTTCAATACGGCGATCGATTTCCTTTGGCTTTCATCGAAAGAGACCCAACTGACCCAACTAGATGTAATTGTCGACATAGCTATTTCTTGCCCGTCTACCTCGACCCTACGTTTTGTTCTGTTGGTCATGGTCGGTGTCTAGACATGTTCATTTTAAGTTCAACCTCAAGGCTTGCTGTGCTTAGATCTTCAAGCGTCTGTTGGAGCTCTTCTGACATGCGTGCAAAACGAACGATATAATACCTATATACCTACTTAATAACTTTATTCATTGTTCTAGGCTTAGAATAATAACGCATAGAAACCCAATCGGCGCGCACAATTTGAAGCAACTAAAACTAAGCCATAAATGGCTCACTACGCCGGACAGCTCCGCAGTATTCAAGGTCAATGTGCTTCGAATGTATCTCTCGTAAAATAATTAATAATGATGACTTGTGCAGTTGAATGGTATCACAAGACATCTGAAAAGATTATAAAGTGTAATAACATTATTATCACAGCAAAGATTTAAAAATTGTTTAGTATTTTATCCATGTAAGACAAATTATATGAAACTTTTCATTTCAATCGTTGTGTTGCCAGTTTGGAAACATAAATGTCCCAATTTAACCGACTAAACAGGTTATGATTAATATGAAAAATATTTAGGTATCTACTTATCTAGGCGACACTTATCCTGTTTATAATATAGGTTTAATTTGAAGTTAAAAAAAACAACGCATCGAAGAGCGAGACGCGATTCGTATGATTTTAGAGAATTTTCTAGAGAATCGATTGGGATTTTTAAATACAAGCCATATTGATCCTAAAAAAGAAAAAAGGTTAGGGTGTAGCAAAGGGAGTGCGGCACTTAGAAAAATTTCACCGTATTTTGTAAGAAGCCCAGGACTTATTTTCAACTGTTTTTAGAAGGAACTAGCTTCTGCCCGCAACTTCGTCTGCGTGGACTTTAATTTTGAAAAATTTATTATTTTTCCTGGGTAACTACTTAAGGAATCGGGATAAAAGGTAGCCTACGTTTTGTTCCATGTCAAAAGCTACATGCATGCCAAATTTCATCCAAATTCGTTCAGCCGTTTTTGCGTGATTGAGTAACAAACATCCAAATATCCAAACATCCACAATTTCACATTTATAATATTAATAGGATTTTCTATTTTCCCTCGGGAACTACGTTAAGGAATCGGGATAAAAGGTAGCCTATGTTCTTTTCCATGTCAAAGGCTACATGCATGCCAAATTTCATCGAAATCCGTTCAGCCGTTTTTGCGTGATTGAATAACAAACATCCAAATATCCAAACATCCATACTTTCACATTTATAATATTACTAGCTTCTGCCCGCGACTTCGTCTGCGTGGACTTCAGAATTGGGTCTAAAGCTTCGCTCGTTAACAATTTTTAATCTTCCCAAGGGAACTATTTGAGAGATCATTAAGGACATGTCCTTTTCCATAGCATAGGTGACATGCATATCAAATTTCAAAGCTGTCTACCCGCGGCTTAACTCGTAAACAATTTTCAATTTTCCCTCGGGAACTACTTAAGGAATCGGGATAAAAGGTAGCCTATGTTCTTTTCCATGTCAAAGGCTACATGCAAGCCAAATTTCATGCAAATCCATTCAGCCGTTTTTGCGTGATTGAGTAACAAACATCCAAACATCTAAACATCCAAACATCCAAACGTCCACACTTTCACATTTATAATATTATATAATAATATTAGTAGGATAGGATTTCAATTTTAATTATATTATATATAATATATAATTATATTTAATTATATTTCAAGAAAAGTATTAACAAAAACGCTTATATCTCAGAAACAGTGCATCGGAGCTAAAAAAATACGAAATTTTTGACCCCCTCATACTCCTCCGATAATTAAGACACGAATAATGGACTTATCAAAAAATGGTCAAGTGTGAGTTTGTCTTTTTTTCATACATACTACATTCGGATTTTTATATGGAGTTTAATCCAGCTCCTACATTGTGTAGCAACAGAAGGGCTCTAGGGGAGAAGTCCCCGCCATCACAAAAGAAAACAGGTGACGGGGTTGCGTAGTAATGTTCTGAACTATTTTATTCGACATACTTTTCTATGAGAACAAAAAAAAATTGTAAGTATTCTTTAAACACAATAAACTTTTTATGATATGAGTCGAAAAAGACAATGTGGACATACCTAACAGCATTATCAAACTCGTTCGGTTATACATTTTTTGTATAACCGAACATTGGCTTAAAAGCTACCAGTTCATGTTTAATTTTAGCAACCACCAGGTTGGTAGTTCGTTCAGTCGAGAAAATGCAATTCGCGGTGGCTCATTAATCATATTAAATAAAAAGCTTAAATATAAAGATCGTAAAGATATTGTGAACCTCTCAGTTGAACGAACAATAGAAATTGCCTGCGTAGAGTTGGACCAGATTATTGTAGTGAGCGTATACAGGCCTCCTTCGGGATTGTATGACCACTTTGAAAATATAATGGATGAAGTTTTAAATAAAGTCTGTAAGCAAGGCAAACAAATATTAGTCTGTGGAGATTTTAATATTAACTTATTAGAAAACTCTAGTTTATGTATGAGAATTAAAAATTTGTTTCAGTCATATAATCTTAAAAACTTATTTCTGGAGCCAACACGAATTACTGAGTTTTCTGCCACATGCATTGATAATATTTATACTGACATAGAACCATTAGCACAAAATGTTTTTAATAACTTAGAATCTGACCACTCTGGTCAATTTGTTACTATACCTTACAAATGTAAGCTTATGGCGAAAAAGAATATCACTGTTGTACCAAAGACTGCTGGCCGCTTGGAGCGTTTCAATAATAATCTTGGTATTAATTTAAAGTATATCGATTATGACGAAGACCCAAATAAATTGTATGAAAACTTTTTTAACACATTTTGATGTGAATTTAAAAATATCTTTGTTCCAAAACTTATTCCAAAGTATTTAAAGAAGTTTGTAAATTTGCAAAGTCCAATTATTTAAGCTCTAAAATAAAAAATAGTAGTGACAAAATTAAAACGACATGGAACATTATTAATAATGAAACCGGAAGAGTAAAAACTAATAACAACAATTTTTGTTTAAATATTGAAAATAAGAAAGTGACAGTAGATATAGAGGTAGCTACAGAATTTGAAAAATTCTTTACTGACATTCCAGTTTCAATCACAAAATCTTTGGATTCCTCCCCCACTGTAGCCGAATCTATTCTAAAAGATTATGTTAAAACTTGTGATGATAAATTTAAATTTGCCCATATTTGTGCAAATGATTTAATAAAGTCATTTAAAACGCTGAATAAAAAGAAAACCGTGGATCTGTGGGGCAACTCTGTAGATGTTTCCCAATCTGTAATAGAAACAATAGCTCCAATACTTGCTAGTATTTTTAATAATTGCATTGACTGTGGTGTGTTTCCTGGGGCCTTACCATGATCGCTTATAGCAAGGTTAAAACAATATTGAAATAGAGACACCGCTCTTGTTGCGTATAGCGCCATCTCGTTCTCAGCGCGGTTTAAATATTGTTTTAGGCGATCATGGTTGGGGGGCAGATCTAATGAAACTGAGTAAAATTATTCCATTACACAAATCTGGTAGCACATCAGACCCCAATAATTTTAGACCTATCTCTGTGCTACCTACTTTTAGCAAAATCTTTGAAAAAATAATGTTGGAACAAATGCAAAGCTTTTTTAACAGAAATAATCTTCTACACTGTAAACAATTTGGTTTTAGAAAGGGTCGCTCAACAACTGATGCTGGTGTTGAGTTAATACAAAATATATATGAGACCTGGGAGGACTCACATGATGCGCTGGGCGTTTTTTGTGACTTGTCCAAGGCGTTTGATTGCGTTCATCATGACACCCTGATCAGGAAATTACACTACTATGGATTTCGCGACACTGTTCTAGATCTACTCGTCTCCTATTTGACTGAGAGGATTCAGAAAGTAGACGTCAACGGGGAGAGGTCCCAGGGCGCCTCGGTTAAAATGGGAGTTCCGCAGGGTTCAATTCTTGGTCCTTTTCTATTTTTAATATATATAAATGACTTGCCTGCTTTTGTACAAGACAGACATGAGATTGTATTATTTGCAGATGATACTTCACTTATGTTTAAAATTAAAAGACGATTGCAAATTTATGACGATGTAAATAGTTCTATCTCAAGAATAGTTTACTGGTTTAATGCGAATAACTTGTACCTCAATGAAGGGAAAACTAAATGTATAAAATTTGTTTTACCCAATGTTAAAGAGGTTCACACCACTGTTAACATAAAGCATAAAAATGTGGACCTTGTGGATACCGTAGTATTTCTTGGTATTACTTTAGATTCAAAGCTTCAGTGGGGCCCACATATTGATAAATTGTCGAAGAGACTTAGTTCTGCAGCCTACGCTGTATGGAAAATACGTCAGCTGACTGATGTTGATACAGCAAGACTTGTATACTTTGCCTATTTTCATAGTGTGATGTCGTATGGCATTTTGCTGTGGGGAAATGCTGCCGACATTCAGACTGTTTTTGTGCTGCAAAAAAGGGCTATTCGTGCTATTTATAACCTTAAAATAAGAGACACTTTGAGAGAAAAATTTAAAGAAATTGGTATTATGACCGTCGCGTCGCAATATATTTACGAGAATATAGTATATGTTCATAAAAATATACATTCGTTTTGTAAAAACAGTGATATTCATTCAGTAAATACTAGGCAAAAGAATATGCTAGCGTTACGAAATACTCGGCTTAAAAAAATTAATAATTCTTTCAAAGGCCTTTTTGTACGTTTCTACAATAAAATCCCAAATAATATTAAAGCACTTAACTTGAATAAATTTAAAGTCACTATCAAGGGCGCACTTATGACAAAAGCATATTATAAAGTGTCTGATTATATGACAGATAAAACTGCTTGGGATTGACAAAAAATGTGATAATTGACGTTCAAAGGGTGTTAACACTTTGTGATAATAGGATAAATTTCATTCGAGTAACTGTTCCACTCATACCGACAGGCATTTCTATATTATTAAAAAAAATGTTTGTGAAATATAATATTGTAATGTTGGCATTTTAATAGAGGAGACAAAAAAAAATACAAGACCTTCCGAGTTTCTTGCCTGTTCTTCTCGAGAAGGCCGAACAATTTCCGATTTCCGAACAGGTGTAGAGTCAATTTTTTTTTTTCATTTGACTTGTATTTGCACACATCTTAATAATGGTTAGGGTGTGTGTACATACAAGGATTAAATAATTTAGTTAATTAGATTCTTGGTTGAAGATTTTTATGTTTTTTTTGACGTCAATAAGTGCCTGTAAAGGTCTATATTGAATAAAGATTTTTGAGTTTGAGTTTCGGTAGGTACGTACCTCTTTCATTATTACAAATAAGGAATTAACTATTTACATAACAATTATTTCATTTTAAAATATACGCTTTTTAGTACTTATATAAACAGAGATTTGGCAACTTTCATTTCATTTCTGTCTTTAAATAAAAACATAAAGACATAGATTAGGTACGACAATTGTGACATTCATTTAACAACATGAGCACAAGATGAGTTCCCTCATTTTGGGAAAACAACTGCTCAGTGGCGCGCACTGGCAGCCCCGTCATATCGTAGTGTGCGTGTGTCGCGCGTAAAAACTTCACACAGCGGTGTCATTTTTGCTTCACTTTAATCATCGCGCTCAGTACCGGACTATCCTTCTATGCGTTATTATTCTAAGGTTGTAGGCAATGTTTATTATGTTAGTTAAACCAAAACTCCCTAAATATAATAACAGTATTTAATTTTTTTTATACATTTTAATTGTTTTATACTTGAGGATTACTTACTTATTTTATCTATTGCGATGAAAAATTTTATTTTCTAATTATAATCAATTTATTTGTCACTTACGTATTTTTTTAATATTATGAAGACCTACCTCATTTTTACCTATGTGTATTTTTATCATGTATCTTATAAGTATTTATCTATTGTATATGAAGCTATCGTAATAAATGTTACAATTTGAAATGAGAACATTGATTTGGAGTTGGTTTGTTTGTCTATGCAAAACTTTTTGTTCTGATAATATCTTGAGTTTATTGGCTCTGGAGTACCACAGGGGCCTCATCTCGGTCCAGTTTTGTTTACAGTATTTTTAAATAATATTTCTGACATTTTTTAAAAACTCTGAAACATATACAAGTTAATTTTTTAGTTATGACAAAAATATTGTGTTCAGACAATCAAACTGAACAACTTTCACTATGGGACCAATTTCGAAATCGGAAAAAAAATCAGCTGTTCCATACAAATGTTCAACATTCACTGAACCTAAATGTATGAAACAGCTGACCTTTTTTTGCAATTTCGAAGTTGGTCCCATAGTGAAAGTTGTTCAGTTTGCTTGTCTGAACAAGCACACAAAATTTTTGTCATAACTTAAAAATAGCGGTGTATGTATGCAGATGATTTGAAAATAAGTCGAATTATTGACACTATTGAGGATGCAAAACTGCTCCAAAATGACCTCGATGAACTTGTAAAATGGTGTCATTAAAATAGAATGCATCTTAACTCAGACAAATGTTATATAATGCGTTATGGGAGAAAGAGAAATCTAATTACATATCAGTACTGCATATGTCAAGCTAGATTTAAAGAGTTAGATGAAATTCGTGATTTAGGAGTGATTTTCGATAAAAAACTTACGTTTATACCTCATATCGAAAGTATATCAAGTCGCGCTTCAAAGATGCTGGGTTTTCTGATTCGAAATAGCAGAAGTCTGCGCAATAATAAAGTAAAGATAAACTTATACAACGCTCTAGTAAGAAGTATCTTGGAGTACTGTACAATTGTCTGGCGTCCTCATTACGCTACTCACTCCTTGCAACTCGAACGCATTCAGAAACGGTTTATGAGGCACTTAGTGTATTAGAATGGCATTTCAAAAAAGAAATTATCATCTTACAAAACGAAATTAGATTATTTTCAGATGTTTTCACTAGAACAGAGACGAACACTGATTGATTTGACTTTTGTACACAAATTGCTCAATCACAAAATTGTCTGCCCCCAGTTACTCTGTAAAATTAACTTAAGAGTCCCGGTTAGATATCCGCGTAACAAAATACACCTCTGTGCCCTCCGTTTCCAAAAACCGTTTTTGGCGCTAACTCTCCCATTGCAAGATTATGCAAGTTGGTGAATCAGTATAATGACCACGGATATTCTCTCTGATCCACTTAGCAAGATACGTTCTCTTAGACACCCAAACTGCAATGTAAAAGTAGGATTCTACAGTATTAATGCTTTATTTAAGGAACTATAAAATACCAACAATGTAAGTATGAATTAGCATGTTGTGTTGATCTTTAAGTGTTTGTTACGCCTAGATTAAGTCATTTTATTGTTGTTTTTGTAAATGTCAACAGTGTAAACAAACGTTGATGAATCATAAATAAAAGAAAAAAAAAGAGCCTGACCGCAATAGTGTGTGTTATTTTTATGGTCTTCGAAAAACCCTTATAGATTCGTCATGTCTGTCTGTCCGTCCGTATGTCACAGCGACTTTTCTCCGAAACTATAAGAACTACACTGTTGAAACTTGGTAAGTAGATGTATTCTGTGAACCGCATTAAGATTTTCACACAAAAATAGAAAAAAGCAATTAATTTTGGGGGCTTCCCATACATAAAACTGAAACTCAATTTTTTTTTCATCAAACCCATACGTGTGGGGTATCTATGGTTAGGTCTTCAAAAATAATATTGAGGTTTCAATATCATTTTTTTCTAAACTGAATAGTTTGCGAGAGACACGTCCAAAGTGGTAAAATGTGTGTCCGTCCCCCCCCCCCTGTAACTTCTAAAATAAGAGAATGATAAAACTAAAAAAAATACATGATGTACATTACCATGCAAACTTCCACCGAAAATTGGTTTGAACGAGATCTAGTAAGTAGTATTTTAATACGTCATAAATCCTACGGAACCCTTAATGGGCGAGTCCGACTCGCGCTTGGCCGGTTTTTTATTTATATAGATAGATTCATTTTTTTTCCTGTAATAATTCTTCAAATATTTTCTTTTATGCCAACCTTGTCCTAACAATAACGAATACATAAAAGAATCATCCAATTTGGTGCAGTCATTCGAAAGTTATGAGCGTACATACATTTCGAAGATCCATTTGTATTTATATGTATATATAATAATAATAATACATCCTTTCTTTCGGGCGCATACCCATAGCTTTATTTCAATTGAATCGTATCCAAAAAATACACAAAGTGATTTTTTTGACGGGTTTGATTCCCGGATCTGCCGTTTGATTGTTTAACGTAAATTCTTTCAATTTCGAGTTTTCGACAGTCAATATGCGTCTATTGCCGCTTTATTGAAGACAGTCGGCATAGAGACTTTGTATAATGACGACGCATCGGATTTAAAATCATAAGCGATTCTAATAAATATTTATTTACCTTTGACTCTCTTTGTATAAAATAGTCTAATGAGATCTGGAACTGCATCAGCTCGTCACGCGCTTAGCTGGTTAATGAGTAAATAAGGCCCAATGAGGCTCTGACACTCTCCACTAACCCGTACCTACTCGGCCAGCATTAGGAGACAGCCCAAACCCCGCCTTTTATTTATCCCATATATATATCTATATACACAAAAGTAGGCACTTTGCTCAAACTTCTTGATTGCGATGTAATTAGTTTTAGTTCAGCCTAACTTTAGTTTTAATCAGAGAATGTACATGGTTTAAGCTTACGCTGCTTCTGAACAAGACTTACAAACTAATTTGAGCGTGTCACTATGTAATATTTTAGAGTACAAATGAACGATAAATTAATCAGTTAGAGTTGTCGAATGTTTAATAATTTTAACGAAAAACAAAAGAAAGCGCTAGTTCTGTTTATTTTGTGTGCACATGCACACAAAATAAACAAAACTAGTAAAGATGTTCATAAGAACGGTACCTTGATAATATCATTTCAATATTTATTTCAACGCAGACTACTAGCAATACTTATAAAATACTTAAAATTAAATTAACCTCATCCGATTTCCCATATTCCTATAACATAAGAAGAACAAAGTTCGCGGGTTCGATTCCCGTACGGGACAAATATTTTTTATGGCGTACAGAAATTTGTTCCAGTCTGGGCGTATGTGCATGTGATATTCTGTTTGTAACTGCACGTCCACGACACAGGAGAAAATCCTAGTGTGGGGCGACATTTTTTTTAAATAAAAAAAAGTTCTTTTGTAAGCTCATCCCTTGAGCAACAGAACACATCGACGTCATCGGAGATTATATTCTTTCTTTCTTTCTTTCTTTCTTCTTTCTTGAATAAAGGGGGTCGTCTCCGCCACCCCACATACCTATCTGGAACGTAAAACCCCACTGATTGCAGTACCACTAGATTTAACACAAGCCCACACAACAACATAACTATACTTACTTTGCTAATATTATAAAGCTGAAGAATTTGTGGCGCTGTGGACTCGGTACTTGCCTTTCAGTCGGCAGATCCGGGGTTTTTTTTTTGTACCAATGGCAATGTGTTTTTCGTTTCAAATTTCATATGTACATTTGTCTGACGCTCCTACGGTGAAGTAAAACATCGTGAGGCAATCTGCATACATCTGCGAAGAAATTCGATGGAAGTCGACCAATCCGCACCGGGCCAGCGTAGTTGACTAAGGCCTAATCACCCTAACATAGGGTAGGCTCGAGCCCCTCGGAGGGGGCGTATATAAGCTGTGATGATGATGATGAGTGTGTTTGTTTGTTTGGTTGAACGACCTAATGCTCAAGCTCAGGAACTACAGATTCAAATTGAAAAAAAATGTTTGTGTTGGATAGTCCATTTATCGAGGAAGGCGATAGGTTATATAACATCACGCTACGACTAAAAGGAGCTCAGCATCAATGAAAAATGTTGCAAAAACGGGAAAAAATGTACGACATATTGTTATATTACAGCTAGTTTAGACACGTTTAGCGCAGAGGTCAAGTGATCACCTACTGCGCAACGGGTCGCGGGTTCGATTCCCGTACGGGACAAATGTTTTGTATGGCCTACAGAAATTTGTTCCGGTCTGGGCGTATGTGCATGTGATATTCTATGTTTGTAACTGCACCCACGACACAGGAGAAAATCCTAGTGTGGGGCGACGTTTTTTTTTAAAAAAAAAAGTTACGTATACAATCAAACTACACTCTCGCCTAAGTTGGAATTGATTGTACCCCACCATGCCAAGTCCGAAAGATGTGTGATACATAAATAGGTAAAAAGGATATACAGCGTGAAGCTTGAATACAAGAACCGACCAAATTTATGTTGGATGCGTTCGAACATCAATCTATACTTGACTTCGTGGGAACTTCAAGTAATAGTGTGCATTCCATATGACATTTCACCAGCAGCGCCTCGTACGGTGCTCGTATTGTGCCAAAGTTTGTAAAGAGCCTTGGGATTGTCGCAGTAAGAAACCTATGTTCCGGTAATAACATAGGCTTCTTTTTGCACACATTGACAATGTATTCGTGAAACAAAAGTTTATCCCTAACGTGGACTCGTGGGTTTTGAACCTGCTTTACGCGATTCAACAGAGTACTATCCACGCAGTACTTAGTGGATCTGGGGTTCTATTTTTTAAATTATTCGTGTGGCATCCAGCGCTCGTTTAGCGTTGTCTTCTCTCGATTTTAACTCTTTTTCATTCGTATTCGATAAAAACGAAAATGATATTGATATTCATTCTAATATTATGATGATTTTCGTCGAAAACGAAACGAGCATCAGTAGAAATCGAGCGCAGACAATGCTCAAGAACGCTCGACGCCCAGCGAATCATCCAAAACCATGGTGGTGATTTTGTAACTCATCGATTGATCGGCGATCGTTATCAAACTGGACAGCTTAATGCTGAAGAGCGCAATTATGTTCATTGGCTTATACTCGTAAGTATTGCTTGGCTTATTAAACAAATATACCAAGACCACTCGGGCATCGACGTTACAAAATATTAAACATATTAATCGATGAGTTATAAAATCTCCCACCAGGGCCCTGAACCGGATTATGCGATAGAGCAAATAACGTTTATAGAGCATATAAATGTGTTAAAAACAAACGATTTCTGTAACACCTATCTATCTATATCCTGCATTGATTTACTACCAACGTTTGGTAGTAAATCAATGATATCCTGCTGTAGTTTTTCACAATCTAAGACATTTCTGATTTCGCGTAGGTACATAACTACTAGTTTGAGATCATTATAAATTAAAGAGTTATAATCGACCAACTTATATAAAATGAACTCAGCGAAGGAAAATTTCGTACAAATTCCATTGGAAATTAGTCGGATAAAGTTGGTTGTTAAGTTAAACAGGCAGTTCGGTATAGAGTAATGAATCATGTGCAGTTATAAAATAAAAGCATAACAGCCATAATAATATTATTAGTCTGGAACCCTACGTTGCGCATGGACAGGTTTGCACTTGACTGGTTCTTAAACTAACCAATACTCAAATAGATTCCGCTTTAAAACATTAAACTATGTCCTAGGCATTTATTGTAGAAGCTTTCTTCCAAAAAGATGAATAAATTCGTACTTATTTTGGTATTAACAATTATTAATTCATAAATTACTGTATTCTGCAAGCCAAGCTCTGTCAACATATTGCCAGGGTTATACAAAAAATGTAATCCGCCATTTTGTTGCAGCAACCATTTTGGATTATTAATGACACTAATTATGCATAATTGCATTGTCAGCAAAACTAAAAGATGTAGTCGAAATTTCAGCTCAACTCGCAAGATTTGACCCTAACATACATTCATACATTGAATGTCAATAATAGCTTGTAAAAAGAATTTTGGACAACTTCATTAGTTTTTTATGTATCCACACAACTCTAAACCTGGCATTATTTACATGTCACCTTCAAATTTATGTAAAGCAATGGATGTACATTAATATTTCACCTACCTAGGGGGGAATTTTCAAAAACTCTTTAATAAGTGTTGACTCATTTCAAATTATCAGCGTAAATACTTATGCTTCTAAATTAAATATCATGCTTCTAGCTTCAATAAACATGCTTCTAGCTTCTCAAAGATAACGGACTTCCACAGATACTTTTATACCCTTTTTCAACCCCCTTTTCACCTCCTTGAGAATTTCGTAATATCCATTCAGAGCTGAAAGTAGAATAGGAATTCTCACACTACCTTCCTGCCATTTCATATAAAATATATTATATTATATGTATTTCAAAACAATTTTTTAAAAATCTGACAGGCTTTTTTTAAATCTTATAATATGAAAAGTGAGTGAGGGAATGAGAAAGACAAATGTGAGAGATTTTCAATATATTAAAAAAACATTGACAGATTGGCTTTAAAAATATGGCGGTACGAAGTTCGCCAGATCAGCTAGTAATATCTATATTGCACCAAATACACTTACTACAGTATACTAATTAAGTCTGTTGCATATTTTAGATTTTTGCATTGGTAGGTAGGTAAGCAGTCTTTTGGCTCGGTGACGAATTCCATTTCTCGGCAAGAGTTACCTATTACAATAACAACTTATACACCCTAAAACTCCTCAATAACAATGAAAATAAAAATTCGGAGAAATTTATTTTTAAGGTGCAAAGGAAAAACTATATGAACGGACTTCAAGTGTCTTCTAGGTAAAAAAGTGTCATACAAACTTTAAAATACTGTAGCACCCTATATAATCAACGTCAACAGGGGCACCTATTCCCTAAAAAATTATTCTGTCCATCCAGTTATTAAGATCCTGCCATCTTCCTTTGTACTTATCGACTGCATAAAGACAAACGCTACATTTGTTAATTAAGGCTTGTTTGTTAATGTCATTCGTATTTTTATCATTCTGGATAGTACAGGATACATCTATATACACCTTAATGTATTAATGAGAGTATAGGAACTACTGACTGAGGGTCCAGAATCAGTCGCCGCAAATTTACCCACCATCTGTATTGATGTAGTGCCGGCACCACTTATTTGCGCGGCTAGGTCTGCAAGTCGTTTAACAAAATGACGGGCCCTTTTATCTTAGTCGGAGTGCAATTTGTTGGTGGCTCTATATTCTCCCACCGCAAACCGACGCCCATTTTGAATATCCCTTTTTCTCTGAAATTAAACAATTCTAGCAGCGCGTTCGCAAACGACTTGCATACGACCGATTCAAAGATTCTCTTCGAGCTAATCGGAGAGAAACGTTAGTTCCTAATATATGCAAATATAACTAATTTCTTCTTTACGGGCAACAGAAAATGCAATCATGGTGATATCATCACCCTGCAAGTATCACGTGTATTTAATGTAGTAATGAGAGTTATAACCTATTTGTCGTGTTAATGAAATTGCACAAAATCTGAAATTAGTTTGATCAGAACTGAGAATAGAATCGATTCTACCAATAAAATTGGTCAAACCAAACATTTTTTTCAACTTTTAAATTTCATTAACTCTATCGTCTTTATCTCTTAGACCTCATTCGAACGAGCGTTAAAAAAGCGTTTGATTAAATCTGCCGAGATTTAACCCAACGCGTTTGCGCTTTTATAACGTTCACTATACGATACTACACTGTGCGCTCAATGCCCCTGCGTTGAAAATACAATATCGCTCGAAAAAAAAGCGTCGCGTTTTATGAACATATACTTACTTGGGATTGGGAATAGAAAAGTGCTCGCGCTTACGAGCTCTTGTCGGCGGCGCAACGGCTAAGAGGCAACATCGTACTGGTACTTTAGTACTATTACTTATTCTGTGGTACTGGTACAAGCGCGACCATGGAGTTTTAAATTTGTGAGACATGCAACAAAACAAAAAATGGAAATATCTCGATAAATAATCCACGAAAATGTATTTTCATCGCTTATATAATTATTTTATAATAAAAATTTGTTGGGGTATCTGAGGTTTTGCTTTATTAATACGATGTATATGCGTAGTCTCTACTCTACCGGACACTCTAAAATTTAACCCAAACTTCGGAAAACGACCTTACTTTATTTGTTATGTTTCTTTAAAAGGTTTTCACAATAATCAATATAGGTACATAATGGGTTTTCAATATCCACGCAAACCTAAGCTAAACAGAACCAAGAAATCGAGCTTTCAAAAATCGGTAGTCTGCAAGCACGTTTATTATATCACAGCTTCATTTTGGAAAGTCAATTCTGTTCTGTCGTGCATTAAGCGCTCAATGTTTATGTTCTGCTTTACTTGTTGATTGGATTGAGTAAATCCATTTTATTGGTGTATTGAACAGACTTTTATTGGTAGAACAGAGAGGAATTTAAACTGTATTATTTCGAAACATTTCATGTTGGATGTTTTGAAAATAGTACGGAAAGGATAAAAATCTCATTCTATCTCAAAATTCATTAAGGAAAATAAGTATCAAAAATTTTTGACAGACAGAATTGACGTCCAGTTGGTCAGTTTTTTTTTCTAGTTCGATATCTTTTGTCGTATTGCATAAATATAAGCAGATTTGATCTCACGATAATTTAATAAATGGTTGCTTAGTTCTCACTTAAAAATATCGAGACTATTGTAGATAAACTTTGGCAATAAATTATAATGTGGCCAAATACTTCCCCGATTCTGTCCCGAGTTCTATCCCGATTAATATCCATTGTGAATTTGAAGTCGAAACTAGTCGAATTTGTTTGCGAGCAACTAACGAGGCTAGAGTTGCTTTCATAAAAGCACAATCAGAAAAACACTCAGTTCCAAAACACAAATAACTACAAAAAACTACAGGACTAGTCACGTTCGCCGCGGAAGTAAAAAATACAGTTCATAAGCACACAATACGCAATAACTGGATGCAGCACAGCTGGTGCTTGAAACAACTTTTGCCCTTTAACTTCTGTTAATCCATGAAATTTTAACCACCCCATACGAAACTGCGGGCGGCAACTCGGCGTCGCATTCAAAGTTTGTATCACAAATTATTTTTACGTACTCATAAAATTGTGGTACACAACTTTGTGACACAATTTGTGCACTAGATGTAAACTTAAGCCCCGTATGAGCACCCTCTGATAAAATAATCCATAACTATCAAATCGTTTTGGTAAGTGTAGAAGAAATATTAAATAGCCGCATTTTCTTGTTAAACTAACAGATCCTATTACGAAAAGTTGCTGTATCTTCACTGTGTTAAGAAGCCTCTGTATAGAAAGCTTAAGGTAGAAAAATAAGACGTAGCACTTTTATCGTCGTGACCGCCCGCGTCCATAAAAACTTCAAGTTAGATTCATTCTCATACGAAGACACATATCTACAAGGAATGAAACGTTAAAATTTACCCCGTGTAAAACAGTGATGGTATATTTTGCCGACTTGGTACCTAGCTAATCATTTACTGGTATCATATTATATCCATTCGCATATGCCAATATGAATAGGTGGTGAGTGTAATTTCTATCATACTCAATATTGTAAATCTATTTGTATATTATATTATCACGGCTAACCCAGGTTAATAGGTATTGATTTAGATATATGGGTGTCAGGAGAAGGACGTAGACTATTATTGTTGCAAAAATATAACTTAAAAGGGTTTTTAAAATGTACCGTTCCATTCAGTGAATCCACTATGTAAATTAACTATCTATAAACTAAGATCAAAATTAGAGGAGAAATAGAAATAAATCCCCACTTCATTTTAATGAAGTGGGGAGAGGAAGGAAGAGGAAGGAAGAAGGAACGAGTCGAATAGGTCGTTAGCAGCAGTCAAAAGACTGTATGGAGAATGTTTTTTGCGTTAAATTGCTATAGTTTACTGTAAAAAATCTAAAATGAAATTAGGGTAATATATTATATATTTAATTAATGTTTTTTAACTATATGTACAGTCAGTTAGGAGCACTCAAAGAAATTGAACGTGGATTCTTCCTATTTCCTTGGGAGTATGCCTTTTATTTATTTTTTGTTTATACTATTCCGTGAAACAACCCAAAATCTAACAAATATTCATAATCATAAACAAATAACTCACTTTCTAGTCGCAACAGTTCTGTTTTCACATATTACTGTACTCACACAGGTTTTGATATTTTTCAGAAACCTTACAAAAAATTCGGGTTATATTGTAGAATAGAATCACAAATACTTCCCGAGGAAAACCTCACTCAAACTCACGGGAAAATTAATCTACAGAAAAATAACGGACGCATAAAACAAGATATACGACTTCCCTACTTTACATACCAAGAGTGCAAGATGAGATGAGCCTTTGTAAAGAAGTTTTACTTGCGAACACGGACTCCTCGCAGTGCAATCGTCTTCATAATTTAATAGAGGACAAAGATCAAAAGTTATGCTGACTACTTTTCTTATAGAGATAGATTAAGCTTGAAATTCTGAGCGTACAAACTAAGTATACTGCAGGAACCCTGAAAAGCGTGATACTGCATGAATGCATTAAACTTGTTAATCGAGTGGGTTTCGAACTTATTACTTGAGCAACCATATCCTGGGACTGTCAAGTTTTGAAAGTGTCAAATATATAAATATATTAAGTGATATTTTACCTAGTCACATTGGTAAACGTGCTCTTATCAAACCTACAAACTGCTGCAAACTGCTCCGAAAGACAAATTTTAATGGCGACTTTTGGTGAGTACTGAAAAAAGCTTCATTAACTCAAATTATATGTGGTAGAGCTGGTGCTATGGGCATGATTTTCAGCAGCGGGCTAATTCTGGGCATAAGTCCCAACAGTGGGAAGGTGCTGGAGATGGTTAGACACGACTAATCAGATAGAGACCTTAACCTTAAACTAAAATCATTATCTTCATCTTTGGATTTAACTTGGATTTTGTCATGACGTATTATTAGGTCTTTTCGTAGGAATCGCATTTGAAATTGTATAAGTATTACTCATTTCATATTTTTGTTGTTATTTGGGGACTATAGGTTTATTTAATTAATTAGTTAGTTATTTTTTTATTTATGTTCTCTTTTTTATTGCTATCGGTGGCAGACGAGCAAGTGGTCCACCTGATGATAAGTGGTAACCACCGCTCATGGACATCCGCAATGCCAGGGGCATAGCTCAGATGCTGCCTACCTGGAGAGAAGTGCTCTTTTTAAACCTCGTTTGAAGTTGGATGTATCGTAGCGCTCAGGAAACGCCGCAGCTGGGAATTCGTTCCAGTCTTATTTTTATACATAATATAACTGCTTGTCCATTAACTAACTAAAAATATCTTAAGATAATCATACTTAATTTAATAAAATCCATAGTTAAATTATTACAATCAAAGATTAATAATCAATTCGCGGTCTACAATCCAAATTGATTTCGGAATAATCTTTCCAGAAAGTTAGTCGACTGCCATGACTGTCCTACAGCCCAACAATCAGATCAACGTTAAACGTTTCCGCTAAAGTGAAAATTTCTTCACCTCTCAATTCCTATTCATATCATTGCTTAAGTTGCCTAAACTTTCGGTCTTAAGGTTCAAGATGATCGTGTTTTTGCTTGCGCAGAGATTGCTTCAATCTCGAGGATGGGCGGGAGCCGCGAGGGGGGAATAGGGGAGCACTTCGTTTGTCGCGATATCGCTCATAAGCGCTTGCTATCTCGACGCGCCGCCTCCCTATTCACCCGAAATAGTACCTCAAGGAGTTCGGTAATGAGTTCCCTTGGAAACAGTTACTAGCTACCCACTATTTTTAACAGGGACATTTTTAAAAATTGGCTTCACCTTTCCTGACTGGGCCTCAGAAATATGTTTGGTAGCTAACAATATTGCATAGTACGGTAAAAGCCCAATTAATTGTACGAGTAGTATAAATTATTGTTGGGTATTGTATTTATGCGGAGGACACATTGCAATAAAATAGATACAGAATATGAAATCCTCACGCCTCTAAATCAATTTTAATATTTATTTGAACGTGTCTGTATACGTAGGATGTATTTAGAATATGTTTCGGCAGTGTATATACATATTTTTATTACAGCGTACATAAGAATAACAAAATTGCTCGTATTTTTATCGCATATATCGTTTAGCCATTTCTAAGAGATCTGAGTGACAATGGCACTATTTACAACGTCGTAATCAAATCAAAAACGTTTCCATTCCCATATATTTTGACAACACCTTGACAGCTGTCAGATGTCAAATTATATGGGAACGGTAACGATTTGGTATTGATTATAACGTACGACTATAACTTCAACAACATGATTGAGAGTTTACATTCAATCAATTTAAATAAAGTTATTGTATAGGTATGGGATACCTTCAGATTTACGTTTAAATATTTTCTTTTTCTTGCTTGAATTTGATGTCAAGGAAATAGCTGCGTTAGGCATTAATTAAAGATAAAAAGAAAACCTCTTTGAAAAATCCTCCTTATTTAAAAATAGGAAATTGCGACCGCGACTGATCGGGTGGATACTAATCGAAACGTCTACGAATTCTATCTCGGTGAAATGTAATTTTCAATTGGATATTGGGAAATTGGATTCGACGTTTAAAGTAACGTTATTGAACGATAAGATTAAGCAAATGTTGATTTAAAAATCAAAATAAATCCATATCAAAATTATTAATGCTTAATATGAGCCCGAGCCGTCTGTCCGATTTTATGATATTCAAGAATAATTTTGATTTGAGGTAAAGTTTACGCATAGTCGCTGCAAGTTTGTATTGATAATAATTAGTTGTGTAAAAATAAGAAATTTCAAAAATAAATCCATAAATAAGTATATACGAGTACAACAAGGCTTTGTCGGGACTGACTATTTAGTCGACATATTCGGACCCGTAAGGAGTTTTAAAAAAATTTAAACGTTAAGAATTAAAGGAACGCCTATATCGCAATTTTTTCATCCACTCACTTTGACAGGAATGTATTTAGTTTTGACAATGACTCAGTATTATTTGACATAACTAGTATTCATTTTTTGTTATATTCAATTATTAACTCTAAAGAAATTAATCGTACCTACTTATTTATCAGAAAATTTTATAAATAAGTTAAAGCTTATCAATTCGATAGATTTCCCATAAGCGGCATTGATTCAATATACTTCAAAATAAACCTATGACTGGAAGGAACGAACATGTTATGTGACGACTTAGGATATTTTGTCATTGACGAGCTAAGGGGCTAAGGGGTTAAAGATTGGCAAAATGAATATGATATACTTGCGAGAGAAGGTGAAAATTATTTCGTAGCATAACACTTAGCGGATTACTATCACATTAAGAACTGTTAATACTATGTTTATTTGGACGATAGTGAACAAGAGAATAAGTTACAATGTTCTGTGAAAAATTGGATGCGATGTTGTGAGGAATATAGTGTTTTGTATGTATTCTACATCACTAAGTGATGTCTCACAAATGAGTTCATGCTGCTAATTACAAGCAGCATTTACGTAAGATGCAATGCGAGATAAACATTGCATCGATGACTACGACAGACCAATCAATATTTTTAGATTCACTTTTAAATTGACTAGATGATCTTCCATCTCTGATGGCGTGATGGCTGAAGTGATGGCGTGGTAGGGAAGAGTGGAAAAATAAATCCACTTGTCCCCACCAGGGGGGACAGCTGGTAGGGACTAGTGGAATAGTCCAAAGACGTCCTAACACTTGTGAGCTGGAACTGGCTAATAAGAATGGGTGACAGCAGTTGTCTGAGTTTTGCGAGGTGAATTAGATTGTTCTTCCGACTACGAATTTAGTGCTGCTGTTAGGAACAGAAGTGCCGACTGAGACGTATCATTACTGGGCAACTGGGATTTACTTGACCTTTAATGGACACGTTCAAAGTTGAAGGGATCTTGTGAAATTTTACCAAACGTTTGGCGGATGACCTGCTCTGCATCTTACATATTTTTGCAATAATTTCACAGTAGAAAGACCAGAATATTAGGGATAAAGGGTAAAAACGATAAGGAAAGCAATGACTAACTAAGCGTTGACAAATTAACATTTATGGTTTGTACCTAATAACAGTTTGGACTTATTAGTCCGTTTTTAAATTTTATTGTTTTGACTAAATCAAAGCGATAAAATTTAAAAACGGACTTTTACCACAATTCTAACTTTACATTGAGTCTATATTACTTTTCACATAATGGAAATACAAATTCCGGAAGGCCTAAGTGTTTAAGTTTATTACATCAACTGGTACCAGTTGAGGTCCTTTGGGGGAAACACAATATTGTCAGTTTCGCAGGCAGTAAACTAGAAGTAACTGAAAATGACACACTTAAAATTTTCCTTAATCATACGACAGTGGAACTGTCCATATTTTCCAATGAAATACATTCATTCCAATGAAACACTATTATACTGTGAGAATTATGTAAAAAAGGACATTAGGAGAAAAATATACTGCACAGTAGGTATTACAAACAGTATTCTAAGTAGCTGATAACAGTCTACGTCTAGCTTTACGAGAACTCAATTTTTTAAACTTGCTCGTAAGTACTTGTTCGTTTGTTTTTCTGTTTTTGTTTAATGTTTAGGTACCTTAACACGATCGTGTATATAATTGTGTAAATACTCTTATAAAAGCCGAATTTTTTTTACATAAGTTTTCGCTTGTTACACTGTATAAAACATAGGGATCGCATAGTGTACCTTGTGTAGCAGCTTATTAAATTACCACCTCTTAGTGGCCGTGCATACAGGTCAGCCATTGCTCCGCTTTGACCGTCCGCAGATGGCACCCGACCCGCACTAACTAAGGAAAGGTAAATTTACATTACAAACGAACGAAATACGGACTCCACGTTCATCCATCACAAAATTTGTCGTTAGAACTCCGAATATTTAACTGGCACACGGCTGCCCGGGTGCTACCTAACAATATTACTGACCGAAATAAGCTATCCATTATTATACGCAGGTACAATGAGGGTGAAATATTTGGAGCAAATTTGCAACAATAGCATCTCTGCTTATGAAATATTGAGATGGACAATAAATTTTCATTGGTTGTTGTAAGTTGTTTTAAGTGTGGAAGTGGTATTTACTTTCAACCGTCAAACTCACATTAAAATTATTTTTAACTTTTTTTGTGTTTTTGAAGTCCTTTGGTTTTTATTTTTTGTAAGATTTTTTTTTATTTTAATGATTTTAGTGACTTTAACTCTAGCTCACTGAAGCAAATTAAAGGATTAGCACTATGGGTCTATACGTGCCCATTGTATTTAAAAAACTAACCTCAAAGTTTTAAAGTCGAGGATCCTTCCATTATCAGCTCAGCTCGTAACTACCAGACGCAAATACATGATAATAGCTTCAGAAAAAAACATGGATTGAGCGTGCCTATGAAATTTAAGGGTTTCTCATACCATCACCAGATCCTGACTGATCATGGGACCAATTAGAAAGTATACTCTCTCAAACAAAGAAAAACAAATCGAATAAGAAATGATTGAGTCCTACAGTCGAATTGGGAATCTCCTCCTTTGGTGAAGTCGGTTAAAAATCCTTTATTTGGCATTTTAGCTATCGTGTTTTTACGCATTGGAAATATGCAATATTTATACGCTAGATTTATAGTGCCAATAGTCTCAGATATAACAAAAAATTATTCTTAATTACAGAAATAACCAAAACTTTACAATTCTTTAGCGCGCAAATGACTGAATACCAATGAATTCGAGTCGTGTGACGTCACACGCTAAGCCGTCGCGGGAAACACGGAGCTAAATTATTTTTGCAAGTGCAAGTTTAATGTCCTATAACTTCTTTATTTGTAGAGAAGTTTCCATGATTCTTTCACACCGCTGTCTTATATGACTTAAATTTGAAAAATAGTGAATGAAGAAATGTAAACTAATTCATTGTTATGTCAATATAAAACATTAGCTATAAAAAAGAGATTGATAGATCATTATTAAAGTGAATCTTTTTAAAGTTAAAAGATTTGTTAAGATTAAAAACGTCATTTTAATACCCTAAATCGAATAATTTTCCGAAAATGTCCAGTTGCCTATACGATCCGTATAAAAGTTTCATAAAACCACACAATTATTTTTTTTGTTACAATTAAAATTAGCATGGAAATGATGGGTAATGATAATGAATCAGTAAGTGGTTTTGGAGTACTTTGAAACTTATCTTGCTTATAAAACTTTTTTTGACGTATACCTAGTGAAGCTGAGATCGCCTGTAGCATGAAGAAAAAAGACACGGTGTCTAATCTCCATAACGTTTCATACGAGGGATTCGTCCATAAAAATTGTTAGAGCTAAAGTTACATAGTTATCGTTTGGAATTATAGTATACTATATCAGTAGTAATGTTGCCAGATCCGTGAATCGGAATTGCGGATAGCTAAAGCGAAAATAGCGGATTTATTTAACGTTTGTAATGCAAAAAAATAAAAATGCAACTAGAGTGCGTGCAAGAATAGTCATTTGAATACAGACTATTTTTTAATTTATTACACTTATCTTGTCTTATCAGTAGAGGCGATGGAACAGACAGAAATTGCCGCCTACCCACTTATAATGGATTCCAGGGTAAAACCCGGATAGTTGCCTCAGTGGGATACATGCTCCAGTTTTGAATACACAATATTAGAGATGTTTATTGCGCTATTGCCCTAGCGCTTTACTACGGCTAGAAATGCCCCTCCCGAAAACCTCGGTGCAACGTGAGAAGTTGGAGTAATAGCACGCGTTTCATCCATTCGAGAAAAAAACTCTGCGACGAAACTTAGACGAGCGTCAAAATTATATGGGTAAGTAATATCTATTGAACATGTTTAGTGCAGATTGTGGTTTCAGTCGACTCATTGTTGCTTTGCATGCATTAGACTTTTAATTACCTTATTTATCACATTTTATTGGTGAATAGTTTTTATTTAGTTTACAAATTAAAAGGGCAACTATACGTATCACAAAGGATAGTTGCCCTATTTACTTTTGTGGATAGTCGCCCTTGGGACAGATTTTTTCTTTTAGTGTTTTTTCTAACTTGAGTGTTTAAAACAACTCTTGCTCTTGCACTTCTGCTTTCAAATTAATTAACTGCTTCATGCCTTAATTTTAGGCGAGCAAAGTGCCTCGCAAGTATAAGCGAATCAGACTTTAGATTGGGAAACCTTGCGCAAGATCGAGAGTCTGAACTTCTAAATGATCAAGTACCAGCCGTTTCTGAAGAGGCTGCGTTGGGGGAGCGCGTACAAGTAGTGGCTTCGAATGGGCGATTAAGTCCCAAGTGATGCTAATAAATAGCGTGAACCAAAATCACTCGCCGCTTTGGGCGTCATTAAGCCTTTTAAATTTTTCTTCTGAATGTTTAGCTCTAGAAGATAGCGCCATGGAAAAATACATTTTTAATTATATTGGACTATCGCTATCACTTGTAGGGCTGCTTTGCGCTGCCGGAAGGTCGCGAGATTTACTAATAGAATTTTCACTTCCTAATTGTAAATACAAAATCGAAACTATCAATACTCTACGCTTACTACATTTAGTCCACATTCACAAATTTTACTTCCTTAATGTAACTATGTATAAGAATAAAATAATATTACCTTGCTATCTCATGTATCATTCTTGTTAATATGCACAAATTCTTGTGACATTTATGAATTCACGAATATTTGTAAAGCACTCACTTATTGTTTGAATTTCACTTTATGTCAAATCGTATTACCTAGTCACTAACGATAAATATTTTTTAAATGTAATATTCCATATTTTATTTTTCAATATTTTTATTATATTATGCTCGTATCCAACATTTGATTTCAATAATATTGTTGTTTAATATCTACGTGACTGACAAAAATGTAATATACCTAATCATTTTTCAAAAATCTTTCGTCGAATGCGTTATCTATTGTCATTGCCATTGCCATTATAAATACGAACCAGGGTCAATAGGTGAGGCAGTCTACTACCTACTTTGGTATCGAATGTAATCAATAATCATAGCTAAGCTCCTTTGGACCAGTCTCGACCACCAGCCCTCGTGCCAGAGGGGACTAAACTTCTCAGGCCAGTCTGCTACTGTTAATCAAAGCAGCTCTATACGACCATTAGAAGTCAAGTGCCTCTACACGCGTCTCTACTGCGCTTTCTACGGGTCCCTGCTGCCGGACTGCCTGTCGCCTCTCCCTGCCGCCTGTCCTACCGTGAGTCACTGGGCGTTCCTGTTCCTGAGCCGGCCTATCCTGCCGCCTAGAAGTGCCACTGTGCTGCCGTGTCTGTTCCTGTTCAGAGTGGATTATTGTCTAAGAAAAAAATCTATCACGATCGCCTATAATTTGACAGCCATTGCGCAGTGAACACAAGACTCTGCGTAGACTTCCTTTTATAAAGGAGTGATGGATGTAAGAGCGTCGGTGGCGCTGTGGCCTCGGCACTGGACTGTGCCCTGAGTAGAATCGGGAGGCCCGCAATCGATCCTGCCATGTACCAATGTGTTTTTCGTTTCACAAATTCCATATGTTTATTTATCTGACGCTCCTACGGTGAAGGAAACATCATGAGGAAACCAGCATACACCTGCGAAGTAATTCAAAGGTGTATGTGAAGTCAACCAATCCGCACTGGGCCAGCGTGGTTTGACTAAGGCCTAATCGCCCTACCATAACTGGTTGTGGGTAGGCTCGCGCCTCTTGGTGGGGATGTATATGAGCTGTGATGATGATGATGATGGATGTACTGGGACTGTCAAATTGTAAGCGATCGTGATAGATTATTTCTTAGACAATAACCCCCCGGGTCATCCGCCTACTGCCTGTGCACTCTAGCTGAGCCTATCTTCTCATTTCCGCACCCTACCTTTGCCAGGTTAGACTTTTTTTAAGCTAAATACCTTGTACATAGTTATTTAGTTTTAGATAGTAGTAGTGCTACACTTCTTGCTTGCGTCAGTAGAATTAAGTCATTTTCGGCTATGCATTGTCAGTCAAAATTCTAGTGTCATTGTAAAGTAATTGTATATTGTTGTACGATTTCTAAAAAATTCCCAAGTAATATCTGCCCATTTCTTGTATTTTATATTATTGTTTCATTATTAGTAGGTACATTAATTCAACTAGAATAATACAGTTCTTATTGCTTCGTTCCCGTTTCCATCTGCTTCAAGCAGGTCATGTTAGATAAGTTCGGCCGTCTTCTTCTAATTATATGTCATCTGTTATTGTTTTGTAAATACGCCATATTAACTCTAATAACCTGATTCTTTTAGCTCCTTCCTTTTTTGTAGCTAGCCCTTCTGCTGCACAATACACTAATATCAATAAATGAATCAGAGAATCTAACCAACCAAATTCATGAAAAAAAAACACGTGCTTATTTCATGGACCTACAAGGTCCGTGGCTTATTTAAGTTTTAGCGATTTCTAAATTACCCAAGACATAAGTATTGAAAATATTCCATTCTTTTCCAGTCTGTAAGCAGAAGCAAATGAGCCTAAAGGTGAAATGTTTTCGATTTTCATGTCCATCTGAAGAGTTAATTTCCCGATGTGAAGCCGGTCTGAGTGCTGCAGCATGCAACTGACAGTTATGAAATCGACCTTCAATGCGAACAGTTTTGCAAATTGAAATTTCAAGTTACAAACGTACGGGTTATTTGAATCTTAACATTAGAAAGTCTAACAGAATGCATACGTTTTTCATGAAAAATATTTATTTTTGCTGAACTGCACTGACGAAATTTTTTACATAAGCACCTCTAAATAATACCACAGAGATTTAATACAAATGTGAATGTATAGAAAAACGTTAATCGATATATGGATAATTAACTTTCCGGAAACATATTTCATTCGAATGGGCTGTAATTGTTGTTTCGGTGGTCAGTATAATAACAGTCATCTACACAAATAAAATATCATGGCTGACAAATTTATCATAGTCGGGCGTAAGTTAGAGCTCGACAAATGAAATTGGGCATAAGTATCTTTTGTATATCGTTGAAATTCACTAAAGAAGAAGACACTAAGCTCTAAAAATTAAAGCTATCTAAATGATAGCCTCTATTTTTAGAAGTAGAACGTTATTTTTGTATGCTAAAAATAAGTAATTCACACTTTAAAAAATTTTTTATTGTGTGATCTGTCGCTTGTTTATGCGATGTTTATGTCACCATACCCGAAAACATATTCGGCTAAGGAGAGTAACCATAACACAATTACACAATTAGCTATGTTTGCGGTGAGCGCTCGAACAGGGCTAATCCGAGAGCCCAGTTATCGTTAGGCAGCGTAAGCGTCTTTCCCTCCTGCGACACTTTGGAATTTGAGACCTATTCATTGCGTGTCATATAATTTTGCTCTAAGGGGTCACGTTGTTAAGACTTTCATTCAGCCGAAATAGCTCGCATTGTCTTAATAATAATAAATGTGACGTTAAATATCAAAATCCGGTAAGTCACATCCCTACCCCAAAGTATTAATGTGGCCATATTGCAAATTTAAAAATGATTCTTGCTGTCTTGTTCAAAGGACATGTCCTCTTTTGGGCTAAGAATATAATTATTTATTAACCAACATGTTTCAGGTATTATTGTAAAGAGTACTCAAAAATCTAGGGTTTAGAATAAAATTTAGTTTTTTTTAGGCCTGCAAATTCAAAAAAACAGCAATTTTCTGATTGACTTTCATAGTATGTAAAACAAAGCGATTTTTGTATGGAAACCAATGACAAGTTACTGAAACGTGTCACAAACGAATAAATAAGTAACAAAAGCGCACAAACGATGTGATAGTGAGTGACTTTCTGACTAAAATTCACATAAATTAAATTTTTAATGTTTTATCAAGATTTACGAAAAACATGGCTGTATGAACTTAGCTCCCTTTGCCTTCTCTTGCAGAAGTGACAGCGTCAAAAAAAGCCTCGTTTAATTTTGTGATTTTAATGATCGTGATCGCTTATAATCTAAGCAATCACAATACATCACAATACTTTTTATTAAAAAGTGCACAATCTTGTGTTGTTGCCGCAATGACTGTCAAATTAAAGGCAGCGCAGACGTTATAGATTTTTCCTTCGACAATAAACCCCCAGGTGACCACATATTGAATTGGATTGCAAATTAGCAGCATTGCAGGTCACTGCTGGTAACAAACAAGCATCTCTGACTCTGACCAAAAAAATGATACATGTAATCAATAGGTCCATGCTATTAAAATGAAATCTAGCACAATAAATGCATTGGTTGGTGGCAGATGACTTCTATACTTTACTTTGTAGCAGTGTGTTTGTGCAGCATTTGTTAGGATGAGCCCCTGGCTGTAGTGTCTAGTGTGTGATACCTGTTTTACTCTGCCTACTCTTAGGATAAGCACCTACCTCACAGTAATGAAATATCAACATAAATAAAATATACTGGTCTGTTCTTAAGAATGCTACAGTTTTACTATTTCAATAACAAAAGATTTTTTACAAAACAAATGCTAATTAATGAAGTCATTATAATGAACTAAGTGCAAAATTCTCTAAGATTACTATAATGTTAATTCAAAGTGTAAATATTTACTTCTATATGACTACATACCCTCGATTTTATCATGGGTACTAAATATGTAATATGAAGTGTTGGATAATTATAATAGTGGAAACTATGTGAAAGAGTTGTAATATAGAAACTGGTTGCAGGTATGAAATAAAACCCAGAAATTATGTAATTTTTATTTATTCAATTTCAACATCTTCCCTCATTAGTACGTCATTTCAAAATTGAGCCAGTGGTGTTATATGAGTTTGGTGCGGAGCCCATCCTAGATTCATGGATTTCATTTGATTTTTCCTCTTATCAGCAGTCTCATGTGATGGATAATTTTCTTGAATATGTTCCCCAAAATATGACTTAGCTTGCTTAATTTAATATGTTCCAAGACTGATTAAAATTAAATTGAATATTTTCATTCTGGGGAACATATTCAAGTGTGGAATTTAAGCATCAATATGTACAAAAATGGCTTCTAATGCCCTATTTAAAATAGATTGACCAGCAGGTTGGTTGGTCGCTTACTGCAGCTATCAGTGTAAGTTATAAGATTTCTTTTGAAATAGGTAATTAGAGGACTTTTGTAAGTAAAATTTTAGTAACCTCTAATAAAACAATGGAATTGTTTGAATCAGACCCAAAGAGTATAACGTATAGTTAGATTTCTACTGGACAGGTTTTCCCTGCTTATATAGGCTATACCTAAATGTAAAGGTGCATATTGATTTTTGAAGCGATAACACTTTTTTATATAAGTAAACATGAGTTTTTGAAATGCATACCCGAGAAGCAATTCTGCAAAGGGATTCCTTAGCCCATAGTCTGACTTAATATAAACCTAAGGCCTTTTTAGGCTTTGAACAAACCTCACCTAATTGAGTTAAGCAAGAGAACAATAAAACAAATTGTGTGACTGTTAAACCTGTCCAGTATTTACATACTATATCAGTGGAATTTTCTATATTTTCAAATTCAATTAGTTTCTGTTCTTTGATTTTATTGTTAGTAAGTCAAGCATGAATTATTTGGTGTAAACAATACAGTGAACTTATATTACCGTAAAAATGCAAAATCATATTGACTCATGTGATTTTCACAGACTCTGGCATTACTTTACGAATATTTTACAATCCCCGAGGATCTTCTTTCTTAAATATAATGGTACCCTTCGACATTCGAAATTATAGCACTCTGGTACAAAAAAAATGAGAAGTTGTATCAGGAGTGCGACTGTAACCTGGAAGTATAACATTTTGTTGTTCAATTCTTGGGTCTGGTTACTTCGTACGTTCAAATTACGAGAAAACTTAGTCCAGTTAGCAAGCCAATATTTAAATCACATGTAAAATCAAGAACCTGAGCATAGCTGTAGAAAATAAAAGATACTATTTTGTGAAAGGAAGGAAGGTTACACACATACACACAAACAATAAACAAATGTCAAAACGACAGCTACAGTGGCATTGACAATGACATCCTTTTAATTGCCAGTAAAAAAAACTAAATGTGGCCCTGCTAAAGAAACAATAATAAAAAAAACATTTTTAATTTTTTTCTCCTAAATGCAGGCCTTAATATTTTTAATTTTCATGGATAAACATCCTTCTCATAAAGTTCTATTTCCGTCATAAATTTTTAAACTGGTTAAAAAAGGTTCAGAATAAAATTCCACGTTCCATACAAAAAGTGGACATGTCCTTTAGGTAAGTCACCATTAACTGTTTGAAAATAAGTATCAAACTTTGTAATTTTTTTCATATTTCGGTACGTCCGTTGACGGTTGCATATCAAACTCATATACGTCCATACCCACCAATCAGAACATAGCGTTGCGACTAAGATGGCTGCCATTTCTACGAAGTTTGTGAAATCGAGCGCGTATTTTCTGAGTGTTTTATCAAATATTATTGGAAAAAATGTATGAAAATAATGCAGAAATGTGTGTGGTGGTTCCAGATAAAGCACGGAAAAAGACTGTGCTAAAAGCTAAAACTGACAAAGCTCAGAAAATTGCCCAGAGGCAAGTAAATCAACTGCACACTATAGTTATGTTGTTCTTACGCTCTGAAGTCCAGGGTGGTACTAAGGATTGATTAACCGTGTAACGTTTAATCATACTAAATCAATAAATAAATATTTTTGATTAGGAAATTTACGGCACGTTTTTTGATAAAATGTTTATTTTTGCATATTAATGACCAGAATGGTAACGAGAAAACGTTAGTTTCTTTGTTATAAGTAAGAGGTTAATGATTATCTGCTTCACGCACGTGTCTTATTTTATGTAAAAATAATATGAAACAATAATTTATTTTATTGCTGTTTTGTATTGACTAAGGATTTTTTATCAGGCGATATTTTTACAAAATCTGGAACATGAAGAGCAAAATCCTAATGATTCAGAAGCATATTATGCAATGGAAGATGTGCTCGATGTTGTCTAATTTTAAATTTAATAAAACATTTTGGTTGATTAGTAGTTCTTTTATTTATTTTTAGCTTCATAAGCCAAGCAACTGCCCTGAGTACCTCCCAATATAGTGTGATTTATTTATTTATTTATTTATTTAATCTTTATCGTACATTTATACGTACATTTATCAGATTCCTGTAAGTCCATTAGTGATTTTTTAAATTCCGTTAAGTCAACGACAACGTTTTTCAAACCTCGTCAAGTCTTGCTGCTAAATATCATTAACCGATATGTCCAACATTAAAACTGATTTTGTAGCTTAATCTGCAACTTTTCCGTTTTTTTTCTGTCCACGCACCGTACTAAATTTTTAGAATATTATACATTTTTAAGCAAACCCAGAACATAATTATTGGATAGGCCAAAAACGCTTTTAATGCATTTCCCACATTTCACTTATCGTGTCCAAAAAATGGAAAATTCCATTTTTTGCACTGAGTAAAATGCAAAAAATGGAATTTTCCAAATTCTATCTGTATGTAACAGACAGAATTTGGAAAATTCCATTTTTCGCGGTAATCCATTTCTGATTACATCCACAAGGTTTTATCTGAAGTAGACACCACAATTGGTTGTGCCTAATATGGCAAATAGTACATTACATAAATTTTCCGACAGTGATGTAAAGGAATTTCCAGTCCAGGAATCTGCAAAGAAATATAATATTTTCTAGGTTAATTTCATAAAAAATTAATCCCAGTGTCATCGTGCAAAGAAAGATTCGAGAAATGTCCTCATCACATGCATATTATGTTGATTCTCCTGGAGACGATTCCCAATATTCAGCATCTTCATTGCGAAGGTACACGTTGCCTCGGCCCTATAGTCGTGCATCATCAGCATCACACAGATCTACCGACAATTCCACCATTACTGTAGCAATAGTACTAAGAGAGTATTTAGCAAAACAAGGAGACGTGCATCATAAATCTGCGCAGAATAAAAAAATGTATGCCAAGATCCTTTAATGGATTGTTTTATTAATATGGCCAAAACCGTACAACGATTTGATAAAAAGAAACAACTGGATATCAAAGCTAAACTGTTTTATTTGGTGCAGAACGCAGACTTGGAATGCTAAATGAACAGGATAACAATTTAACTCTTAGTTAAATGGTTTATTACCCAGAAGTTCATTCATTGACTCACTCTACATTACCACTATCTAGGCAGCCTTATTATACCAATGAAAACTTCAACATGCTCCACCGACCACCTCCAACTGTACATCCAAGTATGACACCGCCCAGCTCGACTGTGACATCTGAACAGTGTCATTTTACGAACGCACGGACTTTTCATTTAAATATTACTTCGACGAATCAACCTCAAGTCATGAGACCAATGAGCTCCTTCACGTTAAATATACGTGATAAACGACAAATTCCTCGGTGTCTCATGTGATGATAGCTCTGAGAACAGAATAAAACCGCCTAAATATAGCAGAGAGTTGAGTTACCTCACTCCGTATATAAATAATGAAGAACACAGAATCTCTAACGGCCAGTACCGGCAAGTGAAAAATTCGAGAAAATGTCCTCATCACATGCATATTCTGTTGATTCTCCTGGAGACGATTTCAAACATTCAGCATCTTCATTGCGAAGGTACATGTCACCTCAGCCCTATAGTCGTGCATCATCAGCATCACACACATCTACCGATAATTTCACCATTACTGTAGCAATAGTACTAAGAGAGTATTAGGCGAAACAAGGAGACGTGCATCATAAATTAATCTGTGCAGAATAAAAATATAAGACAAGATCTTTTAATGGATTGTTTTATTAATATAGCCAAAACCGTACAACGATTTGATAAAAAGAAACAACTGAACATAAAAGCTAAACTGTTTTAATTGGTGCACAACGCAGACTTGCAATGCTAAATGAACAGGATAACAGTTTTACTCTTAGTGAAATGGTTCATTCCCCAGAAGTTCATTCATTGACTCACTCTACATTACCACTATCTAGACAGCCTTTTTACCAATGAAAACTTCAGGACTCCTGGCAAATTCGCAAACTTCATATGCTGGCTATGCTGCACCGATTACCTCGACTTACACATCTGTACGTCCAAGTATTATACCATCCAGCTCGACTGTGACGTTTGAATAGTGTCATTTTAAGAACACGATACTGTTCATTCAAATATTACTTTTGTTTGACGAATGCGCCTCAAGTGATGAGACCAATACTCCTTCTCGTCAAATATACGTGATAAACGATAAAGTCGTCAATGTATCCTGTAATGATACCTCTGAGGTAAAACTTCCAGACGAACCAGAGGAGTACATAATATTTAAATAAAGTTAAACTGATTTATTTCAATAAAAATACTTACCTCAAGGGGTTCCGAACTTTATCTAACGGAACCCAAGTCAACCTCACCTGCACGCGGTGCACCCTGCTGTCCCACAGACGAGGCTCTGGCGCACCCCACCAACCCGCACTGGGCCAGCGTGGTGGTAGAAGGCCCAACATGAAAAATCGAACCAACCAAAGGCCCCAAGTGCCCGGCGGTCCCGGAGGCCGTGCCGGCGGTGACGGTCGTCGACCCGGCGCTGGGACCTGGGGTGCGAAGAAACCCCGGGCGGCGAAAACCCGTCAAACGACCTTGGCCCTGGCAACCTACAACGCGCGTACACTGCGGACCGAGGAGATGCTGCTGGAACTAGAGAGGGAATTGAGCAGGATTCGTTGGAGTATTGTGGGACTATCCGAAGTCCGTAGAGAGGATGAGGATACGATGGTCCTTAAATCCGGCAACCTGCTCCATTTCCGGGAGGGCGAAGAACTGTTCCAAGGTGGTGTCGAGTTTATAGTCCACAAGTCTCTCATGAACCACGTGGTACAGATCGAAAGTGTGTCGAATAGGGTGGTGTACCTTATACTCAGAATCACCAAACGGTATTCGCTGAAGGTCATACAGGTCTATGCCCCGACCTCGACCCACCCCGATGATGAAGTGAAAGCTATGTATGAGGATATTTCTCGGGCAATACATGCTTCCAAGACTCACTACACCGTTGTCATGGGAGACTTCAACGCAAGGCTAGGCAAGCGGGGCGATAATGAGTTGAAAGTGGGGCAATTTGGAGCTGGAATCCGGAATTTCCGAGGTCAAATGCTAGCCGACTACATGGAGAGAGAGGGACTCTATATGATGAACTCTTTCTTCAAAAAGCGGCTGCATCGAAAATGGACCTGGAAAAGTCCGGATGGCGTGACAAAAAATGAGATTGTCTTCATCATGTCGACTAGGACCCACATATTCAATGACGTCTCTGTGATCAATTCGTTTAACACGGGGAGCGATCACCGAATGTTACGAGGCGCATTTAATCTTAACATAAAAGCGGAAAGGTATCGACTGGTGAAGTCTGCGCTCCGTCCCGAAGCCATACAGATCCAAAACCCCGAGCGCTTTCAACTCGAATTGCAAAATCGCTTCGATTGCCTGGAGGACTGCACGGATGTGGACACTTATAATGACAGGGTTGTGGAAGCTGTCCTTACGGTGGGTGCAAAGTTTTGCAAACCCAGCCGTACTAAGCAACAAAGTAAGATCTCGGAGCCGACAGCTAAGCTGATGGAGGAAAGGCGTGGAATGGGTCGGCAGTCTTCTGAAGATGCTCGTCGGCGACTCAACAAACAGATCTTCAAGTGCCTGACTCGCGACATACGCCGATTTAATACGGAACGTATTAAAGAGGCCATCGAGCAGGACAAGGGCTCCAAAGTGTTCGCAAGAGATCTGTCACTCGGTCAGAGTCTGCTGACGAAGCTGAAGACAGAGGACGGCAGAGTTATTACATCCCGACCTAAGCTTATGGCCGAGATCGAACGCTTCTATAGACAGCTTTACGCAACATCACAGGCACCTGTTATTCAGGCTACAGACCCTAAAGCCAAATTGACCCGGCACTACACCGAAGATATCCCGGACGTCAGCCTGTACGAGATTAGTGTGGCTCTCAAACAGCTTAAAAACAACAACGCACCGGGTGATGATGGAGTTACAGTCGAACTCTTAAAAGCGGGTGGACTACCAGTCCGGAAAGCGCTGCAGCGGCTATTCAACTCCGTCACACTCGAGGGCAAAACGCCTAAAGCATGGCACAGGGGCGTGGTGGCACTTTTCTTTAAAAAGGGCGAAAGGGCCCAGTTGAAGAACTATAGACTCATCACGCTCTTGAGTCATGTTTATAAGCTATTCTCGAGGGTCATCACGAATCGTCTCGCACGCAGGTTCGACGACTTTCAGCCTCCCGAACAAGCCGGATTCCGAAAAGGCTATGGTACCATAGACCACATCCATACGCTGCGGCAGGTTATACAGAAGACCGAGGAGTATAATCTGCCACTATGCTTGGCGTTTGTGGACTATGAGAAAGCTTTTGATTCTGTCGAGACCTGGGCCGTACTTAGATCACACCAGAGGTGCCAAATAGACTATAGGTACATCCAAGTGTTGCAGTCATTGTACGAAAACGCCACAATGTCAGTCCGCCTTCAGGACCAAAACTCGAAACCACTACGACTTCAGCGTGGTGTGAGACAGGGTGACGTTATATCGCCGAAACTGTTCACAGCTGCGTTGGAGGATGTATTTAAGCTTTTGGACTGGAGGGGACTCGGCATCAACATAAACGGCGAGTACATGACTCACCTTCGTTTTGCTGATGATATCGTAGGCATGGCTGAGACCGTGGAGGATCTAGGCACAATGCTCGAAGACCTCTGTAAAGTTTCCCAACAAGTGGGTCTTAAAATGAACATGGACAAGACTAAAATAATGTCTAATTCCCGTGTAGTACCCACTCCTGTGAATGTTGGATGCTCTACGCTGGAAGTTGTTGACGAATATGTTTACCTGGGGCAAATAGTCCAGCTCGGTAAGTCCAACTTCCAGAAAGAGGCAAATCGGCGAATCCAACTCGGCTGGGCAGCGTTCGGGAAGCTACGCAGCATATTCTCGGCCCATCTACCGCAGTGTCTCAAGACGAAAGTCTTTAATTCGTGCGTGTTGCCAGTGATGACATACGGAACTGAGACGAGGCCGCTTACAATGGGTCTCATAAGAAGGCTCAAAGTCACCCAAAGGGCAATGGAGAGGGCTATGCTCGGGGTTTCTCTACGTGATCACATCAGAAATGATGAAATCCGTAGAAGAACTAGAGTTACCGACATAGCCCAAAGAATTGCAAACCTTAAGTGGCAGTGGGCAGGACACATCGCTCGTAGGACTGACGGCCGTTGGAGCGGAAAGGTCCTCGAGTGGCGGCCGCGTACCAGGAGACGCAGTGTTGGTAGGCCCCCTACAAGGTGGACCGACGATCTGGTGAAGGTCGCGGGAAGCCGCTGGATGCGGGAGGCGCAGGACCGATCGGTATGGAGATCCTTGGGGGAGGCCTATGTCCAATAGTGGGCGTCTCTTGGCTGATATGATGATGATGATGATGACTTACCTCAAACATACAACAAGTCTTTCCTTTGGTCCAATTTCACTTTTAAATCGTGATTTTTCTTTAATGATATATGATCTTAGAAAATGTACTAATTCTTGAAATTCGCTTTAAATGTCTCAAATGCAAATAATCCGAAAAATCTTTGATGATTGAAAACTAAGTCTGGAAATAACGTATAATATCCTCCATTTAACTGTCTTTTTAAATTAATATTGTGAACCCTGTATCTTCTTTTTCTTCGAATTTCATTTTCTTCTTCTTCTGCCAATAAGCAAGCTACATACTCGTAATATTTTCTTCCATAGTTGAATCATGATAGCAGGGACCTATTTACTCTAGAGGTTACAATACATTACAAAGATGTTGGCAATACTAATGATTAACTTACGGCGCGTCCGGCGCGTACGGCGCGTGTTGATACTCAGTGTTACCAGATAAACAACAATTACCCTAGATGTACGCAGAAATCCCCAAAAATTAAATTTCTCGAGAGATTATAACATTGAAATATCCAATGTAGCAAAATTAAAGCTCTTATGGTAGTGGTTCTTATTGAAATAGAATTTAGAAGTATAGTAGTAGTAGTATTTTACTGAGTAAAATGCAAAATGAAAAGGAATAATAATCATCATCATAATCTTTATTACTCACACAAAAAGGTAGGATATACATCAACAAAAAGACTTAAGTATACTTAAATGATAACAATATACCTAATATAATAGATACAAGGCCGGATTATCTTGTGGCTATTGGATTAGCTATTTTTAGGGGCGGCATAGTGGAAAAAATGGAATTCGGAAAATAGAATTCATGCTATAGTTACACGAATAGTAAAAATTTTGAAAAGCATAATATATACTAATAAACAGTCGAAATATTTTCAATAATAAATATTTATACTAGGATATTATCATCTTCCATTATTTCTGAGTTTGGTGATATCATCAATCGAGTGAAGCAACCATTTTAACCATACCGCTAGAATAGTTTCTTCCACATGGCTCTAAACTAAACTTACATTTAAAAGTATTTCACAAGCAGCAAAGCAGCAGTAGGTAATGAGGACAAAATCGAATTCCTGAAAATGGCGACGTCGTACTACTTTATGATATCGTGCAATGAAATACGATGCCTCGTTATGTGAAATGCTATATAATATTTTCATTGTTTTATAGTGGTGGTTCATTAAAATGAAGCGGCAACGGTTAAAGTGTAGTAACAAGCAATTTACGAAGCGATGGCAAATTGACAAGTGAAAGAACACAATTTCTTTAAAAAGTCGTTGGTTTAAGGTCTTTTGGGCTTCTAGATTTAAATATTACTTCAGAACTCAATGTGTCCTATAATATGAAATTTAACAATATAACATCGTCCTTTAAAAAATATTTTAGTTAATTAGGTACACAGTTATCGCTTTTGCTCATTAATAATTACTTTTGATAGTTATAGGCATAAAAATATTTTTGATACCTTTGTGTCTTCTAAGATTTAGTCGATCGTCTTAGTAGATCTGATTATGATACCCACCTATCTCATTTTCACGTGAAATAGATAAAATTAGTCGCATTAAAATCGAATCTGTAATCAGAGTCAGTATAATAAGCGACATGTTGAAATAAAAATCGAAAGTAATATGGAAGATGTAATATTCGGAGGTCGCACAGAATAAGACACGTATTATTCGTTGAGCTGTTTATTCCAGAATGAATGGTTACACAATTGCTCCCATATATATATCATACAATATATTAATTATAAATCTACCCTACACTACAGTCCTCCACCCTGAAATGGGAATATATTTTTCTTCTTTTTTTTTTTTTAGACTAAGTTAGAGTAAAGAACAGAAAATACATAACATGTCACGTTCATGAGCTACTAGTTCATAACATTGCGATGTTACTATAACTAAGTGTTAAAGTTGCAATAATTTCTAATACAATAGATGGTTCTTTCTTTATTAATTGATAACAATCACATAGCTATTACATTTTACATTAATATATTTTTTTTTATACAACTATAGAATAACATGATACTGCAATTAAAAGGAAACTCTTCAACAGGAACATTTTATACACACACATATAGCTACTTATTACTTAATTTTATAACTAACCGGCTTAACTAATCTACACTGACGTATAGGACGATGCTGGGGCGGTACAGGGACGTCAGCGGCTGATACGTTCTCGGGGAGAATATCAGTGTCTCCTTGTGTTCGAGATTCCGCAACTGAATTCTCCGGTTCATGATATGACCTTGGTGGTAAGCTGGGCAATGTTTCACCCACTTGTGACTGCTCAGACTGAGGAATCGTCAGACCCTGTACACCACCTGTACCTTCGGCCAGAGACGCTTGTCCCGGCTCTGTAGAGATAAGAAGCGACTTTCTAGTTTTACGTTTAATCTGGTCTAGGTGTCTATGTATTCGGTTCCCACTTACGTCCGTTACACAAAAATCGTTCCTTCCTGCTGAGGAAACTATTTTACCAGGCAACCACTTCTCCCCCCTTAAGTACTGACGGTACCACACTTCATCACCTACATTAATATTTCTGTCGTTCCCCCTACCGCACCGATTTGACTCTTTTGGGCCCTTTGGACCCGAGCCTCCCTATCTGGCTTAAGGGCATCTAGTTTCGTACGTAAACGTCTACCTAATAGCAAAGTGGACGGACATTCACCCGTAGTTGGATGTTCGGTATTCCTATAGTGTAATAAGAATGTATGTAATGCCGTATCTATATTCGTTTTGTCAAAAATCGCCTTTTTGATCACTCTTTTTATAGTTCTTACGGCATTTTCCGCGGCTCCATTTGATGAAGGATGGTACGGGGCAGTAAACATATGCTCAATACCACACTTTTGCAGGAAATAAGCTATTTCCTTGCTAGTAAAAGGTGGCCCATTATCGGTCACTACCTGCTTAGGTATTCCCCATCTACTCCAGAGCTCGCCTAATTTTGTAATTGTACTAATTGCACTGGTACTAGGAACAAGGAAAACCTCAATCCACTTGGAAGTAGCATCGATAGCAATAAGATAAATTTGGCCAGCTAGTGGACCTAAGAAGTCCAAATGCACCCGGGACCAGGGCCTGGCGGGCCACGGCCAGGGACGCGGCGCGGAGCGCGGCGGCGCGACCGCCTGTGACGCGCACACGCCGCATTCGCGGCACTCGCGCTCCACCGCCTCGTCTATGCCGGGCCACCAAACGTAACTGCGCGCTATTGACTTAGACTTCACGATACCCATGTGAGGTTCGTGAATTAATTTGACTACTTTATCGCGACAATTTTCTGGGACTACCAACCTATGACCCCACATCACACATCCCAATTCCTCATAAAGCTCCGTTTTGCGATTAAAGTAAGGCTGTAAATTCTTAATATCACATTTTTCGGGCCAACCATCCCGTATATACATCAAAATTCTGCTTAAGACCGGGTCTTTTCTAGTTTGTTTTTTTATTTCCAGGCTACCTAATAATAAAGCTTCATCGGCAAAATGTAGATAAGTTTGTTCCGGCATCAATTCGCTAGCCTTCACTTGACTACTACATTTCTCTGGTAACCTAGAAAGTCCGTCAGCACAATTAGCCGTTGTTCTTATATATTCAATATCGTAATTATAAGCGGATAATATAACTGCCCAACGCTGCATCCGGCTAGCAGTCATTGTAGGTATACTGCTATGAGAACCAAATACTGATACTAGCGGTTTGTGGTCAGTGCGTAACGTGAATTTCCGACCATAAATATATTGGTGAAATTTATGCATACAAAATATAATAGCTAAGGCCTCACGATGTATTTGAGAATAATTTTTCTCAGCCGCGGTGAGCGACCGGGACGTATATGCCACCGGGCGCTCCCCTTCCGGCCAGGGCTGCGTCAGCACACCCCCCACTCCGAGTGCGCTGGCATCACAAGTCACGATCAACGGCTTGTTAGGGTCATAATGTGCTAACACTTCAGTACTAGTTAACGCTTGTTTAATGCTAGTAAAGGCATCCTCACATTTATGATCCCAATGCCAATCCACTCCTTTGCGTAACAAGTTGTTCAAAGGCACTAAATAGTAACTAAAATTCCTTATAAATTTAGAAAAAAAATTAACCATTCCTAGAAATGAACGTAGTTCGCTTACGTTACCCGGTCTTTTCATTTTTAGTATAGATCTTATTTTCATATCGTCCGCTATAATACCATCTTTTGAAACGATATATCCCAAATATTTTACTTTTTCAGCCAAGAAAACACATTTTTGTTTCTTCAATTTCATTCCATATCTAGATAAACGCTCAAAGACTGTTTCCAACGCGCGACAATGGCTAGTTAAACTATCCCCACCAATAATCACGTCATCCAGGAATACTTGGACATTTGGAACACCCTGTAAAAGATTGTGCATGATACGTTGGAAAATACCTACGCTCGAAGCTAACCCATATACTAATCGATTATAGCGAAATAAGCCGCGATGTGTATTTATGACAGTATACATTTTTGAATTATCGAGTTCAATTTGATTATAAGCCTGGGATAAGTCTAATTTACTGAAAAATTGTGTTCCATTCAAACCTACCAGGACGTCCTCTATCCTGGGTAGTGGGAACCGATCTACCAGTAAAACCGGGTTAAGAGTCACTTTATAATCTGCACAGAGCCGCAACGTACCGTCTGCTTTCATCACCGGAACCAGCGGTGATGCCCAGTCTGAGCAGTCAACCGGCTCAATGATACCGGCGGACAGCATTGTGTCCAACTCGGCATCGATGCGCTCGCGTAAGGCGTACGGCACCGGCCGCTGTAATGCTTTTTCTTGCTAAATTGTAGTAATATAGGGAAATCTTAAAGTTGAAGGAAAAAAAAACAAACTTATTCCTTTAGTCCGATACAAAATGAAAAGCTTTATTCTGGTAGGTACATGGTTGTAATTCACTTATGCATAATGTTACTGAAGTTAACAAAATCCCTCAATGCAAAGCACTTAACTAAATTTTTATTTAATACAAGCCAAGGGCAGGATGGTTCAGGTTTGTTTGATCAATCTCGGCAGGTAAAAATCAGGTTCAAATTGGGTACAAAACTACAAAATGAGGGGCAATAAAGTACACGAACAAATAGTTATAGGTTTCCTTTTTTTTAAAAGAAATTAGTAGCCTTCCCCGGAGCGGTTGTTAGTGGGTCATACCTTCAATGCTAAGTTTCTGCGATCACGGGTCAGAGATATAATATTCCAATTTCTTAACTTATTCTCTGTTTCTAATATTATTTGTGTAATTCCACAGAATTCCTCCTTGATATTAGGTTATTAGGTAGGTTAGTTGCAGCGGAGCCCTACGGCCTCCGGGAACTGCCCTGGAGATTCATAGCACAGTGTTATGTTAAAAATATAATTAAATATGCCTATGATCTTGAGGTCAGTGGGTCTAACACTGAGTTCTGAAGGAATCCCAGTCAATACATTTGAACTTCATGTAATAAACATAGCAAATGAATTCTAAAACATAATTTTTAATAAATCGACAAATTGTCTTATTGGTTAGTTAATAAAAAGGACCTATGGAGGGGAGAGCACCAATTTTGTGTATAATTATTGCTATTAATAAAAAGAAAACAGCTTAATTTGTGAGTTCTTTGCCAAAGAAGGATGTGAAACTTAATATTGTGAAAATTTAGAATTTAACATGAAATTCGCAAGTGTTACTCAATATATGCCTTAATCCCACTAAGATGCCGTTTACTATCAAGGTTTTTTAATGAAATAGGGGATGAAAAAGGCGAATTTTGGAAATGTAATATGTTTGATTTAATAATCAATTTACCCACAAATAAAAATAAAATTAACAAAATCTGTTTTAAATCATGAAATATAATAAGTTAATTAGATACCTTAGTGTGGGCGGAGTATTATCTATTGATATAATTTATTTATTCAACTAATTCACCGAATCGCGCGCCGGCGATTATAAATATGATTGAGCTTTTACTCTTCAAGCTGAAAACAAAAATAACTCACTTTGTTAAATTCAGGGTGGCTTTTCGAATTAAATTCACACGGAAAACGAGAGAAATACCTACGAAATAAATATATAAAAACTTTATGATCTTCAAATCAATAACAAATTACTTCGATCGATGTCTCACAGACTAGTCATAACCTAGACGATAGACTAAACCAACGCTCCACTTGCGCGCAGATTTGCGTTTATGTGGAAGCGACGGAGCCGAGGTCCGTTTGCTGAATGTTAAGCGCCGTATTGGCGACGGAACCTCTCCTAAAACCAAATTCATTTCATAACACTCGTAAGACTCTTAACTTGCTTCAAGATGTGTCAAGTCAACATACGGATCTTTCGAAATTCTACAATACCTATGCAATAAGTATTTCCAGCTAAAGTTATGTTTAGTTGAAAAACAAAACGTAATGAAAAATTAACCTTAAACAAATTGTGAATGCTTTCCAAATTCTATTCGACGAAACTATAATTATATGATCTATAAGTTTAAGTGTATTTTATTAAAATATGTCTATAGAAATGATCAAAACAAACGGTCCAAATGTCAAATTCCGAATTTTGAGAAAATCAACCCACCTAAATGGAAGCACGGGATTTTGGGCGAAAAAAAACTATCTTTGTAAATAAGGCCAGGATAAACGCGAGATTTATTTTGTTTATGCAAAAAGTGAATAATGACCAAAGATAATTGCAAATGTCACTGACGTGACGTGAAACGACGTTGACGTTGACACTTGACATTGATATTGTGAAATTAATTGACAAAGTTATTGTAATTATGATTTTAGTTGTGAAATTTGTGTTAAAACTACAGTGAAACCAAAGTGTTTTTGCAAAATTAGTGTTTTATGAAATTTTAAGAAAAAACAGTGTTACAGTATCCCCCCAACCACGATAGAATTCACGTAGGGAATTCGTCTGACGCCTCGTCAGCCTCAAAACCTCCTAACCAACCAAACAAAATTATCATAATTAGAATCAATTAGGTACTTAAAAACTATTCATTCGTGATAAACTCTGTACCCAATTACGCCTAACGTTATTTTTTTTTTATAAGTTTATTTATTTGTATAAGATAAAAAATAAAGCTTTAAATATAAACGTGTGTAAATAAAGAATATTTAACATGCATGTACCTTAAATCTACGTAAATCCATTAATATGGTATGTTAAAGATTGTAATAAAAAAAACCACATTCACCAATAAGGTGACAAAATCTAGCGCGAAACTACTGCTGCTAGCACCTACATGGTTGTAAAAAAAAATATTCACCAATAAGGTGGCAAAATCTAGCGAAACCTCTTCTGCTAGCACCTATATGGCTGTGATAAATAGGCAAAAAGCATTATATCCTATGCCCATCAAATATAAGAAAGTAATAAAAAAAACTGTAGTGTCAGGACTGACGCCGAGATGGCGTTGTTAAATAAGTATATCTTGACACTAGCAGTGTATAGCAAGTAATGTCAACAACCACCGGTAGATGCCGTTATTACAGACATTTTGACTCTAATCGTCAAATAATAAGTAGAAAAAAACAATAAAAAGGAAATAAAAAAAAAATGAGTTGCATGGTGTCGTTGCCCCTGATCGTCGATATTGATTTTCCTACGTTTCCAGCTAGATGTAACTTCCTCCATTATAAGAATATAGCAAAGGCTTATTTCTAGAGTTGCAAACCGCTCCTGTGAGGAATTCAAAATTAATTTTGTTGATTAGAGTAGAATACATATAAAAATAATGAACAAGACACGTTTATATTTGTGATCTTGTGCTAAATGCATCTATCTAACCACATAACAGTTATAATAAGTACATACTTGTTCCTTAATTCTGGTATCAGATACTAAAGAAGTAATATCCATTTTATATAATGGTAGTAATAATATATTTATAATGGTATGAACTAAGACACGTATAATATTTGTGTTTTAGATCTTTATGTACTTATGTAATGGTAATATCAATTTTGAAGATGTTAGGTAAATGGAAACTTAAGTATCAAGGCAAATCAATAAAAAAACGACAGGGACAGACACATGCAAAAACGCCGCCAGATGTTATATGGCGCGTTATCCTACACTCGGGTTCTACGAGACGCCAGGAAGAATGGCGGGGTGGGTATTCTGTGACCGCCGCACCCGCGGTGCCTAAATAGTTTAAATGCTTATAAAAATATGGCTATTTTCATAAGAGTATAAAAATGAAAATTAAGTAGGTATTATGTTACTAGGTATGTAATTTAGTCACTCGAAGTATCTAAATTTTTAAAATCTTTTATGTGCCACTTTCCTATGTATTTTCCGTTCTCGTCTTCGAGCTCATAGACGAGGCGAGAAAGCTTACGTATAATTTTACAACGTTCATATTTAGGGGCAAGTTTAGCAGTAAAATATTTATTAGCAGAACTCTGCTTGTACGTCCGCTTCCACACAAAATCACCAACATTAAAAGAGATATCTCTGCGTTTGTTGTTATAGTATTTTATATTCCTTTCATGGGCCTTACGCAATGACTCTCGGACTTTGATGAAAATGTCACCGAGGTGGCCAATATTAGACGCATGAGTATCGCGTGGTACCACAACCAACTCTTGGAGATCTTCGAAGCCACGGTAAATACTACCATCTGTGACAGCTTCCCTACCGTGTACTAGCATGAAAGGAGTATAAGAAGTAGACTCATTTACTGAGGTGTTCATGGCAAATTGTATTTTATGTATGTTAATATCCCACGTTCTATGATCGTTCTCAACAAACGAGGAAACTGCAGTGATTATTGTGCGGTTATAACGTTCCACCGTATTAACTTGTGGACAATATACTGGACCCAAATGTACTTGCGGAATATTGTATTTTTCATATAATGCCTGAACCTCATGACTTATAAATTGCGAGCCATTATCAGACATCACCGTCTGTGGTATTCCGTGAACCAGAAATACATGGTCTTCTAACCTTTGCGCTATAACTTTGCCCGTTGCACGCCGTATAGGAAATAATAAACAATATTTTGTAAAACAACACACAACTACTAGTAAAAAGGTGTTTTGCTGTCGAGACATCGGCAGTGGACCAACTAGATCAATGCTGATGCACTGGAATGGTCGACAGCAGACCTTGGGTTCCCCCATAAAGCCAGCTGGCGCTAGTGAGCTATGTTTATATGAGTTGCAAGTGGCACAATTTTTAATAAATTCCTCGGTATCTTTATGCATACCGGGCCAAAAATACCGTAATTTTAATCTTTTATAAGTTTTTGCAACGCCTAAGTGCGCAGCAATTGGTTCAGAATGGTTACTTTTCATAATATCCTCCCTAAGCTCCTTTGGTACAACCTCTTTCCACTGGTAGTCACCACAGAGTTTGTTAGTGCTTTTTGTAAATCTAAAAAGCCTACCATCAACAATTTGAAAATTGGGACACGCGCGCGGCCTATCCGTGCAACGTTTTAATATATTGTTATACCAAGCATCGCTGGAAGTAAATGCGTCTACGGCTGCCACTGGTACAGAACGTGATAGTGCATCCGGTACGACGTTTTGAGATCCACTACGATGCTCAATAATGAAATTATAAGGCGATAGCCTACACCCCCAACGCGCTAGTCGTCCTGTCGGATTCTTAAGGTTTAAAAACCACTTTAGACTAGCATGGTCGGTAATAATTTTAAATTGTCGACCACCTTCAAGGTAAGGGCGGAAGTGTTCAACGACATGTACCACGGCCAATGCCTCTCGCTCTGTAGCGGAATAGTTACGTTCAGCGGGTGTTAGTGAACGGCTACAGTACGCAACAGGATGTTCTTGTCCATCTACAACCTGGGTTAAGGTACCTCCTAACCCGAAATCAGAAGCGTCACAGTGGACAGCAAAATCTTTCGAGAAGTCAGGACATACCAGAACCGGGGAAGTAGACAGTGCGAGTTTTAGGTCGTTGAACGCCTCGTCTGCCTCGGTCGTCCATTTGAAAGGGGGCGCGCTCTTACGGGTAGAAGTAAGAGCATTAAGGGGACCAGCTCTATGACTAAAATTTTTTATGAAACGCCTATAATAAGATGCAGTTCCCAAGAAACGTTTGACGTCTTTCCTGCAGGTGGGAATAGGAAAGTCTACTATAGCCTTAATTTTGTCAGGATCCGTGCGCAGACCATATTCGTCAACCACATGACCCAAGAATTTCAGCTGTCTCCTGAAGAACTGGCATTTACCCATGTTGACAGTAAGGTTGGCTAGTTTAAGTCTCTCCTTTACCCTACGTAGGAGCTGGAGGTGATCCTGGAAGGCCGTTGGGCCTTCAGGAGTAAGTAAAATTAAATCATCAACATATACGAACACCTTATTGTCAAACTCGGGCCCAAAGAGGCGGTCCATCAACCGCTGCTGCGTAGCTGGAGCTGCAGTAAGTCCAAAGCACATGACCTTAAAGTGAAACAAGCCTCTGCAGGGAATAGTAAAAGCAGTTTTCTCTCTGGACTCAATAGAGTCCAAAGGAACTTGGTAATATGAAGACTTAAGGTCAATAGAAGATAAGTACTTAGCGTTTTTGAGCTGGTCCAGAATATGGCTAATATAAGGCATAGGGTAAGCGTCATGCTTTGATATGGCGTTAAGTTTTCGGCTGTCCAAGCAGAAACGTGATGACCCATCTGATTTAACCGCTAAAGTAACGGGGTTGTTCCATGCACTTCCGCTAGGCTCCACAACATCATCCTTCAGCATTTGGTCTAGGTGTTTATTTAATTCTGCCAGTTTAGCGGGTGAGACTACATAATACCGTTGTTTAATAGGTGGGTGGTCACCGGTATCAATTTTATGACTCACTAAGTGTGTCCTACCTAGGCCTTTCTTTTCTGCGGAAATGTCATCAAATTGCTTTATGACGTCATTGACCAGCCTACGCTCAAGCTTAGATAAAGTTTCAAAATCATGTAAAGCACGGCTGCCTGACATAACTGTGTACACCTGATTATTATTTTTATATAAATGTCCGCTATCTTCTAACAATGATAAAATATCTGGCGCAATATTAAATTCCTTCCAGAAATTTAAGCCAAATAACAACTCTGTAGCAACTCCAGGGACGACGTAAAATTTAATAACACGAGTTTTATTCTCTATCGATACTGGTAAAAATAAATACCCAGTTACTCGTGAAGTAGAACCATTTGCAGTTTTTATAAAGTCTAAGTCCTCAGACTTATGTAAAGTAGCGAAATCTTTAAAATATTTGTATACTTGCCCTCCCACAATGGAGATCTGTGATCCTGAATCCAGTAATCCTCTGAATTCCAAGCCAAAAATATTAATCTTCAGATAAGCTCTGGTATCATTATAGGTGGCGGTAGTAGTAGCGTGAACCGATGTAACCTTACCTTTATGCGTATGTATGTTACTAGCTTTATTTACATTATTATAGAATTCATTGTATTTCTGCCTTGATTGTTCAGAATTACAATGTTTATTATAAAAATATACTGTCTTATGCCATCGGTTCACTGCTTGGCGTTTTTTGGAATCTCTGCGGTTGAAGGTTTTGAAGAAGTGCACTTTGGACAATTATTTGCATTGAACCCCTTTTCTCCACAACGATAACAAATAAGTACCCAAGGCGCCTTGCAATACCTCAAGCTGTGGCCATTTTTACGACAGCGGACACAAAAAAGATTATTTTGTGTATTATTCACTGGCTGAATTGAAGAGACTTTTGGTGGAGCCTTGCTACTACTATTACCACTAGTATTTTTGTAACACAAATCGGGAGCCAGAGAAGAAGTGGTGACCCTAGGAGGTTCACTGAAATGCACCGATCGCTCCTTTGCACCTTCTAATAACCTACATTTTTTCTTTAAATCAGTCCAAGATTCCACTGGGGCTAGAGCAAGCTGAGTAGTATAAAAAGGTCTTATATTAAACATGATAATGTTCAATTTATCATCATCAGAGATTGGTTTTGATAATCGAGAAAAATAATTTTGCATAATGCTGAGATAATTCACAATGCTTTCATCGGGGCCCTGAGTACGACTTCTAATTTCCTGCATCAAGCGATGGTCATAATCAGATGGAAGATATTCCTCGAGAAGCAAGGTCTTCAGCTCAGACCAATTGTGAACGTCCGACTTTACTCCTCGATACCAGCACAGCGCTTCATCAGTAAAAAGTTCAGCCGCAGAACAGAAAAGCTTTGAATCTGAAAGGCCACGAGACAAGCATAATTCCTCGAGGCGTTGTAAGAAAGCTTTAATGCATGTCTTGCCATTGAAGCGTAAATTTAGTTTATGCACGGAGCAATCATTAGCTGTGTTGTGTGTAGTTGCAGTGGAGTGCTCAATAGGTTGTTCAGGTGCCAAGCTACTTTTAAAATTATGACAAATATTATCTATTTTAACAAGAATGCTATCTAATCTATTATTCAGAGAAGTAATTAAAGAAGTAAGATTATTATCATCATACTCCGATAAAGACAAGCGACCAATTCTGTGGAATAAGTGGTGTGCAAGAGTTTGAATTCTATTTAACACCTTAAGTGATGACGGTTTACTTGAAGTACTTGTGATAAGTTTCTCAAGATCATCTAATTTCTTTTGAATTACTTTTAATTCAATATTGACATCAAGATCACAAGTCAGTATTTCATCAGAAGGCAGATCTTTATTGAGAGTACGGATCTGTGCTCTCAGAGCCATCACCGTGTCAGCTGGTTTCGAACCCCTGATTTTCACCTCATATTCTAGTTCATCTTTGTTAAGTAAATTAAAACTAATTGGTCTTTGTTCCATTTTTGTAAAAATATACTACGCTCTATTCTATATGATAAGTTAATTTTACAATATTATTTATATTATATACTCAAACTATGAACAAAAAATCTTAAAATATATTCACCTTTGCAACTGTAACTAAAATTTGTTTTTTATTTATACCTATCTGAACCAAACCTGCATAGAATTCTTATTTATCTTATAACTAGTGAGACCGGCAGACGTTCTCCTGTCCGATTCCAGCGCCACCTACTGGGTCCAGTTGTACTTTTAAACCTTCCCTGGACCTATTCAAATACACATAACATTTCGTAAGAATCGGTCGAGCCGTTTTTGAGTTTTAGCTTAACTAACACACAACGTTAAAAAAAAGAAAATTATTAAAGATACATACCGAGATGGATCAACACTATCTGAGCATTTGACCAGAATAATGGGCCATATAATACCACAAAACCTGCTGTATATTCGGGCGCCAAATTGTAATGCTTTTTCTTGCTAAATTGTAGTAATATAGGGAAATCTTAAAGTTGAAGGAAAAAAAAACAAACTTATTCCTTTAGTCCGATACAAAATGAAAAGCTTTATTCTGGTAGGTACATGGTTGTAATTCACTTATGCATAATGTTACTGAAGTTAACAAAATCCCTCAATGCAAAGCACTTAACTAAATTTTTATTTAATACAAGCCAAGGGCAGGATGGTTCAGGTTTGTTTGATCAATCTCGGCAGGTAAAAATCAGGTTCAAATTGGGTACAAAACTACAAAATGAGGGGCAATAAAGTACACGAACAAATAGTTATAGGTTTCCTTTTTTTTAAAAGAAATTAGTAGCCTTCCCCGGAGCGGTTGTTAGTGGGTCATACCTTCAATGCTAAGTTTCTGCGATCACGGGTCAGAGATATAATATTCCAATTTCTTAACTTATTCTCTGTTTCTAATATTATTTGTGTAATTCCACAGAATTCCTCCTTGATATTAGGTTATTAGGTAGGTTAGTTGCAGCGGAGCCCTACGGCCTCCGGGAACTGCCCTGGAGATTCATAGCACAGTGTTATGTTAAAAATATAATTAAATATGCCTATGATCTTGAGGTCAGTGGGTCTAACACTGAGTTCTGAAGGAATCCCAGTCAATACATTTGAACTTCATGTAATAAACATAGCAAATGAATTCTAAAACATAATTTTTAATAAATCGACAAATTGTCTTATTGGTTAGTTAATAAAAAGGACCTATGGAGGGGAGAGCACCAATTTTGTGTATAATTATTGCTATTAATAAAAAGAAAACAGCTTAATTTGTGAGTTCTTTGCCAAAGAAGGATGTGAAACTTAATATTGTGAAAATTTAGAATTTAACATGAAATTCGCAAGTGTTACTCAATATATGCCTTAATCCCACTAAGATGCCGTTTACTATCAAGGTTTTTTAATGAAATAGGGGATGAAAAAGGCGAATTTTGGAAATGTAATATGTTTGATTTAATAATCAATTTACCCACAAATAAAAATAAAATTAACAAAATCTGTTTTAAATCATGAAATATAATAAGTTAATTAGATACCTTAGTGTGGGCGGAGTATTATCTATTGATATAATTTATTTATTCAACTAATTCACCGAATCGCGCGCCGGCGATTATAAATATGATTGAGCTTTTACTCTTCAAGCTGAAAACAAAAATAACTCACTTTGTTAAATTCAGGGTGGCTTTTCGAATTAAATTCACACGGAAAACGAGAGAAATACCTACGAAATAAATATATAAAAACTTTATGATCTTCAAATCAATAACAAATTACTTCGATCGATGTCTCACAGACTAGTCATAACCTAGACGATAGACTAAACCAACGCTCCACTTGCGCGCAGATTTGCGTTTATGTGGAAGCGACGGAGCCGAGGTCCGTTTGCTGAATGTTAAGCGCCGTATTGGCGACGGAACCTCTCCTAAAACCAAATTCATTTCATAACACTCGTAAGACTCTTAACTTGCTTCAAGATGTGTCAAGTCAACATACGGATCTTTCGAAATTCTACAATACCTATGCAATAAGTATTTCCAGCTAAAGTTATGTTTAGTTGAAAAACAAAACGTAATGAAAAATTAACCTTAAACAAATTGTGAATGCTTTCCAAATTCTATTCGACGAAACTATAATTATATGATCTATAAGTTTAAGTGTATTTTATTAAAATATGTCTATAGAAATGATCAAAACAAACGGTCCAAATGTCAAATTCCGAATTTTGAGAAAATCAACCCACCTAAATGGAAGCACGGGATTTTGGGCGAAAAAAAACTATCTTTGTAAATAAGGCCAGGATAAACGCGAGATTTATTTTGTTTATGCAAAAAGTGAATAATGACCAAAGATAATTGCAAATGTCACTGACGTGACGTGAAACGACGTTGACGTTGACACTTGACATTGATATTGTGAAATTAATTGACAAAGTTATTGTAATTATGATTTTAGTTGTGAAATTTGTGTTAAAACTACAGTGAAACCAAAGTGTTTTTGCAAAATTAGTGTTTTATGAAATTTTAAGAAAAAACAGTGTTACACCGCGCGCGGTGGAACACGGGAGCGGCCCCCTCCCGCACCCGGAGTGTGGCCCTCCCGCCCGTGTACCGTCCCAGCCCGCCGTCGAACAACTGCTTATACCTGTCGAGAATAACATTTATGTTACTATTCTTATTACTACTATTTACATAGTTAAGCATTGAATCTGTTAAGCAGGTTTTCGAAAAACTTGGAATCACAATTTGTAGTTCCGATAACCACTGTCTACCTATTAATGATGTATTACCACCATCAATGATAAAAAGCTCCAAATTCTTTTTTAAATTGCAATACCCAATTTTAGGTCGTATAATACCTATTGGTTTAATTTTTGATCCATCATAAAACTTCAACACGGTGTCGTCTTCTTCAATAGGATGGTAGGAAAAATACTTATCATATGTTTTTTTGCTAATACAAGAAATAGCAGTTCCGGTATCTATTTCCATCGATATGCAAACATCGTCTATAAAAATTGGTAAACTTACAGCCTTATAATTGTTGAGAGCCAACAGGTTTAAGTTCTCCTCCACGGCAGCCCCGTCGCCGCTGTCTTCGTCACTCGACGCCTCCTCGGTTTCTCCAAAGTAGAATCCTCGCGACGTCTGACCCTTGGCTTCCGGACATACTCGACGCAAATGTCCAGTTCGCTGGCACCGACTACATACAAAATGTCGGTAACGGCAAGTCTCGTAGCCATGGTTAGTGGCACCACAAGCCCCGCAGTTCGCAGCCCTCCACGCCGCCTTCGACGTTGAGCTGTGCCCGCGCGCCGCTGCCGACCGCTGGGCCGCGCTCTCCGCCGTGTGAGGTCCGCCACCACCGCTACCCCGCCCCCCGCCGCCGCCGTCCGCTCGCCGCCGGCTCCCGCGCGCGGTGCCCCGTGCGCTGCATGCCCGCACTGCATGAATCGACTCAGCTGACGTGGTAACGGCCGATGACGATTCTACCATCGCTGCGTCCCTCTCCGCCGCCTCTAACGAGCTCGCAATTTTTACAGCTTGAACAAAAGTTATAGAGTCGTCTTCGGCGAATAAACGTTGCCGGATTACGTCACTCTGTAGACCACATATAATTGATCCCGAAGGTTTTCGTTCAAACCGGTCCCAAATTTACAGCTCCGAGAAAGTTTCTTTAGCTCCGCTACGTATAATGCCACGTTTTCATTAGCGTTTTGTCTTTTTTGTCTAAAGCGGTACCTCTCAGCTAACGAAGATGGCGTCGGTTGGAGATGTTGCTTCAACAATTCATCCGCCTCTGCGTAGGTAAGATCTGACGGCTTTCTAGGACTCGCCAGATTTATCAAAAGCTCGTATGCTTCGTCCCCCATGCAAGCTATCAATGTGGGTAACTCCAACTCCGCTGCAACTTTGTTCACCTTGAAATACATGTCTAATCTGTCCTTATACGACGACCACAGTCCAGACTTCACATCAAACTCACTCAGTTTACCGATCGACATATTTTTTTCAATTTCAACAAGCTCCGCGATAATTCACTATGATAATTTTTTTTACTCTCGTCGCCACTGTAATATTCGGAGGTCGCACAGAATAAGACACGTATTATTCGTTGAGCTGTTTATTCCAGAATGAATGGTTACACAATTGCTCCCATATATATATCATACAATATATTAATTATAAATCTACCCTACACTACAGAAGATTACAAAAATATTTTCAATGTCCGTTATACAGTTAAACAGCAACAAAGTAGGCAGAATTTTAAATAACTTGTAGGGAGTCAAGAGGTGTAGGAGGAGGCGCGCGTTTCTGGACGCGCGCCACTAACTCTGGGATGAATTGACCCGACCGACCGACAACCGGTTGGGAGACATTACTTTTCTATCCCTGGCCTGCCCGTCTGCGGGGTCGCATTATGGCACTTGGCGACCCCTCCGTAGAGTAGCCCCAGCGCTTGGGTCCGCAGTGCTGGCACACCGTTGGGCCTGTCTCCAGGGGGCGCGCTCGGGGAATGGCTAGCGCCGATCCCGATCGTGCGTCTATGGGGGTAGAAGTTGCTGGAGGGTAGTTTAGCCAGGTATGGGGTTTATACCCAAGTGCAATGGTATATCCTCGGGGCGGCTTTGTCAGCTATTCAGTCCCTTGTTGAATCGTAAAGAGATTCCCCCTCCCCACAAAAAAGGGAGTCGAGATGTGTGGCGGGGCAGAGTGCGATTCGCAGGTACCGCGCGCATCTCCCGTGCGAATCACGAGAGATGCGCGCGGAACCTGCGATACATGCCCATATAACCAGGATTAGTTGAGTATAGGGCCATGGGTCAAAAGTGTGTTTGTCCGTTATACAGTGTGTCTCCATGATAAAAGGAAAGTATTAAAAATAAAATAAAAATACATTTTTATGGTAGTTTGAAAATTTTTGTTCTCTACCATTAGGTAGTACGATTGGTAGTTTAAAAATATGTACACGTTTTCTGAGAAATTTTACAATCTGTTTAAAAATAGATTAAAAAAACAGACTTTTCACAAAAAAGCCTCAATTTTCATTTTATGCACACGCTCAGATGTTTAGCTGGTTACTCTTTTGTTTACACACAGTAGAAACCTTGAACTTGAATTTTTTAATACGTTTTTTTTACGGTCGGGAAATTAAGGCACGGTTTCCTTCATTTTAATATGTCGATGACATAGGAAAACATAATAACGTTTTTACATAATTTTAATCAAAAAAAATTCAACGTTAATTGATATCGTATAATTATGGCAAAAAAATAATCACTTACGTCGTAAGTTTTTGAACAAAACTAGTATCTGCTGTAAGTCTACCAAAAACGAATATTTTTAATGCATTTGTTGCTTACGCCATTCGTGCAATCAGTAAAACTTTAAAAACAGAGGCTTACGCTATTTTGTCGTTTTATTTTTCCCATTCTATTCACATAAAGAAAATTAATGCTCAACGCAAATTAATGCAATATCAAAACTTCACTATGCCTTTGGTCTTTAAGCTTTATTAAAAAAAACAAATATGTCATTTAAAGCACTTTAACTTTCTAAGCATAAGAGAAATATTTTGTTGCAGGTTACGGTGTTTTATAGGTCTGAAAAAAACTTTGTTGCAAGTCACAAAATGGTTAGTAATTATTAACTTAGACGGATATATTCATAGTTATTATGTGAAAGAAGGAAAAATAAAAATATGTTTTAAGCTCTGGTGAACATTTCATTTTTGGAGGCTTACAGCAAATACATTTTCCTACATTGACATGCACATCATGAAGTCTCATACTGTATTGATTATTCAAAATTAGACACGAGTTTTTTTCCTTTTATTCCAGAAAAAAGTCTTTTCATATTTTTTTTTATTTCATGCCCTGCCATTATCCCTGTTAATACAAAAGTTTGTTAACCTAGTTTCAAAAGCGTAAGAATCAAAACTGCATAATAGAAATGTATTCGTTTGCTCCAATTTCAAAGTATCTAATATCGATTGAACCGCCTTAGCATAAAGGGTTGGCGTGTTCGTATACGACCACCTTATCGTGACCGTTTTTCGAAATGAGAACATAATACGTTTACTTACTTAACACCAATATATAGGCACTGCACTAATATAAGATTTTCCAGCAAAGCTGCCCATCACAATTTCGAAATCAATCGTGTTATTATTATTAGTACTACACTTTACACTCCATCAGTACAAAAGCAGCCCCAACAGACAAAAAATCTGTAAAGCAATAGCTTCTGTGAATACCCGCTTCTTACTAAATTACTTGTTATTGTAGATAGATAAAACATTTATTTACATCATATTTAACACACATACAAAATAATTTACAAGAGTACACTTCATATACTTTTACATTTTACACCCAATCTTATCATACCTATAAGTCTTATCCAATTACACTAAAATGTATGTTTGACACAGCTATGCAAAAGGGTGCGGCGAGCTCAGTGATTTCTTTGTCTTAAAGTTAAGACAAAGCACTGATTTTATCAGCTCTTGTCCGAAGAAAGCCGTGAAGTGTTATAAATGGTATTGACATGATTGCAGATACAAACACGGACGTTGAGCAACCATTTTATTACAACGGGTTAATGTATTCGTCGAATTAACAAAGTTAAACACAGACTAACCTATTGAATACTGTCCGCCGACCCATTCATAAGAGACCTTAAGCTGGGTTCACATTTGTATCATCTTGAATCAGTCATGAAATGCTGCATTTCGCATTATCGACCTCTAATGATATCATCACTATGGCATAATTTCAATGATGTCATCATTAAATAATGAACAAATAACAAAAATCTGACCGGAAATCGTATTTTTCGTCTTGCACTATGATATCATATGATATCATTTGCAAAACCATGAGATCGGTAATAGGCCCTCTGATACACTAAAATGATACAAATGTGGACCCAGCTTTACCGCAAGGAGTCGTAAGAGATTATTCAATACATAGCTGAGTGGTGAATCGATCTCCGATATGCTCAATTCTAGGTCTGGGGTATTACTAACCACTCAAAATGTTACTCGAATCTTTTTCCATTACTCAGATTAAGTGATATCTTAGCGGTATGACTTGTTTCAAAAGACTAATAACGCTTTTATGTTGATAACGTCCTTTCAGATTTTCACTTAGATTGCTACTAGTTAGCACTCGTGCTGAAGCATAAAAGTCCACGTATCATCATCATTTTAGCTAAAAGACGCCCCCTGTTGGATATAGGCCTCCCCCAGAGATCTCCAGACCGATCGGTCCTGCGCCTCCCGCATCAGGCGGCTTCCCGCGACCTTCACCAGATCGTCGGTCCACCTTGTGGGGGGCCTACCAACGCTGCGTCTCCCGGTACGCGGCCGCCACTCAAGGACCTTTCCGATCCAACGACCGTCAGTTCTATGTGCGATGTGTCCTGCCCACTGCCACTTAAGGTTTGCAATTCTTTGGGCTATGTCGGATGACTTTAGTTCTTCTACGGATCTCATCATTTCTGATACCTCGAGCATAGCCTTCTCCGTTGCCTTTTGAGTGACCTTGAAAAGTCCAAGTATATCATCAATAAATAAGGGTTAGCCAGTTGGCAATACACATGAAAAGGTCCTAACTATAAATGGATTGAGCTTTGCTCTGTTTCTAGTCAGAGCAATGAGCAATTAAACTAATGTAAGCATTTAGTTGTGTGTAACAATTTATGAATTCATGTAAAACTAACTTTTTTGTGTTTGTCCACGCAAGTCTTATACTCACAAAGGAGCTTCTTATAACACTTTACAAGAACTAAGGAAACCTCGCCACGCTCGCAGTACACCCTGCCGGTCCACGAACGAGGCACACTAGAGCAGCATAGTAACAGATTGTCCAAGCTCCTAAGGTTTCTTGTAGCATCCGGCGTTTTTAAGTTCAGATGATAATGATGAATCTAATATGTGTATTAGTGAGAAATACTTTAAGAAAACAGATATCAAGAAATCTCTTCATTTGGCATTGTTAAAATGAGCAAGCCATCTAAAGTGCCTCCATCTTATAGAGGTGGGCGGCCAAATAATTAAATAATGTATACCTGTGCAATCCTAAAACAAGTAGCCAGCTGAATATGTGGAGTGACCGTAGCCCATAGAGAGACGTAGCCAATAAAAATGCTTTTGCGCAACTTGAAATATTAAATGCCAATTCGCAGAAGCTTACTACTTTCCTAAAAGCCCAAGGACATCTTACGAAACGGTCCAAGCAATATGCAGAGTTGTTCTCTGTGAACTATCGTAATCGACGGCGACATAATTTCGAAGACAGGACTCCAGATACACCCCAGAAGGGTCGTGGTCGTTTTTCGGTGCGGCCGCAACGTCCTCCGTTCGCTCGTTTAGCAAAATGACGGACGGACCTTTTTTATCTCGCCAAACCGCAATTTGTTGCCAGCGATCTCCGTGGCGATACATGGCTTCGGTTACCCGAACACATTTAAAATTCTATTTCTATAAATATTTTGAGGTACAATTTCAATGTGAGGGCGAATTTGTAAGCACCTATCTCGATAAGTTTTCCATTTGACAAAACGAGCGTGCGAAAGTGTAGTTTGAATTGCTGGGCAATCGCTACGCTTGAGATTATTGATTGGTTACATCACGTATGGGTAGTTTTGCCATACGCTGTCTTGATTGGAGTTATCTTTGAAAATAAATTTGTTACGCGTCATCAATCATCATAAGCTGGGATAACATTACCAAATACTGATGATGTCTACTTATTTAAGGAACTTTTTAATAAATACCTAATATCGTTTACTTGTAATCCTGAATTTTTAGGAGTTAATTTTAAAAAAATCTATCTACGCAAAATCTTTAAATCACTTTTCCGGTCGTGTCTAGCTAAAGATGTATAGAAACACATATTTCACTTTCAGATCTGTTAGTTTTCTCAGAGACCAATGAAAATAAAATGAAAAATAACCAATATTCTCGATGTAGCGCCTTAAACTATTTCTTTTTCAACTGCGTCAGCATTTTTTTTTTGTTGTTTTATAGTTCTTCCATCCATTTTAAATCATAAATTATCTAAATTGAATCATAATCATAGATTCAAGTTCTATATTTAATTCGGAAATGTTAAAGTGGAGTACTACGAGACCCTATCTTGCGCGTGACTCGACACCACAGATATAAATAGGGAGTCTATGCTCGACACGCATTTGGCGTTCTTTTTATTTTTATGACTGATGGGCTGACTGAAATGACAGGTCAAATCTAGAGGTTCAATAGGTCATAAATTATTCGCTTTAGACCATGTCTTAATATTGAATTTAGCTCCCATTTTCACATTTAATATTTTCGGTTGGATAATTCTTAACACAAACGATGCAAAAAGTATTCACGTGTACCTTACTAAGGTTTCAATTCGAAAACAGTGACAACATTATATTGTTTGAACTGCCAACTTATTAGGTCAGCCAGTGTACACGTTACTTGCGTCACACGCAACGTCTGATTACCTACAGCGAAAGCATCGTGTGCTTTTGCTGTAATCAGTCGTACACGGGGAAGTATAATTAGAACGACTTAATTATACGTTATACGTTGCCTGAATTCTTTAAGTGGGTGGGTGATTACAGCAAATTGTGTTGAGGCTCTCATTCTGAACGATATTTTAGGTATTTTGTTTGACTGAGATACACGTTTTCAATTTTGACGATTAATTCTTCAACAAATTGTTCCAATTCATAGTAGCGGCAAATAAATGCGCGACAAAATATCGTGACACAAGTAGAGCGACAGCATACTCGTAGCAACAAGTTAGGGGTATTATTAGTGTCATGATTTTCTAAAATACGAGTGTAAGTAATTGTTAAATAATATAGTGTTACCGACTTCAAGATTATGCTGTTACCGACTGTGCAGTTACCAACGCTGATACTGCTGTTATCGACTCGGAGACTATGCTATCATGGTTAAAGCAGTGGACAAGACTCTTGGAGGAGCCGCACCGACACCGTGGGCTCACTGACTTCGTGTCTCTCAACGGCGGCGAGCACTCGGTTATCTCGGAATTATCGCGCAGAGTTATAATAATTAGTAGTACTATTTTTGTCTTCTTTAGTTTGATCAGTAATTAAATAATTGTGTGGGCAGTGTGACTACTTGTTTCTTTTTTTTAAATAATTAACTCAGCCTCTGATATTTAAGAATAGCTTAATTTAAAACATACCAATATACTACCACTATAGCTTAATTAAATATAGGCAATATATAAATAGTGTTAATGTCATATCTATAGGAAAATAGTATATTTTTATGTACAATATGGGTATTATAAGTATCCAAGTCATATTTGAAATATTAAGTAGGTACCCTTTTTTCCCGTGACAAATAAAACCATACTTAGTAGTTTCATATGCAAGCTTAGCGACTCGATTAGAACTACCTATAATTACAAACATTAATATTGTAAACTCAGCATGTGTGAGATTTTAATGTAGGAATGAGTTGCTCTTAAGGTCCTATCGAACAGTTTAAGCTGTGACTCAAGACGGCAAATCAATATTTGATTAGCCGTGGGCTGCAACCATAATGCACTTATGAAATCCCAATATGGTTTACCGCAAGCATATCAGTTTCAAGCAATGTAGCGGTTTCCCTTTGGATGCCTTCCTACATAAACTTTAATATCAGCTATGCATCGGCCTACTTAGAGGAAATGTGATTCTGCTTTGAAGTGAGTTTTATAATTAAGTATATGTATATACTAGTATTGTTCTATAGTGATGTAAACATTTAGGCATATTTACTGTATCAAATTTCAGCGAAACGACTTCAAAAGAGGAGCTTCTATATTCGACGGTATCTATAGTCTATCGTTATACTTACGAGTGTATCTAGTATACCTACTTTCAAAATTCTGAAAATAAATTATTTTATGCATAGTTTTGTCTAGTTGTAATATTCGTTCTTCAAAACGTCTAATTCTTAAACCATCTCCGTATCGCACAGGGTTTACATGTGATTCATTTACGTCAAGAGAATATTATGTTGTGTCATTAGAAATAGGGTCTACATCTTCTAAACACCTCTTTAAAATAAAAATAAACGTGCGAGAACTTTTTTCAGTTGCACAAACGACTGTCTCTAAGACACAATAACTAGTGCTGAAAGTTGTAAAACATTCAACGTATTCACCAGACAATACCTACACCGACAGAATTATACGACGTATTTTGTTTTTCACCATATGGAGTAATCGGCTGTCCAAAATGAAGTTTCATCAGTAAAATGATTTTATTCTAAACACGGTATTTCTATTCACATGCCCAATACAGCCTCTATTTCTTCAATACCTATGCGTTCCAGAAAGGACAGGTTTCATTACAAAGCTTCGATTACATAAACGCGTTTTGCGGTGATATAATTTAACCCTTTTATCTTTTTTCCATCTGTTCTTGACATATGAGCGAAGTGATGACATTTGTGATGATGCACTGATGCACAATCTGTTTATCCTCTGCGGCAGAAGTCTTTTTCGATTTGCCACGATGTGGTAAGTAATTGGTGGTTTTTGTTTGTGTATATCCTTTCCTTCGACTTTTTCATATAGTGGACGGCGAAGTCGCGGGACATTGTGTTCTGAGTGATGAGTACAGAGAAACACAGCTTCAAAGCGCGTGGCGTACGTTAATATTTTTAATAAGAAACCGGGAAAACTTATTACAAAGCATTTTAGGCAAAGGATTGTTCTATTCAGCCTACTGCCTACGTAATATTTATGTTTTATAAACAGCATTTCAAAATGTAAAAATATGCCAGTCACGTTCTTATCGAACCAGCGTGTGTCTCGTTACGACACCATCTGGTCCATCTTGTTCAGGAGCCGGTACAGTAACTGCATAGCTTCACGTATGTCGCCTCGCTGAAGCTGCAATTGGACATATTTGTACGACGCCCACTTTACCCATCGTGCCCAACTTCTTCTATAGGAACGCGAGGAGTTCGTTAACTACCGCACACAGTCACTCATGGCGATAGTTATCTTTAGCAACATATTCCGCCGCGCTACGTGTATGTATGTATTTAAATTTACTCGGGTATAGTAGTACCACGTTTATAAGTTACATCGATACCTGCGCAGAAGTCTCATTTTCTAATTCTGAGCGAGATAGAATGAAATTCTTATTTTATTGACTTGAAATCTTAACATACGTAATAAAGTCTATATTTTAACGGTTTCGGGACTCGTATTCAATCGGCTTTAGGTTGCTTTCCTCTGCGCAGCCGAATTTTACCGATGCGACTTATAAAAGTGGTCGTACTGTAAGAGTCCGAACGCAGCTATTCTTAGTCGACGTATGATTCTGTTAAATGATGATAATAAAGAATATTTAAATTAATTAGGTAAAAAAATAGGTATATTTAAATTAATCGATGAGCTTAAGCTAAAACTAATTTGTAAACGAAACAGTTTATCTGCCCAAAAGAAATGAAATAATAAGAATCTTATAAAATCTTTTAAAAACGACTTTCGACCACGGTGACTCCAACATGATTGTATTGTTTTCCTATTCCCGCGCGATACTACAGATTAATAAAAAAATGATTGTATTCCCTATAGTATTTTAAAGTACCTTCAATATTCTCGGCGCCAACAAAAATCTGTCACTAAATCATACATTCATCATTGTAACACCGTTTTTTCTTAAAATTTCATAAAACACTAATTTTGCAAAAACACTTTGTTTTCACTGTAGTTTTAACACAAATTTCACAACTAAAATCGTAATTACAATAACTTTGTCAATGAATTTCACAATGTCAATGTCAAGTGTCAACGTCAACGTCGTTTCACGTCACGTCATTGACATTTGCAATTATCTTTGGTCATTATTCGATTTTGGCATAAACAAAATAAATCTCGCGTTTATCCTGGCCTTATTTACAAAGATAGTTTTTTTTCGCCCAAAATCCCGAGCTCCCCTTTAGGTGGGTTGATTTTCTCAAAATTCGGAATTTGACATTTAGACCGTTTGTTTTGATCATTTTTTGAGACATATCATAATAAAGTACACTTAAAGCTACAGATCATATAATTATGGTTTCGTCGAATAGAATTCGGAAAGCATTCACAGTTTGTTTATGGTTAATTTACATTACGTTTTGTTTTCCAACCAAACTTATAACTTTGGCTGGAAATACTTATTGTATATTGTAGAATTTCGAAAGATCCGTATGTTGACTTGACACATCATGACACACATGTTGTGAAATTTGGTTTTAGGGAAGGTTCCGTCGCCAATACGACGCTTAACATTCGGTGAACGGACCTCGATTCTAGTATGTGCGTAAATAGAACGCGCCCATTTTTCACCCTAGTCTTTGAACGCGTCTTTCGTCTATGTTATGATCTCCGAACTGGTTAGTCTGTGAGACATCGACCGAAGAAATTTGTTATTGATTCGAAGATCATAAAGTATTTAAATTCATTTCTGCGAATAAAATCCATAGGTATTTCTCCCGTTTTCCGTGTGAATTTAATTTGAAAAGCTACAGTGAGACTTCAAAAGTCAGTTATTTTCGTTTTCAGTTTGGCGAGCAAAAGCTCAGGAAAATCATATTTTTAATCGCCGGCGCGCGATTCATTGAATTAGTTGGATAAATAAATTATATCAATAGATAATACTCCGCCCACACTAAGGTATCTAATTAACTTATTATATTTCATGATTTAAAACAGATTTTGTTAATTTTATTTTTATTAGTGGGTATATTGATTATTAAATCAAACATATTACATTTCCAAAATTCGCCTTTTTCATCCCCTATTTCATTAAAAAAACCTGATAGTAAGCGGCATTTTAGTGGGATTAATGCATATATTGAGTAACACTTGTGAATTTCATGTTAAATTCTAGATTTTCACTATATTGAGATTCACATCATACTTTGGCAAATAACTCACAAATTAAGCTGTTTTCTTTTTATTAATAGCAGTAATTATACACAAAATAGGTGCTCTCCCCTCCATATGTCCTTTTTATTAACTAACCAATAAGAAACTTTGACAATTCATTGAAAATTATGTTTGGAATTAACTTGCAATGTTTATTACATGAAATTCAGATGTATTGACTGGGATTCCTTCAGAACTCAGTGTTAGACCCACTGACCCTAAGATCATAGGCATATTTAATTATATTTTTTAACCTAACACTGTGCTATGAATCTCCAGGGCAGTTACCGGAGGCCGTAGGGCTCCGCTGCTTGACCTTACAGCTAGAAACCATAACAAAATAACCTAGTATCAAGGAGGAATTCTGTGGAATTACACAAGTAATATTAGAAACAGAGAATAATCTAAGAAACTGGAATTTTAAATCTCTGACCCGTGATCGCAGAAACTTAGCATCGAAGGTACGCTCTACTAACAACCGCTCCGGGGAAAGCTACTAATTTAAAAAAAAAGAAACCTATAACTATTTGTTGGTGTACTTTATTGCCCCTCATTTTATAGTTTTGTACCCAATTTGTACCTGATTTTTACCTACCGAGATTGATCAAACAAACCTGAACCATCCTGCCCTTGGCTTGTATCAATTAAAGATTTAGTTAAGTGCTTTGCAGGGATTTTGTTTACTTCAGTAACATTATACATAAGTGAATTATAGTTATGTACCTACCAGAATAAAGCTTTTCATTTTGTATCGGACTAAAGGAATAAGTTTGTTTTTTTTCTTTCAACTTTAAGATTTCCCTATATTTCTACAATTTAGCAAGAAAAAGCACTACATCATCCATTTTGTTTTCTGTTTAACTTGTATAAGAAAAAGGCACAACCAACAAATATTAAACAGTATTATAATGAAAACGCACTTGCCTTCCGTATGCCATCTCTTTTCAGCAAACAAAAGGAAATATAATAAAAGAAGTGAAGTCAAAGTAAGTGTCCACTCCAACGAAATTTGATGCAAATTGATTTCGAAGGAAAAATTTAATATAATACCTATTTTAGGAATACTTCTCGAAATGGCATATAATCAGAATGCTTATTATCTTCCGAAAAGACTCATAATTGTAAACAACAGAGTAACACAGACCTCAGGGGCTGTGATTTAAGGACTGATATAAAAGTCAGAATCGTCCGTGCTATTTCCGGCGGAGAGCACTTCATACTCGCGTTAATGAAAAATCTGTAGAGGCTGTAAACGTTAAGATGTCAAACATCTTAACACTATCAAAGTTTTTAGACTTCCGCGATTTGTACACATATTAATACAATTAACTCGGGTCTATTTCGCGGTAAACAATAACTATATTGACTTACTGTTTCCCGACGTTTCGGCCGAATTACATCAGGCCGTGGTCACGGGATGACTGCCGAGGCTCAGCGACGTCTTCGCAAAGCGCGGGTTTCACGACTACCCTCCGCTTGATCTTCAGAATTTTTATCAGTATCGTCGGTACCTCGACATACCACACTCACGACATCTACACACTGACGTTTTTTACAAGTACCGCACTGCCTAAACTTCCTAATAACAGGGTTCCAGGTAGTTGATAAACGGTAATAGTTGATAACGGTACGAGTTAATTGTATTAAAATCTTAACACTAGTTCTCGAAATATGTTACCTAATGAGTAAATTACATTAAGCGCCATGCAATCATTTATTCGATTATGTAACATTTATTTTTATTTATAAAGGTTTAATAAGAGTTAACACATTAATATTTTACTTTTATTACAACATTCTGTGAATGCTAAAAAAACAAACTTAAGCGCTTAAGTGATTTTATGTATTAGCCTTAATAATTTTAACTTACTTATTGGAATATTTTTCCAATACGATTCATACTTAATAAGTAATGTGAAATGAGACCTAAATGGATTTTTACCAAAAACCACATTTTAGAAATTGTAGAAAACTAGCCAATTCAAATCCTGTACTTGAATTACATCCCAAGTGAAATAAATGCATTGTGTAAATAATTGTCTGTAAATAATTATTAGTCTGAACTTGGCACCTATTTATATCTCAATTCTTTTATCGGCGAAGTCAATAACGCATATTCTTAATATTGAACTTAGCTCTCATTTCACATGTATGTTTTTGATGGGATTTAATTTACGCTATCATACTTTATATTTTTCAATGGAAAAATAAAGTTGAATAAATTCCGACAGAGTCAATGAGCTCAATATATTTGGATAGGGAAGTCTGATACTATAAGACAAATAAAGATCTGTTTTTAGGAACCATATCATCGATTTCAGTGAAATAAAAAAATTCACCGTGAGGAGAGAGGAGAACTTCATTCGAGGATGTGGACATTACGGCGCTCACGTATGGAAGCCACTTCATTCACTGCGATATTGGGAAATACCAGAAAATTATGACCATAGATATCACCATATCGGTATTGAAGGCAATTAAGTTTAGCAATTAAGCCTTGTCATTCAAGTTCAAATAACAAATATCTGCATAGTCTAGTATAGGAATCAACAGAGCATGTGCGAGTATATATCAAGTTTTATTAAAGAAAGAGAAAGTGTTAGAAGCCCTTGATGAAAACGAGAAGTACACTCGTTTACTTCTTCAGGGAGAGAAATAACTCAAACTTCTTTCCAGGAATAATAGTGCTTGTTAAAGTTTAGTATATAAGTTAATAACAGGAACGATGTCTTCGAGCACCGGAAGAATCATGCCTCGACTAAGCCCATGATGGCCTTAGTAGACAGAGCCTTGGTAGAGTTTATTTTTAATAAACTCTCATACTGAATATGTCGAAACAATGCTAAAATTTGTTTCTAGTTTTATTGTAACAATTCTAGATGCAATTTATACTTTAAAAAAACTAAGTAAGTTTTTGATACCTCTGATAGTAAAAGAATAAGCGTTTACACATAGTGCTAGCGCAAAATTATCAAAAATCCATCATATCATCAAAAAAACAGCATCACAGCAAATACCTTGTAAGAAAAACATTGCGCCACTGACGACGCGACGCTCTGAATGGTGTGTACCATTCAGAGGGTCGTCAGGGGCGCTGTGGACTCGGCACTGGCCTTTTCTCTAATCGGGAGGTCCGGGGTCAATCTTGTCATCTACATCTCAGCCGCACGACGCCCACTGCTGGGCATAGGCCTCCCCCATTGATCTCCACAACGATCGGTCTTGTGCTGCCCGCATCCAGCGGCTTCCCGCGACCTTTGCCAGATCGTCGGTCCACCTGGTCGGGGGCCTACCCACTAAGCGTCGTCCGGATCGTGGTCGCCACTCAAGAACCGTTCGGCCCCAACGGTCATCGGTTCTTCTCGCTATGTGTCCCGCCCACTGCCACTTCAGCTGAGCAATCCTTCGAGCAATGTCGGTTACTTTAGTTCTCCCGCGGATCTCTTCATTTCGGATATGATCACGCAGGGAGACCCCAAGCATTGCTCTCTCCATTGCCCGCTGAGCGACCTTGAGCCTTCGGACGAGACCCATAGTGAATGACCACGTTTCGCTTCCGTAGGTCATCACTGGCAACACACTGGCCAAAGACTGAGACACTGAGGATCCTGCCATGTACCAATGTATTTTTCGTTTTTCGAATTTCATATCTAATTTGTTCGATGCACCAACGGTGAAGGCAAACATCGTGAGGCAACCTGCATACGATGTATGTGAAGTCGACCAATCTGCACTGGGCTAGCCTGGTTGACTAAGACCTAAACACCCGAACTTTAGAGTAGGCTCGAGCCCCTTGGCGGGGACATACGAGTATATGAACTGTGATATTGATGATGACCATTCAGAGGGCATGTAATATGTGTAGCTTTATATTGTTTCTGTGAATTGAGTATTGCAAATAACAATTATTAATAAAATACTTAATGGAATACCTAAATAACAGTCTTACGTAAAGCTGGAAACATAAAGCAAAAACCTACCCTAAAAGGGATTGGCCAGGGTAGGATACGTGGTACATTTCATTGAGTAGTTGGTCGAAGGAGTACTAAGTAAAACATTTTTTTAGTTAAAATGTAAAACTGCACAACTGGTTATGCCGTGGGGAAGGATGTCAGATTAGCATTCTCGACCGCACAACTAGTTGTGCAATGCTAGTTGGTCGGTGGGGTAGAAGTGCTTTTAGTCTTAGGAGAATTACGTGCCCAGCAGTAGGAAATTAGGCAGACTGTATACTCTAAAATAATTTTTAAGTTATAACGGTCTTCATCCCACACGATGTTAAGTAACGCTAAGTTCAAAAATAAAACTGAGTTTTACCTGGACAGTTCAGTTCCTCAGCTGACGAGGATCAACTAAGGAACTAGCCATCTTACCTCTAATTGTTAGAACACATAAATTTTATTGACATTATTATTATGCTGACAAACTTGGAAAAGACGATGGTAGCTAACGCCCTACCTCCAAGCAAACCAAGCTGGAACAGTTCTTCCCCTAATGGAGAATTGAACCCCGAACCTCCAGACCAGAACCAAATTGTCTCAACCATAAAACCCTTCGGCAGTTAAATAGTATATCAAGAACCAAATGATTTACGAAGAATATAGTAGTAGGTATGCCTGCTCTAGTTCGGTGGTATTATCCAAAACGATACTTTATGCATGTCATTAGCAGTAGGTATTAGCAGTAGGTATGCGTACTTTGTTCCAAATCACAAAGAGCGCGCGATTCAACAGCATTGTACGAACAATCGATCAGGAATGGGGTGGCCATGCCCAAGAACGGCGACGGCGCCGCCCGTCGAGGAGTTGCTTGGGTAATGGGCGCAGCAATGCCTGGTGGCCGTACCCACTACTAGGATCTCAACGTAGCTACAGAATAGATAATAGTGCTACGCACAGAAGTTGCACTTCTTACATAGATCTTGAAAAAGCCGACATTTAAAGAGGAAATCGTGCGGGCCGTTATTCCTTTTTGGATAATGGCAATAATTACTCTATTTTTTTTAATAATCTATGTATATATTTTTTTTGTTAAGTAAATTATTAAACGAGGTTTTCAAAAACCTAAATAATGGCCAGATTTTCTGCTGTATCAAACAAATTTGTCGAGATTATTTGAAAAAAGCAAAACATAGGAACACAGCTAAAGTCTTTCTTTGATGTTTTTAACTCGAAAAGTTATTAAATATCTCTAGTTTTAGAGGAGAAAACAGGGAACTACGAACAAACCAACTTCATGTCTAGCGTCCTAACTGAATCTCAAATTAACGCTATGCGTTATCGGATCCTGAAGACTGAGAGGAGGTTGTCGCTGATGATATAAATAAAATACCCCTCATTTTTAGGGTTCCATAGGCAAATGGCAAAAAACGGAACCCTTATAGATTCGTCATGTCTGTCTGTCTGTCTGTCCGTCCGTATGTCACAGCCACTTTTCTCAGAAACTATAAGAACGACACTGTTGAAACTTGGTAAGTAGATGTATTCTGTGAACCGCATTAAGACTCACACAAAAATAGAAAAAAGCAAGAAATTTTGGAGGTTCCCCAATCCCCATACATAGAACTGAAACTCAAATTTTTTTTTCATCAAACCCATACGTGTGGGGTATCTATGGATCTATGGATAGGTCTTCAAAAATCATACTGAATAGTTTGCGCGAGAGACACGTCCAAAGTGGTAAAATGTGTGTCCCCCCCCCCCCCCTCCCGGAACTTCTAAAATAAGAGAATGATAAAACTAAAAAAAATATGATGTACAATTGTACATTACCATGCAAACTTCCACCGAAAATTGGTTTGAACGAGATCTAGTAAGTAGTTGTTTAAATACGTCATAAATCCTACGGAACCCTTCATGGGCGAGTCCGACTCGCGCTTGGCCTGTTTTTGTATTATGTACATGTTAATTTTTTAGTTATGACAAAAATTTTGTGTGCTTGTTCAGATAAGCAAACTGAACAACTCACTATGGGACCAACTTCGAAATCGCAAATAAAAATCAGCTGTTCCATACAAATGTTCAACATTCACTGAACCTAAATGTATGGAACAGCTGATTTTTTTTGCGATTTCAAAGTTGGTGCCATAGTGAAAGTTGTTTTTTAGTTATGACAAAATTTTTGTAATAACTAAAAAATAACCTTGTATACTAGATAAATAATTAGGTATAAGTGATTTACAATTGTCTTACAGCCCTCTATGCAGAGCATGCATGGAGGCAGAGGAAACATCCGCTCATGTCCTGCTGGAATGTAGAGAGGTGACAACGTACCGGGCGAATTACCTAAGCAACCAGGGCACCCCCTCCAAGACGTCCTGGGTAACCTTCGGGAGGAGCTAGGATGGCTGATAATCCAGGTTCCAACCCTCCGACGCAGAACAGGCTCAAAGTCGTCGAGTTGTGAAAAATTCCCGTACGCCGAAGACGCGAACATAATGTTTTTAACGGTAATTAACATCCCACCAAAAACATTCTGTAAAAAACTAGCCAAGTCTCGATGGAGCTGCTTGTTTATCTCTAAAAAGTAATGAAATCTAGACAAAGTCGTGCCAAGTCTAAGGTTCCTTACTGCGATTTCTTTATTATTATGAAGAATGTTCAACTACCAAGTCACACAACATTAACTATAATAATAAAGAAATCGCAGTAAGGAACCTTAGACTTGGCACGACTTTGTCTAGATTTCATTACTTTTTAGAGATAAACAAGCAGCTCCATCGAGACTTGGCTAGTTTTTTACAGAATGTTTTTGGTGGGATTTCACTTCTTTTTGTAGAAACGTGAGCTTATTGATTTATTTTATTAGATTTTCTTATTCGACACGGTTTTTTTTCTTTTAAGGGGTAGTTTTTTATTATTTCAAATCTTTCTTTTCTTTTTTCTTTTTTTCTTTTCTTTATTGGAAGCGGCCCACCAAGTTGAATATTTTTTGTAAAGGCGGTATGTCAATATCTCTAATAGTTTGGTTGGGCTCTTGTGTTTTCTAATCAGGGTCACCAGGTACTCCAGATCTTCGATTATCCTAGTTTTTATAGTTTTTAACTTAGTTTAAATTTCAGCTCTCTGAGTTTATGGGAAGTACTAGTTCTATTTTGATGATCATGAGTGAGTGAGTGAGTGAGTGTCATAAATGTGAAACTTTGCTTTCGCCTAACTTCGGAACTAAATGACCTACAGACTTTAAATTTTAGATTTTAAGTATGTGATTACAGCTTACTGGATGACGAAAATTTCTGCGTTCTGGTCTTATCCAGAGGTTTTTTTTTATTGCAGAAAGTTGGCAAACAAGCAAACTGCCCACCTGATGGTGGGCAGTTTGCAGTCACCTATAATACATGTGGCTCTTGTGAGATTCGCTGCAAAACTGCAACCCCCACAAGAATCACAGTGTACGTTGTCAACTTGTGACACAAGATGTAAAGTCACAGTACCCAGTAATTTCATTGCCATATCTTACCCTTCAAACCGGAACACAGCAATGCAAGCACTGCTGCTTTGCGGCAGAAATAGGTAAGACGGAGGTACCTAAGCAGACAACCCTGGTACAGAGTCTCCCTCCAGTAAATGTTCTCAAATAGGGGCCTGAAAATGCGGCGAAATGGTTCCAGTAAAGGATGGTACGGCAGTGTTTGCTTCGCGCTCGACTTGGCGGGGGCACTGCCGTGCCCCCAGATACAGACTGACGCAGTTAAGCAGATAAATGAAACTAAGGTAATATTTTATATTAAAAAAATATTATTTCTCTAATTAAAATGATTATCTGTACATTGTTAGTTAGTTATCCTACAATCCAAAAAAAATAAAAGCGTATAAATTAGAAGCTTATTGAAACTCCGATTCCTCCGAAAAAAATCCGATTACTCCGGAATTTCTAATCTTTCAACACCAACCAAAAAATACGTTGACCTCTTAATAGGATAAGAGCCCTAGGCTATATTTCTTCGTTAAAGTTTCTCTAAAAAGATAATAAACATTTTTGGTTAAGTCAAAATACTCGTAATATTTATTATTGTCATATTCCGTCGAACCTATTGATGGCGAACTGAGAGCAGATTGGGCTTTTAATTCGTCGACACTGGACACAATGCCCATTCCATAGGTCCAAGTCTCATTGAGATTGGAAAGACTCACTGTAACAGATTCGAGAGACAATAACACTAAATCAACTTAAGTTACAGCGGGCGGCACGAAACGAGCACGCAACGACACCGTGTCGACGCCGGCACGACAATTTACAGCCACAATAAAAGTATCGCCGTTATTGTTGAACACACAATTCGCTCGGACGGTTCTAATTGCGAGCTCCACTGTCTATTGGTTTCGTTATTTAAGCCGCACTATTTTAGCATCATGTCCACAAGAATAGAGTGGCGCCTTTATTGAAAAAGGCCGGGGAAACATTCGCGTCCTCTTCGATTTTTTTACCAACTCTTACGTCTATTTCAGAGCTGGGTGAATTTTGGTTGCGTTTTATACAGACGCGGTCTAAATTTGGATTCTTTAGCAGTGTTTCGTTCAATAAAATACACTCAGTAAATATTTCCCTGCATTATAACAGCATCTCCATCATCCCAAACAGGCACTTTCTGGGCAAACTCGTCCCACCGTAGATCTCATCCTTGCCTCAAGGCTGGATTGGGATCAAGAGTAAGCCCATTCATAGTAAAAAAAAACCGAAAAGCAAATTTTGCGCAAAGCTATTTTTTTCAAAATAAAAAGTAACCTTTAATAAATAAATATTAATTAAAACACTCATCTCAATACATTTTTAGTTCATTTGTTTTTTTTTTGTTAAAACAGAGTCAACACGTACCATATATTCATGATAAAAATCCACTTCTGTGATTTTAATTTACGTCGACGACAGTACGACTCGTATATCTAAATTAGGGCGACGAACCAGTTTTCCTAATCTTAAGCAAAAACAAGGACCTCTTCAGTGTGTTGCGACGCGTGAAAACATCAACTAAAGTGCTCTGATTCGTGTGAAACGGTTCAATCAATTGAAGTGAAGTCTGAGCAGACAATTATTGCTAAAGGTTTTTTGCTACCAATAATTAATTGATCGAAGTCTAAAAGTTACTTGCTTTAATTAAACTATAACTTTCTGTACGAACCGAAATGTAGCTTATGAAGTGCAAACACTCCAACACTAATCAATTTTCTTTGTACGTACGAATGTATAACCCATTTCCCATTTTTCTTGCTGTCAGCAAATTTTTTGATATTTTTTTTCATATATTTTATATGGTTTTGGTGCGAATTGAATACTTAGTAATTTGAAACTTGTACCCGAGTTTTATTACCTGCCTCCTGCACACACTTGCAGAATTCTCTACATCTGCGTTTCCCATTTAATCATTAAGACTGCAACTGGTGCAACCGGTACCACCGCATGTAATGCACATCGCCACCAAACTGCAAAAAGTGACTGTGTTATCGTGGTGTGCAAAGCAATGCGGAAATACAAGATTATCCCGCGCCCGGATCTATCCCGGGTTAAAAAATAAGGCCAGTTTCAGTGCTAAGCCGACCGTCGCGTCGGTACGTACCTTCAGTCCACACAATACGTATTGACCGACCGTCAATTTGTGCTATCTAACCAACAAAACGACCGATATAGCATAGTCGTATATTTTGTCATGTTCACTACGAGATCACTCGAAAAGTGCTATTGACGACGATAATATGCACATACACTCAGTTGGTTTACCGGTAGGTGCAGCACTGAATGAGTTCATAATATGTTTTCATATCGCGTCGGTCAAACAACGGTACGCATGCGGTTGCGGACGCGCTCGACCGACGACGGTCCACGTACGCAGCGCGTAGCGCCATGCGCATCCATATGATCAGTGTAGTAAGGTTTTATAAATTTTATTGACTGCGACTTTCGTGTCGCATTTACTAGGCGCTAAGAGCATGCTCGCGGATATGCGAGCACGCGCCCGGGTTCGAGCAGATGTAGCCGTCGTCGTCGGGCGGACGTGGCCGGCTACCAGCGCGTGCTCGCGCATCCGCTGCGGGCTGCGACGCGACGCGCTGCGCTCCTGCGTCGTCGCCCGGTTGGTGTGAATCGTACTTTACTATTTATAATAACATACGCTAACGCGTGGCGTTTAGGTGTAATTCATGTTGGATGTTCGAAGTTTATTTATTTAAAATGTCGGCTTTTTCAAGATTAAAAGAGTGCTACTTCTGTACGTAGTACTATTATCTATTCTATGGTATAGTGCATTTTGTGTCCTTTTCACACTTTCTTCATTCTCCACCGCTTCGTCTTTAGGTCAAATTAGTGTCGATCCGGTAAGTAACGGAGCCTGGGGGCTTAATGTCTAAAGAAAAATCTATCACGATCGCTTTAAATTTGTCAGTCATTACGGCGTCAATACAAGACTGTGTCGGCTGTCTGATAAAAAATAGTGATGGATGCAATTTAACTTTCAAAATTGAAAGCAAAAAGTTGACCACAATTTAAATGATATCATTTATCTAATAAATGTAAAAATCAATTACAAAATGAAAAAACTTTACTTATTCTATTAAAATGGAATTATTTTTAGAAAATAAAGATCAAATAATTTTGTGTACGGGCATATTTTTTAGTATATCCCAAAATAGTAATAATTAGGCCCCGCAGTTTTCTTCTGTGATACATGTTACTCCTACCAATACAGACGCAGTCACCCCAAGTGCACTCCGACCGTAAACTACTAGTTTGAATCCTGATAGTAATGTAACTGCCAACAAATTGATGCAGTCCGATTGAACTCGGTTTGCGATTGGCGCGCAGTCCATACGAAGTCGCTTCATTTAAAACTTTGGCATTTCGATAGCTGAGCCTCTTGTTTCGGCCTACATTTCATGTCGATAAAAAGTACGCGCGCACTCAGAGCACTGAAATTTATTGAATAGTAAACGCGTCGCAATTGCGCCCCGCCACCGCCGCCTCGACGCCCCTCACATCCACTTTAGATAAAATGTATGTTAAAGCAAAAGATTATTCTCAGGAGGGAGTGCGGTTTTACGCCGAAAAAATCGCGTTAGAGCCTACGAAGTAAGCCCACGAAGAAATAATTATACGAAGTAGCAATAGAACGGCCACAGTTCAGAATGACGCGCATAAACATTTAAAAGTCAAGCGCTCTGGGTGGCTCGTCGCTCACTGGGGCTCTATTTTTGAATCATTTGTCCGGCATCGAACGCTTTTCAAAGGTCACCTGTGCTCGATTCCTATTGATTTTCGTTTCTCTTGCGATGAAAATCAATAGAACATTACGGCGAAGATTAATATTGTTTTGATTTTCGTCGAAAATAAGTAGAAATCGAACACTGACCAGCGCTCGGTGCCGGAAAAATGATTCAAAAATAGGGCCCCTGATCGCCTATGTATCGCATACGTTCGGATACACGCTTTGCCAAATAGCTGTGACCGGAGAGTTGGAGTAAACACGGCCTAGTTGGTTTGCAGTCGTGATAGTTGCAATTTTGCAAAGGCATACCATTCTCACCCTCGCTCAACTATAGCACATTGTTGGTGGAAACGCACCCTAAAAATAGCTGTCTTCCAACAGTTTATATCACCCCAAGTCCGCCTAGGCCAAGTCTAGGTATGAGAAATACCTGTGGGAATGGTATAAAGTAGCACGTTTGTGTAATGTTGGATAAAAGGTAATGTTTGCGAATACAGGAGTGATCAAATGAAAGGGAAAGTGAAAGTGGAATAAAAAATAAGAAAAGAAGATGGCAATTACGATTATGACGGTTAACGTGTACTCCTCAGTATTATTTTAACATTTTAGAAATAAACAAAGTTTTACGTTTGATTTCCAACCTTACACACCTAAGTAAGGAGGGATATGTACAAAAATATCTATCAAATCAAAACAGTCAAATATGACTTGATAGAATGATTTTTTTAATCGATCAATTTTTCCTTGCTGGGGCTCTTTCTTCTTGAAAGGGGATTCAGGGCGAGTTTTAGCTGAGAAAGAATGGACTCAAGAAATAAATCAGGTTTATCATCGACATTTATAATGAATTATGTAATTACCAAAAAAAACGATAATATATAAAATTATACTCAATTTATTAATTAATTAATTAAGGCGTTAAAAATAAGACATTATAATGTACGGTATCTCCACCTAAGTCCTTGCGTGTTATCATTCGGGATAATTTTGACACTACATAGATGTGGTCAACAGCTTAGTTCATTGATTTCTATGCGGCATTGTTAGTGGCGTTAGACGTCAATAGCTATTATATCAAACTCCGCAGATGTAGCCACCATGCTAAGCCATTATTTTTAACGCATTCAGAAAGACGTATTATGATACAGGCGTTAACACTAACATTAACGCAGGTGGAGCCCGAACATAATAATGACTTCTTATTTTTAACGCCCTTTCTTTTTTTCCCACATGCCGTAAAACTACATTTTAGTATTTCCGTTTCCTTTGTCATCATTAAATAATAAGGAAATTTGCAAATAGTACTATATATCGCACAGATAATTAGTGAAGTGACGCAAGGGTCCAAATATTGTTAAATTAACAACTTGCGAAAGCTTATTGGAAAAAAACATTTAATAAGTCTAGTCGCTAAAAAGTGTCATGTGACCAATGTAGTCGAAAGCTTTTGCCAGGTCACAAAATATACTTACCAATCACATTTTTTTGCGCTCCTAAGCGACAAATGTGTTTCAGAAGTGCAACTCGAATATCTGTTATCCAATAACCTTTAATAAAACCAAATTGATTGATAAGTAAAATTTAATTAATTTTGTGAATGATCTGTTAAGTGGTTAAAAATATTTTTATATTGGGCCTTAATTTGAAGGGTCATTTTTATTTTCACATTTAAATACTTACTTTAGTAACTTCCTATTCTTCATGAGGTCGGGGAATATAATAATTTCATTAACAATTTGAAGAATCATATGTTAGAGACATATTATACCTCGAATTGTATATGTTACTGTAAAAGCCCGAAGTACGGTAAATCTTAACATTTTACAATATCTGATCCGAACAGAACTGTTGATGATGTTAAGAACTTGATGATGAACTGTTCTGTGATCATTCTACATTTCATACACTCGGTAAATCTTAGAACTTACCACCAAGACGCGGTAAGTGTTGAAAATATTCTTAAGTGGAAATCATACGGGTTGTTAATCCATACAGACGTAGTCCCCTATTTCCTTTCTACTCGTTGATAACGGCAACACTTGCTCTATTTTTTCAAAAAAAAAATATATGGCCACTATTAGCATGTTCCTATATTTTTCTTTTTTCATTAGGTTAATTATTTAAAAAGATATAATTCTTCAAAAATCTAAAAAAATTACTAGATTTTCTGCTGTATTCCAGCAAACTTTGACGAGATCATAGGTATTATGAAAAAAGCTAAACAGAAATATTGCCAAAGCCTTCTTCTAAGTAGTCTTTATATTTTCAATGGAAAAGGTAATTATATCGATCTAGTTTTAGAAAAGAAAATAGGCGACTACTATACGTCTATTTTGTGTACTTTTCATAGGTATCTTCGATCACAGTTGTCTGTATCGCGCTCAGCCCTTTTTCGGGGCCACAGCGAGACATTTTACAAAAAACTATATTCGAATTCTCCCAAACTTTGTGTCTCCTCTTAAGATGCATAAAATCGTGGGATTATATATATTTGTCTAATATATATTTTAGGTTGGGGAAAAAGTCTTTTCGCATTATAGTATGTATAAACTTGTAATAAAATCTCTTTGGCTATACTATTTGTATCTGGCTGGTTTTGGTATCATTGAAAGTTTAAATTTTAAAGAACATAATTCCAAATTCAAATTAGGAAAATGTGTGATTTTCATTTGTTTTTCGTACCGCCAAGATGAGTGAATCTAATGAAGAAATTCGATACATTTTAAAATTTTACTACAAAAAAGGTAAAAATGCAACGCAAGCCGCGAAAAAAATTTGCGATGTTTATGGACCTAGTGCACTGTCTGTGAGAGTAGCACAAATTTGGTTTAAGCGTTTTCAATCCGGAAATTTTGATGTCAAAGATGCACGTCGCTCTGGTCGCCCTATTACAGATAAAATGGATGCCATTTTTGAAAAAGTGGAGCAAGATCGGCATGTCAGTAGTTACGACGTAGCTGAAGAACTGGGAATTGACCACAAAACAGTTTTGGCGCATTTGAAAAAAACTGGGTACACAAAAAAGCTCGACATTTAGGTACCTCACGAGCTCACTGAAAGAAACCTAATGAACTGTGTACTCATTTGTGATTCTTTATTACGACGTAATGAAACCGAACCATTTTTGAAGAAGCTGATAACTGGTGATGAAAAGTGGATCACGTACGACAAGAACGTGCGAAAAAGGTCTTGGTCAAAGGCCGGTCAGGCTTCACAGACTGTGGCGAAACCCGGGTTAACTCGCAACAAGGTGATGCTGTGTGTGTGGTGGGATTGGAAGGGCATTATTCATTATGAGCTGTTACCACCAGGCAGGACCATCGATTCTGAACTCTACTGCGAACAACTGATGAGATTAAAGCAAGAAGTTGAGAGAAAGCGGCCGGAATTAATCAACAGAAGGTGTGTGGTTTTTCATCATGATAACGCTAGACCTCACACATCTTTAGCCACTCAGCAAAAATTAAGAGAGTTTGGCTGGGAGGTGTTAATGCATCCGCCGTATAGTCCTGACCTTGCACCTTCAGATTTCCACCTGTTTCGGTCTCTTCAGAATTCTTTAGGTAGTGTCAGGTTAACATCACGAGAGGACTGCCAAAACCACTTGTCGCGGTATTTTGACCAGAAGTCCCAAAATTTCTATAGCAATGGGATCATGTCCCTACCTACAAGATGGCAAAAAGTTATCGAACAAAATGGTACCTACATACTTTAGTTAAATGTAAATAAACTATATTAAAAAATGTTTTGAATTTTCTTAAAAAATGCGAAGAAACTTTTTCCCCAACCTATTATTTCATTTACCATAGCTAACGTAGGCGTTATGTTTGTGAGAAGATAATTTAATTTTTGATTTGTTTGGTTTTTATTTTAAACATGTTTTTATAAGATACTAAAAAATAAATAAATAAATAGGATTAAACTGATGGGTAAATTTTAAGAACATTAAGGTTATAAACCATTTATAAGCTCTTATATATTTTAAAATAATGACAATAAAATGTATTATCGTAACGATAATTAACAATTTGGAAGGCTCTGGCTGATAAGTAAATGAAAAAATAAGACATTGTACACATTGTTTTATTCCCTAAACTAACATTTACCAACCATCATTGGAAAAACCTAGCATTTGCCAAACTCTAATGGTAAAAACCGGAAAAATCGTCTACTCTTGAGAAGATCCTTACATTTACCAACTAATATTGGTAAATCCTAAAATCCTAAGATTTACTAATATAACGAGCTTTTACATCTACAATGGTATCTGGTGATTACACTTACTGTGTTATGTAATTATTTCTATGTATAAGTCCGGTCATGCTTGTTTTATCAAATATGTACAATATTTTATATTCAAAATAATAAATTTCAAATCACCTAAACAAAATAAAAAGGAAAGCGAAACATTGTAACTTACGTTATGTGACACAATAACGAATTTGACTGCTATGAAACGACAACTTTTTGGGCACTTTCGAAGTCATTTCGTCGATTTTGGCACGTGAAACGTGAATAAGGGCTAGCCACCCTTTGTTTTTGTCGTCATTGATAAAACTGTTTTTGTCATGCTGCTCCAGTTTATAAAATGAAATGTCATCCCGAAAACATTTTTCATTCCATTAGTCCTCATTGTGGAAACTCGGAACTTACGAAACATTTTATTTATCATCTCATACGTATCTCCTGTTTTTGACGAAGAATGCTTTAATGTTTCGTTGACAAAAGAAACTGAGAAGAAAAAATATTGAAACAGTTTAATACGATTTCAAGAGATTGTACTACAATTTCAAGAGATACCTACTTTAAAAGAACCCAAAATTGAATCATATATGTCACTAGCTGTGCCCGCGAACTACGTTTCGCCATAAAAATTGTCAAAAAATATTCCATAGAGATGGCCATCTTTATCACCCAGGGGTATAAAAAATTACCTACGACGAGAATAAGTCTTGAAAAAAATCATAATAATCGGTCAAGCCGTTGCTGAGAAATTCATTGACAAACACTGTGACACAAGATTTTTATATATTAGACAAAATTGAATTAAATTATTTTCTAGTATAAAAAATTGTTTGAAATAAAATACTCAGAATTACTCAATCCTGTTTAATTCAAATTTAAAAGAACATTTCATGACATCGTTCCGTTTACAAACAATTAAATTCTTATAGCCATTGGCGTACCTAATATTTACCTAATATTTACATTCATTATTTTTTTGTTCTACAATTTATCAAATCTACAGTTCTTTTTTCATAATTACAATATAAATGCGAATAAATGTTCCATTGAATTACACGTATTGGGCTATTAATTACGATATAATAAAGTAGTGAGCCATTCCGGTCTCGGTTGCTGATGCTTGTAGTCAGGCGGGCTAAGTGCCAATGGCGACGCAGCATCTGCTAATGCTACCGACGAAGATGTTTCAGTCACAGCCACGCTCGGCTTGCCTTTTAAAACAGATCGTATATCATCATTATCTACAGCTCGGGTCCTCTGCAAATTCTCTCTAGTTTCCTTCATTCGCGACAGTTGCTCCCTTAAACTTCTATACTCCTCAAGAAACTTTTCTAATTGTGAAGCTCGAAAATCATAATCCTCTAAGGGTTGACCAGTTCGAGAATAATCTCTAAGTCCAGATAAGTCTAATAAAGGCGTGGCGGACGGCACAGTTGGTTGTTCCCTTGAAGGTGAAGCGGGTAAACTTGGATTACGCCGTACTCGACTGCTACCTGAAGAAAGGTCGAGGAAACTATTCGACCTTCGGCCCGTTGGACGCAGTCTGTTTTTTTCGAATGACTTGTCGAAAAAAGTAATGGAGTCTCCACCAGAACTATTTCGCCTACTACTTAGAAGGGGACTTCGACTATCGCCGTCTTTTCGTCGTGGTATTGTGTAAAAGTAATAAGGATCGTGTTTCATTTCGCTCCTTAAGTAAGAGGAAGTGCCCAAAGCACTCATTTCTATTAGGTCGGGATAGTTCTTTTCACTGTCACTACCAGAGAGATCATTGTCGAGACGATCGCGCATCCGCGGCCGGGGACACGGTCTAGGGTTATTGTTGTAACGATTGCTTTCCGATAATATCTCGACGTGAGGGTTTAATACTCCCGCTGAATTGGAGCTCTGCACCGAGTCTGAAGTTGCTTCCGATCTGTAATAGATAAATAAAGTAAGAATAGCGCTCTACCTTGCGATGAAACTATTTATGTATTTATTATAGTGTATTTTTTATAGTAACTCCACAATTTATATTTGAAAATAATTTGAAATGAGCTCCGCCCACCATCACGGCCACGGCACGGTTTTTGAATAATGCTTTTAATTAACAACAACATTTAAACCACTACCTTAACTACATTTCGCCATGACAGTCTCTATACGCTCGCTGACCTCTGATTCATCTATTTATTTGTATGCAAATAACTAAATAATCTGACCTATCAGACAAAAATAGAGGAGATTTGCCTATTTCCCATCGCACTAGGCCAGTAACGTGTGATGGGAAAAATATTGCTGGGTAGCCCCAGCCAGATCTTATACATTACCAGGATGCACCTTGAGAATTTGAGGTTCGCTTGGTTTCTGTGAGATGTTGCTTAAAACACCCTTATTCTTTTAATATACAGCGTGAGTCAAAACAATGCCCTCCACAAGGAAAATGTGTTAATTTTTGCTCAAATGAACTCTACTCTTTTTTTAGGAAATAAAGCTAACCGCATTCAAAGATTTTTTACTACTCTGTCATGGTCTTAAATTTGACGAGTCTTAAAAAAATAACAATTTGTTAGAATTTTAGTAAAATATGATAACACCACAATATCATTGTACGGACTCCAAATAACATGATATTATTTTACGATTTTATTGTACACAATAAAACACAGACAACACAGCACAAACAACATACACATGGGCATAAAAAGGTTTAGCTTATCTCTTGCGAAATTTCTTCCAGCCACCCTACAATACGAAAAATTTCGCAATGACACTTCGTGCTTATAACGTACATTTTATTTCATTTCATTTATTTTGCCTTATAGAATTGAATTCTAAAGTGTTAAAATGCGCACTTTTATTAACACATTATATAGCGCGCCACTGCGCGTTGCTGCACTCAATGATCGACGTAAGACGTGCACCGTCTTATAAAATCTTTGAATGCTATAATAGGTACCTATATCATAAAAATAAAAGTTTTGTTTCCTTGGAGATCGATAGTTACTATTTGCTTACCACATTTCCCCTCCACGCGGGAATGGTTTGACTCACCACCTTACATTCTAAGGATAATAGAGTAAATTGTGTTATATAATAAAGAAATATTAACCTGAGATTATAATCGCTTATGCGAGGTATATGTAAATCTTGTTCTGGAGCGCAGTTACGTGCTGTCCGAGGATCATAATCAGCTCGATGCCATCCAGCCGGTAATGGTGACGCTACTGTCGTATCTTCTCTAGATTCATTTTTCAAGTACCCTTCATATTCATCTTCCGGGTCGTGTAAAGGCACATTTCTGTAATCACCTCTTTTGCGACTACTATCTGTTGGTGTCACTCGAGGAACTTCCGCATTACTTTTAGTATTGGCATCTATTTTTTCATAACTGTCCTCACGATGACTTGATGTTACAATCTGTTCATTCCACCTATCTAACTGTCGTTTCTTACGGGTCTCATATGCACATAGGCCTACCAGACATGAACTTAACACTATCACAGCGGAAACTGCCATACCAGCCATTAACGCGCGTCCACCAAAATTCTTGTTGGGGGGTTTCTTTTCTATTGCTAAACTTAAAACTACTTCAGCTTTTCCAGCACGATTTTCAGCGTTGCAAACGTATGACCCAGTGTCTTGCATATCAGCTGATTTTATAGTTAGATTACTAGTCTGTCCTTCACTGCGTAACATAAAAGCTCTTCCAGAATTGACATTGGAGGATGTTGTGTTAGCAATTAAACGACCCGCACGCACCCATCGCACCCTTGGCGCGGGAACTCCAGATACTCGACAAACTAGCGTCACTTCATCCCCTTCTACACCTTTAAACTGGTTCTTAGATGCACTCACTTCAGGTCGACAAGCAAAATCTTCTAGGTCAAGTCGGTCCCATGCTTGAGCCATCAAACGAGGTGGCAATGCGCACTCTGGAACCACTGTGGCAGGCACATTTCTTTTTATCATCCAATCACGCATAGGTCTGAGAGCACAACTACATTCCCATGGATTGTTTGCCAGCTCCAAACCTTTTAATGACCTTAGAGGTGCTAAAACGGCCACATGTAAAACTTGTAGTCTATTTTTGCTTAATTCCAGATACTCTAAAGAAGCTTCGAGACCCATGAACCCTCGCGGCTCAATTTCTGATATTTTGCATCCACTTAAAGAAAGTCTAACAAGATGCGTTAGTGAGTAAAATGCATCATCAGGAACTCTAGAAATAGGATTTCCGTTTAGTCTTAGCTCACGGAGCTCGGGTATCGAGCTGAAGGCTTGAGAGGGTATGGTATCTAGGCGATTCCTGGTGAGATCGAGTTCGACTAGGTTCACAAGAGCTCTGAAGGCGAATTGGCGAATCGTCCGAATATTGCAAGATGAAAGATAAAGGCGTTGAAGATTAAGGAGGCCGGCTGCCGCAAAAGCGTCATCTCGGAGGGTGGTAAGTTTGTTTTCCGAGAGATCCAAAAGCTGTGTCGTTGGGTCGAGACGGGGCGGGACCGCTGTGAGGCCGGCGTGAGCACAAAGCGCAGATTCTTTGCCACTGCGCCACTTGCACTCGCAGTGGCGGGGACAGTCGGCAGTGGCAGCCGCCGCCAAAGCTAGCAGCATCAGCACCCACATGCCCCGCGATAGCTCACCCCGCTCCACACCTTTCGTCCTCGCCGCCCACCGTCATCCCCCGGGTGAGGATTTACCTGTTGGCAAATTTAACAGGCATTAGGTATGTAACTTATGAGACATTATAGTCAAAATACATTACAAGCAGCAAAATGCTTTATCATGTTAGTTTCATTTTAGAATTAATTTTCTATCATTTTTTTAAAAGGTCTCTGTATGTATTAACCGAGTTGTCTTTGTATATTTTGAAGTAAATCACAGACAATTTTGATAAATTACAATATCTTACCAAATATACGCGAGAAAATTCAAAAAATATTGTTTCATATAAATCTTAAATTACCTTATAATTATTATGATTAATATTAAAGATTTTTGCATGATTTCATGCTTTCTAGGAATTTGACGGTGCTTAATGAGGGACACAGTCCCACATTCATCACGGCAGCCCGAAGTGAAGTCCTAGACATTACCCTCTGTACGTCGCGCTTAGTGAACCGCATTCAGGGATGGCACGTCTCGGAGGAGGCTTCACTATCCGACCACAGGTACATTAGATTCGACATAGCAGCTAAGCTTGACAAACAAATCGAATCCTATCGTAATCCTAGGCATACAAACTGGGAGGGCGATACCAGCCGTGAAAACTGTAGAACAACTAGAATATGCGGCAGGGGCAGTATCCACAGGCATCTTAACAGCCTATGAGAATAACTGCCCCTACACCACCAGGGAAAGTAATCGTAAAGTGCCCTGGTGGAACAGCAAATTGCAATCCCTTAGGCAAAAAGCCCGCTCTCGCTTCAATAAAGCAAAAAGGGATGGGAATTGGGAAGCCTATTCTCGAACCCTAACGGGGTTCAATTAAGAGTTAAGGAGGGCGAAAAGGAGATCTTGGGGTAGGTTCTGTGACATGATCAACAGCACAGCCCATGCCGCAAGGATTCACAAATTGATATCCAAGGCGCCTCCTTCCCATATTGGCTTGCTTAGGAAGCCAAATGGGACTTTCACGTGCGACGCAAAGGAGACCTTAGAACTCCTAGCCCAAGTGCACTTCCCGGACTCGAGGGTAGATGAATCATCCGAGGAGCTGCGGTCATTCTCCAGGCCTAGGCCGAAAGTGGATGATTGGAGAAAAGCCTCTTTGATTATCGGCCCTCAACGGGTGGCTTGGGCTATTAACAGCTTCAAGCCATATAAGACTGCAGGTGAGGATGGCATTTTCCCGGCCCTACTACAACAGGGTAAGAATATCCTCCTCCCAGTCCTAGTGAGGATCCTCAGAGCTAGTTTAGCATGGGGGTACCTCCCAAGTCTATGGACTAAGGTCAGGGTTATATTTATTCCCAAAGGAGGGGATAAAGATAGGGCCCAACCGAAGTCCTACAGACCGATCAGCCTATCCTCTTTTCTCTTGAAAACCATGGAAAAGGTAATCAACCTATATGTAAGGGAAACGCACCTGGCAGGCGACCCCCTACATTTAAGGCAACATGCCTACCAGAAAGGAAAGTCAACGGAAACTGCCTTAATCGATCTGACTGATAGACTTGAACAACCGCTCGAAGATAAAGAAATAGCCTTGTGTGCCTTTCTGGATGTTGAGGGTGCCTTCGATAACACCCCAACAAGAGTTATTGTACGATGTCTGCAAAACCGCGGCATCGATCAATTAATAATCTCTTGGATAGAGGCAATGCTCACAACGCGAACAGTGAAAACCACGCTGTTGGACTGCACATTAACCGCCAGGGTGACTAGAGGGTGTCCCCAGGGTGGGGTGCTCTCTCCACTGTTGTGCTGTCTGGTCGTTGACTGCCTTATCCAGGAGTTGAACAATGCGTACCTTCCCACTCAAGAATACGCAGATGACCTGGTGGTCCACATAGTTGGAAAATGTCCTTCAACTATATCAGGTCTCATGCAACTCGCTCTTAATAAGATCGAACAATGGTGCTGCCAGGTGGGGCTGTCTGTGAACGCCAGCAAAACCATAATAGTTCCTTTCACTAGGAGGAGGAATTTAGACGGCCTCAAGCCTCCTAAACTGTTTGGAAGAACTATTGAATTCTCTCAGAATGCCAAATACCTTGGGATCCACCTGGATCAAAGACTTAACTGGGGTATACATATAGGCAACATTATCAAGAAGGCCAAAGCAGCGCTAGGTATCTGCCGTAGGCTAACCAGCTCCAGGTGGGGACTGAAACCTAGTCACCTTCTCTGGCTTTACACCGCTGTGGTAAGACTTATGGTTAGCTACGGGTGTATAGCTTGGTTTAAGCAGACTGCAGTAGGGACCACCATAAAGGCCCTGGAAAGCCTGCAAAGATGTGCCTGCTTGATGATTACGGGGGCTATCTCATCTTCTCCCATCCTTGCAATGGAGGCTATCCTGAACCTCCCACCACTCCACCTGTTCATACAGGGGGAGGCTAGGATGGCAATGCTCCGAGCTGTGGAGGGGGGCAGATCGAGATGGAAATCCCAAACCATGAGGAAGCTACAGGGCAGCCTAATGGTTAATCCTGTCATGGCAATGCCAGCTGATGCCATGATTGAAACTTTGGAGTTCAAGAAGAACTACAAGGTCATGATTCCTAATAGGGATGAATGGGACAAGCAAGTCCCTGAGCCCTTTAGGAAAGCTAACCAGACATGGTACACTGATGGCTCTAGAAAAGAGGGCCAGTCAGGTGCAGGTGTCTTCGGAGTTAGTGCGTAATCCAGGAGAACCACGTGCCTGGGCGCATATGCCACCGTATTCCAGGCAGAAATGTATGCCATTATCGACTGCGTTCACGCAAACATGTCGAATGAGGGTAAGAACATAGTCATCCTGTCAGACAGCCAAGCTGCTCTAAAAGCGCTTGATGCTGTAGAATTCAAGTCCAAAATCACATTAGAGTGCACGAAAGCCTTGAATGAATTGGGGACCAGGAACTCGGTAATGATTGGCTGGGTTCCAGGCCACTCCAATATCCGAGGCAATGAAATTGCCGACGAAATGGCGAGGGCTGGTTCCGAGAGCGCTCTCATAGGACCAGAACCAGCTTGTGGCATTTCGAGGGGGATTAAAAAGAGAGTCCTCAGAGATTGGGTACAAACACAAGCCCGACTCCAGTGGGCCCATTCCCCTGGACTACTGCACTCGAAATTGCTCATTAGGGAATTTTCACCCGGAGTTGCAATACAAAACCTCCAACTAAGCAGGGGCCAATTAAGGGCGCTCACTAGAGCCCTAACTGGTCACTGCAAACTCAACAAACATCTGCATATAATGGGCCTGACTAATGTTCCCACGTGCAGATTTTGTGGTGAGGATGAAGAGACACCATTTCACATTCTTTGTGAATGTCATGCTCTCATCCACACAAGGAGCCGAGCTCTGGGTGGACCTAGTCTGCCACCACATGATGCGAAGGCTCTGTCTCCAAAGAAGGTTATTGGCTTTTTCAACGCCGCGGGCCTATTTGGAGACCTTTAAAATAGAGGGGTCGGCCACAATAGATCGGTACAGGTCGCAGTGGCCCGCTGGGGGACGCCCCTCCGTCGCCCCTAGTATCCCCTCGAACTCCAGATAGATAGATAGATAATATTAAAGATCGTACGACGACCCCTTTGTTATACTTATGAAAGAGTAACTGACGGAGCTTCTCCATCAGCGCGATCAATTCGTAATTCCGTACCCGGTGTAAGTGTATGCGAAGTTAGTAGGTACTGTATTTTAATCACAAGTACATCTATCGTGTCTTTGGATGCTATTTATAAACCGTGTTTGGTCAATACCCTATCAATCCGAAACCTACCCATGTTAACATATTCATATAAACGTTATGGCACAGATTAGTTAATAGTTACTACGTAACAGATACATCACTCCCATAGAAACGCTCGAATCGCTGTAATAATAATAGCCAAAACCGACAAACAAAAGTCGCTGCAAGAAGAAAAGGTCTCTATGAACGCGCGCCGAGAGACGAGATTCCCGCGAACACCGCGTGATTGCGTCATCGAGCGAAAACATAAGGGTTGTACAAAGAACATAAACAAAAAGGTATACATAGGATTAATGAAATAAATTGATTGCGAGGAAAGCCCCTGACTCAAATGTGCTTTAATTTTATAAAATGATAATAACAATAGTACTTTATTTGCAAGAATATGGTAAAATACATGATTGGTGTTAAATTATATAAATTATTCCTCATAATCTACTTCTAAATTGGCAGTGCGCAAATATTAAAAATTTTAAAATACTTAGTACATGTCAAAAAATAAGAGAATATAATATTATTTTATCGTCATTAATACATTTAAAAATTATTAAAAAAATCAAATTATTAAAAAATTACCCATCCCGCTCGAGGCGAAATTTTTTCTTCATTGATTTTATTCAGTTGTGAAATTACAAATGATTAATAAAATTACGAATTATTATGAAAAATACATGATCCATGTTTTTTTCTCGTGTTTGAACTCACTGAAAATATCCTGAATCGTATTGTGATAAATAGGCAATCTGTAAAAAACAGGAGTAAGATTGATTTTTTTTTGAAAATAATCAAATAAAGTACTTGCGGCCGGTTCATCGAGACTTTATTATTTTTTATACTTACAACTAAGTAGGCAATCAAGCAGGCTGCCTAAATTTTTTTATACAAACAACAAGGAAGCTCTTGGTTTTCATCTCAGCCGATGTTAAGTGACGATGTTGCTGAGGACTGAAGATTGTTACTATGGCAACGAATTACTGTGTTATTAGTTCGAATTACTTCGAATTTCGACTATGAAAGAAAATACAAACATTTTTTGTCTTTTAACAACTTACAATAGCTTCACAGTAATGTACCGCCGTATGGTTAAACAATTTGATTAAATTAAAATTATTGTGTGGTTTTATAAACCACAATGCAAGTAGAACTTTTTTCGAATCAACATTTAACCGAAAATTTTCGAAAAATTATTCGATTTAGGTATAAAAATCCAGATTTTAGTTCTGAAAATAAATTTATAAATAGAAAATTATTGATAAAAAAAAGAAAATAAAAATCAAATTAATATAATAAACAAAAAAACAGTAAAATAAACAAAAAGAAACCAATAAAAAACAAATTTATGAAAAAAGTTACAAGATTCGATAATAATAATAAGTCTCGCGTGCGGCGCGGCGGGTGGCGGCGCAGCGGCCCTCTGCCGGTCGGAGCGCCGGCGCGCTACTTAGCGGTAGGTATTTATAACGCTGCATTGCGCGAGTGACGGGGGCCTGGTTATGGCGTCATTAAAAATTCGAAATTGTACTATTAATTTTAAAATACCTTAACCTCATACAAATAGTTTAGGGATCTGAAAAAAAATATAAAAAAGGGATCCAAAATAGTACATTGTTACCCTAGGGGTGAAAATAAAAAGTGAAAGGTGGGTTACAGACTTGTTTAGTCCCTCGAACTATTAGCACCCTCACTACGCTCGGGACTAAATAAGTCTTTAACCCGAGGTGAACACTGTGTTTTTCATTACGAATACAAGGAAAGTAAAATTAAAAGCATAGCTAAGGAAAAAATTACTGAATTTTATATTACATAAATGAACAACTTCTACTTCTCTTTTCTTAAGAAATCAGGCGTTAAATCCACATCTGAATCAGATAAATCATTGTGATAGATAATACAAATCTCTGCTATACGGAAGTTTATACAAAACTCTACAACTAGAAAAAACAAATGAAGATCGGATTGCCGCTTCCTATCCAATTTTTTTTCTGTGACCGGCCAGCTATTCTGTAATTATTTTTCATTTTCACCATTGAAAAAATGGTGAATGTTTTGCCCAATTCTTTTTTTAAAAAGAAATAGTTGAAAATAAATTACTTCCCTTGTCCATGCGTCGAAAGATAGCAGATCTTATCTTTCTCATTAAAATCGCACAAAGCCTAATCGATTGTCCGGATCTACTTTCAAAATTAAACTTTAACATATCTAAGCTAAACGTGAGAGCGAGAAATTTATTCTCCATACCTGTTGTTCGTTCGAACTACAGGCAAAATTCATTTTTATGGAGAACCTGTAAATATTTTAATAAGGTAATTAGGCATTGTGACTTAGACATTTTTAACACAAGCGTTACAAAGGCCAGGCGTACTTTCAGTGATTTCTTTTTATCCCAGGTGTAATTATATTTTGTGTTGTTAATTTTTATAATTAAGTATATTATATCAGTCAGTATATCAGTACCCAACACTAGCAAAGTACTTAATTGTTTCAAGTGTTATTTTTATTATTGTTAATAATAACATAAGTATTGTGTCTGCCCACTACTCGAACTTATACTAATCTGTAACTATTAGTGTAAACTTATTTATCTATAATTTAAGCTACTTAATTTTTATTATTGTTAGTTTACCAAATACAATAAAATAAAATATTTTTTTTATTATTGTTAGTTTACCAAATACAATAAAAAAAAATTACGATAAAATCATTAAAAAGTATATATTCTTTAATTAATACGTACGAGTAATTTATGTTATCTCAATTCTACATCGCGCTGTAATTGAGTGGCTGTATAGAAAGTTGGAACATGTTCGAAAGAAATGTGAAAATAGAACTAGTTTTTTTTTTTAATAATTTAACAACTGTCGTTGAAATCTGACAACTGGAGTTGAAAATTTTCATTACTCATACTCGAAAAGTAGGTCTGAAGTTGCCTTTCAACTGACAGCTGCAAATTATAAAAAAGAAACTAGATCTATTTTTGTCTTATCCATAAACTCGAGTTTGGCAGTAATGGTTGTGTAAAACGACCGATTGCCACTTATTCAAGAAGTGAAGTGAAGCAGTTCTATGTTCACATTTCTATTGAACCATGTTCCAACTTTCTATAATACATCCACTCAGTTACAGCGCGGTGTAAAATTGAAATAAAGTAAGGTATTAATTTAAGAATAAATATATATTTTAAAATAAATTTATTATAATTTACTTTCAACTATTTCTTTAAAATAACATAGATTTGGGCAAAATATTTACAAAAAAAAACAAAATAATCCGATCTTCATTTGTTTTTTGAATTGTAGAGTTTTTTATACTTTCGTATAGCAGAAATTTGTATTAACACAATGAGTTCATCTGACTCAGATATGGATTTAATGCCTGATTTCATAAGAGAAGAGGCTAAAGCAGAAGTAGTTGATTTATTAAAATAAAATTCACTCATTTTTTCTTTTGCTAATTCATGTTTGTAGTTTTACTTTCCTTGTATTCGTAATGACAAGCACAGTATTTACCTCGGGTTAAAGACTTATTTAGTCCCTCGAACTATAGACGCCCTTAATCTCGGGACTAAATAAGTTACTTTCACCCCTAGGGTAACAATGTACTATTACAATTGGGAATTTTCATATCTTTTACTAGCTGTGCCCGCGACTTCGTTCATGTGGATGTCGGAAAATAATAATATCGTGATGTTTTATAGACTAAAGCTTTCCTCGATAAATGAACTATCCAACACAAAAATAATTTTTCAATTCGAACCAGTAGTTCCTGAGATTAGCGCGTTCAAACAAACAAACAAATTCTTCGCAGTTTTATAAAATTTGTATAGATAACTATAGATGTAAACTTATTCTGTTGTGTTGATTTTTATAATATTAGTATAGATATGACTATGTTAACATGGGTAGGTTCCGGCTTGACCAAAAACACCTTGTATAACGAACCATCAGGGAAATGCGCGCTTTCTGATTGTATATTATAAAGCCCTTTTTTTTTGATTCAGCGATCCGTTAGTGAAATTATTAAGTGTAAAGTGCTAATTTTTGTTAAAGTCAAGTGTGCCCTTTGTCAGCTAAATGGTTGTATATGGATACGTGACAAAATCCACGGTAGCAGTATATATTGAAACAAAATGTAACGACTAAGTAGGGCTTCCAAATTACAGCGTAATAGTCGACCGACTTATAAACTTATAACTGCTAGAAAGAGATGGAGAAAAATCTTTAATACCTTATATCTTGGTTGTTTCTATAGTTATTCGAAAACTGATATTTTCTTTCTGTTTATTATATCAATGAGCTTCTGTTAAAGCAATCATTTTTTTTTCATTCATCTAGCCTCATTTAAGATAACGCCGTAGATTGATATTAATATGCTTCTTTCATGTGTTCAAATCAGCATTATTCGACACTGTGCGACCATCTCCACGGTACTAGTTATATATTTTTACCGTACCATATTATTATAATATTGATGACAAAAGCAGCTTGCTTAATACAATGCTTGTTTTATTGACTGTGAATATACTCGTACATCTGTCAATTTTTTTTCTATTACGTATATATGAAATAACAAATGTGCAATAAAGAATATTATGAAGTTTCAAGTCACACTTGCAATAACATAATTTGTCTATTTTAAAACTCAAACATTATGTATTCCTTACCCAAGGAAATTGAAAGTAAGTCTACCTAGTCAACAAAATTTCATTACGTTAACCACCTCAAACTTTAATATTTTTAGAATTTGTCAACATTAGCACAGTCAAAGCATTAAATAGAATCAATTTTGTTTTGTGAATACAGCATTTTTTTAAGTTATTTTCAAACCACTTTATAAGCTTCCAGAAATTAAAATTTTTGGTCATCTGCAACAAATAAGTATTTTTAGTCTATGCTGGGTAGGTCATTTATATATGTATATTTATAATATAAAAATAATGGTATTGCAATACCCCTGTGAGACTCCTTATAACATCATGGAAAATATAAAAAATATAGGAACAACTAATGGGTAATGGTTTTAAAATCTGGCATCAACTTCACGCATGCATTATGAGAATCTTATAATTATTTTTGACTTTTTAGTATTTTTGAAGTCGGTTTTTGTGAAATATTTTAATATTTTCTACACGATAGCAATAGCCAAGGATACTCCTTGGTTATCGCCCACGGGTCATAGACCCATTATGGGTATAAACGATATTTTGGTGTGAATTGTAATTTTTGTTGGTTCCTAATGTTCACAACATAGGTTTCGCTAGCAATTACTGCAACATTGCCCATCTTACCTTACAAGATAGAGAAACACTTACAAAAGGGTGTGTTTATTTTGTTTCTATTTATTATTTAGTTTGTTTGAAAAAATATTTTTTTTAATTTAGACGACAAGTTACTTTCCATCATTTAAAATTTTACAAGTAACTAATATTATCTATTTTTCTATTTATCATATTGTCGAGTCCACCTTGTATACGTGTAACAAAAGAAATGATTGCAATCAATATGCCGTATATTAATTGTAATCATTTATTTGGTTTTCGCTTGAAATTTTTTCTTCTTTTTATATGTACGATTAGATTTATTGATACAAACAATACGTCCAATATATTGGATTAAAATATAAAGTCGATATTGTGCCTTATATTAGGCATTAGATACTATGGGGAACATTTTCAAAGCCCAATAATGGTAAAATCTATGAATAAAATATAAAGAGACAAAAGCAATTCGATGTCAAACGGTAAATACAGTATTAATTGTGGAGGTACAGAGAGCTTCAAATGACAACGTCATGTTAACAATGTGAAGGAGAAACCAATTTCCGCGCTCCAGGAATAAATGAAATAATTAATGTTTATGTACACAAATCCATATTCATAGACCTGATTGCGGCAACTCCAATACCATACCATTACAAATATTATGCAGGCATGTGGATTCAAATACAAAAACGAAATATTTGTTCAGGTTGTATTTATCTTAAATAGGATTTCTCTGTATCATAATGTCGGACTAGCTTTTCGTCCGCAGCTTTGCTCGTGTTTTTTCTGCAGTTAAAACAGTCCGTAAAATAGATTAAGTATTTTTGATTAATTCAAATGATACTCTAAGAAAATGCCAACTATTAACCCCTATTTCAACCTTAGTGTTGGAACTTGCAAAAACACGTATTCACCCATTTCTTAAATACCATGATACTAGCTGTAAAAAATAACGAAGTTCCAGATAAACATTCAACTCTTATTTCTCTCCCCTGGAGATTGAATTTTCAAAAATACTTTCCTTATTTCAAAGTTTCAATAGTTAAAAAAATGAAATAAAAGGTACATACCTGCCGACCACATTACATATCTCTAGATTTAATACTTTACATGAAAACCCAATCAAACAACGTTTGAATCGTTCTATTATACTTTATTTGGAATTAATAAAAGATTAAATGACAATAGCCATTCCCCGAGTGCATCCCCTGGAGACAGGCCTGACGGTGAGCCAGCATCACTGACCCAAGCGCCGGGGCTCACTCTACGGAGGGGTCAATAGGTGCAATAATGCGACCCCCCAGACGGGCAGGCCAGGGGTAGAAAAGTAATGTCTCCCAAACGACTGTCGGCCGGCCGAGCCATTTCATCCCCAGCTTGCTTAAGGCGCATAGTGCTCCCAATGACCTTGCGTCGATCGTCCCGCACTGATTACATAGGAGTGAGTGAGTGAGAGCGAGGGGAATATTTAAGCAAACCTTTACGCGTAAGATGAATTATTTCAATAAAAAATTAATAAAGGCGAAAAAGAAAAATCCAAAAAGACCATCCCCTAGAATATTGTTCACTTTATTTATTGAAATCGAAAGTATATGATTTAACCTAATATTTACGAAGCGATTAGGTTTACAGTTTTAAAATCGAGGCATGTTTGGGCCACATTTTAACCAAGTTTTAATTAATTTATCAAAAAATTAAGAAGACCATCCTCTAAAGAATGCGTTGAATAATAACATATCTTTTTTAAAGATTTTTTCATTTAATATTTATGAAGAGAATCGGTTTTTTCTGCAGTGATTTTTTATGATTGACGTTACTATGCGCCTTAAGGGAGTTAGTGGTGCGCGTCCAAGAACGCGCGCCTCCTCCTACCCAACCGCCTGCGTCGGAGCGGTGCGGCGAGAGAGTCGACCTAGTATTACCCAGGCCTTTTGAGTAAAGGTCGTAGCAAGCATTAAAGTAAGCATGCAGAGAAACCTGCAGCGTGCAAGCAAGCATGCAGCATGTAATTTGTTGCTCCTGTGTATAGGTATAGTGCTGACTCTGTGCATAGTCATAATGTCTAACCGATATCAGTTTTCCGCCGATATTGATAAAGTTTAATTTAATATTCGGACTTTACCCAAAAGGCTTGGGTAATACTAGTTTTAACCAGGTAAGTTTACTGAATATTCGAGAATTACCCGTAACATACATGTCACTTTAGTTAAAGTTCAGCTATCGTTTGGCAAATTGTGAAATCGGCTCTAAGGAAGTCTATATGCTCTAAGGAAGTCGGTCATAAAATTATTTTATTTATCTCAACATTTAAGCTTCCATTCAAAATTTTAAGTAACGGTTTTAAAAATGCAAATAAAACCTTTAATCCGATGTACTCAGTAGTTTTGGCGCAATGCGCGTTTAAACATAGAAATTTCGACTTCGTTTCTGTAGATATAAACATCGCTTCGATTTTAATCCGGACTGATCTATTAGAAAACGGGACATGAAAAATCTACTTTAAAGATGCTGGATTTCATTAAACTTCAGAGTAAGAATCGCAACCCTCTTAAGGGCCGTTAGAGTTAAACATAAATGAGATTGCCTCGTAAAAATTTTTTGTAATCTCGTGGAATATTTCGCATTAAGACAATCGTCTGGAAATAAAATTATAAGAAGGTAGTAATTTAGCTGACTCAAGTAAAAGACAGAGATCTAAGGAAATATACTAATAGTCATTGCAAAGAAATTTTATTATTTTACAATGAATTTTACAAGTGTTGAAGTCATTTTATGAAAACGCCACTATGTCAGTCCGCCTTCAGGACCAGAACTCGATACCCATACGACTTCAGCGTGCTGTGAGACAGGCTGATGTTATATCGCTGAAACTATTCACAGCTGCGCTGGAGGATGTATTTAAGCTTTTGGACTGGAGAGGGCTCGGCATCAACATAAACGGCGAGTAGGTATATGACTCGCCTTCGTTTTGCCGATGATATCGTAGTCATGGCTGAGACCGTGGAAGATCTAGGCGCAATGCTCAAATACCTCTGTAGAGTTTCCCAGCAAATGAACATGGACAAATCCCATGTAGTACCCACTCCTGTGAAGGTTGGAGGCTCTACGCTGGAAGATGTTGATCTCTTTCTATGTTTCTTGCACCGCCTCAAATTTTCTGCCCTACCCCTCACAATTGACTGGTAGAGAATGCCTCAAGGCATTAAGTCCGCCTATTGTACCATATTTATTGTGCAATAAAGTGTAAAATAAAAAAATACAAATAAATTCTCTGACGAAACGGTAAGGATATTTTGCTGAATTCTTATGTAATGTACCTAGATGTAACATATAATTACATTTAAAAGGTAGGTATACCTATTTCATATGTTAAGTTGACTAGCTGCCGAGGAGGAAAATATTAGGTCCTTACATATGAAATTGGCGTTTTGCCGTACTGGCCACTTTGATCTCAAATATCTCCTCTATGGTTAGGAATTCCAAATTCAAATTTATACAGCTATTTACTCATGTAATTGTGTTTCGAAAATTATAACTCTTGTTTTTTCCTCTATTATTTTGTTTCTTTGCGTCACTCAGTTTACAAAATGGAAAACTTGAAATATCGCGTTATTTACGAGTACGAGTTCCACCGTGGCACCAGTGCTGCAGAAACGGCTCGAAGGATTAATGATGTGTATGGCGACGGTGCCGCAAAAGAAAACACAGTGCGTTTTTGGTTCCAACGTTTTCGTTCTGGTAATTTCGACCTGCAGAACAAGCCCCGTGGACGGCCGGAGACCAAAGTTGATAATGAAGAATTGAAGGCTATTGTGGAAGCGGATCCATCGCAAACCACGTCCGAGTTAGCTGCAGGCTGCGGTGTTAGTGATAAAACTGTTTTAATCCACTTGAAGCAAATTGGGAAGGTGAAAAAGCTTGAAAGGTACCTCACGAATTGAATGAAGCAAATCAACAAACGCGCGTTGACTGCTGCGTTGCATTACTCAACCGGCAGATGAAGGGATTTTAAATCGAATCATTACTTGTGATGAAAAGTGGGTCCTGTACGATAATCGGAAGCGCTCATCTCAATGGCTAAACCCTGCCGAACCAGCTAAACCATGCCCCAAGCGAAAATTGACTCTAAAAAGTTGAAAACAAAACAATTGATTAAAGAGTCAAAAACAATTGAGGAAAAAACAAGTGAATTATAATTTTCAAAACACAAATACATGAGTAAATAGCTGTATAAATTTGAATTTGGAATTCCTAACCATAGAGGAGATATTTGAGATCAAAGTGGCCAGTACGGCAAAACGTCAATTTCATATGTAAGGACCTAATATTTGGAGAAAGGAGAGGACATTTTGATCCGTTGTCGGACGCCTTTCGGAAAAACCCGAATGTTCAAATGGGGGATAGTGAGATATCACACAAGTTAATTTTTTATTTCTTTTGCACAATTTCTAAACTGAAGAGCAGACGGTAACCTTGCTTCGCCGTTGCCAGGCAACGATTTCCCCGCGCGATGCTTGCCCAGCTCAGCTTACCAGTTACTGTGCTTCCAGTCTCGCTAATCCGTGATCAGAGGACAATATCCATTAAAAAATACGTGTGCTAGTAAAAAAAATATATCATGTTTTTTATATTTACCACTTACCAATAAAAAATAAATTCTGAAAATTTTAAGGATTCTTTTTTATACCATAAAGATACACTTGTTTTTGGCAGGAGAGAAGGGGGGATTAAAAGTAATTAAGGGTTGCTTAAAAACATCAAGTGATTAATAGACACCCTTTAATTTTGTGTCAAGTATCAATGTTACGTTACAGTCATATCTTACGAATGTCAAAAGTTTACGATTGTCATAATTTTATACAATCAAAGTTTTATTACTCGTAATCAGATATTTATTTTACAGAAGTTTATTTTTGGACCCACCGCCAAAATTGGATATAAGATTTATCTTATATTCAATTTTGTAAGTAATATAAAAGGTATGATTGATTTTTTAACCCGAGGTAAACACTGTGCTTTTCATTACGAATACAAGAAAAGTAAAAATAAAAACATGAATTAGATAAAGAAAAAAATGGGTGAATTTTATTTTCCACTACTGCTTTAGCCTGTACTGTTTATTCTCCTTTGAAATCTGGCGTTAAATTCATATCTGAATCAGATGAACTCATTGTATTAATCAATCTCTGCTATACAGAAGTATAAACAAAACTCTACAATTCGAAAAAAAAAACAAATTAAGATCAGATTGGCGCTTTCCCGCCTATTTTGTTTTTTTTCTCTGTGGCCGGTCAGCTATTCAGCCATTATTTTCACTTTCATCATTGAAAAAATTGGATATTTTGTCCAAATCTATGTTATTTTAAAGAAATAGTTGAAAGTAAATTTTATAATAAAGTCGTTAAAAATATATTATTTAATTAATACTTAACTTGATGTTATTTCAATTTTACATCACGCTGTAATTGAGTGGCTGAATAGGAAGTTGGAACATGGTTCAATAGAAATGTCAAAATAACTAGGTTTTTATAATTTGTCAGTTGTAAACGTAGACGGAGAAAACTATAGACGGAGGATGAGCGTGGCCACATGCGATAGAAATAGTCTCAGAACCAGTGTTGCCCTATGTACTTATTTACCCCACATTAGTTTTTATTAATTTAATTAATTAATTAAGTTGTGTCTCTGAATCAACACCAATATTAAATTATAAGATACGATTAACTTGTAGAAACTTGCGCCTATGCACCTTCCTGGTGCTACTCTAAGCGACTTTTGTACTGTAGACCCACGATAATAATGCTGGGACTTGCTGAAAAAAATGTAAAAGTACGATTATAACCCACTCTAACCCCGGGGGTAAGGCTAGGGTTATGATGGGTCACAGCGTAGCGGACTTTTGAATGAAAAGGGTAAGGGTGGCTACCGTATCGTCTTTCTGCTTTCTATCGAGATGTCCGCAGTGATAGGGAGCGATGAATCGTGATTTTCTAGAAATTTCTAATCAATGATGTTTCTTTATAGTGGACTGGGGAGAGTCTTGGAGGCCTAAAGCTAGCGTTATTGGGGCTCTATTTTTGAATCGTTTGTCCGGCATCGAACGCTGTTCAAACGTCATCTGTGCTCGATTCCTATTGATTTTCGTTTCTCTTGCGATAAAAATCAATAGAATATTACGAGGAAGATCAATATTGTTTTGATTTTCGTCGAAAACAAAACGAAAATAAGTAGAAATCATACAGTGACGAGCGCTCGATGTCGGAAGAATGATTCAAAAATAGGGCCCCTGGTCTGTTGTCGGAGCCTAGATTATCTCGGGTATCTAGTTACACCCGATGATCGGTGGCGACCATAGGCGATGGCGGGCGACTGATTATTTTATTTATTTATTTAATTTTTAAAAACCAACGGCGAACATATACAGAGTATAAATTTAGATAGAAACAGTCGGCCAATTAAAGGTCTTTACGCTTAGACCTACTTGGAATATTAAAGTTTAGTTTAGACAGAAGGTCAGGAGTATCAATTTTGTTTTCTTACAATGAACATTCAATAATCTGAAAATGAAATTTCTCAAAAAAGGGTTTGGAAATCTTGGTAGTTTCAAAATCCCAAAAACGTAATAGCCTTCTTTCAAAGTTTCCGGACTTTCACGGCGGCGCCTCTAATCGAGTTCATTTCTGAGGAAATGTATTAATAAAAAGACTTTTTTTTAATCATTTATTACTAAACATTAAATCCTAACATTATTTAATCATAATAAAAAAAATATTATAATATTAATTATATTTTTTTTTCAATATGATTATCCCGGTGTTTCTTATAATCACTCTTTTTTTTCATTTAAGTCTTAGGCTCTCTTTCATTATCTCCAGATAACTTATCTGACAGATATTTTGATATGTTTATAAAATTGGCAAATAACCTTCTTCTTAAATAAATAATTAGAATCAAAATGTCGGCTAAAAATTTTTGAATATTTTGTGGTGTCCAACTAGTACGCCCAGTCGCTTCAATCCATTTCTGGCGTGCAATTTCATCTTCCGGGAAACTGTAAGATAATATAGGGATATGAAGATAATATTACATTGTTATCATAAAATAATACAACAAACTTTATATTCCCCGTTATTGTGGGAAAGTATATATTGAAAAGTTGGGAACACGATGTCATATATTTTTTAGGTTATGTTATGATTCATTTACATATTTTTGCTATTTATTAATGTTATACGAAGTTCACATTATAACTACAAGATTTCAACTCTTTCATACATTGTAATTCCGTTATATTGAGAAGCTGACTACTGTTAAAACACGCAATACTTACGAATGAAAAGATAAGTCCATAAGTTTTCTTTCACTATCATTTTTACATCCTAAAACAGTACAACGAACCATGTTTTTTATTTTTACTGTTAGAAAGAATTATGTACTACACGATATTAATACGTTTTGTAGACGTAAATAGTTACTTTTAAAAATTTTCGTTTATTTATGCGTTGATGACATATAAACAAACTTCATCTGTCAGAATTGTTTCGCAAAGTAGTTGGCCGACCTTGAAAAAACCGGCACGCAACGCGAAACAAAAAATGCTATAGTTTTGTCTTGCTCTTTTATACGGCGTTCGAATAAGTTGGTCTCTTTCTTGTATAATGCTACCAAAACTATGAATCAGTCTATAGTTTTCTCCGTCTACGGTTGTAAACGATTATCCCTAGGGCTGAAAAGTATTACCTATAACCTGCTCGTCATGCAACTGTGGACCTATTTTCCGACTATGAGTAATGAAAAAAGTTTTTATTTTATAAATTGATTGTATAAACGCTTTAGGATGACAGGAAAAAAATAGGCGGAGGGTCCCAAAATAATATTGTATAAACATGGGTAGGATCGTAGGTTCGTAGTTATGAAAATCACACATAAGTATGATTTTCCAATAATCACATCAATAATTTCGTCATCGAGATAGAGTATTATACTATAGATATTTGATAGAGTATACTGCAAGGGTGGTTATTTTTAACTTTTACTAAAAAGGTAAAAATATTTTTTTTTTACAAAAAATAGAACCGACTTCAAAAACACTGAAAACTTAAAAATAATATAAGAATACCAGCTGAGCTGGTATTAAATTAGGGTTTCTTTCACTAAAAAGATTTCATTCACTAAAAAGTTAAAAATTAAAAATATTTTACAAAAAATAAAAACCGACTTCAAAAACACTGAAAAGTTAAAAATAATATAAGAATAGGTACAGACATCACACTTCTATATTGAAGTCGGTGCCAAATTTTAAGACTTTCTAGGAGATCATCGTTTGGCACCTTCAAAATATATTTTTTGTATGTTTGTATTGAATAGGCTCCGAAACTACTGGACCGATTTAACAAAAATCTTTTAATATTAGAATGCTACAATATCACTGAGTAACATAGGCTATAGAATATTTTCCTACGGGAAAATATGAATTCCCACGGGAAAAACAAATATAACGTGGACGAAGCTGCGAGCGGAAAGCTAGTAAATAATAAAGCCACCGAAATCCCGTACCCTCCGATTTACACTAGGTTACTTTTGAAGCAGGAGCCAAATTTTCCGTGTTTTACAAACAAATAAACAAATATTTTAAATCGCCAGAAAGAAAATCAGCGGTTTCATACAAATGTTCAACATCAACTGAACCTAGATATGTGGATTTCATGATTATATAATAACAAAAAATGGGATGGGAAGGTTAGGCCTAACTATCTTCAACTACATATTTGCCAATAAAAAATAATTTTAACTTAAAAACATTACTTACTCGCTAAATATCCTACGCGAGAGTATATTTTTATTGGTTTGCCTAACAACTTTAACACCTTAAACGCAAAATGTGATATGGGTTTTTATAACAGGTTATGCCATTCATCCACAGGGATCGTGTCAGATCATAAAACCAGCTTATTCCGTGTTCGTCAACTGCAGACCACCAGTTTTTATGCGTGAAAATTTATGGGACAGCTGATAGGTACTGTGTGACTTGCGTGACTTAATCGAAACAGAGGCATAGAGTTACGAGTTCACATCAGATATTTGGGTCATGTATAATTTGTAACTTAGGCGTAATAACGTTTTTAAAGATTTATTTGGAGAAAATCGCGTGGAAAACTTTTATTTACGCGTTGTTTTGAGATTGTGGCGTTGTGACAAGGATATATTGTTTGTTGAAACGGCCAAGGTTATTATTTCAATTATTATTCCCTATTGATACCCACTTTTTTGTCGGTAGGTATGTACAAGTTGCCCATGTTATTTAATCTTCTAAAGAGGCGATAAAAATAGAGTAGGTACCAATTATTTAAGCTTATTTTAAATTATTTTGGTGTAATTTATTGAGATCTTTAAACGAGAAGGAATTAGGTAGCCCATTTCACCGTGCCTGGCCGACGAGTTGGTGTTGATTAGCGTAAGGCGGCTAACCGTCCCGCATTCTGCGGGACTGTCCTGTAATGAAAGCTGTAATACTGCATTGCAATATTTAATAAAATAGTCCCGCAAATCGTCTAATGCGTCCCGCATGTCTCGCAGTCCTATATCTTTTTTTGTAGATATAGATTCGTTTCCCGTCGTCTCGCTCGCATTACTAGTGTTCCACATCAAAAATACGAACGACGAGACGAGACGTACTGTACTTAGGTAGGAAACCCAGAACTAGTAAAAAATGCCACTATGTAAAAATATGACTTTAATAATAAACGTTGATTCAGTAGTAGTGTTGTTTATTTCTAATTTAAGTGCACCACCAACACATCCTCAGTTTTCTTGTGGATAGGAATGGGTGTCCCGCATTCACTTATTAGAAAATTGGCCGCCTTAGATTAGTGTATTTCATCAACTTTATAAATACATTCTACACTGTGGTGTACACAAAAACCTTAAACAGGGTATACAAAAATTTAAAATCAAAAGCTAAATAGCTACCTATCTTGATGTTATGTATTTTGTATCTATAATATAGATTCCGCGACATTAAAATTATGCAACGTCAAATTAAAATTATTTCGTTTTTATAATTTTGTCTTATGAAAAGCTCGCAACATTATAAAAACTTCAATTATAATATAAGCAAGTATGAGCATAGTCCAATCATCGATTTACCCTACGCTACGATTAGTAAAACACTGAATAGACATCTAAAAATACTGTATTGCTATCACAAAACATATTTCACTAAGTACTAAGTAACGTAAAGAAATTGATATGTACTGTAATTTTGAAAGGCTTGCTGTTAGTGTTTATAATCAATAATATTAGGTACTTAATGAAGGCTTTGAAAACAGTAAACAACAAAACACAATTACTGCACATTAAGGAACAAATTGTAAAAACATTGCTTATTTTTAAATATGCCGCATACTTTCAAATAGTTTTAAACGATTGCCTTTTTTTTCGGCAGAGCTCACTAGATACTGTCTTTTTCCCCTTTTTTTGCACCGTGTACGTAGGTACATGCATCAGTTTCGCACGCACGTATGGAAAAATAGAGCTTTTAGTTCGCTGTCTATCAGCAAGCAGCGCTAGTATCCTTGCTTCACATTGCTTATTATTCATTTTATCAACAATTAACTTGTGACTGTCAAAAGATGGCGCTTTCAGTATAAAATAAGTAGTATTTTGTCAATAAAAAATAAGGTGTTCTTTTTATTTTAGTTTCCTTACCAAAATCATGAAATATCGAATTTCATGATTTTGGTAAGGAAATTATGTAATTAGATTTTATAAAACATAATGTATACAGGCTCAGGCTCAGGACAGACAGTGTCTTTTTGTCTCTATGGGATGCACGCCACTGATTCCTACGACAGCATCGGCTTGCTGGCCGGCTGCGCCGGCCATCCTCAGCCGCGGCGGCGGTGAGGAAAACCTACTCCTCAGCTCGCGGGCCGCCTCACCCCTCCGCGCCTACGCGGGTTAGAATAACACTCTAGGGGTTGGGCAGACAAGACTACGTGGTGTCGGTATTACAGCGATATATTTCTGTCACTGAATTTTAAAACGTAACGGTTGTTAAGGTTCATAAGACAACATTTTAATTCAATTTGTTATTATTGATAGTAAATCTAAGCTTTATGATATTGATAACATAACCAAGGTAAATCAACTTTTAAACATGTTTTAGGACTAACAATATTATTATAAACCATCATTCGGACTAACAATATTTTACAATATAACACTTAGGACATGTGACTTTATAGCAAGTAAAATTAGGATATCTTATTATTATAGCACCCGATATTATGACACAAAAGCATTAGAACTAAAGACGATTAAGTAATATACAATTTCGTATACCCGAACATTATGGAAAGTGATGATTATAGCAAGCGTTTTCGGGATTATGATTTTCGGACGATAGATATTCGGAGAAGAAAGGGACTACCATGGGGTGTACATGGTAGTCCCTTTTGTGCAAATTAATGTGGACAAAACGATGTTTTTCACCCACTTTATCAAGCTTTTTTACCTTGTCAGTTTGACGCAAATGGCACAATATTGTTTTGATGCTAACTTTTAAAGCTGCTGCCAACCACAAAGTATCTATTTACTTTGTGTGCTAACTCGGCTATATATTGAGTATCATCAGTTTCCACTATCGTATTTAATTTGTCGTTGTTGACTTAAGTTCAGTTAGAGATACTGCTATTACAGAGTATAGTACCATCTCGCTCTCACTGCGGCTTTAATTATGTGCTTGAAACAGCTACAATACCAGTACCTACCAGCTCAGTATTGACGTCCAAATCGACTCAAGTTTCGATCAGGAAGTTCAGGGTTCAATTCCCAGTGAGGCTAGAAGATTTTCTGTCTAGTTTGGTTGGTAGTACGGCTTCTTAGTCCGCCTGGCTAGCTATCACCGTCTTACCTAAGCTTGTCGCCATAATAACAATGTTTATAGCATTGTTGTGTTCCGGCAATAAGAAGTGAGAAAACTGAGGAGTCCAAGTGAAGTTCGCCTCCATCTTCGACCTTATCGTTACTTACCATCAGGTAAAATGAAGGCCAAGAGCTTCTCTGTCATCATTAAAAAAATGACGTTAAAACCACAATTAATTAACTTAAGGCGCTACATCGAAAATTAATCAAACAATGGGAGGCGTGGTCTATACGTAAACGCGGGGCCCCCCCCGTGCTCAAGTAGCTAGTCTTTATATCTATGGCATCAAAGTCGTGAATGCACTGCGCCCGCATGCAATCAGGTCGTTTAGAAATTATCGAAGTAAGCGACAAAATACAAATTATTTTATAAAAAAATAACTATAATGATTAGAAAAAATGCTTTTACACGATTCTAAATAATGATGATATCTACTTATTGATGGAACTTTTTAATGAATACCTAATACCGTTTACTAGTAATCCTGAATTTTCTTATTTTTCAGAGGTAATTTAAAAAATAAAATGTATCGAGGCAAAATCTTTAAATCGCGTTTCCGGTTTTTGGCGTTTCTAGCTAAAGATATAAAGAAACACATATTTAAGTTTCAGATCTGTAAGATCTCTCAGTGACCAATGACATTACATTAAAAATAACAAATTTTTTCGACATAGCCCCTTAAAACAGTTAACATGCCTCTCTTTGTTTTACTTTGTTAACTTATGTTTTATGCAAACACTCGTATAATCTTCAAATATGAAAAATCCTTTCAAACTCAGTTCCTACGTCACAAACAAAAACTAATTTAGATTCCACTTCCATAGTTTTGTTTAGCAAATATGAGCCGCTAGCCCGGCTTGTCATTAAATGTTTGTCAAAAGTTTATGAAAAGCGTTAATGGACGATGCAATAAAACACCTTTCTCTTTGAAATATTCATAGGATACGGTTAAGCCGTTCGTATACACAGTATATTTGGGATAAAATAACGCATTAAATGTCCATTACGTTCCTTACCCGGCAATAGTGAGAGATCGGTGTGATGGATGATCGACGCTTCTCGCACAGAAGGTAAAATATACAACGCAAAGCTTTCAGCGAATCTAAGATCATATCGCCTTATAAAAACTACAGACTGCCTTAGACTATTGAAAATGTAAAGGACAAACTAGGAATATACGAGGATAAAAATAATAAAAAGCGAAAATTGTAAAAGTAAAAATTGTCTTCCAAAGAATAATTCCTTTTGAATAATTTTGTCAGTTACCTTCGGGTACATGATACCAATAGACATATGACATATAGTAATACGTAAAAAAGTTGATTGACACAACAACACGCTAAAAAAATATTAGACATTATTAAAACTAATGACTTATTAGCGCTTTCGGTTCTATTATACGCTCATATTCTTCCACTTCTCTTTTCAAGAACTCCATGAGAGCGATAAGCTAGTTCTCTTCTTATCTGTTCTGGATCTCTCCCAAATCTGAATTAGGTATTTCAGGTGGAATTTTACAATCAGCGAGTCCACTGAACAGCTAATCATCAAACCATCTAGCGACAATTGCTTATCAGCTATAGAAGTAAATCTTCTGTCGCAAAACGATTAAAATTGCTCGATGACTTTGTGGTATTTCTACTATAGTTGTATAGTTGTAACTATGGAGGCTACATCACAGTCATGCTGCTTCAACATTAATCTGGAACTGACAATGATATTTTGTACTCACTATAATTATACAACATGACTTACTCGTATATGATTCAGCCGTTTGCAGATCGGCGAAAATGGTATCCTTATTTGCAACTACGTCTGCAAGACGTCATTTAGTCGTCTAGTCGAGGAGTTTCTTGGCCTTTTGTTTTGCGATATTGCATTGGACTATGTCCCGCTCCGCAAAAGAATAAAATCGGCGTGAAATCAAACGCAACTTCTTTAAGCCTTCCATAATTTCGGGCGCGCTGGTAGTAGTAGTCGCAGTGTGGACCTTACCCTGCGCGCCTACAAGGGCAGGGAGAACGCCGGGGTGTTTTAGTGGGTCGGCCTGGAACTCTGCCGGGAGAGCCCCACACACGCCCGCCGTCTAGCCAACGGTGGGTACGGTGCGGTTGCGCATTTCCCACGGAAAAAAAGGCCTTCAATAATTTAATTATATCCAAAGCCAGATCCTATCATGGTCGTCAGAAAATGTTGTAAAACTTGTCTCCTACAATAATTTCTTTTACCTAAAAAATTGCCAATCAGTTACATTTTTATTGTGCCGTAGTCAACAAGGAAACCTTATAGTTTCACCGTGGCCGTGTTTGTCTGTTTGAGCGTGATTTAGCTTAGGGACTATAAGTACTAGAAAGCTTTGGCATGGGTATGCGTGTATACAAACAATGTGTTTGGTATTAAGCCGCAATCTAGCCATGCTAACATAGTCGTTTATGGTGCTTATAAAAATTCAGAATTGTAAAATTAATTTTGGAATCATCTTATACAAATAGTTGGATCTGTGAAAAAATGTATGGGGAACTATGTTAAGTGGGGATAATTTTTTTTTCGTCTATCCCATGGGTGTGTCAATAAATATTGCCGATTTCTGAATGCCATTTTTATTTTGTTGTTTTATTGTTATTGAATGAGCCACATGAAACGATCCAGTTTGAGTTCTTTTAGGTTGAGATGCCACTGTCTCTCCGAATACAGAAGAAGCTGACGATGTAGCAGAGTTTCCAAATAATGAAGTATTTGGGCAATACCAAAGATAGAACCAGTCTGAGTTGTGGGTACAGTAGTGGAGCTAAACACACGTATGATTCTTTTAAAAGTCATAAATAAAAGAATACATACAACTTCACATTTTTTAAAAAAGTTAGTGCCAAATTTTAACTAACTATGTTAATTACTCTTATATTTTTAATGACTTTCCATTTCATCGTTGCTTGGCCCTACCTTCAATATAAAAATGTGAAGCTGTATGTATTGTTATATTATTTTCTGTATGTATTTTTATATTATTTATGACTTTGGTGTTTTTGAAGTCGGTTTTATTTTTTGCAAAAAGAAAAGTTATTTCAATGTTTTTAGTAAATTTAATACATGCGTATTAGAATTTCATTGAAAGCGAACGCCAGAATAACTCAAATTGAATCGTCTTTCGCTCTAAGCAGTATTGAAAAAATTATCCCCTAACTCCTAACAGCCTAATTGTTCAGGAGTTAAGCTTTCCACTATCAGCTTACCTGAATCACTTGAAAGGATAGAACTAAGCCTCAATAAATTCCCATTATATGGAAAGAACCTTGCCCTAACTTCTAACCTACCAGAAACCTTCCATCATTTATTTATTTATTCTTTATGTACATATTATTAGTACAAAGGCGGACTTAATGCCTGTGGCATTTTCTTCCAGTCAACCTTAGGGTGGTGCAGAAAAGGGTAATGCGGTAGATGTACCGAGAAATGGAACAGCTAATTGAGAATATGATACTACATGCATATAACATAAAACTCTACTACACAAATAAAATAATTAAAATAAACTAATATATATCTAAAATGCCTACGACCAACGAGATAATTGCAATGTTTTGATTGCCAATGCCTAAAAAAAATCAGTTCTGTTGTTCAAAATGCCTTCGCAATTTATTTTTGAAGCTAAGCTTGCTTGGGGCGTTTCTTACCTCTAGAGGGAGGGCGTTCCAAAAAAGGATGAGTGAACAATATCAGAGCGATGAGGAGGAACTATGAGAATACCATTGAAGGCAGAACGAAGGGTTTTGTTATGAGAGGTACATAAGTTCTGAAAATGTGTCTTGAGGTAGGAGCTCAATATCATAATATGACGACGACCAGATGCAAATACCTGAATATCTTCAGAAAAACATGAAGCACGTTGGACGTGCCTATGAAATAGTTTCCGTCGATTTTCCTGGGATCCCATCATCAGATCATGACACGGTGACAATAAGACAACCTCGTGAGTATACTCTTTCGATTACAAAAAGAATGTTGAATATCGGCCCAATAACGGTGAAGTAATCGGTAACATACATAAAAAAATAGATATAGGTGTACCAGAATCTGATGGCGAATGTAGAGCTAAATTTACTGTAAAAAATACAAAATCTTTTTTTTCGTATATAATCGCTTCAGATCACTAATAATTTATAGATAAACAATAGAGGTTTAAATATTTTTTTTAAAATCTACCCTAATATTTTTTATGAAAGAAATTTCTGTTCTACATTAAATAATAAGGAGCTAAGCAAATATGTATAAGTATTCCTAAGAGTGTATCGCTGTACTCAAATAAGCCCTTGAGGCCTGAGAGTTACAGCTTTAATTCTAACTTATATGTATACTCGCAATGTAATGAACAATAAAAAAAGTATGCCATCAGATTCTGGTATTCTCTACCGTCGAACAGGGAACCTCCTTTTTTAAAGTCAGTTAAACACGGCTAGAGATATTGTCAGTCATATACTAATCCAACTATTACATTAGCAGTATTTAGTAGTATTATAAATACATAACAACAAAAAAGGAACTGTGCAAGCTAAATGCAATATGCGCTTTCAGGCCTGGTGACATTTGAAATTATTGGTTACCCATCAGTTGGCTTACTCCCGAACCAATTCCAATCGATCGACATTGAGATTGTAATTTTCTGTACGCTTGAGTTTCCACGTTGGCGCCAAATTGGAGTCGTATTGCGCAGAGTTTTATTGAACCAAGCTAATTTTCACAATCCCAATGTCGATCGGTCGGAATTGGTTTGAGAGTAAGCCTACTGGACTCTGACTAGAAACGCTACTTGACATTAGTAATAGTGAACGATGAGCTCACATATTATCACTACAGCACAGCCAGAGGACAAATGATAGGTGTACAATAGCATTATGCCAATAACTGGAGAAGAATTTATAGGATTAGATTAGATTAAATAATCCATAACTCACCTCAAATCATCACTGTACAACATTTTATCACTATCGCAATTATCTGAAACAAGAAAAAACCTATTAAGCCATTTGCAAATTTAACAGTGTGTTTACAATGCTTTGAAAGAAAACGCAAACTCTATGGGCCGTTTCATCACTTGAATAAGTAATGGCAGTAGATGCTCTCTTTTTTCCTTTAGTTGTATTTTAACATCCAGCAAACAAAGGACAATGTCGAAAATCGCCCCATGACCAACAAAGATTTAATTTACGTCATAATTAAATGCATATTTTATAACACTCATAACAAATATATGTATTCGCCGGACAAATCAAAAATATATAAAAGTTCTTTTAGAAACAAAACCAAATGAAGTAAAATATAGGAATGGTTTATTGTTACCTTTGCTCGACTGAATAGAATTGAGTCGATTTCATGTAGGTATGGCCACATGTTTATTTCTATTAATTAAGTTTTTCATAACTTACAACGTAAATTAAATTAAAACATACGTCAATTGACTACTCATGCACTATGGCTTGTTAGTTCGTCGTGTTTTTGACTTGCTTTATAATTTCGAGATTTCTTGTTTTTTACTACGTGGCTATAATATCGTTCTTTGATTGATTGCAATAATTATTATTTTAATAATTATATAGGTATGGACTATGTGTATTGCTCTAACGCATTAAAGTGTTACTTCAACTAACCTCAAAATCTGATTCATTTTGATATTTAATTCGATTTCGAAGCTTGTCCGTAGTAATTGATGTAGACATACAGTATTTAATAATGGCTAATTATACGAAAATAATTTTTTCACTGCTGTTGGTGTTGGGGCGAACAATGTATGGACGCAGAACAATGTCCTTTGACTAGATTAGGTACATATATGAAAAAAGTACAACATAGAAACATAGCCAAAGCCTTTCCTTGATTTTTAATGCAAAAACCAATAAAATCGGTCTAGTTTTAGAGGAGAAAACAGAAAACTATTAAACGTCTATTTTGTGTACTTTTCATAGGTATCTTCGGTCCGAGCTGCATTTGCCCCTATCACGCTCAGCTCGTTTGTTCAAGCACAGCCGCGACAGTAAAACATTTTACAAAGCAATACATTTGACTTTTTTTTTATTTCTCTCAACCTAACAGCCGGTTGCACCAAGTTTTACGTTTTACGATTTCGTAAAAACTATTAAATAGTTTCACTATTTAATATATGATTCGCGCCGTACATTTAACCTTTTTAAATATAAAGGATAAAACAAAACTACAATTGAAACTAGATTATGGTGCAATTCTTACGTAATATTGTTACTTTTTCGAAATCGTAAAACGTAAATTTGGTGCAACCGGCCGTTAGTGTCTCCTCTAAGTTGCTCACACGTGTGGCAACCGGGGTGGCTCGCTGGCCCGACATTATTTTATGCTTCTAAATATGAAATCACAATGGAAGATTACGCACACATTTATTTTATTTATTTTAATCTTTATTGCACTGGTGAAAAGTACAACGGGCGGACTTAATGCGATAGTTATTGCAATGGCGGACTAAGATTACATGTTTCACCTCCCCCTTTCTTCCCGTGGATGTCATCAGAGCCGACTAAGGGAGTACACTACAACTCTACGAAGAGAACTCGACAGGAAACCCACATACAAAAAATAAAGATTGTACAATGCGAAATGACAAAGATATAAATAAAAACGTTGTTGAACAAACGAACACTAGTATGGCCTTAGTTCTTATACGCTCTACTTTATGATCAATAGTGTATATTATGATCATAATTATAAAATGGTTACTAGTTACTTTCAACTACATACAGATTTCAAAGGCACACTTCGTCCTACCCTCTATTGGAACGAACAAACGAGTAATTAACGAAAATCTAATAATAATAGTTTGTAAATAGTCGTATTACTAATGATTTGCGATTTCTTGACATTTGTTAAAACCTTTTTGAAGTAATTATTAAAACATATTACAACAATGTCTGTTTATGTAAATTAATAACATGACATACATCCTTTGCCAGTGATGCCACGTCGCCGCGTTTCTACTAACTATGGCCAAGATAACTTAATTTACTTAAGTTTTGCCGTGCCACGTTCAAAGCGTTTGTAACTTATCTACGCGTATTTACTTATAATATCAATACACACAAGTACGCATACCCAACAATTCTTGAACAAGTACAATTTCAATATCATTTTGCTTCTTTTCCCGAAATTCATATTTCGTATGATTTATAAACACTTGTCGGGGATTCAGCTAATTTATGAGCCACGCTGCCGCCAGGAGGTATCATCAATGAATTAATTATATTTTCGCTTTAAACACGTTTTGTATTCGAGCAAACTCCAAATTGTATTGAATAATTTATGTTATATTTAGAAATATAACATTTACCTGTAGGTACCATTTTTGTTGAAATAAAGCTCCGTAAATGCAGAGTTATGACAAAATATTTTTGAAATGTATTGTGTGCTCTTACTTTTATTAATGTATATCAATTTCAATCGAGGCTTATAATACTCATATTGTAAAAGATTTATGTATTTTATGTATTGCACGTTAAAGTTACATATTATGTAACAATTAGAAAATTAGACTTAGGTTTAACTTATTTTTGTACGTATAACAGAGTAGCTTCATATCGCCTGATAGTTAATGGCAATAAGGCCAAATATGGAAGTGAACTTCACTAGGACTCCGCATATACTAAGAACTAGCTATCACCTCTTAATTGTCGGAACACAACAACGTTATAAACATTGTTATTTTGGTGACAAGCTTATGTTATAAGATATGACGATTTTATTAGACATCTGCCTCCATGGGGAATCGAACCCTGGACATCCAGTTCAAAACAAGACCCAAAAAATCTAGTACTAAGTAGACACTTTTTAAATGTGTCAATTTACTACCGTGCATACTATATTGACACGTAGAAAAAATATAAATACAGAGTAATGCTTAAATTGAACATTTTTTAAGTTATTTAAAATTCGCATTATTTAATAATACATTTATCGTGTGATTTGCGGAAGTTCTTATGTATTCTTTCGTCATAATTAAGGGCAGAGCACAGCAGCCAGGACACGACTTATAATAAATAGGTGACTCATCATAATAACAATACCTAACTAGGTATAACCAGAAAATTTCTGTATTTCCTAAGCAATTAAAGTATTGAAATCGTGCCCTTTAGAGGTTGAGTAAGGAGATGTAGAGATTAGATTTAAAAATTATGGAAAGATCTTCAGTTTAAATGTGCTGGTAAATGATTGTAAAGCTTGTGTAGCAAAGGAGTCAGCTTTGCACAGATTTTCGTGGAGGTACCTATCTGTTAAGATCACCGGAACCCGCGGGAACCACTCGCTTATTTACACAATGCATGTAACCTATGCAAGTGCACAACATGCGCAAACTACATGCGCCATAAACAAGACTTCTATTTGCTTAGTGTATACTGACGTAGTAAACGTAGTAATACCATCTGCGCCGGAGGTATTATTTTTGGTTTCGCTTTTAGCACTCTGTTCTCATACTTATAGAGTCCGCTATGACCAAACGTGACCAAGGAGGAGATCAGATGCTGAACATGCCTTCCAATGTATGGAGGAACTGAGGAAACATCACTATGGTGATGTTTTATATTTTCGTTAATCTATCAGGGTCCTGACCACGGTGAACGTTACCTAACATAATTCACAAAAAATTACCTGAATAAGTATTATAAGATTTGTATATTGCAGTCGACGCATAATTTCTCTTCTTAACAGTAGATTACGAGGCATTAAAAAGAGTAAAACAGTGACATATTCTGCCCATAGCCTAGGTAAAAAAAACATGATCTTGGACAAAGCCAACCAACTTTCTAAAACTGAAGATCTTTCGGATCTTGGTGGTGATTTGTAACTCAACGATTGATCGGTAGTCGTTATCAAACTGGATGATATAATGCAGAAAAGCGGAACTATGTTCATTAGCTATAAGTATTAGTTGATTCATTCAACAAATATACCAAGATCACTCAGGCGATGACGTTGCAGAATGTTAAACATATAAATCTATACGTGGTCGATTGCCGATGAGTTACAAAATCACCTACCTGGAGTGTGTCAGTTATCACTATCATTCGTTAATCACAGACCAGGGAAAATGTGGTCGATCAAGATAAGAACGCAGATAGCTATTAAGGTCGCAATTAATAAACTGGTGTCAGATCAGGAAGATCTCCAATAAGACTACATCAGACACTAATAAAACACTTTTACAATTTTTGGCTCAGAAAACTGGATGATATGGTCGGTGGCATAAATGAAAATATACCTTTGAAATGTGATATTCGAGATGGATGTGTTGCATACTATGGGCCACCAAAGATAACGAAATCTTCACTAAACCAAATGCTAACCCAAGAAGCGGCGAATACTTTTTCAGGACATGAACTTTCAAAACAAAACCATATGAATAAGGCTGTAGAAAACTTACTTATTTGTTATTAGATTATAAATACACTTCTTAGTAGACGAGGCAGCAAGTACCTACAAGCTGATAAATTGCATGGGTTGAGCATTGATTAGCGTTACTTATGATTTTTAAACCTACAATTCATAATTAGTTGAATATTTGCTTTTATTAGCTCAAGAATAGGTCTTAATCTAACAGAATAGAGAATGATGACATGAGTTATCGAATCATTTACAGATATGTGTGCCAAATTAATAAACTATATGTAACATTCATGCTTCTACTCTTGGAATTATATGGTGATTCAACAATATTCAAACTTTTACAAATCACGTTATACTTGTGTTAAAATTATGTGCACAATACGAAAAGTTCCATTAAAACAAAAGGGAAGACTATTAATTTTAATAACGTGACTATTACTGACACGCGAGCGAAGAATTTCATCACATGTAATAATATAGGTAACTCTATAGGCATACATAATTAAGCGATGTATATCTCTTAAGAAGAAGTCGATTTTCTTTTGACAGCGAGTAAAAAATGGATATTAGGCTAAATCACTATCAAATCAACATCGTGCATAATATGTCATAAAAATAATATAATAGTCACTAGTTATAACATAAAAGTCTTTGTTAAATAATAAACACACAAAAACTCAAGCTAATAGAAAATATTTCTTGGGATAATGTTTCAGAGGAACTAAATATCCGAATTACATCTAAATATCCGAATTTAAAAGATTATTGGCGAAGTCACGGTCAAATATACTCATAATTATTATAAGTAGATTCATACTCGGATCACTTTCCTAATTTACAATTCTGTTTTGGTAGGCTGTTACATCGCTTTTAATTTTATTGGAAAAGTATGAGAATTTATAACACGACTCGGGAATTCTGAGGAAAAAGAAACGATAATTAATAAACGTCGACTCTGGCATGAACAGATAAGTTTTATTCAAGGCTTTCAGGGCGAAGCATGTCTTCTTTAGAGGTTGCGTGCTCCAATGGCCAGAACGGCAACTCTCTATTAGCGGTAAAAGTTTCGTGACCTTCTTTGTGGGTACATTACTCGGTGTGCTGTATCCTCAGACTACAGAGCACTCGCTAACGCAGCATTGTACGATGATTTACAGATCCCTTACTTCGTTTACAGATGTAGAGGTTAACCCCTAAGTTGTCGTGTAATTGCAGCGAGCCCTTTAGGTAACACGCGATTGCGTGACTAGCCAATAGCGCCTTACTCAAGTAGAAACCTCGCCACACTGAGGTGCTGACTACTCGAATATTTAATGTTGAGACTCAGATTTTGTAGCGTAAACGTTCTACGCACACTGTAAGACATAGCTAGATGACATTTATAAATTTGATATTAAAAGCCTCGTCCCATAACATATTCTGTGTGGTATTCAGAATTAGGTATCACATTTACCGCAGTAATAATATCCGCTATTTTACAAGTTTTCATTAAATTTACAATATATGTATATGTTCGTTTAGGTCAAATCATGTAAGTAAAGGACAATGTCGAAAATCGCCCCAAGACCAACAAAGATTTGATTTACGTCATAATTATATGTATATTTTATAACACTCATAACAAATATAAATGTATTCGACGGACAAATCAAAAATATTTAAAAGTAGGTACTTTCAGAAACAAAACCAAATGAAGTAAAATATACGAATAGATATTGTTAACATTGCTCGAATAAATAGAATTGAGTCGATTTTTTGTAGATAATTATGGACGTATATTTATTTGTATAATTAATCATGTTTTTCATAACTTCTTTCACACTTTACAACGTTAAAACACGTCAATTGACTACTCACGCGCTGTCTCTTGTTAGTTCGTTGTATTTTTGACTTGCTTTATAATTTCGAGATATCTTGCTCTTTACTACGTGGCTATAATAACGTTCTTTGATTGATTGCAATAATTATACAATTATTTTCCTGAGCGAAGCGAGGGAGTTATGTAGAGTCCTAAGTGAAGCGAGGGGTTCAAGTCGCCTAAGACGAAGACACTGCTTTATTCCAGAGGTGAATACTCTACTTTTCATACCATCTGCGAGACAATAAAAACTCAGGGCTCTATAACCAATTACTTAGGTGGTAGTTTTCATCATAAACACTGTCACATTATCATTATCACTATAACTATGGTTAAAATTATGATATTATGGTATGGACTATGTGTATTGCTCTAACGAATTAAGTGTTACTTCAACTAACCTCAAAATCTGATTCATTTTGATATATAATTCGATTTCGAAGCTTGTCCGTAGTAATTGATGTAGACGTACAGTATTTACTAATGTCTAATTATACGAAAAGCAATTTCTCACTGCTGTTGGTATTGGGGCGAACAATGTATGGACGCAGACCCACTTGTCAGTTTTCGATTGAGCTGAAATTTCGAACACACCTTTAGTTCTCAAGACAATGCAATTGGGATGATGACTGAATTTTAATTTTTACGTCTCGTCATTAAATATTAAAATACCGTGGAAAAAGATGTAGTCCTGTGAAATTAGAATTAAAATCGGCTTAGAAATACATTAGATACAAGCAGTTTAAGTTGTTAATTTGAAGACAATTAGACAGAGAGATCCGACATCAACCGTGACGTCATTGTTGAGTACGGCCATATAAACTCCTTGTAAATTGCGTTTTGCTAGAAAGAGATGGAGAAAAATCTTTAATACCTTATATCTTGGTTGTTTTCATAGTTATTCGAAAAGCGATTTTTTCTTTCTGTTTATTATATGAATGAGCTTCTATCAAAGCAAAAAAAAATTTTAGTCATCTAGCCTATTGTGCATAATTAGTGTCGTTGTAAATCCAAAATGGCCGCAACAACAAAATAGCGGACTACATGTTTTTGTTTAACCATATTAAATGAAAGGGTCTGACTTGCAGAATACAGTACAGCATGAAGAAAATTTCAAATGCAAGATAGCCGCCGTCACAAAATGGCGGACTACATATTTATGTATGTACAACTTGTAAACAGTGCACCATGAAAAAGACAAATCTAATATGCCCGATGTTATATATTTTTGTACAACCCTCGCAATATGAGAAATAACTGAAAAATACGAGTATGACAAATTATTTTAAGAAATTAATCAATCAATTCATTTTAGGATTATACAAAAAAGCCTGTCGCGAGATTTACATTTGTAAAAATCAAAAATACTTATCGAACCCCGGACCTTCCGATTAGAAGGCCAGTGCTGAGTTCACAGCGCCACCGACGCTCATTACAACACAACTCATTAAAAATTGTATCATGTAATAAATTGATGTTTTATTTATTTAAAAAGCGTGTCGATGGCGTAGTGTGTCGCCTTCCAATCGGGAGGTAGCGGTGCGAACCCCGCCACGTACCAATGTGTTTTCAAATTTTGAATTCATATGTACGTTTATTCGACGCTTTTACGGTGAAGGAAAACATCGTGAAGAAACCTGCACACACCTGTGAAGAAAGAATTTCTTTACAAGTTGTGTGTGAAGTCGACCAACCCGCACTTGGCCAGCGTGGTTGACTAAGCCCTAAACGCCCTAGTTTAGGGTAGGCTCGAGCCCCTCGGTGAGGACGTATATGAGCTGTTGATGATGATGATGATTTATTTAAAAGTTTATTTCCCTTTTTAGAGCATTTTAAAAAACTTGTTTTTAATTTTTTTACTATTTTTTTAAACGCATCCACAGATACCTCGTAATGATCACTCCAGTTCTATTAGTCTCAGCGTACCTGAACTCCTCTATTTGGGAACTGCACATTCAAATTCAATATAGTTTATTCAAATTGGATTAGTACAGAATCACTTTTGCACGTCAAAGAAGCGGATTGTTCCCAATTCTACAGATTTCCATTACAGATTGCCAACTGTACATATATACCCAGTTTAACAGATTCCCAATTCTACAGGTCAATCCATTAGTACGCTATTCCTTCGGTCACTACCTGTTATGTTAAAGGGAAACCTCTTTTATTAAGACTGGAAATCTAATATATAAAAATCTCGTGTGACAGTGTCTGTTATCAAACTCCTCCGAAACGGCATGACCAATTTTCATATATTTTGTGTACACATATTTGGTGGGTCTGAGAATAGATCGTAGTTTTTTTATACCCCTATACTTTTGAGTATTGAGCTTTATTAAAAAAACGTAGTTCACGAGCAGCTAGTACCTTTATGAAACCCCTGTTTATCGGGCTAGCTTTTTTTAAGGAGGGGCCGGCAAATGACCTCCTCCCGCCTGATGTTAAGCGATAAAAGAGGCCCAAATGAGTTGACAGGTAGAGGAGGGACGACATCCACTATCCTACCTGCCCACCCCTTGCCGGCTAAAAGGCGCTTTTTAATGCCTCTTTTGAAGAAACCCATGTTGTAGGATGGAGGAAACACGTGCGCAGGTAGAGAATTCCAAGTGTGCGATGAGCGACAGAAGAAGGAATCTTGGAATTCCTTGGTACGGTGTGAAAAGGAGGATACAGTGTAAGGATGACTCCGAAGGCGCTAACGCGTGTTTCTATTAAGGAATGGAGAGGGAGGGATAAGGTTAAAGAGCTCCTCAGAGCATTCCCCATAGAACATTCGGTAAAAGGCTCTAAGAGAGATGTCACGACGAAATTGTCGAGGCTCGAGGGTGTTAGTTGCCTCTACATCGCCAATTATTCGAATAGCGCGACGCTACAATCTGTCCAGCAGAGCATTGACCAGGTACTGAGCGGAGCCGTCCCAAAGGTGCGAGCAATATTCTACGCAAGACCTAACCTGAGTTTTATACAGGCATAGTTGGTTTTATACAACAGGCATGGGGACCTTTCATTTGGCATAATGTTGTTTGTCATAAAGGCGCTTGGCATAAATCACTAAGCATAATAATCGAAAAGCATAACATTAACGTCACATAATTTTTTCTTTGCATAATTTGTATAAGGCACAATTATCCAAAGGCATAATTTCATGAAGCTTAATTCATGAAATCCCTAATTTCTTTTAACATAATATTGGTAGTCCTAAAATGTTTTGCCATAATTTTAAGTGTCATAATTAATGATCGTTCGTTCATTAGATACAATGTTTACTCTCTGTTTTACTAAACTTTTTATAATAACATTTCATATATTATTTTATTCAAATATGATACTCGAATATTCTATATTTTCATTTGATATATTTTTTTCATAGTATATATAGATTCTTTATTTGACAAAGTAATTCATTCATGCTACTAGTGACAGAAACGAATCGCTGCAAAACCAACTCCACGTAGTCTTGTTTGTCCTACCCCTAGAGTGTAATTCAAACCCGCGTAGGCGCGGAGGAGCGAGGCGGCCCGCGATAAGCTCGCGTGGGACCGCCGGAGCCCCGCAGCGTCGGAGCCGTGACAGAAACCATGCATGTGCATGCTTGCTTGCGTGGTACATGCTTGCTTGCATGTTGCATGCTTGCTTGCATGTTGCATGCTTGCTTGCATGTTGCATGCTTGCTTGCATGCATACTGCATGTTTGCTTACATTGCTGCATGCTTGCGCGCCTTTTATGCCTAGAGAAATTCTGCGTAATTGTATTGTTCGTTGTGATTAATATGCTAAACATTAATTATGCTTTGAAAAATTATGCGTCAAGTTGTTCTGTGTTTCGAGTTTATGGGTTTTAATACTTATGACAAATTATTTTCTGCCATACAATATTATGCCTTTTACTATTCTGCTTCCTGATTATTATGCGTCTTGACGATTATTACAATCGACATTATGGAATATGATTTTATGACAATAATTTTTATGCCTAGAAATAGAGAGCCAACAGGCATACCTCTTGAGGAGATACGAGTTTCGAGTTTCCGAGCAAGTTGTAGATTTAATAAGTTTATTTTGATATTTTCAAGCCTATGTTTCATAGCCACGGAATAATAGTAGATTATGCACCAAGGGATTAAAGCAGTGTCTAACGTCACGGGCGCCATATTGAACCCGGAGCATAACGAGGGACTCTAGAGTAGAAAATTTTACTCCTGAGCGAAGCGAGGGAGTTATGTAGAGTCCCAAGTGAAGCGAGGGGTTCAAGTCGCCTAAGACAAAGACACTGCTTTATTCCAGAGGTGAATACTCTACTTTTCATACCATCTGCGAGACAATAAAAACTCAGGGATCTATAACCAATTACTTAGGTGGTAGTTTTCATCATAAACACTGTCACATATCATTATCACTATAACTATGGTTAAAATTATGATATCATCATGAAAACCATAAAAAAAAAGATTTATTTTTCTCAAGCACGAACACGTCACGCAATAATTATATCTTAAGTAAAGCTAAAAACATTACAAAAACTTAAAACATATTTAATAATAATATAACAAGTATGAACTTAGTCTACATATCGATTTACAATACGATACGATCAGCTGCTGTACCCTGTCAATGACCTTTAGTAGCACGCAGGACGAATATTAATTTGTTAACAATAAAATGGTATCAAATAAAATTCTTTTATTTTTCAACTTTGTTGTATATTTACTTTTGAAACAGCAATTAATTACTACACACAACTGTCGAAATAAATCTCAAATAGTCGACAACCTATTGACCCCAAATAAAAAAAAATGAAGCACCTGGACATTTACCTACTTACGTTTTTTAACTTTATCAATAAAACACTGAATATAAAGACTGTATTATTGATGCCACAAAACACATTCCACTAAGCACTTTATTAACGTAAGCAACAAGATATTACAATTTTGAAATACGTAATGGCGTTGGCGGTAAAGTTTTAGCTATGAAAACAATACAACGGAATACTGTTGGTGCAAATTATGGAACAAATTGTAGAAACATTCTTTATTTTTAAATAAGTATACCACGTAATTTTTCCAAATGCTGTTTATCCGCTGGCAGCGAATGTTCTTGCTTTACTCTGCTTTTATTCGTTTTTATCGATAGTTAATGGTGACTGTCAAAAGATGGCGCTTTTTGCATAAAACGTATTTTATCAATAAAAAATAAAGTGAAATGTAATTGTTTATTTTAGCTTGCAGTGTAGTGTATGTAGATAAATATTTTATAATTTTGGTAAAGAAATTATTTATTTAGAGTTTATAAAAACATTATTTACACAGGTAGAATGTCTTTGTCTCTAGTGGATGCACGCTACTGCTGTATGGGCGTAGAACCTTTACCTTCCTAAACTAGCATCTATGCTAAATTTTCATACAAATTTTATGTTCCATATTTAAAACACTTTAATCCCTTGGGAGTTTCATACAAAATTATATCCCTTGGGATATAATGTCTTGCTTTACGTTGAAGTTAAGAGGGATCTATAAAACCCTAAAAATACTTTATTGTGCCTATGTGCGAAGTCACTTAGAATATGCATCGCATGTGTGGAACCCGTGCTACGCTACATACGAGACCCGCATTGAAAAGATACAGAAGCGATTTTTAAGTCATTTACAATATAAAGCCAAAACGTATTATTCTGATTATTTGGATCGCTGTCGTAAATTTCATATCCTTCCATTGTACGAGAGAAAATGCATAGCTGATGTAGTGTTTCTACTTAATATAGCAAATGGTGTGGTCGACTGCGGTGACCTTTTAGGTAAAATTAATTTAAGAGTTCCTGTTGCAATACTCCGTTATAATGACCCAATTTACATCCCTTTTACCAAAACAAACTATATGCATAACACATTTTTTGTCAGAGCAAGCAAAACATTCAACAAACTATCCAAGCAATACGACCTAGATCTGTTCAATACTTCTCCCAATATTTTAAAACGTCAAATCAGCAACAACTTCTTTTTAAATAAGTAACATTGTCATCCACGGTAACATCTATGTTTTGCTTTATGTTATCAAGTAGTGTGATTTTTGTCTTTAAATATTTTCATTTATAAGTAGCCGTACTTTATGTTTGTTTTACTGTTTTATGTTTTGTTTTACATGTTTTACTTATCTTTGTAACTACAAGTGGAAACTGATAATTGGCCATCAGTGATTTAGTTGCCCTACCTTTTTTTTTTTTTTTTTTTTTTTATAGTTGGGAAATGCGTTACGCATACCTCGCGCTTGGGAGGCGCGAGGTTATGTCGGACTCTCCACGGCCCCTGGCAGACGGGATAGTATGTCCACCAGGGAGTGCAATGCCGCGGCCTACCGACTAAAACCCAACTATGCCCCTCACATGCGCCTTGGCGCGAGCGCGACAACCGCCACCACATCCTCACCGTCATCAGACGAAGAGGATCCGGCGACGAGAGTCGTCTCGCTGCCGGACGAGGTCATGAGAACCCTTTCGGAAACTACCACAACCTCGTCGGCGCGCACTCGCCCAAGGCGAGTCCCTCTCACCCCCCCAGGTTGGGGGGGCCGGTGATCCCCCGGGGCATCCAGGGGATCAGCGACTGGCGGCAATCGATGCAATGCAGGGCCCGGGCCTCCCAAGCCTGGACCCCGCTAGAATGTGTAACTGTAAGTTTCCCTAAATTATAAAAAAAAGATCTAATTGAACATTGTCGAGCAGGTGGTATGAAAAAATATTTTCATAATATTTTTCATTTCATTAAGAAACTCTTGAAGAGCATTTAGGAAGACCGATGAAATAAATTCAATTCATGTGCAAAACACAAAGAAGCATTATGTATGTTTTCTACACGAAGTGAATTTTAGCAATAAACGTCTGAAGTGTTTGCGTTAGGGATTCAAACAACTGAATAAAGCGGAATTTGACAAGCCAGTAGAAAAGGTAAGCCAATTCGTGACAGGAATAAATTATGACTTTTTCCCCTTCGCTTTCATTGGGCGAGTGCGTTTGTACACGACAACAGCTTATTGTGCTATTTGTTACTTGAGCACCGTTAGTGGTATGTATCTGAAAATGACTGTTTCTGTTGTCTTTTCAAGGAACAATATGTACGTGAGTGTGAATTTTTGACAGCTCACATTTTTGTGGGCAATGTCAAAATTGAATGCTGATAAACATAATATTTTGGCTATCATATTACGTTCCAAAATAGACCAAGACCTTCATACTAAGATAACGTTGGCAATTGGCAATTTATGACGAACAACATAGTTCAAAATCGATACTCATTGATTCCATTATATTTCATTCAATTGGATATTGGCTCAAATATTTCTACAAGAGTGAATGCGGTGACGGCAAAAAAATTCCAATCGTATACATTATATCAAAAATGTACGCATTATTCCACTTTGAGCTCCTGGGTGATTATCACCCAGGCGATCAAATTACACATTTGATTTTAGAAGACGTAATAAAACTAATGAGGAATTTGATCACCCAGGTGATTTAAGGAAACAAAATAAGTATGTTCACGCTCGAGGAAGAGCGAGTGGCGGCACTGCATTCTAGTCTGTGCAGTGACAGCTTTTTTGGCGGCCGGCCGCATGTGATATGTCAGTTGAGTCGAGTCGAAATGACATAATTTGTGGTTAGGATGATGTCCGGGCATCCATAAAATATAATACACAATATTCAAGCAAATAGTGATTTGCGCGGCGCACCTAATATCGGGGTGCGAAAGCCCGCTTTGTGCTTTGTGTCAAAATCGCGTGTGTGAGTCGTGATGGCCTAATAGGCATTTGTAGTGCTCCGGTCTCCACCGGTGGATCCACTGCAGAACTTCAGGAGCCGCGACTTCCTTCGAGCTAGCTCAGGAAGTCCACCGGCTACGGAGGAGACGGAAGGAGACAACGGGAATCGGGGTAAGCCACAATGCCTTCTATGAGCGGGTAGTAGGGCATCAGCAATCAACCCAAAATTCCTTACTCGGTGAAACGCCGACGTGGTGGTGTCTACTTGGGGAACCACCATCTCTTGGTAGCAGAGCGTGGTTCAAGAGATGGTGGTGCCCCAAGTAGACTCCACCACGTCGGCGTTTCACCGACTTGTATTGCTGAATTTTATTCTCCGAATACCAGCTCTTGGAAAATTGGTATTACTTACCTTGGTTCCAATTGTCTCCGTCCGTCTCCTCCGTAGCCGGTGGACTTCCTGAGCTAGCTCGAAGGAAGTCGCGGCTCCTGAAGTTCTGCAGTGGATCCACCGGTGGAGACCGGAGCACTACAAAGGCCTATTAGGCCACCACGACTCACACACGCGATTAGAACACAAAGCGGGCACTCTTTTGCACAACACAAAGCGGGCTTTCGCACCCCGATATTAGGTGCGCCGCGCAAATCACTATTTGCTTGAATATTGTGTATTATATTTTATGGATGCCCGGACATCATCCTAACCACAAATTATGTCATGACATTTCGACTCGACTCAACTGACATGTCACATGCGGCCGGCCGCCAAAAAAGCTGTCACTGCACAGACTAGAATGCAGTGCCGCCACTCGCTCTTCCTCGAGCGTGAACAAAGTACTTAAATTAAAATCATGTGGAATTTGATCACCTAGGTGATTTGGTGCCAGGTGATTTTATTACACAAAAATGTGGAATTTGATCAGCTGGATGATATCACCCAGGCGATCAAATTCCACATTTGATTTTAGGAGACGTAATAAAACTAATGAGGAATTTGATCACCCAGGAGATTTAAGGAAACAAAATAAGTACTTAAATTAAAATCATGTAAAATTTGATCACCTAGGTGATTTTATTACACAAAAATGTGGAATTTGATCAGCTGGGTGATATCACTCAGGAGCTCAAAGTGGAATAATCCAAATGTACTCGTACTAACAAGAAAACGCCACGAAAACAAGTAGTGACTAGTAACGTAAGTATTTCTATCTCGCATCCAAATGATGTCGTGTTTCTGATAAAAGATGAAAACGAGGTTGCCAGAGTTTATAGAGTTAAACGCTATCAAAAGTTCTCTTGTGCTGGGCGTAGGAATAAATGCTAAAGACGCATTTCAACGTCATGGTACTGTAACGCTCCAACCTAACGTCAAACGGAAACCTAAATAGAACACCCCTTTACACGGTGTTATTAGTAATTTTACTAACAATTTATGCCTTTTAAAAGAAACGCACAGAATAGCTTTGATTTGTATGAAGTTTGGCCAATGATCGACTAGTGATTTTATTAGGATCTACGTTGTAACCGCTTATGTGACCCAAGATCTTTTCCAAGTGGATAGATATAGAATAAGCTTTACGTTAAAATAATGATGAAACTTATATGAGATCTTTATCACAATTTCCATTTTGCACAACACAAAGTAATCACTCCAAATAGCATAATATCATTTTAGTTTTAGTGAAGAGTTCAAGATTTAGGCACCACTCCATAGTGTGAATAATTCGTCGATTCGTAGATAAAGAAGATGTGTCGGAAAAGTCGTCGAAGGGAACAACTCCAGTGCCTAACCTTCTGACACTGAAGCAAATATTTTTTTGTAATAATCGCCTAACGTGCCTAACCTTCTGACACGTTGCCGTTGCAGATAGCTCCCAATAAAATATATCCCTTCACATCTCTTCAAGTTTTTATAGGTAAACACTACCATTTCATAGTGCCAAAATAATTCACTCACGAGACAAATAATGCATTAAGCACAAGCTCTTATTACAGCGTATTTCATAGCCGAGCTCAATGGAAAATATGATCCAAAATTTACTCAATATTACCAGATATTGGAATAAGCCACTAGAATCTCTTCGAGAAACTAGGAATAAATATAATCGTTGCAGGTTTCCTTCGGAGGGACCTGAATAAACGGTGCAGGTTTCTTATAGAGGGACCAGAATATAGCGTTGCAGGCTTCCTTTCGGAGTGACCTGAATAATCGGAGCAGGTTTCTTATACAGAGGGACCTGAATATAGCATAGCAGGTGTCCTTCGGAGTGACCTGAATAATCGGTGCAGGTTTCATATAGAGGGACCTGAATAACGGTGCAGGCCTCTTACAGAGGGACCTGATTACATTCAGTAACAGAGACGATAACTTAGCATTCCATGGATTCACCATGCAGGTGCCGGGTCCATCACGTTGCAGAGAGCCAAGAGCAGTGCCTGGGGCTTACGACCCAGGTGCAGGTTTCAAGTAGCTACTTTACAATGCATCAACATTCACCTTCACCACCTCGGCTCCTCTCTCTGCCTAGCCATACCCGATATGACTCCGTAAGTGCCGCCTTTGTTACGCGGTTTGATATTGAGCTTACTATAAGTTGATTTCATTGATGAAGAAGATGACGATAATGATATTTGTTTAAGGTCCCCTACCTTATGTATCATGTCTAACAGAATCTATAAGCTTCTATTTGTGTAGTTCAATAAGAACAAACGAAATAAACGTGTGGTGCGTTGTGTTGTCTTACGAAATGTAGGATACTTAGCTGGGTCCACTTCGGTCGGAGTTTAGGACTTCACAATTAAATATTCGGACTTGTAATACTTATATCTTGAAATTCTCAAATCTTTGCATACACAAATTAATCCAAATTAAACATGCAAAATCATAGAGTGCGTCGAAGATCAACCGGCTTGCACAAAATTCTAAAATATATCCCCTGACATTCCTGTCAAACCCAAATCCTTCAAAGTTTCAAATATTATTTTTAATTGTCATATTTCTACAACAATACTTCTTTGATCAAATAACTGACCCGACGAAACCATGAAGATAAAATCAATGGAGAGACTTCGACCATTGAGCTAGGTTTGGTTTCGTTACAGTACGTTACTAACACTGCAAAACTACATGGATTTTACAAATTACAAACTGTTGCCCGCGAGACTTTGTCAGCGTAGAATACAGTTATATCGCGAGTTCGGTTGTATCAGGCATTCCCTGGGGAACTTATTAAAATTTAGAACAAAATATGGCCTATGTCCTTCTACGGGGCTTAAGCACAGAATAGATAATAGTACTACGTACAGAGGTTGCACTCTTGCAAAAAGCTGACATTTTAAATAGGTAACTAAACTTTGAGTATTCAAGCTAAATCACACCTTAACACCACAATGTAAGCGTATTTTATTAGTAATTCCAATGCCTCACATCGCTACGAGCTAGAGCGATAGGATTGTTGCTGATGGTAAATAATCAAACGCGCGCAAGAAATAAAAGCGCGTCAAACGTTGCTATACACCGTTGGTCTTATTAATAAAAATTGTACTCCTTGGCTCATCCTTGGATTAGTTACTCCGTGTTTTGTCTTGTTTCCGCACATGTCGGCTGTCATATGGCAAAATAAGACGAAATGCGGAGTAACTAATCCGAGGTGATCCAAGGAGTAACATTTTTATTAACAAGGCCGCGTGAGTATGCAGCGCGGCAGCCCCGCTGCTTTCACACTTTCAGTGCGCACGCACACTTGTACGAGTACCTAAGCTCGTAGTGACAAAGGTCTGGCTTAAGTTATCACTTTATCAAATTTCATTAAATTTGATTCCACGGCTGAGGCGTGAAAGCGTAACAGACAGATAGACAGACAGAGTTACTTTCGCATTATAATATGCCCTGGCTAGAGGCATCAGTTAAATCCTACATTTGCACGTTCTCCTATAAGTCGTTCATTCTTCTGTATTTTTCAATAAAAGAAATATTGTAATTATATAAATACAATCCGTTTTAGTGTTTTATTACCCGACTGCATAACGCAAAAAGTAATGACATGTGTTCATCAGTCTATATAGTATGTTTGTTATTTTGTGGCGCTATATTGGCCAAACGCGTAAACCGATTTGAATGATTCTCATGCTAATCGATTCGTTTTAATCTTGCAAGTGTCACTAAAGACATGACAGTTAACTAAATCCAATATGGCGCCTGATGGTCGCCATATTGGATTTCGATAACTGTCATATAAAATGTCATTATATAAAAAAAAGGAAAAATAAAATTGTTAAGCTACATCATGTGTGGTATAATTAAATTGATCTTTAGGGTGTACGATATTAGGGTCTTTGACCATTTTTCATTTTGATTAATCATTCAAGAAATATAGTAGAATGCGCCCGCGAGTTGCGCGAACATACCTACTATTTCTAGTAAAAGCGTTTAAATAGAACAAATGATTATAAATAGTAAAAAAATTGTTAAAAAAAAGAAAATAAAATTTTAAATTTAAAACAAACATTAAATGAGTTAGTTACTGTACGTGCGTAGATAAATTGAGTTGTGCACGTTGCACCAAAATAAGTCACGCTCTTTAACAGCTAGCATCGAACAGAACGGTACAGAAGTTACAACGTCCTTGAACAACATCACGTGCTGCTCTTCATTTGTTGCCATGGAGATTCGAATCTTAAGCCGTTCACACACAAACCTGCCTACAAATTTGTTCCTTTCTCTGGTAGCTCGAATCTTAAGTGTTCCAAATAGCTTACGCTCAAATCAGAAATGAGGTTGGTTTATCGGGTGCTAGTTAGATTAGTGTCCTAGAAACTTTGAACAAATAGGTTACTTTGACCCTCGTCACAGCGTGACATTCCGCTGACAGCATTAACGCCTTGTTACAATACTTGTAATTACAGTCACGCGTTCATTTTCAAACGTGATCACTTTCGATATTCTCATCGATGTTCTTGATATACCTTACATTATTAATTAATATTAAAATAAAAGATATGCTAAACAAATCAGGGACTTACAATTTTTTGAAGGTTGGTTCCTGTTACTCTTACAGAAATAATCAAATACTTACATTTTTTTTATTTTTCTTATTTTTTAACGCACTTCTTTTAAATTTTAGCACTGATATAGTAAATATTTCAAGCCTCCAACTAAATCATCCGACTGCTTCCTACTGAGAAGAGTTTCAAGCAGGCAGCCAGTAAAATTATGAGGGAACCATATGAACTAGGATGAGTTATAATTTCCATAAATTAGACAGTTTGCTTGTTTGCCCCTTAAACTACATTTTTATGGTACAATACATTAAACAGTAGTGAAAAATAATAAATTTCTATTTACAGGAAATGTTTTTTGATTGGTCGCTTGAATGAGTCATGCGGGGCTGCACGCCTTATAGCCCCTGGCAAGGAATTCCAGAGCCTTTGATCGTAAAAGACTTACCTATCGTAAAATATTGAGGAGTGAGGTGGGGGAACCAGACCCAAGCCATTTGAAGAATGAAAGATTCTATTTATGGCTTAGAAGTGGATGATAAAACGGGATTTGTAGTAACAATGCAATTTAAGGTAACAAGATGTAGTGCAATTTGAGGTGATAAGATGCAATGCAATTTGAGGTAAATAAGTGGAATATGAATTTCTTCTCAAAATGGTGAAGGGTAAGAATAATGGTAGTATTGGTAGCCACTGAAGTTTAGACGATACTAGTTCATGTGATCAAATTAACGTTGCTCAAAGATATACAAAAATTTTGCAAACGCTCCAATTTACTTAACAAGCTCATTTATTACTTGTTACTCTGATTAATCTGTGTAAGATTAATCAGAATTACAAGTATCAGACCTGTTCAATACCAGACCTGCTCAAGATGTAGGGACTGGGCTGGTGAAATATTCCTTTTTGTCGGAAGCTCATCTTTGAAGCACTTAAGAGAATCGTATGCACAAAGCACCCCCTGCTGTCCGAAAACAAATTTCCTTTGTCAGTATTCAGTAAGTAATTGTTTTGTGAATTTACCTGGAAAACTCGATGAGGCGCTTCACTAGAAGACCCGTAACTGTGGTTTAAAGTTTAATGAGTTAACTTTGGTAATTAAGACCTAGCTTGCAGCTAGCTGACGCAGACTTTTTCACACATCTTTTAACGCATTGAGGAATAACTGAAAAATATGTTGTATAGCATTATTATAAATTCTCGTGACGTCGCGTTTTTTCACGTTACAAATTACATTTTATACAAAAGCCTGACGTAACAAGCACGCATAAGCTTAATTTGCTTGATACACGATTTTTTTTATTCGCCAAAGCAAAAATTCGTGTGTGATCTTTTTTTACCTAGACCGACAGACTTCATAGAGATAATATTTTATAGTGCGTCAAAATATCTATTACTTGATAAAATGTAAATTAAACTACACTCTTCGGATTTGCTCGCGTATATTTAGTTATAAACATTTTAATTATTTAGCCCGACGTTTCGAACGCTTTTCAGCATTTTGTGGTCACGGAATGCTGACCACAAAGTTTTATTCATAGAAAACCCCAATGCAATCCCAATCCTTGTGACACCGATCATGTAGGTATATATTATGCTGCTTAAATATTACACACAAATAAAGCTTTAATTCACAAAAAAATTATAACAACACACAAATACTGAAGATAATCAATTAATAATCCCGTCTGCAGCCCAATAAATACACCTATACCGTAACTTATTAACAGTAAGTATAATACGCAACCTTTGAACTGGCCATCACAAACATCGTCTAATGGATGTTCCAAGGAAAACAAACAAACAATGCTTATTTATTTTATTCGACCACAAACATAGGCTCGGAACACGAGTCACGTCCAGTGATCGATATTAATCTGTCTGTACACGAGACGACTCATTTCAATTTAGAACACGTATTTTCTTTCAAATGCTGCCAGCTTTTACACATATGAATGAATTTTTAATAGTTCCCTAGATAGTGACTTCACAAAACGTCCAAAGACATATAGCCGAAAACGAATATTTACGGATTTTCTTACTTCATTCGTTGTCTTTTTTATTATCATTTAAATGAATGTTGTGGAAAATTCCCAGAAATTAATCTACGCAGTAAAAATCCACCGTTCCTCGTATAAATGTCCTCATAAAGATAGATAGATGCGGTGGTGAAAATTTTCAGATATAAATGGTCTTCTAAATATACCTCGCCTAAGTATGGCTGAGTATCATTAAAATTAATATAATCCGTCATATTTAGGCAATTATTTGCATCTGATAGTTAACATGTCAAGGATTCGTCCACCATGCTTAGTGGACGCTGGATGAATCCTTAATTTTTAGGAATTTAAGGTTATTTTTAAGAGTTTCTCACTCCAGAAGGAAAAACCTTAAGGCGCATAGTGGCCCCAATGACCTTGCGTCGATCGTCCCACACTAATTACATAGGAGTGAGTGAGTGAGAGTGAGGAGAATATTTAAGCAAACCTTTACGCATAAGGTGAATTATTTCAATTAAAAATTAATAAAGGCGAATAAGAAAAATCTAAAAAGACCATCCGCTAGAATATTGTTCACTTGATTTATTGAAATCGAAAGTTTTATTAAAATTAATATTATTATATCAAATTATCAACTATATCAAACAAATAACAACATATTAACTAAACTAAACATATATGTACGAGTATATTATACTAATAATAATCTTAAAAAATATAAACGTACCCTAAAAAAAACTAAATCTAAATAATCGAAATTATACTTAATCGAAAGTATATGATTTAACGAATTTAACCTAATATTTACGACGCGATTAGGTTTAAAGTTTTAAAATCGAGACATGTCATGGTTTTAATTAATTTATCAAAAAATTAAAAAGACCATCCTCTAAAGAATGCGTTGAAAAATAACTTATCTTTTTTAAAGATTTTTTATTCAATATTTATGAAGAGAACCGGGTTTTTCTGCAGTGATTTTTTATGATTGACCCCACTATGGATCACTTCATTGTCAGCGTAGCGAACTCAACGCTACGCGCTGGGAGGCGGAAACCTCTCGCTGCCGAGCATGGTCGTGGCCATGCACCGCGGCGAGGCGGAATGGGGGGCTGTCGCCTCCTTCGTGAGGACTTCATCTCACAGAAGGAGGCCGCAGAGAGGGAGCGGGAAGAAGAACAATTACAATTACAATGGGACCACCTCAGGAGTATAATCAGGCCCCCGTCACTCGAACAATGCAGCATTATAAGCCCCTACCTAAGTAAGCGTGCCGGCGCGCCGCATGCGAGACTTATTATTATTAAAGTGAAACTTTTTTTACATCTCTTCAATTTTTTTCGTCCACCTATCGCATATCGCATTATACAAAAACATGAGATCTCTAATTTCACTGCTTCATATAGGTCAGAATTGGTCTACGAGTATGTGTTTCTTTGACTTTAAATCTGTGTAGCAGTGGTTTTATCCTGGTGGAGAGCGTTATTTTATTTTATTTAATTTTGTTTTCTGATTATTGTTTTTGATTACTTTTTGTTATTTTTAGGGTTCCGTACCTCGAAAGGAAAAAACGGAACCCTTATAGGATCACTTTGTTGTCCGTCCGTCCGTCTGTCTGTCTGTCAAGTTCCTTTTTGTCAGGAACGCGTAGAGGTATCAAGTTGAAATTTATATCAAATACTCAAGTCTACTGTCCCTTGGAATTGTGAAAAAATCAAACTTCTAAGCCAACGCAATCAAAAGATACAGCCGTTTATGCCGCAAATTTTCGACACTCGCAAGGGAATCAAAACCTACAGGGTACTTCCCGAAGTAACGTCTTATAGCACAGATAAAGAAAAAATTGCGAAAACCGTAAATTTTTAGTTACATCATATAATAAACATATTTTTAATAATTTTGTGCGGAACCCTCGGTGCGCGAGTCCGACTCGCACTTGGCCGTTTCTTCAATAGTTAGTTTTTATTTATACTTATTTTCTTTTCAGAAAAATAAGATTTAAGTTAAGATTAAAAAATAATTTTCCGAAAATTTTCAGTTAAATGCCTATCCGAAAAATAGTTTTACTTGCATCGTGGTGGTTTCACAAAACCACACAATGATTTTTTTATCGAATCTCTGAAGCGAGCGAAATTGAACGCTTAGGTAACACTGTACGTTTCCCGCACAAAACTTGCGTTACTTTTTAATAACCTTGATTAACGATACCGTGGTTCATTACTGCGAAGTTGTTGAATGTCATAGAAAATAAAAGACAATCAATAGTACATTGTTACCCAAGGGGTGAAAGTAACTTATTTAGTCCCGAGGCGGTGTTTGGCGCCCGAGCGTAGCGAGGGCACCAATAGTTCGAGGGACTAAATAAGTCTTTAACCCGAGGTAAACACTGTGCTTTTCATTACGAATACAAGGAAAGTAAAAATAAAACAATGAATTACGTATAGAAAAAACGTGTAAATTTTATTTTACATAAATCAACAACTTCTGCTTTAGCCCACTTTCTTTTATAAACTCAGGCGTTAACTCCATACCTGAATCAGATGAACTCATTGTGTTAATTATTAACACAATGTTATACAAATATAATTAACAGTTAGTACAAATCTCTGCTATGCGGAAGTATTAACAAAACTCTACAAATGGAAAAAACAAATGAAGATCGCATTGCCGCTTTCCCGCTTATTTTCTTTTTTTTCTGTGGCTGGCCAGCTATTCAGTCAGTATTTTTCATTTAGTAAATATTTTGCCCAAATCTATGTTATTTTAAAGAACTACTTGAAAATAAATTATAATAAAGTCATTTAAAAATATATATTCTTTAAATACTTAACATTATGTTATTTCAATTTTACACCGCGCTGTAATTGAGTGGCTGTATAGAAAGTCGGAACATGGTTCAATAAAAATGTGACAAAAGAACTAGTTTCTTTTTTAAAATTTGACAGCAGCTGTCAGTTGAAAGTGATTCTCCCTAGGGCTGAAAAGTATTACTTTCAACCCGCTCCTCAGGCAACTTCAGACCTACTTTCAGAGTATGAGTAATGAAAAAACTTTTTTCTTCATAATCTTTTTTTTTCTTCGTAGCCAAATGGCAAAAAACGGAACCCTTATAGATTCGTCATGTCTGTCTGTCTGTCCGTCCGTTTGTCACAGCCACCTTTCTCCGAAACTATAAGAACTACACTGTTGAAACTTGGTAAGTAGATGTATTCTGTGAACTGCATTAAGATATTCACACAAAAATAGAAAAAAGCAATAAATTTTGAGGGGAATTTTTCCCCATACATAGCACTGAAACTCAAAATTTTCTTTTTCATCAAACCCATACGTGTCCCCACACGTATGGGTTTGATGAAAAAGAAAATTTGAAGACCTATCCATAGATACCCATATCTATAGATAGGTCTTCAAAAATCATATTGAGGTCTATCATATCTAGTAAGTAGTTTTTTTAACACGTCATAAATCCTACGGAACCCTTCATGGGCAAGTCCGACTCGCGCTTGGCCAGTTTTTGTTCTTCGTTTGCCGAAAGATAGATAAAGTATGACACCAATTCGTCGCCATAGTATCAATCTTTACAAAGTTATTGTATTCCAACGATTAGAGGTAAGATAGCTAGTTGCTGAGGAGTTCAGGTGAAGCTCGCTTCATCTTAGGTCTTTTCGTCACTTACCATCAGATGAGATGAAGGCCAAGAGCTTCCCAGAGGCGCTAGACAAATGCCACGCGCTAACTTTTCCGCCGTCGTTCCGCAGAAAAAATATATGAAATTGACATTTGCTTACGACAACCATTTTTTCTGAGGAACGACTATTTATCATACGATTTAGGATATTTTCGATAGTAAAATTTTATAACAGTGAGTTCAAATATGAAAAAAAGTCGATTATCTCATAAAATTTAAACACTATTGAGTCAAGGGCTTTACTCGTAATCACTTTATTTCATTATAGAGCTATATAAATTATAATAATATTTAAGCATTCCTTTGACCGTTTTGTTTATGTTCTTTGTACAACCCTTAAGTTTTCGCTCGATGACGCAATCACGCGGTGTACGCGGGAATCTCGATTCTCGGTGCGCGTTCGTAGAGACCTTTTCTTTTTACTGCGACTTTTGTCTGTCGGTTTTAGCTATTATTAGCACAACGATTCGAGCGTTTCTATGGGAGTGATGTATCTGTTATGTAGTAACAGATAAAAATCGGTTGACAATGAGTCACACCAATGTTTTTTGTTATGAGCATATCTAAAAAATAGGTAACTCGAAAAAAAAAGAATCTGTTTTTATTTTTTTCCTATCTTAAAAAATGACAGATATTAAGCGTTAAAGTACGGCCTCCGCGGCAAAATCCGGCTAAGTGACCGCGCTAACGTGTGACGTCACGCTGCGAGCTGCGAGTTGGTGCTTGCGTACACCTACATACTGCGCTCTCGCGGTTTCGCTATGAATTCAATTATTTTTCTTAAAGTGAATCAATAAAATGGTTAAGAAATATTGTATTGTCCCTATGGGTACTAACTCAAGTAAAAAAAACACCCCAGAAATTGTTTTTTCTGTACCATATAATAAAAATATTCGGAAAAATTGGGTAAAAGTTATGAAAAGAGCAGATCCGCTCACTGTCTCTAGTCACGTGCATTGTTGTAAAGATCATTTCGACGTAAGTTTTGTGTTTATTATACCTTCATACATCCAAGTGTTTCTTTTTAGCAATAGGCACCTAATCTAAAACTGTAGTTGAATGTGCAGGCTAATAACCTCGCGAGCGGCGAAGGACGGGGAGCGCCCTGGTTTGAGTTGGCGTTGGCAATGACTTTTTGTTTTAAAAAACAAACGCATGTTTATTAAATCTAATCACAAATGGCTTAAAATGTTAGGTATACCTATGTCAGTAAGTACCTATTACGTACCTAGCCATACAAAACTACAGTAGTAAATACTTTATTAATAAAGTTGGTCATGTATGTTGATAGTCAGGGGTAAAGAACAAGTTATTACTAGGTTTTTTGTAATATTATTTTAAAAGTATGTTTATCAAGATCATACCTAGCTAGTACCTACCTATAACACTGACTGTAAAGTCAGGTGTAACAAACTTTTAATTTTATTGATACATTAAAAGAAAATTAAATATGATTTATTTATTATTACTAGCAGATACATAGAAAGAAGAAGATATAAAAGACAGATACATAGAAGATACGCAATACTTTAAATACACATACTGAACTTTGTCAACTTGGAAAATGTTTGTGTCTTTTAATAAAACTTGATTAAATACTAACATAAATGAGTAGTTAGACATACTTACTTATTCAGTTTTATTCCTCGCATTTCAGCGGCTACATAATTAATATTTACAGACAAATATCGCGTAACCATAAAAATGTTTACTTTTGGTAGGTTATCCTACTGTCCTTTTACAAAACCCTCTTATACGTATTAGGTTTTAACATTTTTAAATGATTTTGATGTAATTATTAATTTTGTTTTGGTACATCTACCACAGTTGCTCTCTGCACCACCTGAAGGTCGACTGTTAGAAAATGCCTCAGGCATTAAGTCCGCCGTTGTACACAATATACATAAAGCTATAATAAATAGATAAATAAATAACAAAAACTTAAAATATTAGGTGAAAACCACTTTAGAAATCAAATTTTATGCACGTAAACACTCCACATCACCCGCAATCGGACATGATAGTTGCAGCGTGACGTCATCGCAGTAGCGCGCGAACCAACGCAAATTTAAAAAAGCGGTGAAACTTTACCATGCTGTAATTTCGGAAATCCTGGCCCGATTTCGATGAAACAAAAACTATTGTTATTTGCATGAGTACGCGCATTAAATGCAGTAACTTTTAAAGTAATATTTTGATGTGTTGGTGTGACTCATTGGCGGAGTAATCTTGTGACATACACACAAAAAAATATCATCATCAAATTGAGAACCTCCTCCTTTTCTGAAGTCGGTTAAAAATATAATAATTAAATAAGCATAGACTAGAGTTTGCCATTTTGTGGGTCGTGTCCCGGTACCGGGCCATTAAAATAAAATATCGGGTCTCAGCGTACCCGCCTCGTTTATAAATAATACTAGGTAAGCTAGGTATCTATAGTTTACTGATGGCAAAATAGCCCTTTCGTGTGTTACTGTGTTTTGTAACTTGTTACAAAAGAAGAGAATTGTCTCTTTTCTTGTTACCAGTTATAAACTGGTATATATTTAAATGGATTTAGAAATATTTTTAAATAGTTATCATGATGTTGTTTTTTTGTAGCAAAGTTATAAAATTTTTCTGTTCTTATTTTGTAACAAACTCTACCAAAGCGCGATAGCGATAGCGAGTGCCTCGCTATGAGTTAGGCGGTAGCTGGTGGTTAAGCGACCGATCCTCGCCACATTACCTCGCCAGTCGAACCAGCAAGCGGCATTAGTTTAGTCACGGTAATTATATTATTATACCTACTGTGACCGTGGTTTGAAGATTATTTGGTGATCATTTGACGCACTATGTCACAGTTTAATAATTGTGTGGTTTCTTTGTCTTATAATATCTATTAAATGCTCCTTGCAAATATTGTTAATTTGATTATCTATATGGTCTGTATCTAAATCTATTTCTCGGAGGCTATTTCTAAGTTTCATTCATTATCTTTTATGAAGGTCGTATGCTACGCCTACGTACTTGGCACTCTAGAATATACCGCCCACCTGAAATCCACGTATTTTTAATGGAATATAGAAGGTGAATGGAATTAAAAAGTCATTCGTCACGTATGCTACAGGTGAAACCTTAATGTGACTATCTAAATGATTGCCGGTACTTCATGGTCCTAACCCTAGCAGAGCGGCGAGATTTATTAGATATGAGTTTGTCGTGACACACTCAATAATAGCTTGGATTGAACGGAAATTTTGGCAAGAATTTTCTCCCGCTCAGACTCGGCATAGCCCCTTTTTTACACGCCTTTAGGATTATTTACTTGTCTATTTAACACAATTAATTTCACTTTGCTAGCTTACATACGCGATGTTCAGGTATCTATTTGTGACCCAAATTCATTGCTTTCGAGTGTTTATTCTTTCTTATGAGATTAACCTATATTAATTTGATTGGAGTACATATAAAAGTGCAAAAGCCTACTACAAAGAATCTCATTAATTAAATGTTAATATAACCACAATATTCTTATACTTACTCTTTCATTTACAAAAATCAGTCTTAATAAATCGTTTAGGAAGTTCGAGTCATTAAAGAAACGTTGATCTTGTGCAGAAAGGGGCTGTAAGCTGAAAATGATGAGAAGTTTTTACCAATTGCCTTAGAGCAAGACAAAGACAGAGTTTCTTTGAGTTCTGTTGTTAATTTGCAGATAAGTAATTTGCAACTTAAGACATGGTAATTTTTATATAATTATTTTTGATTATCAATATGTATCGTTGTTTCCCATTTTTATTTCCACATATTATGGTGTAGTGACAGTATTAATATACTTATTTGTTGTTTTATAATGCGGTATTATTTGTTTAAATTCTGGTAAAAGGCAAAAGGTAAACACGTAGGTAAACAATAGACGGCACTAATAAAAACATAAGTGCAATTACAAAAAAGAGTGAGAAAAAAATATTTAACAAAAATAAAAACCGACTTCAAAAACATCAAAAAGTCGACAATAATATAAGCATACATACAACATCACATTTCTATATTGAGATTGGCACCAAATTTTGACTTACCTACTACGTTATTTGTTTTTTACATGGATGACACGGACGTTCACACGATTTTCATAATTCTTTTTGTAGTCGAAAAAGTACCTATACTTCTGTAGTGGTTGTCATTTTCACCAAGTCTGGAATTGGCGATGGAATCTCAGTAAAATCGAGGAATAGCCTTATTGTTTCCCATTTTTATTTCCACATATTATGGTGTAGTGACAGTATTAATATACTTATTTGTTGTTTTATAATGCGGTATTATTTGTTTAAATTCTGGTTAAAGGCAAAAGGTAAACACGTAGGTAAACAATAGACGGCACTAATAAAAACATAAGTGCAATTACAAAAAAGAGTGAGAAAAAAATATTTAACAAAAATAAAAACCGACTTCAAAAACATCAAAAAGTCGACAATAATATAAGCATACATACAACATCACATTTCTATATTGAGATTGGCACCAAATTTTGACTTACCTACTACGTTATTTGTTTTTTACATGGATGACACGGACGTTCACACGATTTTCATAATTCTTTTTGTAGTCCAAAAAGTACCTATACTTCTGTAGTGGTTGTCATTTTCACCAAGTCTGGAATTGGCGATGGAATCTCAGTAAAATCGAGAAATAGCCTTAAATTTCACAGGCACGTTCAAAGTGTTTGATGTTATTTCGAAAGCCTTTGACGTATTTGAGCCGGGTAGTCATCATCTCATTTTACATCACGATTCTTTTAAACAACGATGTTGGTAAAACAAGCAATGCCCACCTGATGGTAAGTGGTTCCTGTAAAATTGGTAAATCTACAGCCACTATAAAAAACCGAGCAAAAAATAAGGTTGAAATTCAGCTTCATAATATCATAAAACACAGTTAACTTTTCTTTGCAATAATGACATACTGACAGCTACTGAGGTAACCTTTACGATACTTTGTTTATACGCCTAGTTACACCACTACCTTGACCGACCGTACGATACCAACTTGTGACGAGTGCGGAATATGACGAATCAGGAATATGACAAGTTAGGAATATGACCTATTAGGAAAGTGTCGAATGAGGAATATGATTATATGACCAATCAGGAATATGACGAATTAGGAACAAATCGCAAGCACCGCTACTTGGCGGCAGAAATAAGTAAGATAGAGGTACCATCGCAGACGTCTGGTGCTGAGTCTCCCTCTACTTAATGTCAATGATTCCCGTTTTGACTTTTACGTTTAAACGACTGACTTAAAATAGAATGCGAAAGACTAAATTTAACACAAGAAATAAAAGTGGATGGTGAACCTATTTTTTAATTCCGAATTATATTTTTTTTTAAGTTTTGAAAGTACCTGCTACCCCTCCTGCCCCCGGCATCCGTATCGTGCGTGCGCTAGCAGTAAGTATCGCAACCGTAAACCATCGACTTGTGACGTCTTGACGTCATCGCCAAACTTTCTGCGTGCGGCCAGTCACTAATCATCAACAACTCTCACAGAAACTTGGGATATGTTTACACTTTAGTCATTTCCGTTGAGAGTAAATTAAAACAAGTCACAATCTCTCCTGTGCAGTCTCTCTATGCGATAGATGCATAGAGAAACTGCACAGGAGAAATTGTGGCTTGTTTTATGGCTTATTTGAGGTACAATCTAAGGCACGAAAGTTTTTAATAAGGAATCTTTTATGAATTTATTATGTGCATCTTTCTTAATAAAAACTACAAAGATGATCGAGAAAACAAGACAGTATCGGTAAATGCGACACGTGAAATAAGCGTTCAAGATTTATATGAAATGAATCTGAATACTGAATAGCAAAAGCTGCAAACGCAAGGCCAGCGCTACAGTTCAATTGAAACTTTGAACTGGTGAACAGAGTTTTGGAAAGCCCTATTTACCGCTCTAACGATACCAATACAATTTTCCATTTTCAATCCATGCCATGTTGAAATACATTGTGTTGCCGCTTTTATTATTTGATGTCGTTAAAAGAAAATTACATCAGGTGTACCTCTGCAATGAGCTGGAAAACTCGAAACAAAATCCTACATGAACCCTACTTGCTGTCATGATGGTAGAAATCCAAATTCTCTTGAAAAGGTCACTTAATTAATTCGTTACATTTAATTAAGTGACCTTAGTTGTCGCTTTTATTATTTCCGTGGATGTCCTTAAAAGAAGATTACATCAGGTATACCTCTGCAATGAGCTGAAAAACTCGAAACAAAATCCTAAATCAACCCTTCTTGCTGGCATGATGGTAGAAATCCAAATTCTCTTGAAAAGGTCACTTAATTAAGTGTAACGAGTTAATTAAGTGACCATTCTCCGATAACTAGCCTTGGTCTAAATCACCCATTGCTTATAAATAAGTATAGCAATTAGTCGGAATTCGGTCGGGCGCCTAATATACATTAATATACACCATACATTACTATTGTTATTTGGACGATCACCAAACCAATCGCTCCTATATCAGACACCAATTGGTTTTCATTTCTACAATTTTTTACCATAGGTTATTTAGTATATTTTTTTAAGTGTATTTTAACCATTATTAACTTTATGTTGTTATTTCATGTGACTTTCAATCTATCATTCTAATTCTTTCCAAAAATTTACATTCCGTACAACTCGTGTATCAAAGCTTTTTGCTGTACCACTGTTACTATTTCCCGAATTTACAAAATGATATAATTGTGTTCGAAAAATATCTACGTAAATGCATACTGTAGAGTTTCCCATCAAGTGGGTCTTAAAATGAACATGGACAAGACTAAAATAATGTCGAATTTCCGTGTAGTACCCACTCCTGTGAATGTTGGAGGCTCTACGCTGGAAGTTGTTGACGAATATGTTTACCTGGGGCAAATAGTCCAGCTCGGTAAGTCCAACTTCCAGAAAGAGGTAAATCGACGAATCCAACTCGGCTGGGCAGCGTTGGGGAAGCTACGCACCATATTCTCGGCCCATCTACCGCAGTGCCTTAAGACGAAAGTCTTCAATTCGTGCGTGTTGCCAGTGATGACATACGGAACTGAGACGTGGCCGCTTACAATGGGTCTCATATAAAGGCTCAAAGTCACTCAAAGGGCAATGGAGAGGGCTATGCTCGGGGTTTCTCTACGTGATCACATCAGAAATGATGAGATCCGTAGAAGAACTAAAGTTACCGACATAGCCCAAAGAATCGCAAACCTTAAGTGGCAGTGGGCAGGACACATCGCTCATAGGACTGACGGCCGTTGGGGCGGAAAGGTCCTCGAGTGGCGGCCGCGTACCGGGAGACGCAGTGTTGGTAGGCCCCCCATAAGGTGGACCGACGATCTGGTGAAGGTCGCGGAAAGCCGCTGGATGCGGGAGGCGCAGGACCGATCCGTATGGAGATCCTTGGGGGAGACCTATGTCCAACAGTGGGCGTCTCTTGGCTGATATGATGAAATGCATTACACTCAACTTTAAACGTTACTAATACTTAACACTTAAAATTATATGGGAAGTCTATTAAGTTATTAATACTACGTATAATATTATTTATATGATGGCCAGCCTACATTTACAAATACTCTTTATAGGTTTAATAAGATTGTTCAACAGACCTGTGTAATTTTCAACAAACTAATTCATCAAAAGACTATAAAAAGGACCCCGATCCCATATTCTGTACATATCTACATATGTACAATATTCCACCTCATCTCATATAACCATAAATTTGGTTGTTGGCATCAACAAATTTTAAACTTTGTGTGCGAATACTAATATATTATATTGTACTGTCATCGGTCTAAATTATATTTCAATCTTTGCTAAGTTTATTCATTAAGATAGGAGGAAGTTTGCTTTCTGTGGCTTTTTCCACAGCGTCTGCAAATAAATCAAATTAGATTTAAACCTCAAAATCTTTTAAAGTTTAATTTAAGTACCTAAAGTTTTTAAGGAATTCAACATTTACATTTATTTAACAGCTGTTTTACGTATAGTTACTTTATTCAAATTTTAAAGTAATTACTTTTTGTATAATTTAATTAAGAACTGTGAAAGTTCATATTAACATTTAAGCAAAATTTGATACTGTAACGCTACTAAATTATATAATAATAACGTTATTTATTAAAATATGATTAATTGGAACTTTCTAAACTCCTGAAAGTTGGACGACAAATACATAAGCAATATAATAGAATTGTTTCGTCAGTCTTTAGTTTTAAATAGAAAATTTTGGCAAACTCCTCTGAGGCTGGAACTATACCAATTACCTTGCCGCATTATCTTACTATACAGCAAGGGTAGTTCTTTGCACGGAATAAGGACTAGCCTTTTGATCACTTAGTACCTCACGAAGATGTCGAGCTATATTCCTGTACAACAAGCTATTGGAATCCACGGCCCCAGGATTTAAACCTTAAACAGTTTAAATATGTAATCTCTACAAAGGCCTACTACTATTTGCATAGAAGACTTTGCAGAAGCTGCCGCAGATTAAAAGAGAACGAAGTACCACGAAGATGAGAAGGAGCAAGTGTGACGACGCAGGCTGCATCCCATATTAACGCTCTCCCCATCCTCCAAAACATCAGGGCCATGCCAACCCAAAGCAAAGAGGTTTGGTTCCAAGACAGAAGGTAACCCCGGTTGTTAGAGTCCGATGAATGACATCTTCAAGTTCAGCGTGTTCTAGTGCAAGGACAAGAACTTCTGATGCAAAAGAGACGGTGGTGTCCAAAGTGATCGATTATCGGACCACACCGACAACGATAAAGGGAGGCAACTCTCAAACGCAGGCAATAAACAATTTGTAAAGCAGTGCGGTGTCCCCACGGATATGGCGTCCCTGATTTAGACGATTGCAAAGAACCATAAGCCTGATTCACATTTCCCAGCAGTTAAAAGATGGGTACATTCTGCAGGGCTGATTGTCGTATTAATAATGACTTTATTGATTCTAAATTGTACGAGTACATAAACTACTCAATATTTAAAACAATTCATAAGATCACACACGTATTATATGGTTATAGTTCAGTTTCAAAGTCCTTTGATATTTACCCTTAGCTTCCTTTTTACGTAATCTTATAACTCCACTTATATACATATTTCTATATCAATACAAAATAAAGTAAAGAAATTACTTAATTTTTGTAGCGTTATAGAAAGGATCTCATTACAAATTAAGTTTACATTTTTGCTTTTTAGGTATTACCCAGAGAATACAGAAGGTATCAATAGGTATTCATTGAGAAAAGCAAATCACAAAGGATGTGCAGCTCGACCAATGCAACATCACGTCGGAGACATAAATATCTTCCAAAGAAAAATCTCCTGGTCACGATATTTCCCGATTGTGTATTTGCGAGATTCGATCTTCGTAATGTGGACACGTATATTGTTAGATATATATGACATTTTCACCCAAACTTCTTAAAAGTCCTAGTGAACCAAATAATTATGTTAACCAGGGGGTATTTTATGACGTCTTAATTCCAGGCAGTTTTCTGAATTGTTATAATGCCAGTTCTTTCTCTTTGTATAATGAGTAAAAGAATGGCACTGATAGCAATTCAGAAAACTGCTTGGAACTAAGACGTCATAATACACCCCTGTAACTAACGAACATAAAGAAACTTAAACAAATGAGACATGTATAATGTAAAAAGAGTATTTAACGCTACATTTATGTTCGACAAGTCAAATGGGCGTATTAAATACCGAACATAATTACAATAAAACTTATATTAAATTGGCGATAAAGTTTTCGTTGAAATACGTTACTGGCGTACTTAAATGTAATCTTTGCTACTCTGGGTGAAATGAAAATTAGAACCGTTTTGCGTTGAGCCTAATCCTGGACTTAAGTCTAGGTTTCCAGCTCTAGTTTTTGGAGCCATTGTTGCTATTGTTTTAGACTAAGATTTTGTTCAGTCTCGTTAGTTTCAGTTTAACGTGGCAGCTTTCGTTTTTTCGTACTCTGAACAACAATTCTTGCAAATTCTAGTCCCACACATTAATTTAGTAAGAGCTCTTGAACAGATGGACTGCTTTTTGCCGTCTTTTTGCTGACAGCCGTTGCCGTCAATAAGAAATATTTCATCAATTTAAAAACACAACATTTCTAACGTTACGTTTTCATTCCTAAACCAGTTGAAATTTGCACTGAGTTTAATTACGTTCATCAGACAGTACAAGAGTAGTCTGCGCGGTTACCTCTATCGTACCTATTTCTGCCGCCAAGAATTGAGCGGTGCTTGCGATACTGTGTTCCGGTTGAAAAGGTAAGACAGGAAGTGAAATTACTGGGGTACTGTGATTTGACATCTTATGGCACAAGTTGGCAACCTACAATGAGCTCCTTATGTAAGGGTAGATTTGCAAATCTTACAGATACCCATGTTCTATGTTTGACAATTAAATTGCATAAAAAAACCATTCTGCGGAAGGATATTTAGGCTTTGTAAACACTGCGACTCTCTGGAGCGATATAATCGCGATGCAAACGCGACACAGCATCGATTGAAATTGAGACACGCGTGAGCAGCGATGCACACGCGCGCTTGTTACACTTGTTATCCATGCCACGGTAATAGTATAAGCTATTATTTTTATTTTATTTATTTATTTAAACTTCTAGTACAATTTGTGTACAGAGGCGGACTTAATGCTAAAGGCATTATCTACCAGTCAACCTTTGGGTGGTGCAGAGAAAAGGAAGTAGATGTAGTACTTTAATGGTAAAAAAATACTGGTTAATGGTATATACATAATATACTAAAACATACATATTATAAATAAAATAAACTATTATATATGTGAATACTATTGATTTACAAAACTATGAAACGAAAATGACATTCGAAATGATATTTCAAAGATAATCTGCATATACTTAATCAACAGGTGTAAAAAGATTCTCATGGTACAGCTTTCGTAATTTCTATGATGATTTTCTGACGTCAAGTGCGAGAACATTCCATAACAGGATTGACTGGACTAAGAAAGAAGAGTGTATGATATCAGATTTGTGGGCGGGGCATTTAAGGAGACCATTAAAGGTAGAATGAAGGGATCTATCATATGAGGAACATAGGAACTCAAAACTATTGTTAAGATAACTGGGCTTGTTGGGACTATACTTTATAGTGTAATGAATGGAGTGTAGTCAAAGTTCTCATGTGCTGACGTTGCCGTATAGACAACCACTTCAAACGCAGTCGATCTTCAGAAACATGATCAAACTTTTTTAAATTATAAACGAATCGAATGCAGTTATTTTACCGTACTAAGTTGAATCGCTTTTCGATGTAGACACGGGCGGTGATTTTGTAACTTATCGATTACTCGGCAATCAACTGGATGGCTTAATGAAAGCTTAATGAAGAAAAGTGGAATTATGTAAGTATGGTTGACTGATTCAACAAATATACCAAGAACACTCGGGCGATGACGTGACAAAATGTTAAATATATTAAAAATCAGTTTCAATCAAACAGAATAGGCTAGATGACAAAAAAATTTTTTTTGCTTTAAAAGAAGCTCATTCATATAATAAACAGAAAGAAAAAACTGTTTTCGAATAACTATAAAAACAACCAAGATATAAGGTATTAAAGATTTTTCTCCATCTCTTTCTAGCAAAACGGTAATTTACATGGACTTTATATGGTCGTACTCAACGATGACGTCACGGTTGATGTCGGATCTCTCTGTCTAATCCCCTTCAAATGAACACCTTAAAATGCTTGTATCTAATGTATTTCTAAGCCGATTTTAATTCTAATTTCACAGGACTGCATCTTTTTCCACGGTATTTTAATATTTAATGACGAGAAGTAAAAATTAGAATTCAGTCATCATCCCAATTATCAAATCTATACGATGGCCAATTGCTGATGAGTTACAAAATCACCCACCTGGGGGGAAAGACAGCTACACGCACCTACCACTAACTCTAGCTGCAGCGTTGCAGATGCGATGCAAACGAGAGACGCATCGATACAAACTCGATACTGCATCACCATGAACTGTATCTGAAAAGTGACTGCATCACAGTTGTATTGCTGTAATAAGTCACAGGGTGTAAAATGCATATGTTAGATACCTTCTCACGTAATAACGAACTTAAACGCGGGCAGATCCTTGTGTTAAACTGGTACCGTAACCTACACAAGCAGACGTACAAAAAAAACTTAAGCGTTGCCTGCCCAAAACCCCATGCCGCAATCAGCTAAGAATACTGACGGACAGCCAGCAGTTCTAGCGAGTCACACACGTACAGGAACACAAAATAACGATATTGGCTAGGGTTATCAGTGAAACGGAGGACATACGAGTATATGCCCACCGCCCAAGGTGAGCTGCGCATTAGCGCTATAAATGCTGAGCTCTCTCTCTTTTATTAAATATAAAAACCTATGCAATCTTATTTTACCCTCGGGTGAAATCTTGAGAAACGCTGCACTCGTGATTTATAAGTTTCAATTTAAATTGATTATAAACAACGAAATAATTTTCTTTTTCTTTATTTAGCCATACACCTAAAAGGTTATACGGCTACAACATAATTAAACTTAATTCATTTTGCTTTTGCAAAGGAACACAAAGGAAAACTTATAATTATATCGCTGTTATAACATTTCAAATTGGAAAATAAACATTTATGAATAACAAAAAATAGGTTTTGTCTACATTTAATATCCTTAAAATTAATGAGATTAATTCTATCCGACTAGTTCCGCGAATACTCCATCGAAATATGGAACAGATCTTCCTTGACGTTATGGCGAGTATTACATGACAGTATGGATCATTCCTTTCGCCCATTAAAAATTAAATTACATTTAATGGATTATGCCCAGACCGATCTCTCATACAAAGGAAAAGTTCTTTTCGAATAAATTTTCTGCTGCAGAACCATGGGATATGAGGTGACTTACATACTAATGTCTTATACCAGATACCTTTTGCTTGAGAAGAGACTTTAGTTTACGGGATTCAGCGTAACAAAGCGCTTCCATCATTGCAAGTAACTCTAGACACATAATGGGAATAAATTCATTAACAATATTAAACTTAGCTTTAAACTGATGTAGGGACAGTGATCATAAAAAAATCCAAAATTAATAATATCTTTAGATGCATCTGTATAAATTTGTACAAAACCTTTGTATTCATTGGGTAGCATTGATTTAAAAGATTTAATATATTCACTCCAACTTGTATGTTTTTAGTAGTAGTCATTGACGTATTAGAAACGGTCAGTGGTGGTAGTAACGGATTTTAAATGAATTAAAATTGTCTTCAAGTGGTAATCTATTTACAAAGCCATTTTATATAATAACGGAGTCTTACATTGATGTATATAAAATTACTTAGATCCTTATACGTATTAAGCATTAATAGTTTACTATTTCTATGCGAGTATAGTGTCTCTGATAACAATTCAGAGAAAATAATTACGCGTTGAAAAAGATACACTGAAAAAAAATTGATAAAATGTATCAAGAATGTGTTACCTTCATTCATGCAACTTATTTATATACGAGCGCACAAAGGTGCATGATTACAGTAATAAAGTATAGTTGGTTGGCCGTAGTAAGATTACTTTTTAATGTCACTATGATGTTTGTGGATTTTATTAAGAACTTGATCACTTTTTTGGCAAGTCGCAAAGTTTGATATGATCAATCATTTTATCTTATTAGAATTAACAATTATAAATGTTTACAAAGGTGACGTCACCAAAATTAAATAAGAAAGTTTATTGTTTTGAATATGTTTTTCTTATTAAGCGTTCAATCATTTCAAATTTATTGTCATAATCATTTGTGGTTTGTAGTTTTAAAAATGTTGATGATTAATTTTATTATATTTTACTCAAACAAACAAAATTTTAACTTGATAAGCTACCATTTTTTTCAGTGTAGTCATTCAACCTGGACCAAAGCTTTATGACAATACAATGTTCAATTCAGATTGCATTAAATGGTTGTTATTATAAAACCACAACAAATACGTAATCCTTGATTTTGAATGAGCTCTATTTTTTTTATAAAACCTGCACTTGCACTACTGTAAAAGAAACTGCCATGGTCTATCTTGCTTTGGATTAACGCATTGTACAATCGTCTTAATTGTATAGATAGGGACATTATGACACACATTTGCTAGCTGTCATTAATGTATTTAGATTAGTTGAATAGACTAATCTATCCACATTCCTAGAAACTTTACATATGTTATTACAAAATATATTTCGACACCATTTATCCAATTACATATAATGGAATACGGTATTTACGAGTAATAATAGGAATTTTAGTTTTAGTAAATGAGAGCTCTAGACCTATTAGTTGTTAATGTTTTAAAAATTCAGTAAGAGTTTTTTCCATAACTTCCACACAGTAATTGATATCTTTACGTGTATAATAAAAAGCAAAGTTATCAGCGTACTGCGATATTCGGACGAAAGGTAAGCTATTACTAATATTTATATTAATAATATTAAGTAATATCGAAGACAGGGGGTCACCCTGACGGAGACCTTCCCTGCATATTCTCGATATACATTCATCAAATGAAAGGAACAAAAGCAAATGTCTCTTTCTTAGAAGTTCGTGAATAAAAATACATAAATGTGGGTCAAATCCAAAGTTAATTAGACATTCATAAAGACATTGTCCCATGACATGGTATATTATTACTAGCTGTACCCGCGAACTACGTTGGTTACCTATTGAAACGCATAACGTTTTTCGTCTTAAAATAAAAATGCATAATGTTAATAGCCATAATCGTCACTTGCCATGAGTTTTAATATCATAACTTCATAACGCATAATATAATAAGGCCAAAATATGAAGGGCATGACCATTAAAAGGCATAATTTGAATAAGCATAAGTAACAAAAGGCATAATTTATGTTTGCCATAAATTTTCAAAGGCATAATATTCAAAAGACATACATTTTAAAAGCATAAGTGACAAAAGCAATAAATCCATAACGAACTCATTCACCATAATTTCAAAAAGCAAACACTTGCTATAACACATTAAACATTACACATTAAATTTATTTTCTTATGTTTTAATTATTTACTTTTATTTTTGAACCTTATTCATTAAAAAATAGTTTACAGAATAAAAAGCTCTAATTTACGATTAGTGTAGAGAAATCACGTCATAATATTAATATATTATATCATTTTACATGCATGCCGACATGCAGCATGCATGCATCCCTGCAGCATGCATGCAGTCGGCATGCAGCCATGCAGAATGCATGCAAGCACGCAAGCTGGCATGCAAGCAGGCATGTAGCATGCAAGACTTCTGTCATAGCTCCGGCACGGCGGGGTTCTGGCGGTCCCACGCCACGCATGCTAATCGTCGCAGATGGCTTTCGCTCACCACCGCAGCCTCGGCTTGATGCTCCTCAGCATGCGGGCCGCCTCACCCCTCCGTACCTTCGCGGTTCTCAATAACACTCTAGGGGTAGGGCAGACAAGACTACGTGGAGTCGGGGTTGACTAAGTTGGTTTTAAGTAGCACAAGTTTTTTTTAATAATTAGTAATCCTCGTATGCAGAAAAATAAATTCCGAATTATGTCAAAATTTTATGGATACTTTATATGGATGGATGGATGATGATATGGATTTACAGTTATTATTCTTTATAAAACTATGTCTTTATTGAGTTATGCACAGTTAAATTATGTCAAACAAAATTATGTATATTAACAGTTATGCGTAGTAAAATTATGCGTTTCAAAGTATGCTGAATAAAATTATGCCAAATCAAATTATGACATTTAATTATTATGATTTTTAATATTATGCCTTTCGACAATTCTGCATTATAATGTTTATGCCTATTGATATGTTATGCCAAATATTATTATGTTTTTTTATTTTTATGCCATATGATGTATTCCAATCAAAATTATGATAATCAACAGTATGCGTTTCAAAGTGTCACCACTACGTTTCGCCATAATAATTGTCAAGTAAAATATTCTTATCACCCAGGGGTATAAAAAATAACCTACGACCTATTCTCAGACCTACCAAATATACAAAAAAAAACCTAAATAACGGTCAAGTCGTTTCGGAGGAATTCGATAACATACACTGTGACATGATATTTATATATATATATATATATATATGTATCATTAGGTACATACCAAAAATACAAAGAAAATATGACACTACTTTATAATATCTACTCGATATATACAATTATAAACGTTATATAATACATACATTATACATACGACAACTACCAAGAAGTATGTCGTGATCTACGGAATCGAATGGGCTGCTAAAATCCAACAGCACCAATGCAGTTTGTGTTTTCGTGGCATAACGAATATCTTTTGCTACATTTAGCAGGACATATTATGTGCTATAACATAGACGGTACCCAGACTGATACGGGCACAGTAGGTTTTTTTAAAGGTGAATTTTCGTTGGTTTTTTCGGATTCTAGGCTTTTGGACAAATGTGGCAAATTGGAGATATATAATACGTAGTAACTATTATCTAATCTGTGACTATAGTCTTTTCAAGATTCTGATTGAAATTTAATGTTTATTGAGGAGCAATTAATGGTGTGAGTAAAGACAGACAATATTTCCAGTACCGGGTAGATCATATTAGGTAACCCAACAATTATTGTGCCTACCAATATTGGAATAATTTACTCTTCGCAATAATTACCAAGATAAATTTTTCAGTAAACTGTACCACTCTCTAGGAGATTTATCCTAAGCCCTTAGATTGTTTCCTAAGGCAAGATTAAATATTGCTCGCTAGTTTCTGCCGGCGAATGTTCTTATTAATTCTAACTATTATTACAATGTTTATTTCTGTAACCGCCCAACAAAGCTTAGAAATAGTCGAGCTGTTGTGTTGCGTGAATAGTAAACACTGGTAAGCTGCGACCCGTAACTAAGTCTTGATATAATGGAACTAATCTTTCCACTTAGTGCGAATTCATCATTTATATTACATAATATATTATATTCATAGGGTCCAATTGTTTGTCTGAAACACAAGGTGTTGGGCACTGTATTGGACAATGCGCGTCATGGTCTCGACAGAGGCATTACATCTAATTGTTCACAATCCATCTGATTATTACGGTAAATCTCTTTAGATTAATACGTTGTTGTTATTATCACAATGGCCGGGAACTCGTGAATAAGCGGCGTTTAAAACACCTGTCGCTGGGAGTAATTTAATGTTTTTATTGTTTAATAATTTAATATACAAAACCTTTTTACTTAAATTGTTTGCATGAAATCTTTATGCTAGTAAACGGTGGGCGTCAATGAAAAGTTGCAAACAATTTCAAAACAATTTCAAATTTTCTTCTGCTTTTAATGAAAATATTTATAGCAGAAAAACAAAGAGCAACACTGAGTTTGTTGTGTCTAAGCGACGTTAAAAAAATATCAAGACAAAACTTTTTAAACGGAATCCACGCAATTAAAATTTAAAAAAATACTTCTCTCCTTTGATTATGTTATAAGCACCCTTTAGAATGAAATTAGCATTTGGAGCATTCTCATTAACATTCAAAAGAATTAACTCGTTATTGTCACTGAAGGAAATGAGGAAAAGGACTTTCAGAAATCAAAGTGACAGTGAGCGATCACGATATTAATTTTTTTTGTGATGTTTCTTTTATTAGAACAAAGAGCTTTTTTGTTTTCGTGGTGTTTTAGATACAAAGAATGGTTTTATATTACATTAGTCAAATTTTACATATGGTTAGATATAATTTTTTTTAATTATACATTAATTTAAAAAATCACACTAAAAGTAACTGGATCAGAACTGAACTCTTTCAAAATGAAATTAATACCACCATTTTAGTGCTCACTTAAGGAAGCACGCGTCCTCAAACGTTAGCACACTGATAAGTTTAGTATAGCAGCTTATCTGTTCTTCTTAGATGGCTTCCTGAAATATTCAGAATATTTTATTATAGAAATATAATAAACACTAGTTACGCGCAAATATCGATTTACTATCCTTTTTTCAATTATTTGGATTATCACATAATCACTTTTGCACGTCAAAGGAGCTATGCCAATAGTTCACAAGTCTAAGATGGGAGACCTTGTACTGGAAAGAACCAGCAAGGGCTATTTTTTTCTCCCTGTATTGGTACAGAGTCGTCAATTAGAAGCTGACCTCAAAGTTTTATTTACCAATGGGTAAACAGCTGAACATTAACAACAACTGAACAAAATTAAGATAATATTACAGACATTGTGTTTTTTTTATCGTTGTCGAGTTCCAGATTATATTATTATTGAAAGAAATAATACTAAAAATCTATCGAATGATTTGTGTACCTACCTTTGATTATATGCTTGACAAGTATATAATTAAAGGTACCTACTGGTGACATTGAGTTTTTTAGGAAAAAATATATATATATTTTAGGTTGCATTTAAGACAATAGTGAAAGATATTTTTTCCTATTGGCAGAGATACGAGTACGAGAATTTTCTTAACGTGAACTTTTTGTTAGCTTCTAAAATAGTTATTTTATTATTTTATGGTACAAAATAATTTATACATTTGTATTTGTAGATAGTGAAAGGGAAAATAAATGTAGGGTTTATTTAAGATGGTGCTAAAATCTTGTTTTTAAACCACTGCTTTTTGAATAACATAATCATTTATAAATAATACATTAAAACGATAAAGCTCGGGTAATTTAAAATATGGAAAGTGCTCTCCTTCAGTAGATACCTACGCTATATGAAATATGTGTAATTTTACTTTCACCCAATTTATAAGGGTTATAAAATTGTAGCCACCAAATGAAACCAGAAAAGAAATACGCACAGTACAAAATTTATTGGGTCAAGAAGCTGTTTTACGAGTTATCGAGGGTAACCGTAATAGACTTCCAATTTCTCTGCGTAAAGTAGAATTAACGGCAGTATTATAAAATCAATAGCTTACACGGCGTCGCAATTCATTGTACTAGTTGGTGAGCACTTGTCCGATTTCAATTAACTGGTTGTAGACTTACACCCTTATTTCCAATAAATGTAGACAAATTTAGATTAACGTTCAAACTTCAATATTATATTATATTACATAAATCATGTATAATTTGCTCACATGAAAATAACAATTTTCATATCTGGCAGACAAAGTTGATAATAAGGTGTTTGGTGCGCGGGTCTCACGTTCACAATCATAGTGTAGTTATCTTATTAAGACTTATTATCATTTGAATGAGTTTAAGACCTTTCACTTTCGCTCAAAAAACGAAGTCCGACATAACAAATGCTTATTCGACGCCCAATACATTATGAATTGATCTTCTTGAATACATATCGAAAGAAAGAAAATGATATTATTGAGAAATTTACGTTATCATTCACCACACGCACATATTAGGACGTGCCCCGGTTTCTGTATTTGAAACAATTTGGCCTAGACAGAAAACCACAAATCAAAAAAAGTGCCCATACTATGTCTGTTGTCTTTAATGTCAGCGTATTTACTGTTTTTTCCTCTCATATTTGTATAATAATCTATATCTTTCTTTTATTTTTGTCAACTCTATTTTGTCGGTATAATCCATAGAAAAAGGGAACCGATATGGTTGTGTATTGTATGTCACCGTCAAAAGTTGTGACGTCACCCGCTTACCTTGTTTATAGCGTGACCAAACGCTGCATATAGGGAATCCATATAATTTGTAATCCAAAAAAAATCCAGTAAGCATATCTTACAAGTCCAAATTCAGATTTGTTAATAGAATCCAGATTTTAGTAATAGTAAAACATTGTTCCAAAAAAAATCAAAACGAGTGGACTTTGCGCACCAGTCGATAAACGTCATCTGAGCGTATTTTTCCCGCGGCATTATAGGCAGGTATGTAACAAAATCTGTTTACTCCCGTCATTTTTAACGTTTCTCAAGCTTTTTCAGTGATGAGGTTCAGCTTGCAACCAGAGTCTATTAACATATCCAAATTAACACCTCCCATTACGCATTCAGTCGTAGCATCATCGTCTTCATTCATAATAAAAAATATATTCTTCCGCTGTCTCTTCATCAATCGAATTTTTGGTGAAATGACAGAACTAGATATTACGCTAGTTTTGAGGTGAAAAGTTATACATTTGCTCAAAAGTAGACATTTCCATGTGTGTTTAGTGTGCGGAAAGTTATTTTTTCCGCACTAGTGCTTTTTAATAAAAATGTTTTCTGTACAAAATTTTTGTATGAAATCATTATTTTACAGGGTAAATACTAAAAATACATGAATTAAATTTAATAGTACATTTCGATACTTTTTTTTATTGATGGCCCGGCAAATGCCTGATGTTAAGCGGTGAAAGAGGCCCAAATGAGTTGCCAGATAGAGTATAGGGACGACATCCACTATCCTACCTGCCCGCCCCTTGCGGCCCAAAAGATGCTTTTTCACGCCTCTTTTGAAGGAACCCATGTTGTAGGATGGAGGAAACACGTGCACAGGTAGAGAATTCCAAGTGTGGGATGAACGACAGAAGAAGGAATCCTGAAATTTCTTGGTACGGTGTAAGAAGGAGGATACAGTGTACGGATGACTCCGAAGACCCTTATACGCGTGTTTCTGTTAAGGAATGGAGAGGGATGGATAAGGTTAGAGAGCTCCTCAGAGTATTCCCCATGGAACATTCGGTAAAAGGCGCTAAGAGAGGCTATGTCACGACGAAGTTGTAGAGGCTCGAGGGTGTTAGTTGTCTCTACATCGCCAATTATGCGAATAGCGCGACTCTGCAATCTGTCCAGAGCATCGAGGAGGTACCGAGCGGAGCCGCCCCAAAGGTGCGAGCAATATTCCACGCAAGAATCTGAGTTTTATACAACAAGCATAGTTGGTCCGGCGCAAAATACCTACGCACCTTGTTCAGGACACCGAGTTTCTCACTCACACACAGAGGTCTCACGCACCAAGGGTTCCGTATAAACTCAATTTAAGTTAAAGATCTTAACTATTATACATACTTATTTAAGTTACCAGATTTGCTCTTTCAAGATTCTTGGTTAACGGGAAGTAGGCACCCTAAACATTTTGTTTCCCCAGTGAAATCGCTAGATTTGAGAAAACGTGCGATTTAAACGATCTTTTGATCAAGTTCACTTACAAGTTTGCCTATTTCACACTTGCGGCCTTTGCCTAATCTTAGATGGCGAACCAATGGCACGCGTGCCATATTGGTAGCACGCAACGAAATATTACAAGCACGGGACCAAATTGGGTACCTTAGTTACACAACATACATACAATATATGAGTTTATTTTCTTTTCCTCGCTAGAATGTTGTATGTTGGCAAGTCGAAGCTACTTTTATGTTTATTTGTAAAAAATGGCACGAATATGTATAAAAGTTCGCCATCTGTGGTCCTCTCCTGTACACAGATTAGGATGGCGTACATTTTGACCTCAAACACAGTAGCCAACTTACCCAAACCGGTTCACTTCTGAATTTTATATTATTATTTATCCGAGTAGTAAATCATACTGTATCCCTGGAAGGATGCTAACCCCTTTTTCACACTTCCCTTTTAAGATCATATTCAGCAATAGACTCTCTCATTCAAGCTTTAAACGCCCGGCATGTCCTGTACGTTGCCTATCTGCGTTCAACAATTTCATAGTACTGCATCTGTCAAGTGTACACATAGCCTATGGTTGAATAGCAATAAACTGTTTTGTCTTTGGAATCTTTCTTGTAATTCCCTGCATGTGACCAGTTGTTCTTGGCTATCAGACGATACTTTCATAAGAGACGACCGGCAGTAAATTGTAAATCTAAAAGTTTTGAGACTCATCGAAAGAACAGCGACATATGTTACAAGCCCTTGTGACTTCCAATGAGCTCTACCTATTGCTTCCACATATATTTCTTTATCCAGGGTGACTTTAAGATTATTGACTATTGCAGAGCGGTAAAATTTGAGAGTTCTCATGTTGCCGAGCTTCCTCTTTTTCGTAGACGATTAGAACACTTTTTTGGATCCATGCTAAGGCTTGTTTTTTTTATGGAGGGCCCGGCAAATGACCTCCTCCCGCCTGATGTTAAGCGGTGAAAAAGGCCCAAATGAGTTGACAGATAGAGGAGGGACGACATCCACTATCCTACCTGCCCGCCCCTTGCCGGCCCAAAAGATGCTTTTCACGCTTCTATTGAAGGAACCCATATTGTAGGATAGAGGAAACAAGTGCGCAGGTAGAGAATTCCAAGTGTGGGATGAACGACAGAAGAAGGAATCTTGGAAGTTTTTGGTACGGTGTGAAAAAGAGGATACAGTGTAAGGATGTTTTCATGCACTAGTGCTCAACCTTTTCCTGCGCCTTCTCAAGCGCCTCCTGCATAAGGCTGGCTACCATACTTATTCCATTCTCTCAATATTAGTATCAAGTAAAAGACTTAGAGATAGACAAAGTATTTTTAGCATGACGACTGTTTCTAATGCGATAAATGCTTTTTCGAAATATTGTCAAGGCTATTATGATCTAGTATATTGTATAAAACGTTTTATAACACCACAATAATAAAACGGTCCATCCGTCTCGTTCCAGCGCTCTCGCTGTAATGAGTATTAATTTATTACAAATCTGTTTGAAATCAATTTTGATTGTAGACATAAACATAATTGAACCAGTATCAAGTTACCTTTCAGCACAATTAGGACAGATTCAAACTACCGCAGGGCTGCTGGTTTTTCCTCGTTTTACCTATTTCAAATGGATTTCAACATGATTGTATATTGTCAAATGAAACATTGAAAATCATGAACAGTTTTGTACTTTGTAAAAATCATAATAAGTTGATAAGTCAGCTAAGATTATCATCTTAGAAATCATGAACGCTTAAAAATATAACCTTAACATACAACTGCAACACACTTATAGTACGTAGGTTTTTCTAATATTTCAGGTATGGAATCAGATCCCTTTGCCCTATGGTGAAAGTAAAAGTTCTTATATCATTTACTTTTTTCGTGTTTGTGCACCTCAGAACAATAACTGAGCATATTGTTCTGAGGTGTGCACTGTCAGAGTCAAAATGTGTACGCGTAACCAATACGCTGAATCATGTTGCTTAGCCGCTTTTCCCGATATAATAAACGCGAACATTAAACTTAAAACTCGCGTCCTGAACAATCCGTGCAAAAATATCCCGAGTGAAGAACGAAATCCCGCAAAATCAAAATCAAAGAATAAACTCTTTGGTATATATTTTCCCCTATCGTATTCAATACATTTTTCCTCCTTCTTTTTATTTAGCAAATGAGATACCTACCTATTTGAAATAATGTCATTTTTGTTGGTTAATAAAAAGTTTCCTGTTTTCTATTTCATTGTATTTACCTGTTCGCCTGTCATATGATACGAAATTAAATCTGCACGAATGCCAACCCTAAAGAAGGTCGCCGGTAGAAAGATAATTGACGTCAAGAAAAACCTTTTCGCTCTAGAATCGAATTCAATCGTGGAGAACTCACGGTGGGCCCTTTTTATTTTTTCTTATTGACTTTTAATAAACAAAATGACTTTTTAATACATCAGGGTTTTTGATTCCGATATCCGTCTTTTATCAATGTTATTCTCTCACTGTCAATGACTAGTAGGTGCTTTTACTGGTACAGAGGGCATACTCTTGAATCAATTCCGATGGATCGTCATTGGGATTGTGGTTTTTCATACGCTTGAGTACCAACACTAGCGCCAAACTAGATCCTCATTTTGAGAAAATTAAAAAATACTGTAATGAGTTCGGTTCATCCAAAATCCGCGCAATACGGGCTTAATTTGGAGCCAATGCGAAAAAATAAACGTACGAAAAATCACAATCTCAATGCCGATCGATCGACATTGGTTCAAGAGTAAGCCTCTTGGTTAGACTACCATTGTAAACTGCCACAACCTAGGACAGGTAGCTGCCTGTGTGAAGTTTTACCCGGTGATCCTACAAAAAATAGGTGCTCAATTGACTTCGGCGGTTTCAAATATGATTTTAATTTGATTAAAATGATTAATAAAACGTTATTCCTTTCTTTTAAGATACTATGTTACTTAAGAAGACTTATTATTTTTTGTCCATTCTTTCGATTGGCATCATAAAAATACTGGTGATTTTTTTTTTCGCATTTGAGTCGGTTCGATTCCCTGATGAAGCAAGTAATTTTTAGAAAATCTTTGAATGCAGTAAGAATAACTTTTAAAAATAACATAAAGTCTTTTTTCAGCAAAATATCCTAACAACGATATTTAAGGTACTTTCCCTTCATAACCCATAGTCTTGGGACGCCCTGTATAGACGTTTTTCTTATCTTATAACCACATTTAATAATTTACAATTAAAATCAAATTATTATTTGATTTTAATTATTGTGTATCCCTATAATTAGGTAATTACAATGATCTTAATCGCAGCATTTCGCGCAATGTTCTTCCAAAACTTCTTGAGTAAATTTGTTTTGCTTAGGGAAGTTGTTTCAAATTTTCCTATCATCACATACCTGTACAATTGTACATATTCTTATCATCTGCAGAAATAAAATATCAAAAACCAACTATTTAAAAAAAATACAAGAAAACGCCTACACATTTATTTTATAGTCAAGAAAAAATCCTCTAACACTACTTCAAGTTAATAATATGCTGTACCTACTGTTGTCTAAAGTACCTTCTACCAACCTACATAAGGTATTTACACAAAACAGTACTTTTTACAAAAATGATTTAAGGTGCTGCTCTCGTGTTGATTTGATTTAAGGTGCTGCTCTCGTGTTCGTTGACCCAACAACTTTTCATTAAGATCTCGTGAATAAACCTACTCCGTGAAGCAAACTTGCTGTATACAATTTAATTTTGAAATCTTATCTAATATATGAAATTCTCGTGTCACAGTGTTTGTTACCAAACTCCTTCAAAACGGGTTGACCGATTTTTATGATTTTTTTTTGTTTATATTCGGTAGATCTGAGAAAATGTCGTCACCTATTTTTATACTGCTAAGTGATAAGGGTGTCTTTTTTTTTAAATTATTATGGTGAAACTTAGTTGGCGGGCATAAGTAGTCATAGTAGTCTAATAAAAATCTCGAATCACATTGTTTGTTATCGAACTCCTCCGAAAAGGCTTAGCCGATTTTTATGATTTTTTTGTGTATATTTGGTAGGTCTGAGAAAAGGTCTAAGCTATTTTTCATACGCCTCAGTGAAAACGGTGGCCCTCTCCAGAATTTTTTTTGGACACTTATTATTGCGATGCGCCGTTCGCGGGCACAGCTTGTTATTCGATAAATTCGATTACTTGCGCTTTAGTATTAAATGCAATTTTGCACATTGTACTACGACAAATACACTTTTTTTTCTTCTGCTATTATACAAGGAAGAAGTCGGTTAAAAAGAGTCAATGTCTCAATTTAGTTTATAAACTCTACTTGTATAGAACTAGTACAGAGCCAGAAAAGTGTTTTAATTTTTATATATATAAATCTCGCGTCACCTTGTCTGTCCGGAATAAACTCCTATTTCGATTATCCAGTAGATGGCGTTGTGACCCCATTTCTCTAAGCATTCATTATGAAAACATGTTTATCTTTATTATTAAATATTCATTTGACTACATTAGGAAGTTTAGTATAGCATTACTTAATCCAATATACTAGAACTATTGAGCCAATACAACGCGTGGCCAGACCAGCTGTTTGGATATATAGATTTTTGGGATTAAATTCCTCATAGGCATCCTCAAAAGACCCTACAAAAGTTTCATCGTAATCTGAACAATGAAAACGAAGAAAAAGAAAAAAGAAACATAAATGTTGCAATATTTCGAAAACCAGAAAACTCATACTAAGATCATGTTATCTTATTGACTTGAAGTCAATCTTCCTCCAGTGTCACTTTGGAGTCATAAAATTTGGACATAATTAGTTAAAAAATGTTTAAATTAAAAATACCTATAGGATAAATAAGAAAATATGTTTATAAAAAACAATGATCATGGAAATTACAATAATTCTTACTTAAAAACAAAATTATATGAAAGTAGTAATAATAGCGAACGCTTACTTACTTAATACACTGCTTCTAATTACAGTAAATCATAACAAGCTATCAAAGATAAAAGAAATGATTAACCTATTTAAAAAAATACTCACACTACGAAGCTATTTTCGTTTATTACAACTAAGCAATAAATTATGGATGTAGCATTAATAAATAAGGATGACATGAATTTATACTGTTTTGTTTACATTAGTAGAATACAATTAGATTATGTCAGAGTAAAATAGTCCCCCCAGTCCACACTATGTTGAAGGAATGTACGTGACCCAGATTCCTACATCGCTGTGGAAACTAAATGTAGGTAATGAAAACGTCCGTAACTTTATAAAATCACAAGTTCCACCAGAAGGAAATGTGTTTTACGTAATCTAACGTCTGAATAACATGTTTAAATGCATATTCGGTGACCTCTAATGATTGCCTGCCATTAAATCCGGCCATAGCCAATTGTAAAGACGATGTTCATAAGGATTAGGTTTAGCATTGAATATTATGCTTTCACGTTTTTATACTAATCGGGAATGCTTTAAGAATACAGAGGTGGTAGTTATATTAATGACAGATTTAAGTGCTTATGCGTGCGTTGTCTCTGCACTGGAGTGTGCCCCGAGTAGAATCGGAAGACCCGCGATCGATCCTGCCATGTACCAATGTGTTTTTCGTTTCACGAATTTCATATGTACACACAGCAACACGCTAGGTTTTACATGTTGACCTTGAGACCGCCCTTATGTCGCTCGTAATAGCGGCGGCTTTCGTAATGCAAATTAAAAAATGTGCAAGCTTGACGTGTTGCTGACTGTACATTTATCTGACGCTCCTTCGGTGAAGGAAAACATCGTGAGGAAACCTGCATACACCTGCAAAGTAATTCAAAGTTGAATGTGAAGTCAGCCAATCCGCACTGGGCCAGCGTGGTTTGACTAAGGCCTAATCGCCCTAACATAACTAGTTGCTCTTGCCTCTTGGTGGGGTATATGAGCTGCGATGATGATGATGATCAATGCTATTAGTCCTTGTTATACTTTGTTAACTACAAATATAGGAGTATGATAATCATGAAGAGGCTTCAAATGAACGGATTATAATTATTTGACTAGTAGGTATTGCAGATCCGTGCTCTTTTGTAGCCTTTATAAAATATTAGTTATGTAAAATAAGCTACAAAGTTAAGCGTAATTTTAAAAATGTATATGTTTTTGTTGCTAATTCTCACTAATTATTTAGTAAGGGGAATTGCAGAGAGGCCACGGTAGCCAATTGTGTTGACGCAGGGGAGTCGCAGGTTAGTTCCAAGGAAACAGGTCGCGACCCTGGAAGGGGCACGACAGGAGATGTTAGTGTAAGAATGACTGGTAGTGTTGGCCTCCGGAACTCTTAGAAGAACCATAGAGGCATTGCTTACCGTGCTAAAGCCATGGACAGAAAGGAAGCACGAGTCACTCACGTAGGTATCATCTGATGTAGATTATTAGTGGTCACAGCTGCTTTTGCTGTTACCTGCACTGGACTAGACGTGAGGCGACCGCCCAGTGCCACCACTGTGGCGCCGCTGAGGACTCAGTACAGCACACCCTCGAGGAGTGTGCTGACTTTCTCTCGCAGCGCGACACGCTGGTCTTTTGTGTTGACCCTGACCTCTCTATCCCATATTTAATTTTAATGGTGGTTGAAAGTGAGGACGCCTGGCCCGCAACAAACTCCTTCTGTGTGGTGGTAACTACAAAAAAGGAGGCGACAGAGCGGGCTAGGGAAGTTGACCTACTAGCAGACCCTTGCCGTCGTAGGAAGCTAGGACGGAAGGCAACAGTTTGCTCGACTTCTTCTTCCTGATGGTGACCAGCAGGATGCGGGCCTGGGAAGCCCTAGTCCCTATGCTCAGGAGTATCGCCGGCTTCTCCATTTCTCCACAATCAAAGGGTCTCGCGCTAGACGAGCAGACGAGGCCATGGAAATGTTCGAAAGGGTCCGGTCCGGTCCATTGTCCGGTGGCGACGTGCCCTTCCCCGGCGTATCCTTTTAGTCCGATGATGGGGAGGATGCAGCGGTGATTGAAGTGCTCGCGCCATGCCATATCGTTGGGTTGGGTTTGGGGGGCATCGTTGGGTTTTAATCGGTAGGATGCGTTTTCTGGGTAACATTCCGCCTCCAGTGGCCCTGGAGAATCCATCATAACCTCGCACTTTTCCAAATACGAGGTATGCCTAACGCATATCCCCACTTAATACGAGGTATGCCTAACGCATATCCCCACTTAATACGAGGTATGCCTAACGCATATCCCCACTTAAAAAAGGCAGAAAATCGTTGTTGAACGTATGAACAGTGCCACCAACCCTTCCATGAACTACGACCACTGTGCAAAAAATATAACGACGACGACAAAAATAGATATATTTTTTATACATAAAAGTAATATATAATTATGTTTATTTTCCAACTAAAACGATGTGTTTAAATAAATGCTTCTGCCCTAATCTTGCCGACTAATATACGTGTTTGCAGCATAAGGGCTGTAATATTTTACCGCCAAACGATATTATTACATTCAGCTATATTGTGGTGTAGCATTTTGTAGAGACTTTAATATATCCTTCCACTCTTTAGTTTTACGTGTGACTCAACCACGAAAATGCAAACATCGTAATACATGTAGGATACATAAAATTTTATCACTCTAGCATATGTTGTTTCTATGCAAATTTCAATGTGTATTACAGGCATTTATACATATTACATAGGAAGATATAATATTAACTGTATTAGTAACAATGTCTTAGGACGTAATTGAGAGAGTTTTACCTTATTCTACTTTATAAGGGCATAAAGATTTGTACTTCTACTTTCGTGCTGCACTATTAATAACTGATTTGAGAAAATAAAACCAAAAAAGAAATAATTACTGTATTTTTTCGACACAGTATTTGTGAGTTGATTTTCAGAATGTGGATTTAATTATGATAATATTATACAATCTCATTACTTTCCAGGCACTTACGTTAATATTACGTAACCAGCCTGCCTGTCATTCTACGTCACGTAATAAAGACCGACATAAGACAATTATATATTAAAGAGAGCATCGCAAAGACAAAGAAATCGTAATTAATGCTTTTAGTAACTTTAATGGCTGACTTTATTACAAATTTTGGGCTTAAGTAATATGTCTTTGTATAAGTAATATTTAGAAATTTCGTTGTTAGGGAAGGTATTCTATTTGAGAGAATTCGAGATGTACAAGAGCAGTAGGTTGCCCTCAAAAATTTACATTGATAATAATGAAATATTTAAGAAGGCATCTCTAAGATGAAGTACTTCTACAACTAGACACAATGTCTGACTTTATCACACAATTTTGATCTTTTGTTATATCTATACTAATATTTTTTTTCATACCACCTGCTCGTTAAATTGTCAATTATATCCCCCTTAATTTCAACGTAAAGCAAGACATTATCTCCCAGGGAGATAATTTTGTATGAAACTCCAAGGGATTAAAGTGTTTTTTTGGAATATAAAATTCGCATGAAAATTTTGCATAGAGCTTTGGAAGGCAATGGGTACTTTTTGTAAAATTGACATTGTACCCTGAGTCTGAGCCTACGTACATAATGTTTTATAAAATATAAATACATAATTTCTCTACCAAAATTATCAAATATGTACCTAATAGTACAAGCTAAAATAAACAATATTACTTCACTTTTTGTTGATAAATTTACGATTTACGATTTGTAAAATATTTTAGAACGAAATCCTAACTGTTTTAAACGCAAGCTTTGTTTAATGAGTCCTAAGTTTTTATTGTCTCGCAGATGGTATGAAAAGTAGAGTATTTACCTCTGAAATAAAGCGGTGTCTTCGTCTTAGGCGACTTGAAGCCCTCGCTTCACTTAGGACTCTATATAACTCCCTTGCTACGCTCGAGAGTTATCTCTAAGAGTCCCGCGTATATATTGTATATGATATTTAATATTTCTAGTTTTTTTTTAATATTGAAACCATCATCATTCCATAATATTATAAAAGCGAAAGTGCGTTTGTTTGTTACGCTTTCTCGTCAAAGCCACACTGAAGTAATTTTAATGATGTATAGAGATAGTAAGCCTTTCAAAAAAACAAAGGCTAGTTTTTATGCCGAATTTTAATGAGTCCCCGCAGACGAAGTCGTGGGCAGGAGCTAGTAAGAAATAAATACAAAATCTATTTAAACGAAAGTTCCGATTTCAAACAAAAGCTTTTGAACTGAGCTTCAAATCATTTATACTTGTGATAGTTTTACAATAAATATCAATGTTTAATTGAACCTCGATACCTATCACCAGAATCGCTAACAAAAATCTTTAACTATGAACATTGAAAGAAAGGAAGTACTGGCCTAGTTCATCACGCTGACCGGACAGGTCGGTGTAGGCAGAGTTATGTTTCAAGTTTTACATAGCTATCGCGCAAAGTTATGAATGCGCTAGACTTCCTTCGCCGGCCAGTATGATATTCACAGGAAGTACTGGAGCAGTGTCACCACACTAATATTTTGTTTTTGTTATTTCATAAACATGACCATACTGACACGACATGGCCATACTATGGATTTAAGTATATAAGGCGCCACTTTCCCGTTTTCGCACAATTTTGATGTATTGTTGAATATTTTATCTGAACATCCTTAGAGACAGAAAAATGATTAATAATATTTCATAAGATAGTAATCTATATAGGTATAAAAGGAGAAGTTCACATCTATATATAGACGCACGCACAGCCGTAACGCTAATGGTAGAAATGTGAAATTTGGACAGTTGTTTTAATTCAAAATGCGGACGCATACTAAAAAGGGATTTTAAAAAAAATTAATCCTGAAGGGATGAAATAGGTGTTGCATTATTAATATTAGATTATCTTTATATAGGCAACTATAAAATTGTTAATGCGCAACTCACCCTAGATTATGTGAAGAGTACTTAGTAGTAAGCGTTTTATAGATCACATAATATTGTACCCAAGAATTCAGAAGGCACGGACCACGAGTCTGTGGAGTTTTAAATGAACTAAAAAAAAATAAAAAAATAGGTGTTGCAAGTTTGTATGGAAAAATCTTAAAATTAGCAACCATTTTGATAAAACTTGAGATTCATGCACTTAAAAACATTTTATTGAAAACGTGTTTCATGGTTTATTGGATTGAATGGAAAATATTTAAAATCTGCTCCAATTTCTATGAAATTTATTATCCGAGCTACTAAATATAAATAACAGTCTTCTATAATAGGCTACAAATTTATTTTTACTACGGGAAAATATAAAATTCCCACAGGAAAATAATATTGCGGGCGAAGCCGCAAGCGAAAAGCTAGTAGATATTTCAATAATATTTCACAATGAAATAAAAGTTTTACCAATAGACATGCATTTTTATTTATTGTCTATAAAATTGCAAAAATGATTTTTTTATTTTGTACTCCAGTTTTCCATAAATCGATTAAACGTGTAAAAGTAACGTTTTCGTTCAGTAACAGCCAGCGCGTAAGCGACATTAGAAGCTATGCAATTATAAACTTTATTAGCTTGCAATAAACACTCGCCATGCACGAGTATATTTCCTGGGAAACCTCGCCTTAACCTATTCATTTTTCGGGCTCCGTAACTCAAAATAAAAACCGGAACCCTTATAGTATCACTTTCTTGTTCGCCTGTACGTCAGTCCGTCTGTCTGTCAAGACCCTTTTTATCGGAAACGCATAGAGTTAGCAAAGTGAAGTTTATACAAAATACTTGAATTTATGGAAGCAAGTTCTTATAGTACATGTTAAGGAAAATATCTGAAAACCATAAAAGTTTTAGGAATTTATATACCTACTTAGATAATTTTGTATGGACCCCTCGGTGATGCGCGAGCCCAACAGGGTTTTTTTATTAGAATCTCAGTAGCGGTTGGTTTACGGAGTCCCATTGTGATCCGTTTCTACTTTTTTTCATAATACACCCCTGCTCAAGAAATAAATGAAAAATGGGACAAATCATAAAATAAGAATCTAAGTAAAATTTAAAAGTACCATTGTTTAAATAAAAAAGATAAGATTCCTTTTTCCTCCCACTATTTTGTTAAAGAAGTGCCTCAGCCTGTCTTTTGAAGCATTACAAACGGGGCCCCGAATTCGGGTCGCGTTACACCACGCCGTTCCGATAACCCCTTTATACGTTAGGCATCACGTTTGACAAAGTAGGATGTAAGCTGATTGGTGGTTGCCAGTGTCAGTTTAGTCATGTAAAATCACATGACCAACTAGTAAGGTGACAGACAGTGCAGCTATCTGGAGGAAAGAAAAACTAGGTATGTTCACGTTTACGGCTCGTCCACGATCCATTCCTTCTCTTCAGGGCATTCACACTGACACTATCACTACTTAGTGTGGATGTTTGCTGCAGCCTAAATCGAAAGACTACAACGAAAGAGCGATAAAAACAGCTTCACGAAATCTCGGTCTCCTGAACGTTTCAAGATGCGGTGCCGTTTCAAGCTTGATCAATTGTGTTTGTAATACTAGACGCAATCGCAGTCCTGTATCTAATATTGCTCGCGCCCCTAGGATGGTGCCGTGCCATCAAGTACTTAGGTACTCGATACTTACTGCGAATTGATAATGCGAACTAAGAAATTTGGCAACTCATTAAATTACTTTGTCGTACAATTAAAAAATTAAACACTGTCCGAACTCGTGTTTTTTCCTTCTTGCAACCTTGTGTCTTTTTTTATAGTGGGTCCAACAAATTACCCTTTTAAAGAGGCGTGAAGAAGCACTTTGCGGACAAGGTGAGGGTGGCTATGTATCGTGTATTCATGTATTCTTGGTCAGTGGAGTTCAAATGCAACGATGGCAGTGCTATCTCCGCACATGGAGTCCAATTCAGTTACCGTCGTGGAATGGAACTATTGGCATGGCCCACTTTTAAAATCGTGGGTTTAAAGGGTTCAAACTATCAAATTAAATAACTACTAATAAGAGACATTGATTGAAATGTAACTCTGTAGGTATATGTTCAGATTTTCTCTTTTTTTAAATTTATTGGTTCACTAACAATTGCTACACTCATTCAAACAAAATAAACTTAGGAATAGGTAATAATTCTAGTGCACAATTAATTACAGGTAAACACTACTAACAAAAACAAAGTAACTATCCACTAACAACCTTATATGTGCTATATATCACCTATGGAGTCTTGTAAGTGTATTCGGAAAGTCTTCATATTTTACCAGTGAATATCGCTGGATTTACCAAAAGTATTCAACAGCTTACTCAATCTCGGAACTGGAGAATTTGTACCAAAAACCGTTGTGCGCCTTGGGGGAATCAGAGGAACTGTTTGTTATCTTGGTACTCTAAATGGAATTCTAAAGTAAAACCTTTGCAGTAGCTGAGGAAAGTCAATTTTATTATTAAAACTAGCTATGCCCGCGACTTCGTCCGCGTGGAATAGTGTTTTTGTTATTGGTACCCGATATACATTCATACCCATTTGGTAAAAATTTGTTATTTTGACATTACAAACAGACACTTTAATTTTATTTATTTGTATAGATATAGACTAGCTGTGCCCGCGAACTACGTTTCGCCTTCATTTATTTTTTCCCGACATCTTCAACAAATATCGTTAATGTACACAGAAATAAATAGAAAAACTTAACAAATTATATACTAAAACCTTCCTCGAGAATCACACTATCGAGTGGTGAAAACCGTTTGAAAATCGGTGTAGTAGTTTTTGAGTTTATCGCGAACAGACAGACAGACAGACGCGGCGGGGGACTTTAGATAATAAAAAGTTTGTACAAAATCAGGAGATCGCTTATAATTCGACGTTTTTCCAAAGAGGTGTATTTAAAGTGTTTTAGCCTGGACTGATATGAGAATCTTCTCTTGAGAATTTTCTCTTACAGAAAAGATGCGCCCATTATAATATGGAGACACACTTTATTAGAGACGTGGAACTAAGAGGCGTATTTATTACAGTTAGTTGTGCATGAATATCGTAGGCAAGTAGAGCGGAGCTCGGGCGGTGTAATAGCCCACTTAGAGCTTTTGTCCTATCTAAACAGTTGCTGCTGTCACGCCGCTGCGACCGTTTCCTTGAAACGCCAGAACAACGTCGCATGACACGAAATTATATGGCAGACAGATGCCGTTACTTCCCCACCTGGGACTTGACATTCTTTATGCCGCTTTTTGCTTATCTGTTCCTTGTTTCCGCTAATTTTCAATTCACATTCTTCATGAATTCAACCTTTTACTTACCTTTCAACTGAACAAGAAGGAAACGTGCTTTAATATTGTAGGCAATCTTTACATCGATCAAATCACAGGAAATATTACTTTATCTGAAGAAAAGGAAAGCTGTATTTGTCGAGTTTTGAAAATACATTTGCCACTTCCTTCAAATGAACTGACGCCAATGGTATGGAGGCAGCATCCTGTCGATATGCCTTATAACACCTATTTAAGGGGTCAATTATAACAACCAATTTTTTTACAGATTAATGAGAGGTCATAAAATCTTTGAAAATATACGAAAACTTTTTACGAGTCTAGTCTTAAAATACAAAAAGCTTGAAAGCTGCCACGTTAGTATTTTTTGTGTATTTTTTCTTGAAAGATTTACGAACATCCAAAACAATCAGAAAAATATTAAGTCTAGAATTGAATTCACAGTGGCGACTTCCAGATATCAATTAGGTTGCGAAATTCGCTTAGCCTCTGACGCGGTTTAATCAACAAATAATGTTTGTTTTAGACGAAGACTCTTAAGCCAAATTAAAAACTGTGAAGCTGCCTAGTAATTTGCAGACATCGCAACCCACACACAATTACGGCTCAATCGAAATGGAAGTCTACGATACACACGTGATCTTTACAGTGAAAATCCACGATCCTGTGAAATCCCGTCCTTGCCTCCGTGATTGCGTTGGAATCCCTTTATCTCCTTTACTTGACAAATCGTGTAAAGTAAATTTGGAAAATAGAAATTTACTTCTGCACATGTTTTTCAATATTTGACATTGGCCTCCCCTTAGGATCTCCAAACCTATCGGCACTGCGCTGCTCACATCCTGCGGCTTCCCGCGGCCTTCACCAGATCGTCGGTCCACCTCGTGGGGAACCTCCCGGTATGTAATCGTTACCCGAGGACTTTTCCACAACACGTTGCTTGCAGGACTGACGCCAACTGTGGCGTGCTCTGCCCATTGCCACATAAGTTCGCTATGCCACAGATAATATAATACCACCGTTTAATGCTATGCAAACTGCCGCTAAATAGTTTGCGCTTCTGGCGAGTAAGATCCTTTTGTTAAAATTATATTGATTTGTTTACCTCCTTTGCAAATGCAACATATTCAGAAGTTTACTTACATATATAATTTATTATCAATTAATAAACCCATGATAATAGCCTATAGTCACATTCGAGCACACACTCCTCTGACATTAAGATCTCAAGCTACACTACTAGCATTCTTAATTAAAAATGCTAGTGCTAGTATTATCCCTATGGAATGTCGGTGTTTTCAGTTCTTCTACGGATCTTGTCAATTTTAAAATTTAATTATGCTTTTGGCATATGTTACACAATAGTTACTCGTATTAATTAATTAACGTACTATAAAATTAGTGTAGAGTGCACGCGTTATTCTATAGGTTACTTTGTTCAGTTCCAAAAAAGCCAGTAACCTGGGTGGAAAACAATAGATTTATTAAGGATTTTGCAGCCACATGCTTTCATTCGACTCTTTTCCATGAATTCCAATAAGTAATTATTAGTTTGGTAAAAAGGTTGGAAATCGGAATGTTTACTTATCCAGGAAGAACTTATTAATATAAAGCTTATAATTACACATTCGAGATTCTGATGAGGAATCCTAAATACTTATCTATACGTCATCGTAAATGTTGGTTTCGAGTAGATTCCAAGCTCATTAATTTGACATCATATTATGTTGAGTAATATAACACGCATTCAAGCGTCTACCTTATTAAATTAAATTGCCTTACAGAATCTATACCGAGGATATTCAAATGTGATTTGAAATTATCATCATGCCAGACATGGCTTTCGACGTTAACTTATACTTTTCATTGTCTCAATTAACGATCTTCGTCTTGAACAGAAATACGTTCAATAACACTCGAGCACTAGCCCGACCCAGTGGCAAAGGCGGAAATTGAAACCGCGTGCTCTCGACTGCGAGTAAGCTGGGGCGCCGCAGCTACTTTAAAAAAAACATCAAAGAAAGCCAAAGATACTTTGCAAGCAAGAATTTTTCGAGTAGATGAAACTCGTAATGAGCAGCAATTAAGTTAAACATGATTTGATTACAACAATGCATGACATTATAACAATAAATCCGCTTTGCCGAGATATTCCAATTAGTTTCATATCAAAAAGGAATGTAAGCGAAGATTGCTGTGGCGTTGAGAATTAAGGATGAAAGTAAAATACAATAACAATATCTACCTCCCAAGATAGTTACAGGTAAATAAGCTCGCGATGGTATTTCATAGTACTTCGTATGTAACGATAGACTTTTTATGTGTTTCTCCCAATTTCAATACAAAAAATGATAAAAATGTTATTAAGTGTAAAATTCAAGAACAGGGGGCAAATTCGGAAATGATCGTGCTAATTCAATGAAATATTGATGTCAAACACGCCAATCAAAAATAATACTTTGACAGAACGACGTCAATGAGGTCAGCTAGGTTATTATAAAATGCCCTTTTCCTCGTAGATAATTATAATGATGTAGTATTAACGTTGAATTCAGTTCATGGTACTTAACTTGCCTATAACATCAAATTATTATTGGTATAGGTATAACATCTATAACATCATTTAACTTATTTGACGACGGTATTGAGTGATTGATCCTTTTCAGTCACTATTTATTTTTATACTCGTAGGTCTACTCATTGGACAAATCAGTTCCATAAAACTAGAGGCTCGTTTATGGGGAAATGTATAATCTTTTATAATAAGCTTCCACAAAGTGTTACTAACTTGCCATTTTATAAGTTTAAAGCGCATGTAAAAAAGACTTATGATTAAAGGTTACTATAAGTTTAACGATTATTTGAATGATGCCTGGTGTAAATTTGAAGAGAGTGAATCGCGTTGCTGTGTATAACTATTCATTTAAACAAATATTGTTGTATTTGTAATAACACAGTAAGAAGAGAACTGACACATCTAATCTTGTAAGAGGAGTTAAGCTCAAACTTTTGCTGTGAGGTCAGCTTTCAATTGACGGCTCTGTAACAATACAGGGAGAAAAAAATTGCCCTTGCTGGTTTTCTTGCTGGTTCTTTCCAGTAAAAGGTCTCCCGCCGTAGTCTTGTGAACCAATAGCGTAGCTGCTTTGACGTGCAAAAGAGATTGTAACAATCCAATTTGAATAAAAGATATTGAATCAAAAAAGAGATACAAACGAGAAATATAAAGTTATAAAGAAAAGCGCGCGTGCGGGCAATTCACGCTTCAGTTTTTAAGAAATAGAACTGACATTTTTAACATCTCTTGCAGGTACTGAAATAAAAGATTGCTATTGGTGCTAACTGACAGAAGTGTAATATCGAACGTATCGAACCCTCGTATTGCTGTCAAAATATTCCACCGCAAAGTTATTACAAACGTGTCTGGATTCTTTACTGCAACAAACACCGTTGCCGTTTCACCGATGGTACTCAAAATTTTTCAAGTTATCGTCTCTCTCCACAAGAGCTGTCAGAATTTTAGTATCTTTCTTGAAAGAAAATTTGATCACTCATAATTAAGTAGCAATATTTGCTTAATTGGAAAATGGCACCTCTTCTTGTTCTTCCTAGCCACAATACATCCACTGTTGACCATGGGCATTCCCTGAAAAGGGGGCTTAGACCATCGTCCTACCACGCCTCTTAGAGCGTGATGGTGGGGAATGCCAGAGCCTTGTCCGTTGATCAACGGTCTTTTGATCGAACGGTCGATTGAATCAATTACTCGAAGTGCACCCCGCACTTCGAGTAATCGAGGTTGGCTTGGGTCACACAGGATGTAAATTAATAGTCCCTACTAACACTCTTTAAAGAATCTTTTTCAACTTTCCGAAAATATACAAAAATCTAATTAAACATTGTTACACGCATGATGCATTTAGCATCACTGCTTAACCACAACACTCACGCATAATTTCCAAAAAAATATGTGAGGTCTGTGAGTTTTGTGGCCTAAATCATCTAAAAGTTTTAAGCCAGTTAGTATATTCTAACGTACAGAAAACAGCAGAAAAGCAGTGAATCGTTTTTCTCCATGGGATAAGTATTTCAATTTCGGCCTTTAACAGTAGATCTTAAAAAGTATCTAGAGAATGGTACGAGATCTTTAGCCTGTCATGACACAATTGGTTTTAAGGACAATCTAAGATATAAAGGAAAACTTGTCTCAGCAAAATGAATAGCCCCACATAATAAAAAGCCAATAACGTTTTTCTTCGGTTTAGTAAATTTCCTCCATAACGAATTCTAGCAAAATTAATCAAACAAGAAGTATAACACAATTTTAAACATTAAACTTGCAACTTCGCTAATAGGTAATCTTACGGTAAAACAAAAGTTTTATGAAATATTGTTTCGGCAAAATAAGGTTTTGAAACTTGACACTTGATGAGCACTCGATGGCTGGATAGATGGACGGCGTGAATTTTTAATGGAAAATGAAACGATAATGTTTCTAAAGTAAAACAGATCGACTAAGTGAAATATTTTATTTTTATCAACGTAAAAATACCCATTAAGGTTAAATATAATAAATGTAATCCTTAAACAGAAAACAACGTAAATTGAGCTGTAATATTTAACAGCAAGCATACCACACACTTTTATTTCTTTTGTACACTTCTAAGTCTTACATGCAGAACATTTTATAAATCACACAAATTGAATAATTGAAATAAAAAACATGATGTAGGTATGATATTATGAACGTACAAAAATGCAAATATTATGTACAGTCGAACAAAGACTTTTTTGACGGTGTCGGTTAAAATGTAATTTATGATGCTTCATTTTTTATACTGAAGTAAGTACCTAATGTTTTAGATGAATAAAAAACTTGTAATCGTAAATAAAAGGCTTGTAATCGTAAATAGACAAAGCTCGTTTAATATTCTTTTGAATATATAATATACATAAGCCCCTTTTTATTATATTAATATTTTAGTGACTCTAAGATAGTACCACGTAGATTGTATGCATAATGTATAATTATTATGTCGCAGTGGTAACTAACATTAGTGCAATAATCTAATTAGTTGCTTTCTAATGCTACAAGTCGAAAAAGAAAATTGCCGTCAAATTCATGATCGGCTCTTCTTGCCATCTTTCAAAAAATATGTTCCTAGATAGATTGGTTTTGAATTTTATACCTCGCGCAGATGTAATTACGCTAGAATCCCTAAAGGTGCGTTTCTATCAACGAGGCGAGGCGAGAATTGAAAATTATATTGAAGAATATTCAATTCCCGGCTCGCGCATCTCTGGTGGAAATGCTTTGAATTGTACGGGTAACAGAATGTTAAGAGTCGAGAAACGAAACACTTGTTTGCGCTAGTAAATGCTGCCATGAACATAATAAAGCCTGTTTCTCGTCATTTTAAAACTGTTTTTTATATTTTTTTGTTACTGTGTCAAAAATAGGGTAAAATTTTAAATTTTACCCTATTTTGACCTTATTTTTAAAAACGTAAAGAAAACCAAACAACTTTATGAATAAATACATTATCGACCTTATTTATTTTTCAACTTCAACCACCTCCGTGGTCTATTGGTTGAGACCACCAGGTGTTGATATGGAAGACCGAGGTTCGATTCCCCGTGGATACAGAAGGCTTCTGATCCCACCTGGAGAGCTAACAACGTCTCTTCTAAGTTTATAGCCATAAAAAAATAACAATGTTGATAGCATTGTTGTGTTCCGACAAAAGACAGATAGCCGGTTCCTCAGCTGCTGAAGAGTCCAGGTGAAGCTTGTTCAGCCATATTGTCACTTACTATCGGCTAAGATGAAGGCCAATGGGCGTCGTCGTATGTTAAAAAAATCTTGACGTTACATACCAAATTACTCTTGAAATAAATCAAATTATCAATTTTATTCTATAGCTAAATATATTTCAATTTTGTACATTTATAGTTTTACTATACACATGTTAGACGTTACCGTTAAATTTTATGTAAATAAGGGCAGGACGATTCAGGTTCGTTTGATCTATCTCGGTAACTCAGTTACGTAGTTACGTATGTATGGTACAAAATTAGGTACAAATACGAATACCTAGTGAAAATATACAAAATAAAGTTCTTCTATCTTTCTTTCTAATTTATCCAAATTAGTAGCCTTCCTCGGAGCGTTGGTTAGTAAATCGTACCTTCGGCTTCAATGTTTTGGGATCACGGGTCAGCGATAATGTATTCCAGTCTCTGAGACTTTCATGTACTAGTTGTGTAACTCCACAGAATTCATGCTTGCTCTCAGATAAACTTCAGAGTTACACATCGCATGAGTTTAAAAATCTGGGAAAACACGTGACTTCGATATATTTCTATGACTTTTTTTCATTGGTAATTTTCGTAAATAAAACGCAAGCAACAAAAAAAAATTTCCGATAGTTAATCAATTCAATCAATTATTGTCCTCTTCGAGAAAAACAACACAAGATCTATTTTTCTAAGGTTAAGCGTCGTCGTTATTAAAGGGATCACATATTCGTACGACCAATTGTTTAACTTATCAAAATATTACTGTAATTCAAGATGGGTTAATGGTGAACTAAACATTTATCACCAGTCAACATATGTCCTTACGAAATTCAACAAACTCCAATAGGTGTTCTAAGCAAAAGTTATGAGTTTGGTTGGAAATGACAAAAGGTCATAACAAAACATTTACAACCAAAATTTAACTCCTTTAAAACGCATTTCTCTCTCATTTTGACATATTAATTTAAATAAGTTTGAAAAATGTCTTTCTGTTGAAAAAAATTATAAGTTCATACACACTAGGTGCCTCATTAAAGATTCTCAAAAAGAAATAAATCCACCAAAGGAGTGAACGGAAATACGGGATTTCTATAACTTTGTAGACTTCGACTAGATAAACGCGAACTTTATTTAGTTTTATCTATGCACAATGATCAGAACTACTTGCAGCTGTCAAAGTGTCGTTGACATTGACATTGTGAAATTAATTGACAAATATTGTAGTAATAAGAATTCAATAGTAAATTATACATACAAAATGACAGTGAAACGAAAGGGTATTTTCAGAATGAGTATTTTTGTGAAAAAACAGTGTTACAATATAGATACTGGGCTGAAATTTCTTCAGAGGCTAAAATTTTTCAATCAAATTCAAATCAAATTTTTTAAATCATTATCTAAACTTCAGAATTTAAAAATAAGAAATATTTTTTTAGATGAAACAAAACCAGCCTGTAATCGGTGTAATCTAAGTTTTAATTCTTGCTGATAACGTACGTTTAATACACATCGGTGTGGTTGCTTTGGTTTTATTGTTTAATGGTGCTTTTCTATGACTAAAAATAGTTGTAGGTTTAACTCACAAATTAACAAACACAAAACATCTTATCTTATGGGAATGGTGGCTCCGTCTGATTGCTTTCACAATTTGAACCACCATGAGTCTTGTTTCTCCTAATTTCGTTTTAACCTGTCTACTATCGGTCCAATTAACGTTGACTATTAGTTTGACGATCATGATGATGAAGAGCATCGCAATGGCACAATATGTTTTCCCGAATCTCTTCTTCCTTACGGGCTCTACAAAGGTGGAACTCACATAATCCTGGCTAGCATTCTCGTGTCAAGTCTCTCAGTCTCTTTCGATCCAGTCAGAGCACTGGCCGTTAGGTAAGTCTGGAATCTGCATGAGCTCAATGTGAATTTGTGTAAGCAAGGGTCAATACAATTCTACGTCATAAGTTATTCAATCACACAAACCGGAAATATAGTTATCTAAACAAATTTCGGAATACCGCTTCCATTACCAGGCCTAACTGTGCCTACATGGCTGCATTAAAATTAAACTTTAAAAAATAAAATTGAAAAGTAAAATCAAATCCATTAGTATAAAATTCTAGCAGTAACTTCCTTCATTCTCAATAGCTTTTTCAATAGCGGTGAACAAATTTCCAAAATGAATTCCAACTGGATATGATGACAGATTATAATTCATCTCTTATTTCAAAAGCACCTCACGTAATACGTAATTTTTAAGAAATCTCATTCCTGCGAACGCTTTTTTCGACTTTGGCTGATTGCTCATGTTTCAAATAAACTGCTACCCCTAAATCAAGGTCGTCCATTTGCCTCAGTTTCCACCTTTGTGTTCTATTTTTAGTGGGAGTTTCGGACATTCCATGTGTCGTCGCCGTAGAAACGGTCGTCCTTAACGTTACGAATGCTAATGATGGCGCTGCTATTGGAGAAAACAAGCGCGTTGCTGTGCGAGAATACTGTGGTGACCGCAATTGACAGTTCGCACCACATGTTTATAAAGCATTTAAATTTCGAAGGTTTGGTTAGCGAGTTGACAGCTCATCGATTACTGAAACAGACTCAATGAACAGTCCGTGGTTGAAATGACAATACAACTTATGCGTATTTATGTTTTTAAAATATTTGCTTATGAGAACAGTCCAGTATATAAAGAAGGAGAAAATTACGCGAAAGAGAAGTTTATAGAAAAAGAAAAGAGATTTAACCACTGGGCCACCGAGCTCTTGCCATTTGTTGAAATTTCTGGATGGCGAGGGCTGATTAGAGATCTGTGGCCCAGTGGTTAAGGCAACAACACGGTATGTTTAAGACGCGGGTTTGATTCCCGCCCAAATCAATTTTTTTTCGTGTATTGACTTATTCATTTTTCAATTTATTTATCATTTTCAACAAAAATGCGAAGTGACAAATATAAAAATTGTAGGTTTGCTTTATTCTATTTGCTTTATTCTTTACAGATTTCAAGAAATCTGTAAAGATTTCTAAATTGGATGTTGATGCGTAGTTATTATTAACAACGAATAAAGACTGTATATTTTGGTTTTACAAAGTATAAAAGAGATCAGTTTAATTGAAATTTCGTTGGAGCTGGTAAGAGCTCGGTGGCTCAGTGGCTAAGACGTTAACATGATATTTTGATTATGCGGCTTTGATTCGCGCCCGAAACGAAAATTTTTATTGTATTGATTAATTAATTTTTCAATTTATTTAGCTTTCAGTTCAATTTTAATTTAGAGCAAAATCGAGGAATTGTGGGGAAAGAGAAGAAGAAAAATGGAGAAAAGTGATAAGTACAGTAAATAGTAGAAGACAGTGCAGTGATCAAGTGTTAGTGACGTAACCGTCAGCAAGAAGAATAGACCCTCGATGCACCCGTGAAGTGCTCAAGACTCCAGCAGGCCTATTCGCTAACTACGGTTGCTAACTAGAACTGTCTTTATATTCATTACTAGTTAAGTGATCTTATGTGTTACGGCGGCGTTCATGATAGCAGTAATGGATGTTAAGTTTCTTTCAAAAATGTCAGATCTATGTAGTTAACAACCGAAGTTAGAGAAAAGGCCTGCAGAAACAGAATTAACGTTACTTTCGACGAGTACGAGTGTCTTCTTTCAATCCCTGAAACCCTTCCGTGTAGACATGCGCAAATCATGTCCTGTAATGGATTGAACCTGGAACGGTTACTTAACATTTCGAAACTATGTCCGTTATCATGTTCGCGGAACTATGTAGTTCCTTTAGCTATCATGGGCATAGACAGGTTTAGTTCCATATCTATTCATACAGTTCCAGTTCCTTGATCCATTATGCATTACGTTACGGTCCGTGTTATACTCGTAATCTTTACCATATACTATTACCGTGTCTTTACATAGTATAAAATGAATTCGCTTCCGCTGTATGTTCGGTACGTTCGCTTAGATCTTTTAAACTACTCAACGGATTTTAAGGCAATTTTATTTTTTTATTATTGAGAACGCTCCGACTCTCGGACTCGCCGCTGTGATTCGTCGACATGTCTCGGTTCGGACATGGACATGCGCGAAACGACAGAATAGGTCCACAGAAATGGAACGTGAATGGAACTGTGAACCTGTTTAAATCAACGCCTCGGAAAGGAACTATGTCGTTCCAGTGTCGGACATAGTTCCTGGAACTATTACGATCCGGAACTACACATATCTACTTCCGTGACAATATTCACATAAAATTGGACTTGATATTTCTCTACAAGATTTTTAGGAATATATTGGATTGTCCTCAGTTACTCGGTAAACTAAATATCAGAGTCCCTCGTAAGCCTCCGCGTTTCGTAATTCCGTTATTTGAAAAGCCACGCGCTCGTACTAATATCCGCATGCACTCCGCACTGTATCGTCTTTTGGATGCATACAACAAATTGTCGGGAGACAGTGACCTTGACATGTGTTCTCTGTCTCTTTGCAGATTCCGTAGTAGACTAACCGAGTTACTTAATGATGTTTAGTTGTGTTGCTGCTGACGGATTTTGGTTTGTGTATTGTATTGTGTTATTGTTATTATATTTTAGATTACGATGCCATCGTTCATGCCATAATTTGTCTCATTTTCGCGTGTAATTTGCTTAATTATTATTTTGTATAATGCCTGTGTGCTTAGTCTGGTGTTGATCGTATTGTTTAGTTTGGTACATGATGTGGCTACCTTCAACAAGTTGTTACATTTGCTAGGTTAAGTTTTTTTGTTAGTATTAAGTTATAATGTAACAATTCCTGGTGGTCCAAATAAATAATAAATAAATAAATTAGGCCGTAATGGTTCTGTAACAATGTTTGGAAATAACAGTAAAAAATCAAACTATAATAATAATTTTCGTTACACTATTTAAAACATAATAGTAAAATTACGATATACCAAAATGTCGAAGCTCGATCAAAGTTAGTTTTGGAGAAGTCTCGCCGGATTCGGCAAATGTAAATTTCCAAGTGGGCAATAAACAATTCCTTTTGCAAAATTGAAAGCTATGAATACCGAGAACGTACCTATTGGCATTCATTGAAACCTCTTGATCCACATAAGTCGGGTGGTTCCGATCAAATTCCTCCAAATCTTATAATTAATTGAGTTCAAGTCTCTGTGCCTACGCCGTTATGCATAACTAGCGTTACTTATATTGATTTACACGTAGCGTAGGTACATTCATCATAATAATCGTCGTAGTATGAAAATGTCCTCTTAAGAACAATGGTAAATTTTTAACTCGATATTTTTCGAAGCGTGTAAAGATGTGACTTGTACAAAAATCTCATTAAATATTGTTATATTTTACGCTTTAATAGCTTTTCGTGTCAGAGCCTAGATAAATTACAATATTTAAAATACTCACTTGAAATGTAAAGTCGGTTTGAGGACGGCACGTTGAGCCGAAGCTATATAAAAAAATTCTCAGACTCACCTAATTGCATAGAATGTAATAAAATCGAAGATGTGCATGCAACACATGCTGATGGTTTGTGTAAAGAACAGAGATGAGAGACAGGCACTTTTTAAAGATTTAAAATTAAATATAAACGATGTTGGTATAATACAGGCCATTATGTCAAACCCTAAATCTGTTACGGCTAAAAAGTCATGTTGCTTAGCTTTTTAGATATGGTATTTTTTTTAGTTCTATGTATTTATGTGAAATTGTGTTAAGTTATGAAGATACAATGGGGCTGACATTACCATGTGGTTAAAAGTCCCAAAATAAATAAAGAAAAAAAATATAAAGTCAGTGGTGTTGCACGAAAAAGAAAGTTTTATTTTTATTTGTGCACGAAAAATATAATAAATAACAAAATCTAAGCAGTTGTTCGTAGATATATCATAAAATAAATTTATTGTATTCGAAAATCACAGTATCAGATCGTTTATTTTAAAACTTATATTAGCTGTTGTCGTGTATTGTTGGCTAGAATAAAATACAAAACAACACTGTAAAACAAAAAAAAACTAGGCATCATTTTATTTGACGGACATTGACGTTTTGACAAGCAAAATATGTATGCGTCGCAAATATAACAAACGTCGGTTACATGATAATTTACCTGACAGAAACAGTTTCTTTTTTCAGTGACAATGTTTTTTTCGTAGCAGTTATGAACCAATTTGTGATCGGTTAAAGCTAAGAAACATTATTTAGCCTACATAAAAAAATTAAAACGTATTTAGAATCTATTTCATTGCCGATATTACCTCTAAATACAAAAATATTAATTATTTTAAATTTCGGCCATGACATTCTTTATAACTGAGGATATGTAATGAAACTATTATTTAAACATATTTTCCAACAAAGAGGCTTTAAATCAATTTCAGATTGAAAACGAATGAATCGTATGGAATAAAATAATGTGGATAGCTTTGCAAATGAATATATTGGAATATAAGAATACAATAATATAATCGTATTTATAAAAGGCTTCGGTAAGTGACTAACTGAGGTATACATAGAGCTCAAACTACTGGAGTTAGAATAGGGTTGCCAGATGGCTGGGAATTCCGGGAAAGTCCCGGAATTTTGCGTGAGGTCCCGTCTCCAGTAATTACACTTTACTGTGCTGAAATTCATGAATACTAGTTTTCTCCCCAAAAAGATCGACACCACGGAGCCCTTAGTGGACTTGGACTAGACGGGCAGAGCCCTTGCCCTGCCCGTCTAGTCAAACAGCCAACATTTGAAGTCAATATTTTTTTTAATTGTCCCGGACATGGTAAGTTTCTATCTGGGAACCCTAAGCTAGAAGCATGTTTTCGGTACAGCGGTTTGTTGGCTCAGGTATGAAGACGTTGCCGTGCGCGTGGGTAGTGGAGTCGCAGTGTGGACCTTACCTAGCGTACCCATAAGAGCAGAAAGAACACCGGGGGCTTAAGTGGGTAGGTCCGGCACTCTTCCGGGAGAGCTCCACACACGCTCGCCGTCTAGCCAACGGCGGGTACGTGCGGTTACGCATTTCCCCTGAAAAAATAACATATGAAGACGTTCACTAGGGAAAGATTTGAAAAAATCCCTTAGGAAGCTGAGAAATCTCCATCCAAAAAAATATGGAAACTACAATATTGAGCTTTATTGAAGCGAACCGTAGTTCGCGGGCACAAAGTTTGTATTATATGGCTTTGGTGACTGACTGACTGAGGTATCACTGTGGAGCCCAAACTACTGGAGCTGGGAGTGTGACATTCAGTACAAGGATGTGTTAACGGTGTTGGCTTAGATATTTTTTATTTATTTAAAGGAACAAACAGATCTAACATCACTTATGATTAACAATAATCATAATCATTAGCCAAAACAGTTTCCAATATTAAAAAAATACATAAGGCGAAGACTTAAATAACAATATTATAGAAAAGATACAGGAATACAATCAGCCCCTGTGACTCGCATTTGTGAACTTTGAGAAGGCCTTTGACTCTGTTGAGATCTGGGCAGTTCTGGAGTCTTTTCAGGGAAGCCCAGTTGACTGGCGATACATTGAAGTACTGAAAAGCCTTTATAAGACCGCAACGATGACTGATCATGTACATAATAAACAAACAAGACTAATCCAGCTGCAGCTGAAAGGACAGGGCATCAATATAAATGTCGAACGCATCTCCCATTTTCATTTCACCGACGACATAGTAATTATGGCGGAATCGCTGCAAGACCTCCAAACAATGCTGCACATTCTCAATGCTGCTTCTGGACGAATTGGTCTCGGGATGAACTTAGACAAGACTAAGGTCATGTTAAATAACCTCGTCGCTCCCTAGCTAATAAAATTTGACGATACCATTCTTGAGGTTGTTAAAAAATACACATACCTTGGTTAAATATTGGACAAAAACAACTTTGAGGTGGAAATTGACAGTCGGATTCAGCTGGGCTGGAGAGCGTTTGGGAAGTTGTGACATATTCTAACGTCACAGATACCACAAAATTTAAAAACCAAAGTTTTTAACCAGTGCGTCCTGCCCGTTATGAGCCTAGACATGGACACTAATAGTAAGATTGGTCCACAAGCTTAAAGTAGCTCAGTCAGCGAGCGATGGAACGAACTATGCTCGGTGTTTCTCTTAGGAATAAAGTCAGAAATGAAGTGATCCGTAAGAGAACCAGGGTGGGAGTGGGGTAAACGCGTCCTCGATTGGATTCCTTTTTTGGGCAAAAGTAGTGTGGGGCATCCTGTTGCTAAATGGTGCGACGATCTGAATAGATGGGCTGGCAGTAAGGTTGCCAGGTGGCCGGGACCCACTGGGATTGTCCCAGAATGAGAGCATATGTCCTGGGTCCCGGAATTGAGAAAAATGTCCCGGAAAATTTCAAAATCATAACATTATAACTATTCTAACACGCTTTACAACAATTTAAATCACGCGCAGTCAAAGTGTCAGAGGTCAAAATCCGCGCCATCGATCTACCAAACCTAGACGAAGCCGCCTGTCCATGGATATAGTTAAGGCGGAACTCCAAACAAGACTTAATTTTAATCTCTCTTGCACAGAATTTTTTAAAATGCTTGAGGGACCCGATGAGAAAAGGACTGTAGAATCCGAAATAAAAATTAAAAATACAATTAAAAAAAGACGTTTTAAAATTGTTTTTGTTTTTGTCCCGGATTCGCCGCCAACAAATCTGGCAACCCTAGCTGGCAGTGACTGGATGCGCATAATCGAGGTCCGGTATATGTGGCGCACCTTGGGAGAGGCCTATGTCCAGCAGTGGACTGAATTAGGCTGATGATGATGACAGCTACCAACTAATAAATAACTAAAATACAGGATGTAATGCAACCGCTTCCGAAAAAAGAGAACACAATTCTACTTACGAAACAGAACAACATTCCCCAAGGAACATTATACATATAGTACATAGTATTTCGAGAGTTACTATGCTAATATTGTGCGCGTTTAGACCCTACATAATTAACTAAGTCAAGAAACATTATGTCTAAAAACGACAAAATGTTCGCACTATCCATACAAAATCATTAGAAATTGTTATGAGAAGTCCAATATTTTTTTGCTTCTATGAACATATGTTCCTTGGGGAAAGTTATTCAGTTTCACAAGTAGTTCTCTTTCTTTCGGAAGCAGTTGCATTACATCCTGTATATTAATGTGTCACCTGAGCAGACAGACCTACTAGCTCCATCGCAATACATCAACGAAACCGTAAAGTCTATATCAAAAAGGTAACGTTCCGTTACACAGATAAAACAATGTATGGGAGCTTGCCATTGTTCTTTGTAGTGTATTAACGAAGCTACGATGAGCAGCAACGTAGCGATCGAAGAACAACTGAACCCTCCATTGTTCAATGTTTCTGACGCCAACAACGCTATAACAGCGAGCGCAACTACCCTCGGTAGATGTTATCTTCTCTAAAGCTTAAAATATTATGTAGTACATTAAAAATTAACCACTTTGCGTATACTTGTATACCTATCTTAAGAATTAATAACGAAACATATGTAATGTAGATAACTATCACATTTTTTTTAATAATCTCTACTCATCTATACCATCGAATAAATATTTACTTACTAATATTATAAAACATTATGAGTTTGTTTGTTTAAATGCGCTAATAATCTCATCATCCACAAATTACTATCAAAGGTGCCTCCTTCCCATATAGGCTTGCTCAGGAAGCCACCAATTAACAACAATGTAATTGAAAAAAGGTAAAAAATAATTAGATAGATCCTAGACACGATACCAAACATATTGACTATGAAGCTATAAAATATTACAACAGGTTTTACATATAAAATCATATCCCACTCAGTTTCCTCGAATTGCGAACACAGTAAAATAAAATGCCACACGTAACGACTTTCTTTATAAGGTTAGCAAAATATAAGGAAGTACCTACATATATGTACGTTGTATATGTACATACAACAAAATTGTGCTCATGTAAATTCATAGACATTACGTCGAATGAACGCAAACGAAGCATTGGTTGAACGCACTCGATAAATCATTGAAAGCATGCTCGGGTAAGTCGGTTATACCAAGCGAGTAGAGTTAACGATCGATGGTGATTTTTCTCGTGTGTAAATATGGGCATGGAGCGTAATATTATGTATCGTACTTTCCAAAGACAATTAATTGAACCGGCAACTTATAGGCGCTAGAACGAGAAACTAATGTTCGAGAATAAATCTGTAAATACAGAATAAGACTTTTTAACCACTTCGAAAAAGGAGGAGGTTCTATGTTCGACTGTATCTATTTTCTTTTTTATGTATGTTCACCGATCACTCAGCCATTTGTAGGCCGATTTTCAAAATTCTTTTAGTAATCGAAAAGTACACTCTCGAGGTAGTCTCATTTTCACCATGTCATTATCTAATAATGGAATTCCAGGCAAATCGAGGGAAACCCTTAAATTTCAAAGGCTCGTCCAACGTGTTTTATGTTTTTCTTAAGATATCCAGGTATTTGCATCTGGAAGTCACGTTACTAAGCTGATGATGAAAGGTTTCTGGTAGATGAGGTGTTCGGAATTATTTTTTTCAATACTGTTGAGAGGGAAAGACCTTTTATTGTAATTTATTCTGGTGTTTGCCTTGGCTCGAATTCTTAATACTAAAATATTAACAAAGATTTTTACAAAATATAGAAAAAAAACCGACTTCAAAAACTCCAACAACTCATACATAATATAATAAATACATACAACATCAGTCTTATATTGAAGTCGATGCCAAGCAATGATCACCAAAAGGCTTAAAAAATATAAGAACAATTATTATAGTTACTTAAAATTTGGCACCAACTTCAATATAAAACTGTGATGTTTTATGTATATGTACCTATATTATTTATGACTATTTGGTGTTTTTGAAGTTGGTTTTATATTTTGGGTAAATATTTTGAATTGATAATCTTACACGTTATGCTTGATTTTTATATGTGTATGTATACCTACCTATATACTGAAGTCAGTCAATAATAAAAATATAAGTACTCGTATTAATCTTACCGTTTCAGCAAAGCCTTATTTTCTTAATTGCGTGCCTACACAGCAGAACTAAGTTTGTTTGCTAAGGTTTTAATATATGACTCATATTGTAACCGTAAATCTAAAGTAAGAATAATGTGTTATTTACTAAGTCAACTACGTTGGCAATTCGTTTTCTTAGAATTAAAATAATAATTATTAGTCGAAAACTAATACAGTACATGTGTACATATACTACTAGGTATATAGTACAGTAGACTTATTCAAAGACTATGTAAATTGGTTTACCTTATTTTAAATGTTACCCTATTTTTGTCATAGAAGCAAGGAAAAACTCTACAACGGGACTAATTTAAAAATTTTTGCTTTAAAGTTTGAATTATTTTTAATACGGGAAAATCTAGAACACCCACGAGAATGATTCGAACGAAGCTGCGGGCAGAAAGTATTACTTTTAACATAAAACAATTTAGGCTGTAAGAATCAGAAGAACCGTTATGAACAACACTGAAAATGAAACTTAAAAGCAAAACGTTGAAAATAAAATTAAAACGAAGCAAACCAAACTTATACAACCAATACATAAATTTTCATTTACGAAAGATAATTCCATCTTTATCAAATGAAAATTTATGAATTTTAGGAAATACTTATACATATAACAACTTCGTGTAACATGTTAATAGCAACAGCCACAACATTCCCGAAATCACCATCAACAGGTACCTACTCGATGGAGGATGTGGCTACTCAAACAATTAACAAGCTGGCAATGTGTGAACTATATTAACTACTCTGGTTGGCCGTTGCGGTGTGGTGGCGCGCATCTAAATACAAGGATACCACAACAATATATAAGGGATGATTCTAAGCGGATTAATAACGAGAAATAACAAGGTATGTATGGCACGTAGCGAAATTTGTTCAAGATATGGCCTCGATTATGAAGTTAATATTGATTGTAGGGGAATTAATGTGTTTTTAGCTCCAAAATTGAAGCCATAATCATTTAAAACAAATTTGCCTATCCCGATTCGCGACCCTGATTTTTTGATACATAAGGATCAATCAATACCAGAATCTACAATATTAAAGTGCTTGAAAACAATTGTAAATTAATTGAATTAAATATTGAAGTGAATAAAATTAAATACTGAATTATAACATAACTAAATTGTATAATAATTAAATAAAATATTGTAATATACAGGGTGTCTCAGAAACAATGGATAAACCTTTAACTGTTGATAGGTTTCGTCGAGACCTCTCTAATCTCAAATTTTGACTTTAGTAAAAATATCTCGGTTTTCAAGATATTTGATAGTTAATGATTTTTATTTAAAATGCCACTTTTGGTTGGTTTTTAATGTGCCATTTTTACAAATACGGACTTTTTCTGATTCAGTTTTTTTTAACTTCTAACGGAATAGTTCAGCTATCAATAACAGTGGTTAAAATTGAGCTAGCTAATCACGAAGTGCTTGGAAAAAACAATGTTCCAAAAAAAATTAAACAAGAAATTATTTTTCTTCGTGTTTGGTCAGCTACCATGTAAAAAAAATGTACGACGCTCATCGTGCCCATTATCTTAAAAAAATGCTTAGTTATTCTAGTTTCAAAAAAGGTATGATAACCTATGCTTAATGTATCTCTTAAATTTTATTACTGCTTGAATAGCAAATGGTATGAAATTTTAAAAAGATTTTTTTCGGAGTAGTTATTAATTCTTAGTTTGAATAAAGAATTTGAAATAAAACAACATGAAATTTTAATTTTTTATTAAATTTACAATAAATGTTCGAATTGGCATCCTTGCGCTCTGATACACGCCCTACATCTTTTTATAAAAGAAAGTTTGATGCGGCGCGCGTAACCAGACGTTTTTATGTGTGCAGCTGCATTTTGTATGCGAGTACGCAACTCTGTTATTGAGGATACTGGCCTCGCGTAGACAAGGTCTTTCAGACATCCCCAATAAAAAAAATCCAAGGGATTTAGATCCGGCGATCTGGGCGGCTATAAAATAGGGCCGAGCCGGCCTATCCACCTTTGTGGGAAGTGTTGATTTAAATAATTTCTTACTACTATTGCGTAGTGAGCTGGGCACCCATCATTTTGAAGCCACATTCTCCGCCTCACTTCTAAATTGACATCTTCTAGCATGCCGGGTAAATCATTTTGTAAAAAATTAAGGTAAATTTCACTATTCAGTGTAGCTGGAAGTTCATATGGCCCGATCACCTGTCCGTCAATAATCCCAGTCCACAAGTTAACTTTAAATTGAACTTGGGACCGATCTTCCCTCATCAAATGTGGGTTTTCAACTTGCTAGCTATGTAGATTGTGGATGTTGAAATATCCATCTCTCCGGCATGAGGATTCATCCGTCCATAAAATTTTATTGAAAAATTGCGGGTCCTCCCTTATTTTATTTAACATGATTCTGCAGAATGCAATCCTGCGCGGATAGTCAGCAAGCTGTAGAGTTTGGACCCTTTGAATATGGAAAGGGTGCAAAAGGTATTTTTTCAATATGCGATGCACTTTGCTTCTATTAATGCCGGTTCGACGTACAATTCCACGCACAGAACGTGTTGAATCTTCTTCTATTTCGTCGAGGACTACTACTTCTTCATCGTCGTTTCTTTCTGATCTTCCTGGCCCTGCACCACCAATTCTATAAGCTTTAAGCTTCAATATAAAATAAGCTTTAAGTGCTTATTAGTGGAAAAAAAACTTTTTTTTTTCATTTATTTATTTCATACATTTTATTTGCTATTCAACCAGTCAGAAAGTCAAGAAAGCATAAACTTAATACTGGAAAACTAAATTAACCGAATAAAATTAATCCGAAAAATAATTAATCCGACAAACAATCTTTTTAAAATTTTCATACCATTTGCTATTCAAGCAGTAATAAAAGTTCAGAGATACATTAAGCATAAGTTTATCATACCTTTTTTGAAACTAGAATAACTAAGCATTTTTTTAAGATAATGGGCACGATGAGCGTCATACATTTTTTTTACATGGTAGCTGACCAAACACGAAGAAAAATAATTTCTTGTTAAATTTTTTTTGGAACATTGTTTTTTCGAAGCACTTCGTGATTAGCTAGCTCAATTTTAACCACTGTTATTGATAGCTGAACTATTCCGTTAGAAGCTAAAAAAAACTGAATCAGAAAAAGTCCGTATTTGTAAAAATGGCACATTAAAAACCAACCAAAAGTGGCATTTTTAAAAAAAATCATAAACTATCAAATATCTTGAAAACCGAGATATTTTTACTAAAGTCAAAATTTGAGATTAGAGAGGTCTCGACGAAACCTATCAACAGTTAAAGGTTTATCCATTGTTTCTGAGACACCCTGTATATTAATGAAATGTGCAAATTAATTTGAACATTTGAAATGTATCCATCAATGGCGTTACGTAAAATTTTGCATGGCAGTTTCTGGTGAATGTGTCTTGTACTGTTAAATTGCATTATTTCTTTTCTTAAGATCTTATGTACCACATTCTAGGGGAATAAATAATCTCATCTTAACAAATAAGGTCCTGAAACAGAAATTACAAATATTTGCAGACCATAGTATAGTATTAGCTTACGACATGTTCGTAATGTCTTGTAGTCCTTACTTGATATGCGACTGTTAATCCTTATTACAAATTGTAAAATACAAAAATATATTTAATGAAATGGGTTACAAATTAATGATCTTAAGTGTACAGACTCAATTTTGTCAAATATAAAAAACATTGGGAATTATTTACCCGGTTTTTGAAAAGTCGCGAACAAAAACCAAAATACTTTTAGATCCTGTTGCTTTTATCCAGCATTCATTTTCTGTAGTTATTTCGATTTAGATCAATAAGGAACGGAAATTATGAGTGTTTATTTATCATACGATTATTCTGTCGATTTTTTCTATACTACTCGTAATATTATAGAGGAAAGATTTCATTGTTTGTTTACATTGAATAGGCTCCGAAACTACTAGACCGATTTGAAATATTCTTTCACATTTAGAATCGTACATTATTCCTGATGAACATAGGCTACAAAATTATTTTTACCAAGGGAAAATATAAAATTCCCACGGGAAAACAAAAAAAACGCTGGCGAAGCTGCGAGCGTATAGCTAGTATTTGAATAAAAATGACCATCCAGCAAATTAAAATATCACTCCGTGTTAGGAACCTTATTGATTTTGTATACTTTTATAAATTTATGTCACTATGAGTTGTCATGTTATGTTTGAAGTTTATGTAATGTCACGAAAATACAATGATTTGGTTTACGCACAAATGGTGGTTTAATTAATTTTAAACAATACAAATAAGCATTCACACACTTAAATACACGGTCCTTCGATTAGCCGAAAGTGCAATATTGGGTGAGAACGAAATAACGGAAGTTACGAGCTTTTATGAAGACAAAACTGTATGTATGAATTTTCTTATTAAATTCATGCGAATTTACGATTTTACTAACGAAAATGGAAACTACACGCGAAAATACGTTAGAGAATTTAAATGAAATCGCAAATAATATTTCTAAGCAGTTAGGAAATTTGAAAAAATGCCCTAAAGATCGTATGAATGAAGCATATTTAGAAGTTAGACTAGAGCTTTTAGAACAAAACTGGCTTTCATTTAAAAGTGAACATGATAAGATAAAGTCATTAATTTCGATAAAAGAGAGGCAACATGAAGAATATTTTAATAATAGTGTTTTCGAGGATATACAAGAAAAATATTTAGATACTAAGACTTGGATAAAAGAGAAATTAGTTAATAACAAATTTCAATTGGCGTCATGTTCTAATAGTGATAGCGGCAAAGATATTGCAAAAACGAAACTGCCGAGCATTACGATACCAAAATTTTCTGGAAGTTATCGAGATTGGATGTCGTTTAGAGATCTTTAGTACACAAGGCGAACTTATCGGACGTAGAGAAATTTCATTATTTAAAAACAAGTTTAGTGGGAGAAGCGGCTCATTTATTGATTAATTTTTCTGTCACTGAAAGTAACTATAAGAAAGCTTGGGAAACATTAGTTCAACGATTTGAAAATAAGAGATGCATAGTTAATGAATTGTTGAATAAATTTTTATATCTGAAAAAATTGACATTCGAATCGGCTAGAGGCATTAAAGAGTTACTTGATACATTCAATGAAGTATTGATGTCGCTCGACAATATGGATATTTGTACATCGCAATGGGATCCGATAGTTACACATATTGTGGTATCGAAATTAGATTCAAAAACGCATAAACTATGGGAGCAGCACTTAGGAAATATGACAGAATTGCCTACAAAGATAATGTTAACAGAATTTTTAGAAAGTAGATTCCGATCTCTAGAAATGATAACTAATATAAATAGAAATAAGGATTTGCGAAATGTTCCTTTTAATACACAATTAAAAAGTTATAAGTTAGACGTTGACAATAAAAAATGTGCATATTGCTCAGAAGATCATTACATAAGTCAATGTAAAGAGTTTTGGAAAAAGGACGTAAGTGATCGTAGAGAATTTGTACAGAAAGCGAGGTTATGTTTCAATTGCTTAGTACCAGGACATAGTGTACCACAATGTAGACAAACTAAATGTTGCCATGTTTGCCATAAGAAACATCATACTATGTTGCACAATACTTAGTTAACACCTGATAGTTCTGCACTTAATGATACTACCCCTGTGGAAAAGACACAAACAAGTAATGTAACGACAATGAAAACTGAAACCAATGATACACATGTATTACTTGCTACTGCAATAGTAGATGTGGAGTCACCTACTGGCAAAATATTGAAACTCAGAGCTTTGATTGATTTAGGCTCACAAGCATCGTTTATAACTGAGAATGCATGCCAGCTTCTAGGATTGAAAAGGACTCATGTTTATGGGACGATTACAGGAATTGATTCGAAACCACTAATCACAAAAGCAGAGGTTACATTTGAAATTTTACTCAATGACAATGGAACTACTAACAAAATGTTACTTAATGCATACGTTCTAAGAAAGATAACAAATCCAACTCCTACTCAAAGTGTTGAGGCTACAACTTGGCATGGTATTGCACAAAATGATTTGGCAGATCCACATTACTATAAACCAGGTGGTATTGATTTGTTGTTTGGAGCAGAAGTTTATGCAAACATACTACAAAATGGTTTAATAAAACACAATCATCATTCACTTGTAGCACGAAACACACTCTTAGGGTGGATAATATTTGGGAAATTTTTACAATCGGGTCGTCCTAATAAAGTAATACTCCTACATATTAGAACAAATGTTGATACGTTATTGAAACAGTTTTGGGAAGTAGACACAATCACAGAAAGGGAATTAACACATGATGAAACAATGGCTGATGAACTGTATAATGAAACACATAAGCGCACACAATATGGAAGATACATAGCTAGATTGCCATTTCGTAATGGAACACCAAATATAGGCGAAACGCTTCCAATGCAGGGACCGGAAAACCCGTTCATTTGCTTAAGCCGTTCGAAAGGGTAACCCATTCGTATGGTAACCCAGTGGGCTCGGTAAGCCGTTCAACAGGTTTCCCAACAATAACGATAACCCGTAAAATAGGGGTTACCACCCACAACAATAATTTACCGCTTACCCAATCTTAAAGGTTTTTAGTGTTTATACGCTTAACCGCTTACTGTTCGGGTTAGGGTAACCCTTTCCCTCACGCACACCAAGCGATTGAAATAGCACTGCGGGCGCAATAACGCCAGAGTTCGGTTGCGACCTTCGGCAAATATGCGGTGCAAAAGCAATCTACACGCGATATACCTAAGGTCTAAAATATTTTTTACAAATTAATCAGCGTTTAGAACGGTAACCCATTTGGGGGTTTTTGATATCGGTTAGCGGTAACCCGAATTAATTCAATCGAAGGGATTAATGTGTAAACCGGTAAGCCGTTTGAAAGCTTACCGTAAGGCAAAGGGTTTAAAAACCCAGTATTATAAAATACCCCATCAAAACCCTAAGGTTACCGGCTATAACGGTAACCGGGTCCGGTCCCTGGTTGAAACAAATGGAAACTAAACTAAGACATAAAGATAAACTAAAAGAGGATTATTGTAAATTTATGAAAGACTATAAAGACCAAAATTATATGGAACTAGTACCACATAATGAGATTAATAAACTAAATAGTATTTATCTGCCGCATCATGCAGTTATTCGCTAACAAGCACTTTCAACAAAACTGCGTGTTGTATTTGATGGCTCAGCTATTTCAACAAATGGGAAGTCGCTGAATGACGAATTGTTGATTAGACCATCATTATTAGCAGATATAAGAAACTTGTTAGTAAAATGGAGAAAATATCCTATTGTATTATTAGGAGATGTAAAGCAAATGTACAGACAGATATTAATAGCAAAAAAAAATGTTGATTATCAGAGAATTGTATGGAGAGAGAAAGAGACAGATGAAATAAAACATTATAGATTATTAACATTAACTTATGGAACTTCCTGTACTCCGTACATAGCAAACAAAACGATTAAACAACTAGCTAATGATGAACATAATAAGTATCCTGAAGCTGCTGATATATTAAAAGATGATTGCTATATGGATGATATTATGACTGGATTTTATGATGCAATTAATGCCATTGAAGTTCAAAAGCAACTTATTCGATTACTCAAAGATGGAGGTTTTGAAATGCATAAGGTAGCGTCTAATAGTAATGAACTACTGAAATATATTTCGGAAGATAATCTAAATAAATCTGAAACACTATTTATTAAAACAGAAGATGCATTTAAAACATTAGGAATACTATGGAATCCGAAAACTGATCAATTTGAAATTAAATTTGTTATAGAGCCTAGAAAGACATATACAAAAAGAATGTTGATATCAGACATGGGAAAGATATATGGTCCGTTAGGTTGGTTAGCTCCGATTATTGTTATTGGAAAATCATGTTTACAGAAAGTTTGGTTAGCAGGAATTAATTGGGATGATTCAATTCCTGAAAAATTACAAAAGGAAGTTATTGAGTATATCAATGAATTGTCCGTATTTTCATTTAAAATTGATAGATGGTTTGGCATTATGAATAATAACTGTAAATTAGAGTTGCATGGTTTCTCAGATGCTTCTAATTTTGCATATGGAGCTGTAGTGTATCTAAGAATAATTAAAGGTGATGAAATTGTTACCAAACTGATTGCAGCAAGAACAAAGGTAGCACCTATCAAGTCTTTGACGATGCCTAAACTAGAATTATGTGGTGCGTTTTTGTTGGCAAAGTTAATAGATAAAGTGCGAAATTGGATGAACTTAACTACGAACAGTATTACGACTTGGTGTGATTCTGAAATAGTATTAGCGTGGTTACGTAAAAGTCCGAATAACTGGAAAGTGTTTGTAGCAAATAGATGTTCAGAGATTATTAATTTAGTAAGTAGTGAAAAGTGGCAATATGTGAAATCAGCAGATAATCCTGCAGACATTGCGTCACGAGGACTAATGCCTTCTGCGTTATCAAGCTGTCCTTTGTGGTTTAATGGACCTAATTTTTTAAAAGAGACAGTTATTAACTATAGTGATCGAAGTAATATTGTGGATACAAACTTAGAGGTAAAAACTAAGACTGTATGTCTTAATGTATGTGTACAAAATGATTGTGTTGTATATTTTAAGAGGTTTTCTAGTTTGAATAGGTTAGTTAGAGTTATAGCATTTTGTTTTCGTTTTGTTGATAATTGCAAAAGTAAATGCACTAAAAAGAAAGTTAATTTAAATAATATTACTAACGAAATTCCATTTTTGTCTACAAATGAACTCAATCATTCTTTAGATGTTTGTATTAAATTGTCACAAGCCTTACATTTTTCTAATGAAATATCTATACTAAAGCGTGGTGAACAAGTAACTAAAAATAATTCGATTCGATCTCTTAATCCATTTGTACACTCTGATGGTTTTTTAAGAGTTGGTGGACGTATAGGTAACTCGTTATTAAAATCATCCAATATTACTAAGTAAACATTGTGTTTTGTCATATCTTATAATGAAAGATATTCATATTAATAAAGTTCTTCATGGTGGTCCACAATTGATGCTAAATATTAGTAGACAAAAGTATTGGATTGTTTCTGGTAAGGTTTTGGCAAAGAAAATAGTTCATGCATGTATACCATGCTTTAAGCAGACAGCAAAGCCCATGGAGCAATTGATGGGAAATTTGCCGAAAGAAAGAATAACGCCTTCTAGATCTTTTATTAAATGTGGAGTAGACTACTTTGGCCCTGTTAATTTAAAATTGTATAAAGGTAGATGTAAGAAATTCCAAAAGGCATATGTCGCATTGTATGTTTGTTTGTCTACAAAAGCTGTGCATTTAGAATTAGTAAGCGATTTGTCCACGCCTGCTTTCATTGCTTCATTTAGAAGATTTTCATTGCGAGACGTGGTAAATGCACAGAAATATAGTCTGATATGGGAACAAACTTTCAAGGAGCAGCTAAAGAATTAAATAGAATGTTTTCCAAAAATATCGCGAATGAATTGATAGCTACATTGGCAAATGAAAGTACTTCTTGGAAATTTATTCCACCTAGCTCTCCTCACTTTGGAGGTTTATGGGAGGCCGGTGTAAAGGCAGCCAAATTACATCTTAGACGTGTATTAGACAATTGTAGCTTTACTTTTGAAGAGTATGTAACTATTTTGTCGCAAGTAGAATCCTGTTTAAATAGTAGGCCGTTAACACCAATTAGTGATTCAGCGAATGACTTAGTACCGTTGACTCCAGGTCATTTTCTGATTGGGGGTCTGTTGTATTGTCTGATGATAATTTGTTAGATGTACCACTAAACCGATTAGACAGATGGCAACTGATACAAAGAAAATTACAGGAATTTTGGACACGTTGGAGCCGTGATTACATAGTAACTTTACAAACGCGTAATAAGTGGTGTTATAAATTACCAAATTTGAGGGAAAATGATGTGGTTCTTTTGAAAGACGAGCAATTGCCATCTGCTCAATGGTTGATTGGAAGGATATTGGCAATCCATCCAGGTAAAGATGCTAAGGTGAGGTTGGTGTCGGTAAGAATACCAGGGGGTAAAGTTTTGAAGCGACCTATAACAAAAATATGTCCCCTACCAATCGCATAAGTAAGCCGGGAATATGTATTGGAAATTGGAATTGCATAAGTTGTTATGGAACCTTATTGATTTTGTATACTTTTATATAATTTATGTCACTATGAGTTGTCATGTTATGTTTGAAGTTTATGTAATGTCACGAAAATACAATGATTTGGTTGACGCACAAATGGTGGTTTAATTAATTTTAAACAATACAAATAAGCATTCACACACTTAAATACACTCCGTGGTATTTACCATCTGAATAATGCCTGTAATGCGGTTGGAATGTTTTGTTCGTCTCACTCCCTTTCCCTCTGTCTCTCTTTCTCACTCTCTCTCGCTCTCGCAAAGCCTTGTAAAATGGGTTATGTCACGATGTGCGCTTGCGCCAGTTGACAGCGTTGCCAGAATATTACTTTTGTTTGGCTCTTTCATGTTACCCCCATGTTGCACGACTCAGAATGTTTTTTTTGTGTCACAACGCGGGGCAGTGCTGGGTGAGGCGTGGACAGTAGCGCACTCGCTCGCTCGTATGAGAGTAAAAGAGACAGCAAAACTAAGGACATAAAGGTCAAGGCGGTCGAGCGTATATCGCAGTTCGGAAACCATTTTCATTTGTTTTAAGATCAAGATAACCTTAAATACAAAATCAATATTCACACGTACTATCAACAGTGTTTTCAATTCTCACACTCAAGTTTTAAGACATACTTTACGCAAAATTTGCGACACAATCTTCACAGCAGCTCGGCAACCTATAACGTTCGCCCGCAATCGACTAAGCTCAACTGGTGCCAATTGGCACCAGTGAATTGGTGAATTTCTCTGTACCGGACAGCGCGTCTAGGTTACATACAGGGTGGCCCGTTCATAGGCGTCCAAAAGAAAAATTTAGATGCCTTATGCTATGGGGTATCCGAATCATGTATGTTCAGCGATTTTTTGTAGTTTAGGAGCTAGAATTTTTTTTAGTTACTCGAATTATTTATAATACGGAACGAGTGTATGTCAATGATCGCGGGCCTCGCAAAAGCGATGCTGAGCGGCCGTAGGTATAAAATTTCAAGAGGGGCCGAGTCGACATACTGTATAATACTATTACCGTGCCAGTAGTGAGCTATTTTTTAAGATAGCATTATATACATTGTCATCAATTTGAGATCTTCTTTTCACTTTAAATATTAGGAAAGTATCATCCGCAAAAAATACTTAGTATTAATATATAAGTCGTGTTTAGTAGATACATTTTAATATTCCACTTCGAAGAAATTATTCGTTAACCATTTCATTAAGTTGTTTCAATATACCAGAGCAATAAGCGCGGTAAATGATAAAAACATATTTATCTTTAAACTGATTCGAGAAGAATATAATAAAAAGCATATTCTCTTAGGTCTATATAACTAACCTGATACTAGTAATATTACTATACTACTTTGCAATCAAAAATATAAGAAAAGAAAGAATTGTATGAAGAAGGAATAAGGCAGACGATTCTAGGAAATAGACGTGACTTATTAACCGACTTCACAAAAAGTTCTCAATTTAACTTTTTTTTTGTATGTTTCATAATAATCTCATAATCATAACTCCGTCAATTAAGTATTCGGCAAATTCCTTTTTATTTGGGCGGGTATACTGCCCAATTGATCCCATTGTCACCAACTCAGTATCTGATCTGGTAATTGGATCTCGGAAAAATCGAGGGAAACCCTTAAATTTTATGGGAACACCCTAAGTGTTTCGCGTTTTTTAACCGATTTCATAAAAAGGAAGAGGTTCTCAATTCGACTGTATGTATTTTATATGTTTATTACCTCACGATTCTGTCATTTATTGACCGATTTGGAACATTATTTTTTTTGAGAGATTATACACCCCAATGCTAGAATAAAAATTCTTAACAAAAAATCTCAAAGTATGAAAAATCTATTTGTAAACATAATCATTCGACATTTTTTAAGATTCCAAAAGCCTCTAGTCAAAGTGACTAGAGGCACGTGTACCTTTACGCAAAAACATAGGACTGTAAAGGAAAACTACATATGAGTCGCGTGGTTTCGTTATGTTATTTCCTATACAAAAATACTGTCATTTTATTCATTTCAACACAAAGATTGTTTAAGCAACTTTGAGTGTGCTCTCAATATCAATTCCTTCATAAAACATATTTATAAGTTGGTATTATGCTCAACGCATTACACACGAACAAAGGAAAGTTTAAGCAAGCTTTGAATTCAAAACACAGACTCAATATAGAATATTTGTAGAGCACAATATAACCGCAACAAACAAGAAACTTTGCAAAAGGTATCAAATATGTACACAACGTAATGGAACAGTCGATGGAAAACTTGAAATTAACCCTACACCAATTCGTCTATACAGCTTGATGTATTAAACCATTTCCTCCTAGTCTATGTAGACTCCATTCGTGCCCAGTAATAGGACGTATATGAGCTGAAATTAGTAATGAAATATTTCAAAATAACTCAGGAGAAATTCCAAAATCCTCATTCAACATAAACCTTTACAGACACTTATTGGCAAATGTTGTCTCCACCACTGTTTGGAAATTGCCAGGTGAGCAGGACTGGAAAGAAGTTATAGAACCGAAATGAAGTAATAGAACAATCAATGTAACAATTTAAATAAAATGTAACAATCTGAGCACACAGTCATATTACCTTGCGGACGCCTCATTCGTTTCTTCCACGAACATACAAAATGGTCAAAATGTGGAAGCGCCCTCCGGAAGTTATTCCGAGGTGCATCGCCTGCCGCTTGAAGAACGCCGTGTTGTAGCGACAATATGGCATTCTTCAAGCGGCAGGTGGGTGACGCATAAGCGGCCCCTATGGTCTCGTAGGTGTCCATAGGAGACGATAGCCACTTCCTATCAGGTGGCTCGTCTGCTCGTTCGTTATTTTTGATGGATTAAAAATAATCTCAGCTATCAAACAACACAAATCACAAGAGATGTTTTTACGATTTGTGTTCGTATTCCACAAAGCTTTTTAAATGAATCATTGAGTTGCTATTTAATCATATATGGTACTTAAATAACACATTCGTTCATTTTAATAATATTGAATTTTGAATTTATTCGCTTTCGATAAACACCTGCCTGAACCAGAAATCCAACCAGTTAAATGCGAAAAATAACATAGTAAGAGCAGTGTCATAATTTCCCCTGATTATAATAAATATGTATATCCGCAATACAAGGTGTAGGTGTAGGTAGTAGTCGTAGTTGCGTCAGGTACACAATAGCTGTTGTGTAATTACACCACAGCAATATTCGTATCATTAGTGCATAAATGAAAACGATGTTAAATGCTGTGTGCAAGACAGAACTAGGTAAATTCACTATTCACATTTTACATTCAGCTCAATTGATCAACGAACATTTGTAAGAAAAATACTTCAGTTGCTTTGTATGTAATTGGAGTACCTATGTTAAAATTATTTTTTTGTTTGCTGTATTCAATAAATATTTACTGTTGCTATTGCATACCGATATAATCCCAAAGCGTACTACACCCAAAGTAAATTAGTTCACCAAATATGAGCGAGGAAGTTGAATAATGTGCGAAGAAAAATAATCGTATAGTTATCATTTTATTTCCCTAATCCCATGTTCCTATTGCCTAACTCATGGCGATGCGCAATGGCGAATGCTATGATAGGCGGCAAGAAATGACAAGATGACGTCATAAAGGAGAGCTAAAACGATGCCGAGTGAGTTAGGTGGTAGGGGCCCCGCTTTGCTCAGCTCTAGTGGAAAAGAACTTAACGGAGCCACAGATTACTTACGAAATACTCGTAGTAACAATAAGGAATGAATGCGTCACACAAAAGGCGAAAAAGAAGTAGAAGGTTCTTACGCAAAGAAGAATTAGTAAAATTACGCAGAAAATTGGAAAAATTTTAGAAAACGACTATTTAAACATCGTGCTTTTGACAGAACGACGACGTCTGTCAGGACAGCTAGTTACTAATAAAAGACGGAAATATAGTCCGCATTTTGGTTTCTTGATCCTTTTCTTTCTAACAGATTAAATAGATTAGATCACGCATCGAGCCAACATGACTAGGTACTTGCTGTCTGTAAATAGAGATAATTAATATTTTGTAGTATACATTACTTGTAAAAAAGGTTCGTTGTGTATATTAGATGTGGGTCAGTAGGTTAATCAATAGGCTATTCGTGACGTGTATATTTTATAGCTTGTTTTGATTAATTGTAATTAGAAATTTAGAAACAGTGTACAGATATGTAAGCATTTCTTCGGCTGAAACATAGGGAATATAACTGTGTATGATTCAGTTACTATATACTATTTTTATACAGTTTTATTTTAAAAGTAAGAATTATTGTAATTTCCATGACCAATTCATTTCACATAATAGTTATTATCATTATTTCAGAAAAAATATTTTATTTCTTCCCAGTTCCTTGGTAAATTAAGGGAGAGGATACCACACTTTCGCAGAGAAAGCCAGACGGTTGAGGGTCAAGTCAGTCAGGGTTCATCCGCTATGAGCGGGTGCGGGCGTCGGGCACTGTTCGCCCCGTGCAAGTGTTGTCCGTCACTACGTGACGTGCTAGGGGAGTGGTGAAAAGGACTTCACGTCTCCCCTGTGCTACGACTCTGGGATCGAGGCACGGCCCTCCATGGTCAAGCACACCAGACGACTGGGTCTTCCTCCAGACCAAGCGAGCGCCGCCGGTGAGCATGCTGCGGCTTATACTGCGCCCTGAGGAACGTTGGGGACCGTTTGAATTCATAACGGTGGTGATGTCGAGAACAAAGTAATATGCCTGAGTGACTAAGCTGTACCTACATATGTTCTTAGTCCCATCCCTCAGGAAATACTTCCGATAGTTACAGGTCATAACGATCTTGTTCCGTATTGTACAGACAAACCCTTCAGTTTACTCAAAACGGTCTGCGATATGCAGCCAATTTACGCAGTCCTTCAAGTCCACGAACCTACTGTGCAATTCCTGCTCCTTATAAATGGTCTTCCGGTGGGCAGTACAAAGCACTGATAGTACTTGCCATTTCTCAGTGGCAAAGAAGAAAGGGATTAGTTCTTCATCATACTCTTTGACAGCTTCATGCAATCCACTGCTCTCCGATTTCGTCAGGAAGTAATCACGGAGACTATATATCTGACAGTTATGCATGGATTTCGTACTGCGCATTGAGCAATCCGCGGCTACTATTCTTCTGTGGTATAAAATTCAATTCAAAATTCAAAAATCTTTATTCAACATAGGCCTTTACAGGCACTTATTGACGTCAAAACAAAGCAACACATTCTAATTTAAAGGAAACATATTAACCTTGTATGTGCATACATCCTGAATATAATCAGGATGTCTGCAAATACAAGTAGGAATTAAAAAAAAAAACCTACAATATATACCTACAATCTCATCACTGACGATCTCGGATGGTGCATTCTATGAAGTGAGGAAGTTACAAAGTTGTGCGAACTTTCCTATCCAGGGCATCTAATTCGGTGAGACCATCAGAGCACGCCAAAGGTGTAATAAGGGCAGGCATGACCCTTGCCATTAAATGCCTTGACTTTGTTTGTGCCTGTCAGAAAGCTTTTCAGCACCTTAGGCTGGCGCCCAAGGAAAGCTTATGTATCGGTTATAATATTAAGTACCGAAGTTAATTTTATTATATTCCCCGTTATTATTATTATAAGTTAGTATGACTTAGGTATGACTAATTCTATTCGGACTTTAGTTTTGATGTGTGTGAGGGATTATTTTACATCCATCCAACTATATGAACTTCCTCGCGGTTCGGCATGTGTTTAAGATGGCGGCCATTTGAATGGATATTATTTTTATTATATACAAATTTTACAGCTTCACTACACGTCTTCGCACCGCTCAGCTACCTCACATGACCTTATATATATATGGCTTATACACGGTTATTTTTTTATCACCCTGGAAAATTTAAGGGACGCTTCACGACATGGTATTAGAATGATTTAAATATAAATAAAAAAAATAACCCCCCTCCTTAATTTTATATTAATTTTTTAAAAAATACAAAAAATGCTGCACTAGTTGTGAGCAGCATTTTTAGAGATTTTTTTTTTTTTTTTTTTTTTTTTTTTTTTTTATAATATTGGATGTGTCCTGAAGCGTCCCTAAAATTTTCCAGGGTGATAAAAAAATAACCGTGTATATTAAGGAGGAAATGCATCTGATATGTTTTCTGAGAAACTTTTAACAATAGCTTTATATATTATAGATGCGGAGCATTTGTAATACGATCACGCTGAAATTGATACTGCGACGTTTGAAAGAGCAAAATTGAACTCCATCTTACTTATAAGTCTTCCTGAATCAGTCTTGTATAAAGTTACTTGTGACTTGACTTTTATATATGAACCAAAAATATTTTTTTATTTCTTCATAATTCCCGATTTATTATTATTGTATTAAACAGAATTGGATACCTACCGAAGATGAAATAATCAAAAAGATCATTCGCTACAATTTTCTAGTCAATTTTTTGTTAATTATAGATTAATCGCTGTATTAATAATCGCTATTTTATGCATTAAACGTCAAAACTGCATCTTATGATCGATCTCAACTTTGAGATGCATTTATTAATACGAGCCTAAAACAAACGAATGACATTATCAAGACCATATTTGAGGTTATTAACAGACTAACTCACGAATCACAGTGGCTCGGGAAAAACGAGATTTAATAATACTTAAAAGTTATCTTTGCTGTTAATTTTCAAGGAGGGCCAACTTTGCGCATAATTCATTTAACTTACGAACATTTGTACCTATATTTAATTAAAGGGTGCTTTCATCAATTTCAATCTCGTCACCTTCCTAGAATTTGTTATCGACACTTTTTAAACCGTCAACGCTAATGAGCGTCTCTCACAAATCAAATTTAATCGTTAATTACCTACCTGTTAACTACCATAAAATATTTTAGCGAATTTTAGGACAAGTCATTTATTAAATAAGTATATACTCTCAACGCATCAAAAATGAAATAGGTGCTTAACTTAATAAAATACTTGTATAATGTACATAGGTATATTCTGATAGGAGTGTCAGTGGCGCTGTGGACTCGGCACTTGCCTTCCAACCGGGAGGTCCGGGATTCGAAACCGCCATGTACCAATATATTTTTCGTATCGAATTTCATATGTACATTTGTCCGACGCTCCTACGGTGAAGGAAGACATCGTGCAGGTTATACATCTGCGAAGAAATTCAAAGGTGTATGTGAAGTCGACCAATCCGCACTAGGCTAACGTGGTTAACTAAGGCCCAAACACCCTATAACTTAGGGTAGGCTCGTGCCCCACGTATGAGGAGGCAGTCCACCTGGCGTCGGTCGGCACGACGATGGTCGTCCGGCGCATCCGCCTCCTCGGGCTGGACGTGGCCGTCGAGAAGACGACGGCCATGACATTCAGGCCGCCGCGTCGCCGCAGACCCCAGGCGGGGCTCCGTGTCCGAGTGGAGGGGGTCCAAGTCCAGATCGAGAGCTCCATGAAGTATCTCGGTCTGTTGCTGGACCCCCGATGGGATTTCGAGGAACATTTTAAGCTCCTCGCCCCAAGGCTGTTTGCCGCCGCGGCAGCCCTCGGACGGGTCCTCCCCAACGTGGGGGGACCGGGCGCAGCGTGCCGTCGACTTTATCAGACGGTGATACGGTCGATGGCACTGTACAGAGCCCCGATTTGGGCGGAACGTCTCGCCCCCCGAACGGTGGCCCTCCTGCGCAGGCCGCAGAAGGTCATTGCCACCCGGGCCGTGCGGGCCTACCGCACGGTCTCTCACGGGGCGGCCTGCTTTCTAGCGGGCTCGCCTCCGTGGGATGTCGAGGCACGCGTCCTTGCGGCCGTGCACCGACATCGGGTGGCAGCGAGGAGTCGAGGGGAGGCCCCTCCCTCAGGAGGTGGCGCGCACGAAGCACCTGGCGTAGAGGGAGGCTCTCCGCCAGTAGGCCGTGACGCTCGCCCACCCAGCTACCGGCTACTGGACGATCGAGGCCGTTCGTCCAGTGTTGGAGGAGTGGGTTGGGCGCCGGCAAGGCAGCCTCACCTACCGGATAGTGCAGATGATGACCGGGTACGGGTGCTTCGGCCATTATCTGCATCATGTCGCACGGAGGGAGCAGACGCCGCAGTGTCACCATTGCGACACTCCCGACGACACGGCCGGGCACACCCTCTCGGAGTGCCCGGCCTGGCGACCCCAGCGCCATGCATTAGCCCTCGCGCTGGCCAGCGTCGCACGTGAGATGCTGACCAGCGCGGCGGCGTGGGAGGCTGTCGCCTCCTTCTGTGAGAATGTTATCTCGCAGAAGGAGGCTGCGGAGCGGGCGCGAGAGGATGACCCTCTCGCTGCACCGCTCCGACGCAGGCGGTTGGGGAGAAGGCCTGCATTCCTGGACGCGCGCCACCAAGCTGGGGACTGAAACGACTCGGCAGAGACACTTTTCACCCCTAGCTTGGCCGTCTGAGGGTCGTATTTGGAGATACTTGTCGACCCCCCCGTAGTAGTAAATCCTGGCGCGTGCGCCAGGCCCTCCAGGGGGCACAATCGGGGAATGGCTAACGCCGATCCCGATTGTGTCTCTACGGAGGTAGAAGTATCTGGAGGGTTTTTAGCCGGTATGGGGTCTTCTACTCGAGTCCGGCATATCCTTGGGGTGTCCTCGTCAGTCGGCCCCTTATTGAATACTGTAAAGAGTATATTCCCACCTAAAAAAAAAAGGGCTCGTGCCCCTCGGTGGGGACGTATATGAGCTGGGATAATGATGATGATATTCTAAAAGAATATCACATTATTTTTATAATGTTGCAAAAACAGGGTATGTATAGACATTGTAATAAATTATATTTTGGAACACAAATAAAATAAAATATACTTCCTAATAATATATTATTAATAAAATCATATTAAAAAAATATTGCATTTTCTGATTTTTCTTTTTGTATCTCGTGAAACCGCTGAACGAATTACCTATAATGACATTTGATATTATTTTTTTTTTATGAAATTAAGTTGGCAAACAAGCAAACTGCCTACCTGATGGTAAGTGGTAACAGGTCACCTATAAATAATACATGTGGCTCCTGTGAGATTCGCAACAAAACTGCAACCCCCACAAAAACCACAGTGTACATACGTTGCCAACTTGTGACTTAAGATGTAAAGTCACGGTACCCAGTAATTTCAGTGCCTTAGCTTACCCTTCAAGCCGGAACACAGCAATGCAAGCACTGCTGCTTTGCAGCAGAAATATGTAAGACGGAGGTAGGTACCCATGCACACGACCCTGGTACAGAGTCTCCCTTCGGTAACTAACGTTAATTAGTAGGTATTAATTTACGAGTTATGTGTAATGAAATTCCCTGCCAGCACACATGTTACCTTCTCCTCTAAGTCCCGGGTTCCATTAAAAGAGGCGTGAAGAAGCACCTTGCAGGTCGGCAAGATAGGGGTAAATAATGCTACGTGTATTCTCTCCCCTGCACTGCTGCACTAGCTATGTTCGCATTTGGACTCTAATTCCACTTACCATCAGGTGGAATGGAGTCATTTGCTAAGGCCACTATAAAAAAAATAATTTGAAATTAAATTTTTACTCATTTCTCGTTTATCGAATATTACTCATCATAAATATTCAACATTTGTTGACCGAAATGAACAATATCAAGCAAGCTATTAAATATATTTCTTTCAATTAGAGGATACAATATTAGTTTATTATCATATGTATGGTGTGTATACGTTTATTATTATTTATAAATATTTTTTATAATCTATACACTTCTTCCCGCAATTTAAAATCTCAGTACATCTGCTAGGGTTGGCTGGTAGAGATTTCTATAACAGATAATCTCGCAGATGTACGTAACTCACATATTATGTAACCAAAATGAATGAAAATTGTTTACAATAAAGAATTCATATATATAATACATTCATAAAGACCTGCGTGAAATAATGTCGGGTCGGGTGTGCCTAGCGAGGTTGTTCATCTTTTTAAGTTTTGGTATGACCATCAGATCAACCATGTGAGATGGGCTGGATCACTCTCGAATGAATACAAACTGGGGTGTGGAGTGAGACAGGGTGGAATAGCATCACCAAGGCTGTTGAATCTATATATGAATAGGCTGCTCGTTGAGCTGAGCAACACACAGATCGGTTGTCATATTGACGGAGTGTGTATCAACAACATAAGTTACGCAGATGATATGGTGCTGCTCAGCCCATCGATCGCGGCGCTGAGACGTCTATTGTCCGTCTGTGAGGGGTTTGCGGAGGCACGTGGCCTTAGATACAATGCAAAAAAGAGTGAGATAATGGTTTTTAAAGCTGGTAACAAATGTTATTCTGTGACACCGCCGGTGACATTGCGCGGAACTCCTCTAAAACGGGTTACAGCATTTAAGTATCTGGGCCATTGGGTCACTGAGGACCTCAAGGATGACATGGACATAATGAGGGAACGAAGGGTGCTGGCTGTTCGATGCAATATGTTGGCTCGTAGATTTGCATCGTGTACACATCAAGTCAAGGTGACGCTTTTCAAAGCATACTGTCAGTCTTTTTACACCTGCAGTCTATGGGTCGACTATACGCGGAAGACATACAGTGTGCTTCGTGTCCAATACAACGACGCGCTCAGGATGTTGTTGCGGAGGCCTAGACATTGCAGTGCATCAGCAATGTTTGCAGAGGTTCGAGTTAATGGCTTCCATGCTGTTATGCGTAAGCGCTGCGCCTCGACGCTGGCGCGTCTGCGTGCCTCGCGCAACTCCATCCTGAGAACCGTCGCCGACCACTGGGACTCGCCTATCTTGCGCCACTGGGTTCACCTGCATGCTTCCATCTAGCCACCCCTTGAGCCGCTGTAATTATAATCTGTAAAATAATTAATTATATTAAAATTTATGTTATATTATAATCAGTTAATAATTTATTGAATAATTTGTTTTGTATTGTGACATATAATTTGATTGTATTTTAATAATTTTAATTTAATTAATTTTATGATATAATGTACTAACCTAGCTTTTTAAGTTTCCATTGTTACTAACCATTATGAGTCTTTGTTGCTCGAAATAAATAAATAATAATAATAATAATGGATGGGTTACCTTCAATAATGAGCCTATCTACTACGCGGAACTGGTGATCTCGGAAGCAAAACTGGACAGCTGCGAAAGTTCACCGACCAGCTGCACAAGAGGCGAAGCAGGCCGAAGAGAAAAAACATTGGAGGAAGAATGAAGAGTTCACACCGTGAGCGTTGCCCCTTTTTAGAGGAGAGGCACCTTCAAGACTGACAAAGACATAAAAGAATTTGTGAGGAGTACTATACACGGTTATTTTTTTATCACCCTGGAAATTTTAAGGGACGCTTCACGGCATGGTATTAGAATGATTTATATGTAAATAAAAAAAATAATCCTTATTTTTATATAAATTTTTTAAGATACAAAAAATGCTGCACTAGTCGAGACCAGCATTTTTAGAGATTTTTTTTTAATTCATTTTTTTTTATAATATTGGATGTGTCCTGAAGCGTACCTAAAATTTTCCAGGGTGATAAAAAACTAACCGTGTATAACGAAAGAGTCATTCGCGTTTATTTAGTAAGAATGATTTGTAATGTGGAATCATTTCCTTATTGTTCTTCAATGCGTTTTAACGAAACGAACGCGAAGCAGAGGAGTCAAGCACTTAGAGCATTCAGACGCAGCGAGCGCGGCAGAATGCAGTCGCAAGTTTCTCGATGATTCCAGCCAGTGTAATAGCTGCAAACTTGGAATGGCCATAGACGATGGTGGAATTTATTTTTAGCTGTATGGAAATTCGACTTAATTGATAGACCAAGTAACAATAAAGTACGATAATGATATCAATCAAATTATATGTAGGTTTCCTGTGTAATAAAAAATATACAAACAACACAGTAAACAAATAAATATAAGGCTCAATCTTGGGGCAAAATATTGAAGTACAGCTCGAGATGCTTTTTCGTCCTTCCGCACTCCGGGATCGAGGCCAAACCATAATTGATTGTGAGACTTTAAGCACCCAATCAAAATTCCGTGCGCGTCCTTGTAACATTTAGCGACAATTTGATTGCCTGCAATGATTTGTTAATTTACTTGCCCAACAAAGCGTTTCGTCATTTCATTAATCAAAATAATTTAACTTAACGCTAAAAGCTATATTCATATTCTATAACTGACATTTGTGTTCTATTATAAAACAAAGTTAGAAAACAAGCAACCTGTCCATCTAACGGTAAGTAACTGAAGTTCTCTATAGTACAAGGACCCAATATACGTCGCTGACTTGAAACATAAGATGTCAATTCACAGTACCCAGTAATTTCATTGCCTGACTTACTCTTCAAACCGGAACACAGCGTAAGATAAAGTGTTTAGTACGTAGCCTGTCGCATGAAGGGCAGAAACTACATTGCCCTAACTTTCGCTTACGGAACACCGGTAAGGAGCGCGCGCGCATGCGTACGCGCACACACTTGTTTCCAGCATGGAGGTGCCCACGCAGAGAACTCTAGCAGTGAGTCTCCCTCTGGTGAATTTCAATAGTACTTTTATTTTAAATAATAAAGGGCAATAGTCAAAGTGAAACATCAAACAACTTAATAACTAATTTGTAAGTTACGTTACTGATTGTGATTATTTCAAATGCAAAATTTTCAAATAGAGACATGACAAATAGAGCGGTGCGCTCCTAAGGTGCGCGCGCTGTGCTCATAATTTTATGTTAAGGCGCATAGTGCTCCCAATGTCCTTGCGTCGATCGTCCCGCACTGATTACATAGGAGTGAGTGAGTGACAGCGAGGGGAATATTAAGGCAAACCTTTACGCGTAAGATGAATTATTTCAATAAAAAAATAATAAAGGCGAATAAGAAAAATCCAAAAAAACCATCCCCTAGAATATTGTTCACTTTATTTATTGAAATCGAAAGTATATGATTTAACCTAATATTTACGAAGCGATTAGGCTTACAGTTTTAAAATCGAGGCATGTTTGGGTCACATTTTAACCAAGTTTTAATTAATTTATCAAAAAATTAAGAAGACCATCCTCTAAAGAATGCGTTGAATATCTTTCATCATATCTTTTTTAAAGATTTTTTTATTCAATATTTATGAAGATAATCGGTTTTTTCTGCAGTGATTTTTTATGATTGACGTTATAATACTCTTTATTGCGCATAGTAACTTATACTATAAAATTATAATAGACAATATACACAAAGGAGGACTTATCTCTCATAGAGATTTCTTCCAGCCAACCTGTGAGTATGAAGATGTTACTATGCGCCTTAAATTAAAAATATATATTTTGTTGAGGTTGTAACTTTCGATATTACGATTTGTTCTTAATAGACAAAACTCACGAATTTCGGTTACATCCTTACTTCAAAAATAGAGTAAGTTTTACATTCGACGTTTTTTCTGTCTTGGCTGATGTCTTAGTCAATTGTGCACCGATTTTCCCCCTCGGCCCCTCAGGTTTTCACTAGACGAGAAGGCATATCCTCTAGGTTAATCCATTTTAGTTTTTTTTTATGTCAAACCCTAAAGTCATGCCACCTAGTGTCGGAAACCCCTTTTTTTTCTAATATATGGTTCGAAGCACTCATTGAACTGAATTTTTATTGCTAAGTATGGAAATGTTGATACTAGCACCATAAAACCTAGGATCATACCACTAAGGAATTAGGTCCAGGGACTATATAACAAAATTTCGATACCAACCCCAGTAATATCCAATGGTATCAAATAAAAGGGTTTAAAGACTGAGCACCATGAACCTAGCAACATTGATCTAAATTCAATATGGGCACCGCTCATAATTGGTTGTTATGTTTATTTTATATAAAAGTTTTATATGTTATATAAAATTTGGTTTTCAACCCAGGAATATAGGTATCAAATGAAATGGCTTGAAAATTATAGAACACAAACGGTCTTATTACAAAATCTGGTTTAAACCTGGTCAAAAGTTAGTCTTGGTTTAAATGTAGTGCGCTTTCACTTGTGTCAATATACATAGATAGAGACAGCATCAACTTAGTCCTAGTTTAAACCAGGACTAACTTTAGTACATGTTTTGTAATAAGACGGTATAAACCTCACAACATCAACCTAAATACAACATGTCCTCCGCTCAAATTAGCGGGTAAAATTTTGATTTCAACCCCAGGATATGAGCTTATAATGTAGAGCACTATGAGCCTAGCAACAATGCCCTAAATTCAACATGGCTGCGACGCAAAAATGGCGGATATAATTAACTCACGCGGCAAAACTCATAATATGGGTTTTGAAACATGTTTATAACATTGTGTATCAAGCCGAAATCTACCCATGTTAACATAGTCATATAAAAGTTATGGCATCAAGCACCTTGTATTAATATAAGGACTCTTGATTATCGTAGCCTGCGCACAGGAGAATCTCGTAGATAAAGATAGCAAAGGTTTGAACATTTACATTTCAGCGATAGTCAAGCGACGCGACTCTCAAAGCACTCTTAGCAAACAACGTGGAATCCAAACTAGTGACGAATGCAGTTGAAGTGCTGAACAAATTAAGCAAAGCCAATACAGTACGTCTAGTCTGAATACCAGATCATAAGGGTGCTGCTAGAGCGAAAAGTAGTCCCCGGCAAGGATTAAAACCCAACCAGAGGTAGTTCCGTTGTCATCAAGCCAGGAGCTTGTGATATGATCCTAGCTATATTTTTAAGGTACCAAAAGCGACAAAAGCATTTAATGCAATCCAATTTAAACAATGTGTAGAGCTCCATTTTACAGAAGACCATAGCTAAAATATTACGTTATTTTTTGTGAATGAATGTCGCAGAGTGTCGTCACAACACAGCGAGCTACCGTTTCTTTGATAATAACGAAAAGCATAGTTAAAAAAATGACAGCTCTGAATATTAAAAACATAAAATTAAACTTTACCAAAATCCATGTGCAAAGTATGATCAAACCAAAAATAACTCGTAAAAGCTTTTAAACGCGAACATACTCGTATAAGTAGGTACGTAGAACACCACACCGAGAAAATGTTTATGGGGTTAAAGTTTAATTTAAAAACTTTTTAAAATATGTACAATGTGGAGGCCTGGGCCCCGTTTAAAAAGTTCCGAGTGGTGATTGTGTAAGAACATAGATTCGTATTACGACGCGTCGTCACGCGTACAGTCCGGTCGACGGGAGTACGTCGATAATCCCCTTAGTGTAACGAACTAAATGGCTCACAGGGGGAACTGGTTGTTGCACTTTAAGCTATTTCGGTCGGGGCTCCGCTTGGATTTCACTGAGAGATTAAAACTGGCTTAATTGACAAAAGTAGCTTAAATGCAAACATTCCACAAATAACTCACCTTATTTATAAATTGTAGAGAATAAAATCATGCAGCTTAAAACAGAGGCGGGAAGAAGCACCTTGCATGTCAACAAGGTGACTATTTCGGCATGTATCATCATCGCATTTGGACTCCACTTCCACTTATTCTCATTTGCAAGACTCTTTATTTAAAAAAATTCATTTCTACTGATAAAAATTGAAAAAACCGGCTGTTTCGAGTACTTCCTTCCCGCGCGCCGGGCGCGCCCTCTTGTTAGTGTGAAAAGAAACGCGATGACAGTCGAGCAGCGTTGGATTTCGTAGTATAATTATACTATTTGTACCATTATTTCATGATGTGTAGTATCGTAATGCCAGGATACTACGCGAACGTACCATAATTTTACCCTCAGTTCGATTGACAACTTTTCTTGGTTCGATCATTCTCCTTTTTATCATGTAACAAATAATCAAAGTATCTACCCTACAATATAAGTAAGTTCTGTTCTGTATGTATATGTATGGCACCATCGAAACAGCCAGCGACAAGCTCCAGCCGGGGATTCCTTGCATAGTGTTTTACTATCTCATCTCGGATGTTCTGACAGAGTAAGACGGAAGTACTTTATGTATGTGTGTGTGTGTACATATCAAGCAATCATTATTTTCGTTTAGTCGGCACTCGAAGCCACTGATTGGATCTCTCCATTTAGCCAAAAAAAACGAAACGTAGTATAATTTTTGACAAGTGGTATATTTTTCATTTCCATAGACAAGAATTTTGTGAGGGTCTGAATCCAACGCTGCAGTCGAGTTCTAGTTGTTGCCCTCCCGACGCAAGACGTATACCCAACTTACCACGGTACTCGCGCACCTACCTCGCAGTGAAGTGACGTAATTAATTATATTCATACCCTAAATTGTGCAAGCTAATAAAAGAAGCCGTCTGCGTATATATCCTATGGTCGACCTAGGTAACACCGAAATCCAGGAATAGCGGTAAAGTACCAGACTTGACTACATACTCGTATATAACCTTACAGTTACAGCCCAGGATATTATAAATAATTTAATTATATTGTTTGATATTTCCCTAACACCGGCCAAGTGCGTGTCGGGCCACGCGTAGTGTAGGGTTCGGTAGTTGCAAATGCCAATTTTGAGTTCACACTCACACCTCACAACACGTTTCCACAGATTACTAAATACGTTGCTATTAAATTAGGCATTATAATTATTATTAAAGCTGCAATGATTTTATATTTCCTTAACTTCACGTGGTTCGTATAATTCAGTACTAATTTTCAATGAAATTTTACTTTTCCGAGTACATTTTATAAGTTAGTCGTCTATAACTTTTTAGTTTGTACTTAGTACTCAACTCTGATAGTTTTCCTTTAAACTAAGTTATATATACTACTGTTGTAATTTTTTTCACGTGTCCATATATAACCGTTTACCAGATAGAGGGGGGGGGTCACTTACCTCTAACAAAAATGTGCACTTTAAAACCAAATATTTCAGAAACGGATCCCTAAATCGAAAAATGGTGTTCTAAACCATACATTATTTTTTAAAGACCTATTCAACAATACCCCACACGATGGGTTAGTTGAGAAAAAAAATTATTCCCACTTTACTTATATGGGAGCTACCCTAAGAAAATTTTTATTCAATGTTTTTACCACCACTTTTTCGGCATGATTAATATACATACCCATACCAAATTACAGCTTTCTAGTAGGTACTAATAGTCCTTGAGTAAAAACGCGGACAGACAGACAGACAGACATGGCGAAAATATATGGGTTCCTTGTTTACTACGGGTCCCTAAAAATGATATTTCTAATTTACAGCTGGACAACATTTATATTGAATATTAAAGTACGTATTAAATTATTCTTGCCATCAACATTTACACTGAATCCTGATTATTTTTTATTGTTTTGTTTTTTCTATCATCTTTGATTGATAAAAAATATTTTAATAATCAATTTAAAAAATCATTTTAATGCATTACGTTCGCTAAAACTATTGTGCTCTGTGAGCACGGTGGTTTTATTACATTTTTGGTTTCAGTTGCGTCGACTAATTTAATCAGTCAAATATGTCTGCCAGCAGTTACAGTATAGAGGTAAATTTGATACCTCCTGATATTTTGCCAAATCGGTGCATCGGTGGCGCTGTGGCCTCGGCACTGGTCTGTGCCCCGAGTAGAATCGGGAGGCCCGCGGTCGATCCTGCCAGGTAAGGTACCAATGTGTTTTTCGTTTCACGAATTTCATATGTACATTTATCTGACGCTCCTACGGTGAAGGAAACATCGTGGGGAAACCTGCATGTACACCTGCGAGGTAATTCAAAGGTGTATGTGGAGTCAACTAATCCGCAGTGGGCCAGCGTGGTTTGACTAAGGCTTAATCGCCCTAACATAACTAGTTAGGGTAGGCTCGTGCCCCTCGGTGGGGACGTATATGAGCTGTGATGATGATGATGAATAACATCAATCTACAAATTTTATTATTATTTCGCAAAATCGATTGATGTTATTATTGAGATTATAATACTACTAAGGTATTGCATGGGTGTAGAGATAAAGTATCACCCTGTCCTATGCAATAAATTTATAAGCTACTGTTATAGAAATCTAACTTTAATATTAGAATATTTGCAATATTATAAGGATTTTATCTTTAATATTTTTATACGTATTGTGCGGTAAGAATGCAATTAAAAAGTCAAGTTTTACATTACAAAAATATTTATAACACCATATACATTATACAAGATATACGATAGTATATCAAGTTGTATATTCGACTGAATAATAAACTTACCTATTAGTGACAAGAACCTGCAGTTCTTGAGTTGAGACCAAATTAATTAAAAACCTATTACAGCGTTGCTGCTTGTTACCCATACTAATACCATGAATACGAGACTTCATAAAATATTTTTATCTTTGCTTTCAGATATTTTCTCAGCAAAATCAAGAGTTCATTACACTACTTAAGAAAATTTATAGGGAACCTGCAAAGAACCATCAAAAATAACATACCGACACAGCGTTATTATCAAAATGGTATATAACGGGAACTCGAACACATTAATTAAAAAAGCAATTTTATATTTGCTTAAAATCATAACACTAATAGATAAAAAGCTTCAGTCGCCCAGTTAGCAGTGGGGCTAAAAATGACCGGGGTTGAAAGTTGCCGACTTTGTACCGAGCTAAACTCCATGAGATGTTATTTTAGCCCGTTAAAACTAAGATATAATCGTCAGCCGCATTGAAGGGTGGATTCGTCAAGTCGCTTAGGCTCTGGACAGACGGATTGCATTTCTACTGCATTCCGACTGCAAAATTGCAGTTTGAATGCAGTTGGCACAACTGCAACGAAACTGCAAACCACTCATGCAGTCCAATTGCAATCGGTGTGCAGTTCCATCAACTGCACACCGACTGCATTCGGACTGCGAGGGAACTGCAAGCAAAGAAATCAGTGTTCGCAGAGGATGTAGGTATCAACTCCCAACCCCCCTCTTAGGGGGGTGAGAGGGGCTCGCCATAGGCGAGCAAACGCCGAGGAGGTCGTGGATGTATTCATTCGAGTTCCCATGACCTTGTCCGGCAGCGACGCGGCCCTCCTCGGCGTGTCCTCTTCTGATGAGGAGGACACGGCGATGATGGACGTGCTCGCGCCAAGGCATGTGTGAGGGGCATCGGTGGGTTTAACTCGGTTTCGCGGTTCCTGTCTGGCACTATGCCTCCAGGGTCCGCGGAGAGTCAGACATAATCCCGCGCCTTCCCAAGCGCAGGGTATGCGTAATGCATTTCCCACCGTAGAATAAAGGTATCAACCCCCCAAGCAATTGGGTCAACTGGATTAGGATTGCGCAGTTGGTTTGCAGTTTCGTTGCAGTTGTACCAACTACATTCGAACTGAATCTGAACTGCAATTTTGTTGTCTGAATGCGGTTAAAATGCAGTCCGTCTGTATAGAGCCTTATAGTTATACAGAGCTGGAAGGAAATACAAAATTTACATCGTGGTGGGCTTAAATTGTGCACATGTTGTAGAATAATTTAAAAAATAATTGTGTGGTTTTATGAAGCCACGATGCAAGTAAAACTTATTGTCGGGTCGTAGGCATTTAACTGAAAATTTTCGGAAAATTGTTCGATTTAGGGTATTAAAATGGCATATTAAAATTAAAATTCAATCTTAACTTAAATCTTTTTCTTCTAAAAAAAAATTATAAATAAAAAGTAAATTAATGAAGAAAACAAAGTTAATAAAATAGTTAAAAAACAAATTTATAAAGAAATAATGTTCTACACCAGGATCGAACCACTGACTGCCACACAGAAGTTCTAACGCATAGACCAATCCTGATCTATATGAAGTTGTGAAATTAAAGATCTCATGTTCGAGTACTTAATAAACAATTATATTGTTTCCTTTTGACGCATAAAATAATATACGCTAAATACCAACTCTTGGTTTTGTGATTTTTTGCGGCTATTGAAATAATTACGTCAAATACCAACTACGTACAACTCCACAAAAGCAAAACACCACCTTTTAAAGTTAAGCGTTTCACATAAAGATGGTGGTTAGCAAGTATTAACCGCCTACATCGTCTAATGGTTGAGATCACCGAATGTTGACCAGGAGATACAGTTAATAATGTTAATAACATTTTTGTGTAACGCCGGATAAATAAGTGTACATCGGAAAAACAAGTGAACATCGAAATACTCGTAACAAGTGAAGATCCAAAAATACGGCGAAAGGCAGTCGGTTTTAAAAATTTGGTGTTATGCGTAGTTAGTGTTTTGCTTAAATTTAAGTTGGTGGTGAATAGCAAAGATGGAGAAAATAAAGCTTATTATTATTATTTCTTTAATAACTTATTCTCCCTTTTGAAAGGGTATTTTTGCCACAACGCGGGTTGGCACCAAGCGTTAGTGGTTTGAGTGTTTTTTTGTGAGTAATTTATCTATATCTATTCTGTGTGGTCTATTTCAGTATCTAAGAATTTTCTTACTATCCGACAGGTATTAAGAATTGCGGCTTTCTGCATTGTTCTGGACGTTTTTGGGTGTAGGTCTAAAATTTCAAGGCTATTAAATAGATGTTTGGGTATAACTCCATTGGGTATAATTATTACTCTCAAGATGTTAGTTACGGAATTGAGCCGTCGGGTAGGTTTTTTAAAAAGAAGAATTTTATAATAATATATTTAATACTAAAATTCACAATGTTGGTGAATATACTTATATTAACTTATTAATTAATTGATCGCGATGATCAATGACGCGACCTTCCGCGTTCGCGATTGAAGACAAAAGGCGTCGAACGGGCTTTGAAAGAGTCCCACGAACACTTGGCTTGGTCTTGCGAAACCGTCTCGTGGAACAGCAGGTGTGCTCAGGAACATTCCAGTGGAATTAAGAAATTGGTCATCGGACCACCCATGGTGATAAACATAGTTGAGAGGGCTAGACCTCGTAACACCTCCCCTCCTAGACGAGCAATTATTTGCGAAGATTGAGAGCAAATATTGCGGCTTTAGTATCTTCTGATGAAGTTGCGGCTGGTGTCATTTCCACGATGTCAATTTTATCGCTCTTGATTTGGCGTAGAAAGTAATACATGAAGATAATTAGTGCAGATGCACTTAACAGTACGATGACATATACAGGTATAGTTGTATGAAATATGCTTGACACATTTGTCTCTTTGATTTTTGCAGGAGAGGCCATAAGAATTTGATGTTGTATGCTGTGGAGTTTATCCAAGTCGATGGTTGTCAGGTTGTAGTGAAGTGCTTGCTGACTTTTAGCTTTTGCTTGTGGAGATTGGGGAAAGGTCATTATTTCAATAGCTTGTCCTCGTAGTTTGTCGTCGGTATTCACAATGGTAAATTCAGCCGTTCTAATGCTGCAGTTTCGAGGGATTGTAGCTAGGTAGCTGCCTTGCAGTAAGCTATGACGATCTTGTACGCATGATGTTTGAACTCTGGTTTGGTGTGGTAGTGATATGATATAATGCTGGCTGTCCAATTCCAGCAAGGCTTCTTTCTGGAGTGATAAGAGTGTGGTGTTGCACAATGTGGTGTCCTGTTGATTAATGAGGTTGAACACGCAGTCACTTCTGGTGCGAGTTTGGTGATATATCTGCTGCTTGCATATGAACCAATTGTCCACCTTCGGGCATTCAGCCTCTAAGTACGCATATTCCTGGGAATTGATTGCCATATATGGGACCGGGGGGAGAATTATATTGGAAAATTTATTTGGAACGGGGCAGAGTCTATAGAGGTTATAGTTCTGTAGGAATACTAAGGGAAATTTTAACACTATTATTATTTTCCTATCGACAAAGTAAGATCCTAATGTTATCAAATCGTAATAATTCCTAACGTCTACACTTAATAGAGCATTAGAGCTATATAGTTCTTTTAACTGTCCTAACATATTTTCTAAATCATTAATGGGTAATATAGAATGGTGCATTACATGAGTTCTACTAAATGCTATTATATTTTCTAATCTATCTATTTCTTGTGAAAGTTCTTCAATATTTTCTATGGCTATACTAAATAATTGGGAGATATGAATGAATTGGTTCATTCTCTCTCTATCATTAACTGTAGAATTGCTTAAATGATCTATAGCTTTTACAATCATTTTCTGGTTAATGCTGATATTTTTTAGTATATGAGTTTGCTGGAGACTCATTTGCTTATACAAACTAATGTGTCTATTCATGGTAACGGATAATTCTTTGTCATTCTGTTGTAGAACTTTTAAAGCACTTTCAAATCTCAGGGCATCTTCGTTATCGAGATTTCCAGATATACATTTTATGAATGTTCCTAAGGGGTTAAAAATACCTCTTTTGACTCTTTTAGGTTCAAAAGATTCTAATTGCATAGAAGTTCTATTAAGTTTTATGAACAGATTGATAATTGGGTACTTAAAATATGAAAAATTAGAATTAGACAATTGATTAAGTAGTTATTTCTGTAAGTTAAGACTTCAGTAAATAAGATTTTTTTTTAAATCTAGATTTATCTCTTTGAAAGGGTTTAGCGGGTGGGGGTATGATCTTGAACTGCGGACGAACTGGTTCGCGGTCATATTTAGCGCGATTACAAATTTCACATTCATTTATAAATTTAAAAATGCTCTCTTTAAGCTTTGGCCAAAAGTATCTATGTGAGATTGCTAAGTATGTTTCGTTAATACCTCTGCGATTAGCTTTGCCATCGTGATATCTCGGTATAATATTCTGTTGATTATGGTAATCGGGGACATTTTCTATTTCTTGTTTGACTAAAACGATATTCATGGAATTGTTACTAAAGGAATTTTGTAGTATAGGTATAATGCTGTACATTTTTTCAATAGGTTGAATAAATATAGCAGTTTTTAACTTTGGGTCGACATGATTCTTAACAACTGTAATTATATCTTGCTCCAGGTTAAGCTCGGAGATTTGTACAACTGTTCTTCTGTATGTTTCAAATGGCTTAGTAACTTGTGGTTTGAAATTTGTAGATCTGGTAGTAACTTTAATAATTAATTGTTTCTTAAATTTATTTAAGGGGTCTTCTATTATAGGAAGTTCTAAAATTGGATGTTCCACACTGGTGTGAGCAGTGCCTGTTTCTAGTTCTTGGGGCAATTCAGGAGGAGTATTAAAGGGTAAGTTAATTAAGTCATCAGGGGGTTGGGGTACTGGACTACTAAGGAGTCTTAAGCTAGGTGCTGTGTCTGTCGAAGATAAACTTATAAGGGGTCGATCATCAGGAGCAGTTACTGTCGATACAGAGGATTCTGAGTCGCTACTTATGTTAACAATTACTGAGCTTAAATCTTCGTTGTGAATTTCAACGAGAGACAGAGCGTCAGCATTGGTATTCATCTTGCCTTTTTTGTAATTGGGATTTGAAATTTCTCTAAATTTCTCTATAGGTCGACTATTTTTAACGTTACTTAAACATTCGGGAACTTGGCATCCAGACATTATTTGGGATTTAATATGGATATCGCCTTCGAAGATACTCGTAGGGACTTTTAACAATTTAGTGGATTCTGCGGGAATTATTATTTTGGATGAATTACTACTTCTATTCGACTCATCATCACAGCTCATATACGTCCCCCACCGAGTAGATCGAGCCTACCCTATGTTAGGGTGATTAGGCCTTAGTCAACCACGCTGGCCCAGTGCGGATTGGTCGACTTCACATACATTATTGAATTTCTTCGCAGATGTATGCAGGTTGCCTCACGATGTTTTCCTTCACCGTAGGAGCGTCAGACAAATGTACATATGAAATTCGCAACGAAAAACACATTGGTACATGGCGGGTCTCGAACCCCAACCCCCCGATTGGAAGGCAAGTGCCGAGTCCACAGCGCCACCGACGCTCCTTTTAAAAACCTACCCTACCTTCTATTCGACTGGTACATATGAATTGGATTTTCGGCAAATTGTGTCTTTAATACATGAATGCTAAGGTCAATTTTTGATTGCCATTGTTCTAACAGGTCTAATCCTATTAAACCATCAAAATATTCGTGAAATCTATAAATGTACATTTTTATATCTTTATTATCTTTAAATTCCGGGAAACATGGGATAATTATGGAATAGTCGTTTTGAGTAGTTGCGTGAATATTAGTTACAACGAATGGATCATAATATATTTGAAATTGTGAAAAAAAATTTTTCACTGCCTCGGGGCTTATGAATGATTTATTCGCACCTGTGTCTATAAGTAATTTTAAAGGGGGGTTTGAAATCTGTATATATGGTAATTGTTTTTTATCTTGAAGGTGTAATTCTATTCTGGGGGGGCTGTCCTTCGGGGCTATACAAAAATTTGACTGGTCGTCGTTACAAAAAGTCTCCTCATTTTCAGTATAGTTTTCTGTTTCAGTAGTGTACTGGTCATAGTCATTAGAGTCGCAAGAGTCGGTATATTCAAAGTCAAAATTCATTCATATGAATTTGCTGCTTTGAACTTTGCGGAGTAGGTGGTAATACGCGTGCTACTGGGTGACTAATTCCGCTCATTGCTTGGGGATAATTTTTGGGTATTTGTGATGGATTAGCTCGCGGAGGAATTCTAAATCCGGTGGTCATATTAGATCGCGGTAGGGTCTCATGATTTGTTGTGTCCTTGAGGGTCCTTGGTGGTAAGTATTGAAATTAGGCTTGGGATTATTATAAGGTAAGTTTTGCGGGAAAGATTGATAATTATTACTACCGCTGAAATTGCCAATTTGTCGTATGGGCATACTATTTGGTATAGCGGGAATAAACTGCTTGGGAGATTCACGTGTAATTGGTGTATTAAAAGGTGAGTAATTGAACTGATAAGCGCTCGTCGATTTCTTAGAATTAGCGACGGACTTATTCTGTAAGTATAAAACATTTAATTCTTCTTGTGCATACTCTAAAGCTTGTTGTAAAAATTGAGGTCGCATGCACCTAATACGTGAACCTAAGGGCTCGGAAAGGCCTCTAGTGAACGTCTGTAGTGCTAACTTTTTATATAGATCGCGTTTAGCTTCTACGGTTGTCGAGATAGTTTCATGTAATTCTACGTATGTCATAATTATACATAGTAAATTTTGTACGCGTTCATAGAATATTTGCGGAGTATCGGAACCTTGCGTTAACAAAGATAGGTCAGTGTATAACGCTGATTCATCCCTGTGATCTGAAAAGCTGTTTATTAGAGCATTTCTTATACCTGTCCAGTCGCGGGGAATGCCATTAGTCATCAAGGTCTTGGCCGCATGGCCTGTGATTTTATTTAAGATGCCATTAATTAAGGCTGAGTTATTTAACTCATTTCCCGGGGCTGGATTGATATAGTTCAAAATTAATTGGTCACAAATATGTAAAAATCTAATTAAGACATTTGAGTTACCATCAAACTCTGGGACTAATCTAAGGGCTTTCCAAATTTTATCAGTCATATCTATTGACTGTGACTGTGAAGATGCGCTCGGCATAGAATTTTGCTCGGCCATCATATTCTCCTCTTCAATATCAGTTAGGGTTGATAAATCGATATCTCGATGAAATCGATATCTCGATGAAATCGATCGATATCACGCCTTGCAGGCCTAATATCTCTAATTTTCCTCGGAAAGAAAATTTTGGCTACTATTAATATCTAACAAAATGAAACTTAACTATACGCTATCTAATGGGGACAGGAAAGGGACCGCTGGCAACCAATAGGAAAGCGTAACTATAACTATTACTCACATGAGCAGGATAGGATTCATGGCTCGTCGATTTTTGGACTGCACCGATTTTTCCTTTTTTTCTTTTCTTCTGTTCACCTTCCGACGTCTGCTTACGTAGATTCGTTTGGGATAGTCGACGCGCCGACGAAACGACTATCAGGCGGATTCGATTTTTGGATATCGCGACCTGACCGACTATCCTACCGACTGCGCCAGTTACGGAATTGAGCCGTCGGGTAGGTTTTTTAAAAAGAAGAATTTTATAATAATATATTTAATACTAAAATTCACAATGTTGGTGAATATACTTAATATTAACTTATTAATTAATTGATCGCGATGATCAATGACGCGACCTTCCGCGTTCGCAATTGAAGACAAAAGGCGTCGAACGGGCTTTGAAAGAGTCCCACGAACACTTGGCTTGGTCTTGCGAAACCGTCTCGTGGAACCGCAGGTGTGCTCAGGAACATTCCAGTGGAATTAAGAAATTGGTCATCGGACCACCCATGGTGATAAACATAGTTGAGAGGGCTAGACCTCGTAACATGTTGGTCAATATTATTATTATTATTATGTGAAGTTGGTATTTTGCGTACATAAGTGTTTTTTCGGAGTTTAGCGTTTTGCTTAAACGGTTTTTTGCGTCGAAATGCTGGTAGATAGCCTGGCTATCTACAAGAATTTGCTTGCTCGAGCTTACGCGTACCAATATGTTTTCAAATTTTGAATTCATATGTACGTTTATTCGACGCTTTTACGGTGAAGGAAAACATCGTAAGAAAACCTGCACACACTTGTGAAGAAAGAATTTCTTTACAGGTTGTGTGTGAAGTCGACCAACCCGCACTTGGCCGGCGTGGATGACAGACCTAATCGCTCGAGCCCCTCGGTGGGGACGTACTTACTCGTATATGAGCTGTTGATGAGAAAATTTATTGCACGGCATACATCAATTGAATTTCAAATGGGCAATTTTGTAGAACGACAACTTCACAAGTAAAAATCTATTATTACTAGTTTATGTTCAACATTGAATTCATTAAAAATTTTGAAAAATCCTTTTGGTATTTACCAGCGCGCTTTACCTTCGAGACAACAAAATCACAGCACCGTAGCTTTGACGTCGATCACGGCCTTAAATGAGAAGTCACATATGAAACTACTTTTTTACGCCAACGATGTTCATAAATCGTTATGTTGGCTATATCCGCGTCACTGGGTTGCGTTTATACACTACGCCCCTTTATGATCTACACGTTATTACCTCAAAATGATCATACAACATATTTTGTAAAAGCAACCTTATCATGTCACTAGTAAGGTCTTCGAGGAAGTACGATATTTTTATCTGCATTACTTTCTCTGTGATGAAAGTGACAAGCATACGGCTTACCTTTGACCTAGCACATTACATGCAATACCGTATAAACAAACTAAAGATGCAGTCAGCCAACTTTGAACATTGTTTGTATTATAATATATAGATCGTAATATACGTTGCAGTGCGACCATGAGGATGTGTTTTCCTCGTTGTCACGCCAGTATTAAAATGATCACACTTGACTAAATTATTGAACATTATGGTCCGGAAGGTTAAAATGTACCTAGAAATATTATGGAACTACTTGATAAATATCGTTGATAGTCTCCTCAATCAAAACCACTAGTGATTTAGAATTTTCATTTAGCTTGTCTACCTCCTCCGTCATTGTACTTTATTGGTTTTTCAATTTCCCTCGCAGAAAATATTTGCGTTTAAAAAACAGAATACTAATACTGATTTAAAATTTTGCAGATAAATTTTAATCTTCATGTACTTAAGTTGTATGAACAAGAGATATTACTAAATTGTGAATGTTTTTTTTGTGGAGTAGTATATTTCTTGTGTTTCTTAATATAACAAATTGTCTAGGTATATTTTGAGATTCTTGTTCCCTGCACTTGTGTGAATAAGAGTTTGTGTAATTTATTTTTCATCCCATCTAATTCGAAAACAGGTGAAGGATTCCTCGATATGTGCGAACAAAATGGGTCATTCCGGCGCACTTAATAACAGTGACGAAACGATTTTTGAATTTGGAACACTATATTATTTAAAAAGTTTGAACGCAATTCGCTTCGATAAAGTCCTGGCCGGTAACAAAAAAAGCGCGCCTGCCGACGCAGCATTGGCCAAATTAAAAAAAAATCGGAAACTTCTTATTCGATTTTTTGATTACTTTATATTATAATATTACAGGCAAAAAAATATTACAGAATGAATAATAGTACTGAAGTAATATACCTATGCAAAGTAGCCTATTTAAGTACAAAAAGAAATGTTTCTCTAGCCTATTCTAGGAATAATCCATTAATATATAGTTTTAACAGCAGTTTTTTAATGCTATACGTAAATTTTGGCGTAAAAAAAAACTTTAAATCTTTAATTACAAAAAAATAATGTAAAATGGGAATAGAAAAATATTGGTACAGTAGGTACCTATCTAAAGTAGACGATAATGAGACTGTCAATAGATAAAAAAATATAAAAATACTATTAACAGATTTTATAGATAACCATTATAACTTTCTTAGGATAACTAGTCAAAGATAATAAAATCTTTAACAAGAGCTAATTGATTTAAGTGAATTTAGTCTCTTCAAATTCTTAAGTCATTCTTCCTATCTTAAATCATTCTAAAGATACGCTATATGTAAACTGTTCATAACCGAGTCTTCAATAAAACCTTTAACTCTTTTCGCCGTTATTATAGATTTAAAAATGACCGTGGTCAGCCAAAGTAAAATATCACAGACACTTTAAAAATCCCAGATGAATATAATACTATTTCAATGTGTTGCTTGCAATGGTTTATTCTTTTAAGCTTTTTAAGAAATTTGTCTCAAAAAATCAACCTCATTTCTTGTTTAAGGGCCCGGTCTTGTAATAATCGCGTGGAATGTAAATGTGGGTATGTTAAAAGCCTTAAAAAGACATTAAAAATAGCATTTAAGTAAAAAGTGAAATGTGTCATGGAAACTTCAAGTCCTACACTCTAAATCGACGTAAAATGTATTTCCTTAATTGCATTTTTTATAACTAAAAAATATATATTCCTTCTCTGTAAATTCTGCTAGAACACCGATTATTACAAGACCGGGCCCTTAAGAGTGCCACTATACTAAGCTCAATATCATATAAGAGAATTAAATCTACAGATCATAATACTTTGGTATGTTTAGTTTTAACATTGCGTTAACAGATCACTTCTACACACTCAGTAAATCGAGTTAGAGAGCCCTAGGGGACGTCTACTTCGAACAGCGGGCGTTTCTTCGCTGAAAAGATGACTGGGTTGTGGTCAAAAGAATTATATTTTTAATTCACAATGTCTGTAAAACCCCTTTTGACAATAATTGATAATATTTTAAACGCGTAAAAAAAAGCGCGTTTGTGAATAATTTTCTTTAACGAGTCAGCAGATGTCAGACAACAAACTATCTTCCAAACAGGGTAACTGGAATTTGTTTTGTACGTCACCTACCATGCTAAAAGGGCTTTTAATGCCTCATTTTTTGCATCCTAATTTGTCCCATTGACTGGGAGGTATTTCAAAGATGTTCTTAAATTTAATTGCCATCGCATTATCATCGCGTCACACACATTTAAAAACATGTAATTTGGCTGACAGCGAATATAGCATGGATTTGGAAAACTTCAGCTGTGAAGTTTTCATAACTGACCTAACACATTGCCACCTCTCTTTTTAAGCAGTGTGCAGACGAAATTAGTGCTCCACTTTACATTCTGTTTAATCACTCACTTATAGCAGGCATTTTTCCTGATTGTTGGAAGACTGCTTTTATAGTCCCCATTTTTAAAAGTGTTAATCGATCTGACTGCACGAACTACAGACCTATTAATATCTTATCAACTCCTGCCAAACTATTTGAGTAAATAGTTTCTGGGTTTATTTTTACTCACATGTCAAGCCTGTACTTTCACCGAACCAACATGGTTTTGTCAAAAACAAATCTACAATTACCAATCTGTTAGAGCTTAAAAAACTATATTATGTTGTGCCTTCGTAAAAAATAAGCAAGTGGACACTATTTACACCGATTTCTCGAAGGCTTTCGATACGATCATCGTCTTTTTTGTAGAAAGTAATATCAAAATGTGAATTGCTACCATTTTGTTAGAAATGAAAAAAAAACAAAACCGAGTTCAAAAACACCATACAGTTATAATTAACAAGCGATGATTTCATAGAAAGTTGCAACAGTTTACACCGACTTCAATATAAAAATGTCATGTTGTGTGTATTATTATATTATTTATGACTTTTTTGTGCTTTTGAAGCCGCTTTTATTTTTTGTAAAACAATATTTATTGTAATCTTTTTAGTAAATTTGATACATGCGTATTAGAATTTTAGCAAAGGCAAACACCAGAATAACTTAACTAAGTACTGAGCCTAACTAAATATTTTTTTTAAATATAAAAAGTTTATTTTAAAAAAATTATTTTAATTTTAAAAATTTTAATTTAATTATATGTATAACTAGCTGTGCCCGCGACTTCGTCCGCGTGGAATAGTAACTTTTGGCAGCATTTTGATTTTTGTAAGCAATTTTTTTAAAGATCTTGATAAAAAGTAGCCTATGTTATACCATAAGAATAACTAATAATACGAGTATAGAAGCGAAACTCCCGGCCGTCGAGCGCTCAAGGCCACGTTATTTACCTACCGTTTGATTTCCGTTGAACGGAATCGCCAGTCAAGGCGCGCACCGTGTGTTTCAGGTACCTTGTGAATGTTTTTCTATTGATTACCTGATTAAGCTTTTTAGATTACCTACTCTAGATACAGATATAGTTTTATTCGTAATATTCATTACATGTCAAAGCTAATACAATATAATGTATCGAGTTTCTAAAGCTGTCATTGTAGTGCAATTTTGAAACTCTGTAAGTATGAGATTTTTTTTGTCAAGTCGGGAATAATTTGAATTATGAGAAACTTTGGTACTGCTATATATATTTTTACCGACCATTGTCACTGTTCCATGTAAAATTTAAATACAATCAATACTTGATTAAAATTATGAAACAACAGACGACATTACAAACAGACACTTCAATTTTATTTATTTGTATAGATATAGATTAGTATACATATAAACAAAGTATCGTGAAAATCACATCGTCCAAGTAAACAAAAATGCTCATAAAATAAAAACTACTGGGCCAAACTGAATTGATTTTTTATGGGACCAAATGGCAACTATTCCGCAATAAACAAAAAAAATAAGGTAAATCGGATCAGAAATCGGTGTACATACAAAAAAAACATACGCGTTGACTTGAGAACCTTCTCCTTTTTGAAGTTGGTTGAAAATAATTCCGTTTTCATGAAAAGTTTATTTGAAGAAAATTGATGACATTAAGATAAAAAAAATGCTATCGCTCAAATGACCACCGTAAGTCGTCAACTTGTGCTCGTCTTACAGCATTTTGAATGGCTGTTCGCAAAACAACTGGCTCCAAATTGGCGAATTCTTCTTCAGTGTTAGCTTTCAAGATTTGCAAAGTTTGTGGTTTGTTGTAGTAAACGCGATATTCTAAAAAGTCCCAAAGGAAGTAGTCGGGCACCGTTAAATCTGGTGATCCGTACGGCCAGTTCAAATCTCTTATATGGGAGATGACTCGGCTCGGAAATTAGTCATATAAGCAGTAACAATAATTCCACGTTCTTCAGATGTCTATCGCTCCATGGCTTATGTCAACTAATTCTGTATCTGTCTACAACGATTTGTTCCTGATTCGTCATATTCCTGATTGGTCATATTCCTTATTCGACACTTTCCTAACTGGTAATATTCCTAAATCGTCATGTTCCTGATTCGTCATATTCCTCACTCGTCATACCATGTACATTTGCCTGCACAAACTTATTATAGAAATCCTGGTAAATGATAAGAACCTCTTTAGATAAATAATAGATGAATGAATGTTACTTGTCTATCATGAAGCTAATATCATTATCACTTTAGTATTTATATCAAGTCAATGATATTGTAATATAATTTTAATCGAAGAAGATGGTCTTGTAGACTTGTAATAATGGTGCGGACGAAGAAAGGCTTTTTATCGAAAGTGAAAAATGAAAAAAGTTACTGTTGCATTCTGGGTACAAATTCAGTATTTGGGGTCACGACCCGTCCACACCCACAGGACTTTCCCACTGGTAGGTGGACGGATATTTTACGATTACCCCTCTACCCACTAGTGAGTTATAACTTTAATAACGAGTTTGAGAAATAATTTAGCTTATGTGCCAAGTCATACAAATTTATTTACATGGGACGCCGCCTTAAGTAAATTATTGTCTAGGTACAAAGTATAACTACTTCGCACGTGTTCGCGATTTCGTTTGACTGTACAATGACGAATTAGGAATATGACCAATCAGGAATATGACGAGTTAGGAACATGACCAGTTAGGAAAGTGTCGAATAAGGAATATGACCAATCAGGAATATGACGAATCAGGAACAAATCTCTACAACATCTATATCAAAGCACAATGACATTTGACTCCATTTGCAAAACTTATTTCACATACACATTATGACATTACTTTTGCGCCATCTTGTTTTAATGCTTGAGTAGTGATTAATGTTGCCATACCTAATACGACGTTACGAGTATTATAGACTTGCTCTAAATTGAACACACAACACATTGATGGTAATATGTTTTTGGTGTACATTCATATTTCTTTCTCACGATCAAATACTACTATAAACGTTTATTTATTGGTGCTACAGCTACCCCATGTTATTTCACTGAAATAAAAAAACACTCAGGGTAGTTTAATTAAGTTAAAATGGTAGTTTCAAATATTCAGACTCGTTTCTATATTGGCTACCTATCACCCTTGCATTTTTTGGATTAATGTTATTTAAAAAATCGCAATTACCTTAAAACTAATTTATATTCGGTAACATAATTTATATTCATATGAAATAATTTAAAAAGAAAAACAACAGATTGATGAAGTCCTAACTGCGAAAGTAAAATGCAACTTTCCAAAATTACGATGTTTTAAAAACGTTTAAAACAATAAAAATAATGGAGTTCGAAGGGCTAACAGGACCGGTGCGCATTTTTCCCCGCAGACTTGTAAGGGTCGTAAAATACGGCGGTCCTCGAACGGGCGTCAGTGCTTTTAATTATTACTTAAGCGTTCGATTTTCAGTTAAATTCTGTGTAAAGCGAAATTCCCCGAATTATTTCCAAAACGGAGCCGAGTTAGTGAATCTCATGTTGATAGTTTGTTACACCGCCCGTCGAGTATACGAGTAGTTTCGGAGTTGAACGCCAAAACGCCCAGAATAATAATTTGTTGAGTACTCGCTCACGGAAACTTTGATTTCTATTCTAGAGGTAATTTCGCCGCTAGTGCTTGGAAATTTAACTATATAATAGTCAGGTAAGTAAATAAATTGATTGCATGCGTGGGTCTGGCTTTTATTGCACGAGTAGTACACATTTAAATAAAACTACACTTTTTGAATTTACTCGCGTATATTTAGTTTTAGACATTTTAATTATTTGGCCCAACGTTTCGAAAGCTCTACAGGATTCGTGGTCACGGGATGACTGAAGCCTTCCTGACCCGTGGTCCACCTGACAAGATCGCTGGTGGGTGTCATTGAGTAACATTAGATTTGTTTTCTGAATTAGAATTATATCATCAAAATTAAAGTGTTATTCATTACACCCGAAAAGAGTCGGAGGCTCACCAACAAATCGATGATGATAATTGGTGCCCAACGTGGGGCCAATTGCCACCGTCTATCGATGAGACTGTTGGCCTATACCGGTGTTCTCGCTACAAATGTTTAAATATAACACATAACAATTATGACTTTACACATAACAAGTTATATTGTCTCAAAAACACGCCGACAAAATATAGCTATGTACGTTTGAAATGTACTGTAAATTTTATACAAACCCAGGCTGTATTTGGAGTTTTTCTCCAGCTTCACGATTAATGAGGACACGTAACTAGGAATGGACTCAAAGGAAACGCCGAACGAGCGTGGCTGCAGCTCGTTCAAGTTACACAAAATGGTCCCAAATGAGTATAAAAAATTTAAAGGGTCCGAATTTCAACACACCTTTCACCCGAAACAGTCCCAAGGGAGTAGCCAATAAATTCTCATAAATAAAAGTTGATTGAATGATTGTACCTACATAATAACATACCTGATTACGTCGTAAAATGTTTTTACAATAACATTTGCTGTACGCCGACAAACTATGACATTCTACAATATATTAAACCTGAATTTCCGTATTGTCTGTGGAAAATGAACGTGATTAATGTATGTTTCATTGTTAAACAAATACGATGGCGGTTAGCCTATACGAGGCTGAAAATGAAACTCATTCTTTATTAATCAACAGTTGCCGCTATTCGCGTGTATTTTAAGTTTTACATAAACCATCTGTTTCAGAAAAGTTGCGCATTCATATTTAAGTATAGCTTAGAGAAGGGTATTCTGACTTCAGCTTAAATATAAGTAATAATTTTCAACTTGACGGCGGCGGCTTAATCTACAAAATTAGTTGTAAAAGAGAGCATTTTTTGCGAAGAACAATGCTCTGTCCCTACATTAAATCCGTCAATTGTTACGAGTATGTTGTAAAGAGGCTTAGTGGCGGCATAACAACCCATGCTCATTTTATTCGTCGGATTCCCATTTTATTTCCCATTCAATTCAATCCATGTCCTTGTAACCGACAGTTATATTTACCAACTTTTTAATCTACAGGGTTAAAGTTAAGGGTACAAAGGACTGTCTTCATAATAATTGAAAACTGCTCTAGCTTATTTCTGTGCGTTTGTTGTATTATTCAACTGCACAGCGTGTTAGCTAAAGTTTTACGTATTCTAGTGTATTTTTCTTAATGACATTTGCTTATACACACAAGTTCCATTCTATACGAATTTACTGAGCGTCCTCTACAAATGTGATTCCCTAAATTAATTTAAACTGGTATAGAAATTCCGAACTTGTCGGAAATAATACACTGTGCCTATACTACGTTAATAAATATTTTTACAACCTACATAATATATGACAGTTAGAATGCGGAAAACGATCGCTGTTGCTGAGAGGCGCAAGAAACAGCACGATATCCTAAAAACACTTTAATATTTTTAGGCCGTAAAGTATTTTTGACTCATGGATTGATGAGGAAAAACCCAGTTTGTAGAATCCCGCTCTTTTGTTTTTTTTTCTTAACCGAATAAAGGGAATGAAAGTATGTTTAATATATAGAAATGTGACTTAACTGATGAAAATATACAGGATGGAATCACACAAATATCGGAAAATTCTTTACTGATCTGAAAAGTGCCACACGAGCTCTATAAAATGATGTCAATATTAATGATTTATAAGAATTAACTGGATTTATCCAAAAAGATATTTTTAATAAACATGGCGACGAGATTGCCAGCATATCTGTCGGTCCGATGTGATGTGGCGTGGACGCCACTCCGAACAATATAAAAAAAACTGTTAAAATAGTTAATGAAATAAATCAATGGATCGTGAATTCCGTTCTTATTTCAAATTATTTATGAGAAACATTAAACTCATGCAGTGTATGCTATGTCGCCATATCAAATGTATTGAAGCTGGAAACATCAGTTTTATTTTTTATTTTTATTTTATTTGGAAAGGGAAACAAACAGCTTGATATAGAGCATATGAGTGAAAAATAATAGGTCGATACATAGGCCAATACAGTTTCCACTAAAAATTAATACTAAACAGTTGAGCAAACACTAAATTATAACAAATTCTTTCTAAATAGAAATTGTGAAAATCGACGTACATGATATGTCGTTATTATAACAGCTTATTATTTAATGACATTAATTAACATTGGCAGCTGGAGAACGATGGTTACAAATACACTTTTTAAACTTATGGAGACTAAGAGAAAAAAAAAGGGTTTTTCGGTTAGATCCAGTTTATTTTGTAAATCATTATTAATATCATCTGATAGAGCTCATGCAGCAATTATAGGATAAGTAGTTAATTTTCTAATATCTTATTCGATTATTCATCGTTTCCTGTATAGTCCCTGAATATCATACCTACAATCTTACTACTAAGTAAATGACCAAGTAATACAACCCAATAAAGAATGCCATTACTTGTCATTGCCGTTTCACTTGTTCAATTTAAATGCAATTTGTATACTTTAATCACTCGTAGTCATTTGTAGCCGTCAAGGTATAGTAAGAGTTCCACCGATAGCAAATTCGCAAATCGCCCTACCTGTGGACAACATGGGGGGAGAGTCCTTCACATATAAAATTGTGGCATTTCGTATCATTAAAAAGAAATTTGTAGACTCGTGTATATAAATCAAATATCATACAGATAATGTAGGCCTGATAATGTTTAAGACTAAAAATAGTCAATAAATTACCATCATGCTTAACACAACAAATCTCGTTTGTTTTGCACTTTCAAAGGATTTTCTTGAGTGTACAGGTATATATGTGAAAAATATACAAGATTAATTAAAAACAGCGTCCCTAAAAGGTTTCTTTTAGTAACATGCAAATATAATTACCGTTAATCCTTTAAAAATACCTCAACCCGAGGTACAAATCTTCATGATCAGAAGTAGAAACCGAATCTGTAATCCCTTGATTAATCGCTCAAAGTCACTCAACTCAATCAAGCAAAAAACTTTTTGTCGAAAACTGTATCTGAGCTCAAGACTCAGGTTGGGGGATAAAGGTCGAGATTTTCTTGCTTCCTCTAATTTTGATGATAGCGCGGAGAATATAACTTTACACAACTCAGTTGGCAAACATACAGGCTGCCCACCTGATGGTATCTTATCTTATTTAAATGTAGGGCTGGCTCAGCATGAGAGCCTTCGCACTTCGACCCATCGTGTATCTTTTGCGCTTCCCATGTTTTGTCCTTAAAATCATCACCACCTTTGTCCAGTCAATCGTGCCCATGAGCATGATGATGATGGTAAGTTGCTACAGTCGTCTATAATTCAATTGTGGTTTCTGTCAGACTTGCAAATCTATGACCCCTACAAGGACGCCCAAAGAAGGTACGTTGCCAACTTGTGACATAAGATGTAAAGTCGCAGGACCCAGTAATTTCACTGCCTGTCTCTGCCTGTCTTACCCTTTAAATCAAAACGCAGCAAATGCAAGCACGGCTACTTGGCGGCAGTAATCTATAATATATAAAGCTCGATTCTATCTATCTATAATATATAAAGCTGAAGAGTTTGCTTGATTGTTTGTTTGGTTGGTTGAACGTGCTAATCTCAGGAACTACTGATTCAAATTGAATTCTTTTCTGTATACGATATTCCATTTATCGAGGAAGGCTTTAGGCTATAAAGCATCACGCTACGACTAATAGGAATTGAGCATCAATGAACAATGTTGTGAAAACGAAAAAAATGTACGACATGTTATTATTTTCCGATATCCACGCGAACGAAGTCGCGGGTACAGCTATAGTAGATAATATCGCGGGTAGTAACTATAGTAGATAATGTCGCGGGTACAGCTATAATAGAGGCACCCATGCAGATGACTCAGGTGCAGGTGCCTTAATGAAATCTGGGAGAATAATAAAATATATCATAATGTCCGTCATTGCATCAATAAAATCATTAGAGTTTTTATTATTAAATCAATTCCATCATCGCGATTACAGTGAAAGCTTTTATTTATTTTTCGATGTTTTGATCGTAACATTTGAATAATTTCCAATAAATATAAATTGCGAGGCGATACATTCAGGAAATTATTCGTTCAATTAAGTGTATATTCAACTTATGTATATCAAAAGAATATGAATTCGTTATAAAACTAAAACACATCGATCAAACTGGAAAGTACTTGAATATAAATCGCTTAAATATGCTTCAGCTAGCTCCTAAGAATTTTTTATATTTTCGGTACCGTTTCGTGAACGTTATAACTTGCCAAAAGAAAATACTAAACATAAGACACTAGGCATAATAACTTAACAACAAACAGGCCGTGGTCACGCGAACACTGTCACAGACTTTTATTTTTGTTATAAAAAGTGTAACTTAATAGTTTCTTACACAAGAACGAACTTTGTCCATTTCAGTGAAAATAATTATCGCTTTTATAAATTTGTACCTTAATCTGAAAAAACATCTCACAGATAACATGTTCATGTCAACAACGCAACATAGTGTGTAATATATATTTTTACTTGTGGACAAAAATAAACGAAGACCGAAAAATCATTTTAATATAAAGCATTAATTAGTATAACGATAGACACAAATGTAATATCATGCGCAATAAACTAATTAACAACAAATTTTCACCCTTACCTTATGATCCAATACACTTTCATTAAACCATAACATCATTCCCAACGAGTTTAGTCAGTAATTTCACAAGCCAATTTCACTTTAAGCTTCAATTAATTCACTCCACAAATTTCGATTTTTTTTAACACAATAATTTTCAGTTAATCGTATTTTTTTCTGCACTAACATTTAATGTTTCAACTGTGGAACGTGTACGAAGTCTTTAGTTTCGAAGCAGAGCCGCGAAGCGTCAAACCTTCCCCGCCGCGCTTACAGACTGAATTCCCGCCCGCCCAAAAGAGCCGAGCGGGGACGAGCCCCGACGACTACCGCCGACCCAAGCCCCGATTCATGAAACCCACTCGATGAAGTGGTAAGTTTTTACGAGTGCCGAACCGGCGAGTGTGGTCGGGACAAATATAAAAGGATTGTATGACAGCCGTTACAGATAATCTTCTTGCAACCTGTTTTTGCTTCGCGACAAAACAGACACATGACAGTTGAAGCTATAGCAGCCTTTTATTAATATCAAAGGAAGCGGTGGCTCAGGTGCTTAAGTCTGTGATTATGCTTTGCATTAAGTGTATTTAAAGAAATACCTCATAGGATATTCTGCTTTTATTTACTGCCTATGTATTTTTGTTCAACACAATGCAATTATTAAATAATATATAGTTTCTGGGCTTTCCGTGTTTATAAAATAAATTAATTTCCTAGAATCTAAGATTTTGTAAAGATTGTTTGTTGCAAAATATTATATATTGTTATCTATATTGTAGTGATTTAGCAGTTAAAGAGCTCCATTGATTATTTTTCTACTTGTATGAACGTTAAAGCTTGTCATATGTAATCTGAGAATGTCATATCATACCGTCCCTAGTAATGGAAAGTCTTTTTTAATACACATCTTTTGTATGTACTCATAGTACATGCAACATATCTCTATAGAATAAAATTATAGCAATTTTGACAATTGTGTTGAGAGAGTGTTTTTTTAGGCTTCTAGTACAGCTATTTTTAGTTTATCTTATACATTTTTTGGTAAGCTATGCACAATATTAAAGGTATTCAATATTAAAATAAGTATGTGTCTTTTACCATAAACATTATTGAATTTAGATTTTTCATAAACAGTACAATCAGTAATATGCTTAGTAATATGTCTTAAATTCTGTGGTCTAGTTTTAATATACATTTTTTGTAAGTTGTGCCTTTCATATTTTAGAATAGGTAGCTTTATTTTAAAATTTAGCATTTTAAAATGATATGTTACTTCGATTAAAAAATTTCTTTATTATTAACGTCAATATATGTAAAAAGATATTTAGATAATATTTTTGACCTTAAGTAATTCAATTAGGTGCGGAGTTCGTCAATTACTAACTGACAAGCAACTATGTTCACCAGGGGCCTAATTCCGCTAATCTTAACATCGTTATCGTGTCTCGATAGCGTTCCAATAAAACTGCTTTTGTCGCTTTTATACGCATTTCCTGGTGCAGTTTATTCTTACTACAATTTCTTGATAACTCAATAGTGTCAAATGATTTAATTGGTAATCGGTTAACCGACGATAACTGTCTCAAAAAGCAATGCTATTAAAACGTTATTGACATGCCACATATGCGTTAACGCTAGCAGAATAAGGCCCCTGGTTGGATGTTGAGAAATGTTTGTTCTTAACTGACAATCTGGTTGCTTGGTAAAATGAATGATGACAGGCTTAATAGCGACAAGAAAAATCTGTTTGTCTTTTACATAAAAACCTTATTTGAATGATTTCCATATTATGGTAATTGATAATGATTCCAGAATATGCATTGATATAGTCAATACAAAAAATATTTGTTCAGTACTTGATATCCGTTAAATATCATTAACTTCATATGTATCTTAGTATGTATAAATAATTTTAATGCGTGGAATCATTAAATATGGTACTCGGCATATAGAACCTTAAAGTGACATACTCTAATAAACCAAGAAAAAAACAAATGAAAATTAAATGGCTGTATAATAACCACGAGTATGAAACCTCTTTTACATTTGCATAAAAACGAGAAAAAAACCATTTTACAAGTTATGACCGCAACGAGATCTGTTAAATTAAAAAATATTTGTACACGGCTATTTTTTAATCACCCTGGAAAATTTTAGTGACGCTTCAGGACACATCCATTATTTTATAAAAATATAAAAAAAAATCTAAAAATGCTGCTCTCGACGAATGCTGCATTTTTTGTTTTTTTTAATAATATAAAATTAAGTAAGAGAGTTATTTTTTTTATTCATATTTTAATCATTCTAATACTATGTCGTGAAGCGTCCCTTAAATTTTCCAGGATGATAAAAAAATAACCGTGTATATAATACATATCTAAAATATTAGATGTGGAATGATGAAGATACTTTACGACGAAAAATCAAAAAACTTTTATTTTTCCTAAAATTCCTCGTTTTGGAAATTAAAACAAAATCGTACAACACGAGAAGAGATACAAATTTAAAGATTAGGAAAAAAGAAAACAACTGTCTCTGGCTTCTCTGGTCACAATGGCGTATTTGCTTTAACGGGCGTGAAATTCTATGATTTTTTTTTGAATATGTAAAAACTAGGAAATCAAACCTTCTCCACCATTTAAATCTGTTAACAGTAATCTAATCATAATATATTAAATTCTAATCAATCTTTATGAAATTTTTTGTGTATATTTGTTAGGTGTATGGAATATGTCATTAGCTATTTTTATACCCCTAAGTGATAAGGGTGGCCTCTCCAGAATCCAGATTATCAGCAAAACGTAGTTCGCGGGCATAGCTAGTAAATTTTATTAATAATATTTAATGTACTAATTAATAAACCAAGAAAAAAACAAATGAAAATGAAATGGCTGTATAATAACCACGAGTATGAAACCTGTTTTACATTTGCATAAAAACGAGAAAAAAACCATTTTACAAGTTATGACTGCAACGAGATCTGTAAAATTAATAGTAGATTATGCACCAAGGGATTAAAGCAGTGTCTAACGTCACGGGCGCCATATTGAACCCCGAGCGCAACGAAGGACTCTAGAGTTAACTCCTGAGCGAAGCGAGGGAGTTATGTAGAGTCCTAAGTGAAGCGAGGGGTTCAAGTCGCCTAAGACGAAGACACTGCTTTATTCCAGAGGTGAATACTCTACTTTTCATACCAGCTGCGAGACAATCAAAACTCAGGGCTCTATAACCAATTACTTAGGTGGTAATTTTCATCATAAACACTGTCACATTATCACTATCACTATAACTATGGCTAAAATTATGATATTATCACGAAAACCATAAAAAAAAGATTTATTTTTCTCAAGCACGAACACGTCACGCAATAATTATATCTTAAGTAAAGCTTAAAATATTACAAAAACTTAGAACATATTTAATAATAATATAACAAGTATGAACGTAGTCTACATATCGATTTACAATACGATACGATCAGCTGCTGGACCCTGTCAATGACCTTTAGTAGCACGCAGGACGAATATTAATTTGTTAACAATAAAATGGTATCAAATAAAATTCTTTTATTTTTCAACTTTGTTGTATATTTACTTTTGAAACAGCAATTAATTACTACACACAACTGTCGAAATTAATCTCAAATACTCGACAACCTATTGACCCCAAATAAAAAAAAGCTGAAGCACCTGGACATTTACTTACGTTTTTAACTTTATCAATAAAACACTGAATAAACTTCAAAAAAACTGTATTACTGATGCCACAAAACACATTCCACTAAGCACTTTATTAACGTAAGCAACAAGATATTACAATTTTGAAATACGTAATGGTGTTGGCGGCAAAGTTTTAGCTATGAAAACAATACAACGGAATACTGTTGGTGCAAATTATGGAACAAATTGTAGAAACATTATTTATACACGGCTATTTTTTAATCACCCTGGAAAATTTTAGGGACGCTTCAGGACACATCCATTATTTTATAAAAATATAAAAAAAATTCTGAAAATGCTGCTCTCGACGGATGCTGCATTTTTTGTTTTTTTTTTTTATTACTATAAAATTAAGTAAGAGAGTTATTTTTTTTATTCATATTTTAATCATTCTAATACTATGTCGTGAAGCGTCCCTTAAATTTTCCAGGGCGATAAAAAAATAACCGTGGATGTAATACATATCTAAAATATTAGATGTAGAATGATGAAGATACTTTACGACGAAAAATCAAAAAACGTTTATTTTTCCTAAAATTCCTCGTTTTGGAAATTAAAACAAAATCGTACAACACGAGAAGAGATACAAATTTGATTGATTAGGAAAAAAGAAAACAACTGTCTCTGGCTTCTCTGGTCACAATGGCGTATTTGCTTTAGCGGGCGTGAAATTCTATGATTTTTTTTGAATATGTAAAAACTAGGAAATCAAACTTTCTCCACCATTTAAATCTGTTAACAGTAATCTAGTCATAATATATTAAATTCTAATCAATCTTTATGAAATTTTTTGTGTTTAGTTGTTAGGTGTATGGAATATGTCATTAGCTATTTTTATACCCCTAAGTGATAAGGGTGGCCTCTCCAGAATCCAGATTATCAGCAAAACGTAGTTCGCGGGCATAGCTAGTAAATTTTAGTAATAATATTTGATGTCGTATTGTACCTATCTGGTGTGATGAATGTTTGCTGCCAACTAAAAACCTTTAGACAATACAACAATTTATAAGAAATCATAACAATTTTTAAATTCATGATTTTTACTTTTTTGTATAATTTTTCAAATATTTCCTTTTGTGCAAACCTTGTCCTGACAATAACGAACACAACAAAATAAGAATTAACCAGTTTGGTGCAGTCGTTTTGAAGCTATGCGCGTACATACATTTCGACGATTCATTTTTATTTATATAGAAGATTTTATTTGAATCAAAATGTTACTTGTAGTTATAGTGTAAAAAAAACGTTGAAATCATAAGCTGGCAACGCAATAAACAACCCAATAACTGAAACGTGTTCCAGAAGCACTGTCCAAAACAATAGCTAGCGAGAACATTGTTTAGTTGAAAATAAATCGGTGCAAATCCCGCGAACCATTCGGAACAAACGAATCCAATTGTTATCACTTACAGACCAACGTTCACTCTTACTGAGATACGTACTTGCATATTGCACAGCAGGAGATTCGCAATAAAATCTCGATACGAACATTTATGAGAGCACTAAATTTTATTTTTACTTTTATTGTTTTATACGGAAATGCGCATCATAGATTTTTATTTTCACCGTTCAAAATTATATTGAGCTTGTGTCTAGTGCTCATAAAATGCTAAATGAAAATTTTTATGACACCTTTCAATGTGAAATTATTCGTAGCATTCAAGCTTATTGAAATTTTCACTTTAATTGCACTTTGGTGGTAGTTTTTAATCTACTTCAATAAAGAAGGGAGTCGGTTCGACTGTCTTTCATTTCTTTTAACCTACTTCAATAAGGAAGGGAGTCTGTTCGGCTGCCTTTTATTTCTTTTAACCTATTTCAATAAAGAAGGGAGTCTGATTTTCTAACAATTATGGTGCAAAACAGGCGCCGCAAGATACCCACTGCAAAAAAATACAGATCATATCTTTTTATACAACACCCTCAATATGGGTATCAAATGAAAGGGCTTAGACTTGTAGAATACAGTATACTATAAAAAATCCAATATGGCCACCGTCACAAAGTGCCGGATTACATATTTTTGTATAACCCTCCCTAATGTGGGTATCAAATGAAAGAGATTGATTTATAAAATACAATCCCGATTTTCCATTTAGGCATCACCATTTTTCACGCTTACGTCAAATGTTAAGCATGTTTTGCGTTTCTTTTAAGAAATGTTAACAATTTTAACCGCGCTATTTAAAGAAAATTTAATCTAAAAATCAAGATATTGTTTAAATGGAACGCATAATGTTGGCATGCGATGCTAGGCCCTGCTAGCGTCAAAAGGTAATGAATGAAACGCGATAATGCTAAAAATGTTGAAAATGCTGCAAACCTGTGCTTAAATGGAACGCGCCTAGTATATTATGAAAAAGATAGCCGCAGTCACAAAATGGCGGATTACATATTTTTACACAACCTCCTCAATATAAGTATCACTTGAAAGAACTTGACTTGTGGAATACAGTACACTTACACTATGAAAAAAATGAAAAACTGGAAAATAAAAAAAATTAAAAAAAATAAGTTGAACGGTTTAAAAAAAATAAAGATAATAATGGTGTACATAATGTACTAAAAGCTTAAAACATAATTCGTCAATCAAGGGCAAAAAAAAACCTATACATGCAAAATTTCAGCTCAATCGGAAACCGGTAATTGGGTCAAATTTAGCTTGCAAGATTTCATTTTTGTAACAATAAATTTCAAATTCGCATTCGAAATCGTAAGATTCGCATACAAATTTCCAAATTCACTATTTTTGAATATTATTTTATCACGTGAATTCTGCAACGAGTGATCCTACCCACTCGTTTTTGATTTCTACTAGTAGAATATTATGCAGTGTACCTATATTACGTTCCGTTTTACATGCGATTCATGGCTGGTTTTTTAAATTTATTGAGTTATTGTTATGTTATTGCGTACCGGATTTTATTTTTTCTGCGTGTAACGGTGTCTAATATAGAATTTGTTGTTAATGACAATACCGAATTCGACTGATTCAAAAATCTTTAAAATTGAAAACAATAGAAAATAATTTCGCACGTGATTTGTATTCATGTTCGAATTCGAGATTCATTTCTAATGATTAATAAAAGCTTGTAAAAAAATAAAAAAAATGGGGCGCTTGAAATTTCTATCAACAGTCAACCGCTCAAATTATTATAAAAATGCTATTTACATATTTACTCAGGTTACGCTACGCCTAGAGGGAGGATGACGACCCGTGAGGTGGCAACCGCCCTGGAGAACGCGCGGAATGAAATGTTCCGCCAGTGGTATGAGGAGCTCGAAGGGATAAGCGGGTCGGCCTCCGGTACTCTTACGGGGACCGTTGAGGCCATAAGACGCCTCCTCACCACTTGGTCGAACAGACGGCATGGGCGCTCTCCTATCACCTGGTGCAGATATTGAGTGGCCACGGTTCGTTTGGCCACTATTATCTGCACCGAATAGGTAGGGAGACGACACCCCGGTGCCATCACCGTGACGCCGATGATGACGACGCCCTGCACACTCTAGTAGTGTGCCCGGTGCTCGTCGTCGTTGTTCGTCTTGGGAAGTTGTAAACTCTTTCTGCGTCGATGTCATGACGCAAAAGGGTAAGAGGGGCTCGCTCAGAGCGAGCAGACGCCGACGAGGTCGTGGAAGAATTCATTCGAGTTCCCATGACCTTGTCAGACAGTGATACGTCCCTCCTCGGCGTGTCTTCTTCATCCGATGATGCGGCGGTGGTGGACGTACTCATCTATGAGGGTTTTAGTCGGTAGGCCACGGTTTCTGGCTGGCAGCAAGCCCCCAGGGATCGCGCAGAGTCCGACATAACCTTGCGTCTTCCCAGGCGCAAGGTATGCATCACGCATTTCCCACCGTTAAAAAAAGGTTACGCTACGCCCCATTCGATTTTTTTTACTATATATAACTAGTAGCTGTGCCCGTGAACTACGTTTTGCCATAATAATTGTCAAAAAAAGAAATCTGGAGAGGGCCACCCTTATTTCCTGGGTATAAAAAATAGATTACGACCACGACCTATTCTCAAACCTACCAAATATACCCAAAAAATATAAAAATCGGTCAAACCATTAGGAAGGAGTTGTATAACAAACACTGACACTTTTAGATTTTTATATATTAGATAATGAAACTTAATTTTGAAGGTATCCTAAGTATTCGTTTAATACCAACTAGACAAAAATTGTAGTTTTTCGACATTCAACGTATAAAGCCTTAGGGAACATTTAGTGCCATTGTTACAGTTTTACAAGAGGACTCATAACAGTTGATCCCGATTTTATTGCTGCTTTCCCTGCGATATTACGCTTATACGCTATGTGGATAAGCTCTGTAGTTAAGCAGAATGCTTTCAGTAGTTGGTGTGCTAAGAGTTAATAGACATAGTTGATCTTAAGCATTAAAAAACTTATTTAATGGTACTGGGCGCCTTTTGGCTCGTCCAAAAATTACTAGAATCGTATTGGCCTAAACTTTTGAAGCTTTTAACGTACAATTATTGTTGTTCAGCCTAACACATTCGCATTATCTTTTTACATTTATTTGTCCAACAACACAATTTATATTATAATAATTCATCTATCTAGCAGTTACTTAAGCTTATATGCGAACTGTATTTACAAAAAATAGTTTTTGATCAATTTTCCTATGTGCTACAACTAATGAGTTTGCAATTTATTAGTATATTACTTAAGAGTACACACAGACGTATAACCTCCCTTTGTACGTCTGTGAGAGTACCTACATGTAGAAACCAGGTGTTACAAATACTATATCTAAAAAAGTATCGGGAATGAATAATTTGTTTTTGGTTCCATTTTTTTTGTTTTCCATTTTGGCGCGAAGTCTTGAGTTGCATCTGTTATTTGTATTAAATACAGTGCTGTTTTAAGTATCTATTGCGAATTTCATAACGGACAAAAACATCGAACAAAGAGTTTGAGTTCAATTTTGCATCGCCAATGGAATTTCGTGTTCGGAGTCACTAAAAATGTCACAGAAAGCTTACGGTGAATCAACTTTATCGAAAACACGTACTTATGAATGGTACAAAACGTTCGAAAGCGGTCGAGATGTGACCGAAGATTTGCCTCGCGCTGGTAGGGCATCAACGTCTTCAACTGAAGGTTACATCGCAACAGTGCAGGAAATAGTGACTGAAAATCCTCATTCAAGTTTAAGAGAGATTGCCGCTGAACTTTCTGTGTCTAAGGAATCGATCTGTACCGTTTTTAATAATAACTAACTTGGATATAAAACATGTTGCCGCTCGGCTAGTCCCAAAAGACCTGAATTTTCTGCTAAAACTCAAACGCTTAAGAGTCACTTGCTAAAATAAGTCAATGCCAACCCAACGTTCATGAAACGTAATGTTACGGGTGATTAGATGTGAGTTAGGAGTGGAACTGTAGGACTAGCACGAACACTTGCTTATCGTCATCGAGAAATATTTGTATGAGAATTGTACAGCAGCGTCCCTACAGGGCGTACTTGGAACTAAATTTGGTCGCACGAACCTTTTCTGTAAAGTTTCGTAGTGTAACGTAAGCGTAACGTTGTACATTTGTGTGAATATTGCGAGCACGAACAAGGTTTTGACGTATAGTATCGTCAAATTCGAAGGCTGGCTATCGAAAACGTACGAATAGTTAAGGATTGCGGAGTTGCTTCGTGCTACGTACTAGCGCCATCGTATCGTGAACTCGATACGTTAACGCATTGACATATATGTACGTCAATGCGTTAACTTTACGAATCCCACAAATATTCGTGCTTGGCCTACTGAAACCGAAAAAGTCACGCCAAAGTCGATCAAAAGTCAAAGTCATGTTGACTGTTTTCTTTGACTATCGCAGTGTTGTGCACTCGGAATTTATGCTGAAAGGTCAAACGGTAAATAATAGTACATTATGGTACAAGTGTGTAATGTTGGTGATTACCGCTGAGGCGCATTGAGGCCCGAGCCGTCAGGCGAGGGTCTTAAGAAGCCGAGGACGGTAACCATCAATACACACGTGTATCATACAACGTTTTTCAACACACTTCTGAATAAAACAATACTTAAATAAAAAACCATTTTGTAGCCAAATATTGTTTATCTGGAGCATCTTTAATAAATTTTTCAATATCATCAGATGATAAAACCTTTGATTTTTTGCTTCTAAATCCATCAGATAATCTCTTTAGATAAGCTGACAAATTCGAGTATGTTTTTAAGTCCACTCCATTCTTTGTTCGGACTGTACTTTTTAACATTGAGTAAATACACCACAAAGAGCTAGGTTTGTACTTAGAAGATAATTCTTTAAAGTACGCCATGAACACATTTTCTGAAAAAGACTGCGTATTCTTGTTGTTCTGCCATTGTATGAAATTTTGGTACACTAATAGATATTTTTCCTTTGAGTTTTCTGGTAGTAAACTTTCCATAACGTTCTGGGCTTCACATCTTATATCGGGCGGTGTACAACATAAATCATTTTCTTCATAAATTGTATTTGCAGACATCTTAATTAATAACTAACTAAATAACTTCAAAAGAGAAAACGAGACGAGTTGTGAAAAATGTTTCGTAATGGCGGGAAAAATTAATCAGTTTTCCTATGCGCGCGCATCGGCCATAGACTAAAAAATGAGGTTTCTTTTTTTGGGCTTTTCGCGGATAGCATTTTAGCGCAAGTGTAAGCGTAACTCAACCAATAATATTAAAAAAAAAACTATTACTCACTCTTTTTCAATAGTAATGAAAAAGTCACAGTTTGATTTTATGTGTCATTATGTGCCTAATTGCCATGGGATTAGAGCCACTTTATGAGGAAGTGTGATGAAAAAACGATTTATTATCTTTTTGAAGTATTTTTTTATTTTTCATAAATATTCAAATAGGTAGTTGATTAGAACCTGAAAAAAATATAACATCCTTTTTCCGTCTTTTGGTATTACAAAACGTCAATAAGATAATTTTCTTAATCTCTCTGTTCTCTTGTTATATTTATAGCCAACCTTTCTACCCAACCGCCTGCGACGGAGGGGCGCGACTTGAGGGTCCTCCTCCCGCGCCCGCTCCGCTGCCTCCTTCTACGAGATCACATCTTCGCAGAAGGCGGCAGCCTCTCACGCCGAGGCGCATCTTTCATAGAAGATTGACCAGCGCGACGATCGTACCGTCATCTATGCCCAGCGCGAGGACGAGTGCATCGCGCTGGGTTCGCCAGACCGGACACTCCCTTAGGTTGTGTCCGGCCGTGTCGTCGGGAGCATCGCAGTGGTGGCACTGTGGCGTTTGCTACCGACGTGCGAAATAGTGCGGTCATCATCTGCACCATCCAATAGGAGAGGTTACCCTGCCGGCGCCCAACCCACTCCTTCAATACTGGATGAACTGCCTCGATCGTCCAGTGGTTGGCTGGCAGCTGGGTGGGCAAGAGTCTCGGCACATTGGCGCAGAGCCTCCCTTTGCACCAGTTGCCTTGTGTGCGCCACCTCATGCGGGAGGGGGCGCTCACCCCGAGCAAACATGTTACCTTTTTTTTAGGAGGGGTATCTTTTTACGATTCGACAAGGGACTGAAAGCTGACAAGACCGCCCCAAGGATATGCCATTGGACTCGGGTGTACACCCCATACCTGGCTAAACCACCCTCCAAGCAACTTTTATCTCCATAGAGTCACAATTGGGATCGGCGCTAGCCATTCCCCGTGTGCGCCCCCTGGAGAATAGGCCCGACTGTGAGCCAGCGTAGCTGACCCAAGCGCCGGGGCTTACTCTACGGAGGGGTCGACAAGTGCAACAATTCGACCCCCAGACGGGCAAACCAGGGGTAGAAAAGTAATGTCTCTCAACCGGTTGTCGGCTGGCCGGACCATTTTATCCCCAGCTTGAGCAAGCACATTTATATCCCCATACATATTTATATCCCCCAAACGTAAATCGCCAAAAATCAATCTTTCTAGACATGAAAGATTAGTATCTTGCCTTTTTGATCTAAAATATTGGAGAAAGTTATCTACACTCAACTAATAAAAATCGAAATAAAATAATATTTGGCCGTCTCGTCAGTCAGGCATTAAAGGTTGCAGAACTGTGACTGCTTTGACGTTACTGATAAAACTAACTTGTGTAAAAATAACTTTTGTTTTGTTTAAAGACACCAAAGTGATTTAGTTTAGAAATAACCATCTCATGTTAAAGCTAAGCAGGTAAAGCTAACTTGAAACATAAGTTTCTAATCAAGATTGAAGTCACACGCATGATTTCCCACTTTGATATAAAACATTTCGGAACTTTGCAACGTTTTCAGTACTTTTAACTTTATCAACAACATTAGCGAACTTAAATTTGAATAACTTAAATACTTGCTCAATTCAATGAATACTCATGAATTTCAGTGTTAATTAAATGATTAATACTCGTACATAACATTGTAAAATCTCCGTTTTAAAGTTTCGGGATGAAGTTTTGTGACAAAAATCTATTTTCAGATAAATAGCCATTTTAGACTGTGCAATACAAAGGAGGCACTGGAATAAAGCGCATAGCAAAATATTTAAGGAAATAATATCTTATCAGTTATCAAAACGTTCATGAATTTCAGTGTCAATTAATAAAGAGTTGTACCCGTAAATAACACTGTGAGACTGAAATTTTGTGACAAAGGCATATCCTCTAATAACATATAATAACATCAATATAAGACTATTAAAAAATGCGCCTAAATTCTGCTTACGCTTTTGCATCGACATTTCTTTGTGAGTCATCTTTTTCAAAAATGAAATACTTATGCAAAGAACGTATACGAAAACCGGCTTACAGATTTTCATCTCGATAACGTATTAAGAGTAGCGACTCCTAATACGTTATCGAGATGAAAATCTGTAAGCCGGTTTTCGTATACGTTCTTTGCATATTTCATTTTTGAAAAAGATGACTCACAAAAAAGATGCAGCAAGTACAAGCCAGATCTAGATGAAATTGTTTAAAAATGTTCCCAATATCATCATTCTCACTAATATTTAAATAAACAATTAAACGCAATAAAAAACAGGTTCTGATTTATTAGGTAGCGGCCCGCGCGAGACAGCTCAAATCTGAAAGTGGCCCAAGAAAAAAAAAGTTTGGGTATGGCTGCTCTAGCAGGACAATACATTAATAAAAATTGGCTTTATGTTTAAAAAAAAATAAAACATTTGATATCAATTTGCAAATTCATCATTTAAACAGATGAAGTAAAAAAATGTCGTTCCAATATATACAAATTAAAATACTTACTATTTTACTTATATTTATAGTGGACCTAGCAAATGACTCCATTTACATTTCAGAAAGGATTTTTATCTGCTGCTGGTGGGCTGCGAAAGATACCATCTACCTGCCAGCCGCCCAACCGTCTACGTCGGAGAGGAGCAGCATTTGGGTCATTTTCCCGCTCCCTCTCCTCTGCCTCCTTCTGTGTGATAACATTCTCGCAGAAGTTGACAACAGCCACCCATTCCCTCTCACTAGCCAGCATTTTAATAACAAACTGGCACCGAGATCACCGCCACCTAACGTCACGGGTAGCTCGCGACGTTGTGATCGCCAAGCCGAGCACTTCAATACTGTTTGCTCGACCGTATCGTCGGGAGCGTCACAGTGGTAACAGTGCATGGTTTCCTCCTGACGGACGACCTGCATCATACTATAAAAGAGGCTGCCATGCCAGCGCCCAACCTATTCCTCCAACACCGGACGAATCGCATCAACCGTCCGGTAGCCGGCAGCTGGGAAGGCGAGTGGTTCCTTCCATCGACACAGAGCCTCGCGGACGACTCGGACACGGAGTCCCGGTCGGGTCCTGCGACGACACGCATCCTGGCCTAGACTGATCGCCACATTATGATCATTTCCCCAAACAATATTAAATATAATGTTTTTTGAGTGACAGATCGCTACATCATTAACCTTAATATTGTAGAATATTGGGTCTGTTTTAAATAATTTGTGCTTGCGAAAGAGCTAATGTGTTAAGTCACTAACTGCGGCCAAGTATTTTCGTTTTTACTGTACTTAAAATAAAAGCTAGCCAGTATAACAGTTTGGAATAGTTTTGTCCAAACAGTTCCATAGTCGAACTACTGATAGGACTAGATGGAATAAAGGGAATAATCCGGGGCCTGGACAAGAGCAATTTAAAAACGGTAACGAAGTAAGAAAAGAACAAAACTTATGAATTTCTCTTAAATTGCCGTTCGATAGGTTATAATATAAGGAATATATTGACTACAGGCACAGAATATACGAGTATAATAGTACTCCATACTACAAGCCTAGATCTATCATACTCTCTCCTATTTTGATCAAAGTATTACAGAGAGCTTATTGTAATTTCTTCTAGCATTGCATTTCGTCTACAGGACATGAAATGCCGCAGCATTTGTAAGCGACGTGAGTGTGTCGCTTTCAAAGACTCTACGTGCCGCTAGAGAGTGGTCAGTTCGATTCGTTTGCTCAATTATCTAAGTTCATCAGAGCGATTAAATGGCGACCATTTGTAATTTTGCACTTAGTAAACCAGATAAGTACTTAATAAGCAAAGCAAGCTTTTTCGACGAATTTTTTTCATTAAAAAAATATAATATAATTACAAGCTATACATCCCAAAAACTTAAATTTAATTTCACTAGCAGAAAACATTTAAGTCTATGTAAACAATTAAATTAAAACGAGCCGCATCCGGCAAGTTTAAATATTAATATTTAGACTGTCGTACAACTAGGTACGTTATGACTTATAATGTTTTAACGAATAGTACCACGTGGAATTGCTTAGTGTGGAAATGACCACCGAATGACTTATAACATTCCAATGCGTATTGTAACTTTGGCTACAGCCCCGCATTTTTAATTAAAATCTTTAATTAAAATCTTGTTTAATACCTACACGATAAACCTGTATTAACCTGTACGAACTCTCGGTTGAAACCATGGCCGCTACGACACTGCTAGTGTTATTTGACAAGTACATTGTTTGCTTAAATTAAAACAAAATACGAATATACGAACACGCCGTAAACGTAGTGAAAATCATGGCTATACCATAACGACAAAAGCTTGGTATATCGCCTCAAATAATAGAATTTCCAACCTGCCGTCTAACGCAAAACTATAAACAAATTGTTATTTATTACTGCCGTCCTCTACAGAAAGGGTCGCGCCGATTGGAGAATAAACTTTTGTTTCTAAAAGAAACACTATTGTTATATCAGAAAATGTCGATATCAGAGTTTCCTGCGAACGGACCCTAATTACGATGCCCGTTAGCTAGCCTATTCAAAAGTAACTCTATTCAGAACTTGGGATTTTTCTTCAAAGCATTGAAATATATGTAAATGGACTTTGAAAGGCTTTTGCGATATGAGCATATCTCGCAATACTGTCGAATGAGCATTGAACTCTTATCGCGTCAATAAGTTCATTGGCAAAGAGAGCAACTCTTTGCTCTATCAATATGTGCAATTTAAGTATTTTCCATGTAATTTAGTCTAAAATAAACTTTAACGGTGAATGTTTTTTATTGAAAACACGATAATGAAGTTGAGTGTGTATGTAAAGGTATTTAAAATAAGTTTTCGACAATTAAACCGTTTTTGTCTACTTATTAGAGAAATTTGTTTTAAGGCCAATAATAAAATGAATCATTTTTTATGTATCTAATTAAATCCTCTTAATCCATGATTGCAATCTTCTCAACAAAAAAATATCACATAAAAGTATAAACATCTAATACTATCTTGCTGCGTATATATGTTTCCAAAGCTGACTTAGCCGTTTATTGACTTTTAATGCATGGTCGAGCTAATAAAAAAGCAACAAATAAGGTATAAAGACCCTTAATGGCCCATAAAAGTGGTCTACAGTCGATATTTCAATGTACAGCTACCATAATATAATATTAACTGTCGAATCTCGTCTGTAGCAATAAATTAATATTAACGACAATAAAAATAATGATAGAAATAATTCGAATAGAGTTCCACAAAGGTTTTAAATTTAAAACACTGAGATGGAATTAAACAGCCAATGGTTTTCTATTTAAATTTTCAATAGGTAGGTATTCAAAAACATCTCATAATAAAATGCATCATTTCAGAAATCGTTCCAGATTCGTCGTATTCGTGACTCGTCATTAGCCATAGGGGAACTTGTCTTGCCGGCTAAGATTCTTTACATTTCCGAACACTTGAGCTAGTACCAAGTCTGATGATGAAAGGAAAATCGAGGGAAACGCCTAAAGTTCATAGGCACGTCTAACGTGTTTCATGTTTTTTCTCCTGAAAATATTCAGGTATTTGCATCTGGTAATTATCATATCATGTTACTGAACTAATGATCGAATTGATTTAAGTTATTAATACATCGGAAATAATTCTTTTAGTGCTGCTTAGAGCGATAAGTGTTTTATTTTAAGTGATCAAATTCTAATACGCATGTTTTAAATTTACTAAAAAGATTTGAATAAAAATATTTTTCATTACTCATACTCTGAAAGTAGGTCTGAAGTTGCCTGAGGAGCGGGTTGAAAGTAATACTTTTCAGCCCTAGGGAGAATTACTTTCAAGTGAAAGCTGCTGTCAAATTTTAAAAAAGATACTCACAATATGAACAACCAATGGAGTGAGACCATTGACGTAAAATGGGGTGGATAGGGTAAAATTATTCCGGGGTCAATAGAGTGAAACGGAAACTTTTTCCTTTCTTCGATAATTATATTACCTATTATGCGATTTTTTCGTTAATTTGTTAGAAAATAGTAAATTAATTATGGATAATCTCAAACATTTTTGTCAAAATGAAAAAAATCACGATTTCTTGGAATTTGAGTTTGTATATAGAAGGTGAATAGAAGTTCTATTTTAAGTGAATTAACAATGTTTAAGAGTGATTTTTTTTAGTGTCCGCTATCGCGACACATTTTTAGAAAGGAATGTTTCAGTCGCAGTTACATTGTGTTGTGTGTTGTGTTGTTTGTTTTCAAGTTAAGCATTCTAAATATAAGTGAGAATCTTTTTGGTACTTATCTATCAATAGGTATTTTGAGCTTTTATCTAAATAATATTAATAATTACTGATTTTAGCTTAAAATAACATATTCCGTTACCCCGTAGCAAATCGATGCTCTTCTTAATTATCAATTTTAATTCTCAAATAATATTCAACTGAGTGCAATTTTGTGTCCGGAGGCGGGAATCGACGCTAAATTTAAATTACTTCCGAGACAACGTCGGGTCTTTCTACGCTCTTTATACTCCTCACGCAAAACAGCTTCAAGCAAAAGTATTCCAACAGAAATTTCACATTAACTTACTTAAAATCTCACAATTACGAATATCAAAAGGTAACACTTTTGTGTTCGTTAATTTAAGGTCAAAATTCCGAAAAATAAACTGTCAAATTCAATTCTTCGTTTCGAACTTTCGTAAATTAGAGTAGGTTTGGAGAATATATCTGTCAAACTATTTGCGGTCGAACGAATATTCGAATCAAAAAGAACCGTGGTAGGAAACATGCGAAATTTCGTTCGAAATTTCGTTTTTCGTAGAAATAGAGTAGACCCCCAGGTATGGAGTGAATGCCTGATTTTATAAGAGAAAGCGGGCTAAAGCAGAAGTTGTAGTTTGGTATTAATATTTTCAATAAATTTTACGTTGAAAATAAAAGACCAAAGAATGACATAAATCATAATAATATATTTTGACAATACAAAAAAGAAGGCAAATGTTTTGTCTATACAAACTAGAACCTAGCCGTGCATCCAGCACATTCTCCCCCTTTTAAAGCAAAACTATCTTTTTTAAAGGACGACGTGGTAAACCACCCGACGTTTTCACATCCACCACCCGCACTATTCCGTCTCTGCCTGGATACACCTTTTCTATAATACCTCTAGGCCATACACCTCTTGGCAGGTCACCGTCCCCTATCAATACTGGATCTCCTTCTTTAACATCAACATCCGCCCCGCGAACTCGTCGAGGCAGGCAGGCAACCCTGGCAGGGTTGGAAGATACTCGAAGACCCACCGGCGCCAAAAATGGTCAGCAAGACGCAATGCTTTCCGCCATTTGGACCTACTGCAAAGATCCACGTCACTTAAGGGCTGCGTTGGAAAGGGCTGTGCTGATAAGCCTCCAATCAAAAAGTGATTAGGCGTGAGTGCTTCGGGGTCCTTGGCGTCGGGAGAGACGTGCGTTAATGGGCGCGCGTTGACAATTGCTTGAGCTTCCGATAACAATGTAGATAGAACTTCGTCGGTTGGTGCTCGGTCCCTCATGGTAAATTTCAATTCAGTTTTAACACTCTTTACCAACCTCTCCCAGGCGCCACCCATAAACGGTGCTGACGGTGGTATGAATTTCCACTTGATTGTATTATTGGCAGCAAAATCGTGGACAGGACTACCGTATAAGGCTCTCAATTGCTTGTTGGCGCCAACAAATGCTGTACCATTATCGGAGTATATTACTGAGGGTGTACCACGATGGGCAATAAGGCGGCAAAGACACATTATAGCGGAATCGGATGACAAACTGTGAACTACATCCAAATAAATCGCCCTGGTGACCATGCAGGTAAATAATGCCACCCACCTTTTCTCCCGACGGCGTCCCACTGAAACTTGTAGGGGACCAAAGTAGTCTAGACCCAGAATTGTGAATGGGCGTGTATGGTGATCAAGTCTCGCTGATGGCAAGTCTCCCATTGGTGGCTGAAGAGTAGGCGCTCGTATAAGTTTGCACATCTGACACTTCTTGACAATACTCCGAACTGTATTACGCAAACCGAGAATCCAGTATACTGTTGGCGCAGTTCATTTATTACCGTCTCGGTATTAGCGTGCGCAAACTTGACATGGAAATGCCGGATAAGCAGTCGTGTCGCGGGTTCTTTCGCGTCGAGAATTATTGGTTGCTTTACAGCCTGCGGTACATTCGGGGCTGCAGATATTCTGCCGGCAAGGGTAATCACTCCATCATTGAATTTTGGTGACAGTGTTATTATGCGACTTTTACTTGGTAAGGGATGACCACGAAGAAGGCAGCGAAGTTCATCTTCAAATGAGTTAAGCTGGCTCATCTTGAGAATGTGGAGCTCGGCACGACGGATATCATCAGCATCCAATAAACTTACAGTGCGATTGGTGGATGGTCCCTGAATAATCAACCCGTTATTCTTTTGAATAAAACTTTGAACTATCTCGCCAATGAGAATATTTTGAAATGTATGATTTTGATGACGAAAAATGGCGGCAATGAATCGACGCGTCCTAGCAGTTGCTCTTACAAATCTACTCCAAGAACTAAAAGAGTGACGTCTGCAACTACTGGTAAGGGCAACTGCTCTACACTGTTATAATGCACGACTTCACAGGCTAAATATGACGATTCTAGTGGCTTGCAATGATGTGACGATTCAACATGAGAACGATAGCATGGCTTCAGTTCCACTTCTTCTATTTGAGACTGAATTGCTGGCTGCGGCTCATTGGGCCATTCAAACGGGGCAGCGAGTAAGAACTGAGGTCCTGCTATCCAGCGTGATGATTCTTTAAGTAGTATACATTTACCCCGTGTAGCGTCGTTCACTCGGGAGCCAATGCCATTCACTAACGTCAGTGCACTCTACTATTTCACCTACTCTATGTGCAACAAAGGGCTTATATTTCCTGGCATCACTACGCAACCAACCCAATACTGTCATCGAGTCACACCAGAAGTATCGTCGAACAGGCTTAAGTGTATGACATTTACAAATACAGGACGCTAGACGTGCAGCTATCAGAGCGGCTTGTAGCTCCAGACGTCGACTATACGACGGTTTCAAAGGAGAAACGCGTGCCTTGCTAGATACGAGTACGAGCGCCACATTGCCGTTCGTGAAAATAAACCTCCAATAACAAACGGCAACGTGAGCCAACTCGCTGGCATCACAAAATGTGTGAAGCTCAATTTCTCCAATGTCTTGACCAAATGAGTTATAGCAACGCGGGATACGTAAACTCTCTATGGATTTAAGCGTATCGAACCACCCTAGCCACATGCTTTTATCCTGCTCTGATAGTTGCTCGTCCCAATCAAGACCTTTTCGCCACAACTCCTGAAAGAGTATGCGCCCTTTTACTACGATTGGAGCTAGAATGCCTAACGGGTCGTAAATACGCATAACACTAGCTAAAACTTCCCGCTTTGTAAAACCTTTAGGATAACAGTTTTTCAGCCCCAAGCTAAACCCGATGTTGTCAGTATTGGGTTGCCAAATTAAGCCCAGCGTACGAGTAACGGCAGATGAATGACTAGCATCTAAATCTACGCTATCAATACTACTTGTTGCTAGATCAGAAAGCAACTCTTTTGGCAACAATTTAAGTGCACATGAAGAGTTTGAGATCCAACCACGCATAATAAAACCTCCCCGCATATGGATCGTACTAATTCAACAGATAATCGGGCAGCATCCTGAACCGAATCTACACTCCCGATGTAATCATCCATATACGTATCCCTCGCAATAACGCTTACGGCTTCAGGGAACTCGGTTCGGAATTCTGATGCATTTAAGTTGACTATATACAGTTTCGTTGCGGTAAGCGATAAGAGTGCACGTGTGCATCTTATTGACGAATACTAAAATTATCAGAGTGTTTACGAGTGAACGTTCGCGTTTGTGCTATTGTTAAAACCGGTTTCACTAATGTTGTTGTGTGTGTAAACCGTGTTAAAATAACGTTTTGTCTCTGACTACGGAGACAAGATGACCACTCCAACGACTTCTTCCCCCCAAAGTTACGCATCTGTGACACAAAACCCGATTTTCCCTTCCAAGGATCAAGCAATTGTTTTGGACTCTATTGAAAATGTTCAAATTAAGGACTACGCCCAAGCTTTAAGCAAAGTGATCGGTCCTAAATCAATTCGATTTCTTTCTCGGATCTCAAATAACCGCGTATGTGTTTTTGTGGCTACTAGAACGTTAGCGGATGAGCTGGTTGACATACATAAATGTATAAATATTGCGGATACTGAACTGTTTATAAGACCTCTCATAAGCCGTAATAAACGTGTGATATTATCCAATGTCTGTCCAATCATACCTCACGCTGTCATTGAGAATAAACTGAAGGAACTAAAAATTAATCCGTTATCTCCTATAACGTTTCTACGGGCAGGTTTAAACGATCCAGGTTTCAGCCATATCCTTAGTTCCCGGCGACAAATGTTCGTTACTCCAGAGGATTTTAGCCACTTACCGGATCGTATTCCAATTGAATACGAAGACACTAATTATTGGATCTACTTATCATCAGATACAATGACCTGCTTCCTTTGCAAAAAAGAAGGCCATGTAGCACTCAAGTGTCCAGAAAGTTCTGTCCTAACCAGTCAAACGACTATGGAAACATTGCCGCCAGTCGAAGAAAACTCCAAGAGTACAAGCATGATGCCAAAATTCAAACGCCCACACCCCCCGACGGAGTCAACAAGCGATAGTCCAGTTGAAGATCCTGTCCCAACCACTACCAGGCGCGGCAGTAATGTCTCAACGATGGATGACGAGGACGACGACAGTGACATCTCACAATCCAGTACAGACTTGTCATACGAAAAAATCTGAGCAAAAAAACAACGGAAGTCTCCGATAATAGATACACAATCACCCGATTGGCATGCGATAGAACAACATATCTTAAATTCACAGAAAAATTATCTAATGAACACCTTAGAAATGAAATCCTACCTAGAAAATACATTTGGTGTACATAACATACGAGATTTAACTTTACAGTATACAGAACAAATACATCCCCTAATCGATATGATTAAAGACCTCATACCAATGGTTACTAACCGTAGCTTAAAAAATAGAATGTCTCGAATTGTTACTAAACTTAAGTTAATTAAGAACTGATTAATTTTATTTACAATTTTATAATCAATTTACGACATAGAATAACAATGCTATTAACCTTATTTACAATTTTAAGACCTACCTTCAATCAATTGTTGCCTTATAATATCAACTAAGAACACAATATAAAATACTCAATACCCACCTTATATTACACTATAATACTATTACAAAAAATTATACTTACTTATATTTTTAAATATCATTATGTCCTTGAACGCTGCTCGTAGCGATTATATAGGCATTAAGCTTGTTCAATGTAACTGTCGCAGTTTGTTAAGTAAACGATGATTTAGAAACATATTTAGCAAAGGAAAGTATTCATATCTGCATTTTATCGGAAACATGGCTATCTGAGGAAAAACTTATAAACATATCAGGGTACCATTGTTTTAGAAAAGACCGCGATGATAGTTATGGGGGATTAGCAATTTTAATACACAAAACATTGCCAGCCCGTTTAAAACAAATTAATTTGAACATAAATAATATCGATTACCTATGTATAGAATTAATGAATAATTCCAAATTAAAATATATAGTTGGTATTTATTCCCCTCGCGATTTGCGAATACGTAAACACGATTATGATGAACTATTTAATTATTTTACTGAAAAAACACTGATTTCTAGTGATTTTAACGCACATCATGTCGGGTGGTCCTACCTAACAGACGTTCGCGGTCGATTGTTGGCTGAAAGCAGTTCTGATCACGGATTTGTTTATCTAAATGACGGCACGCCGACTCGTATTGCTAAGTTAGACAATAGGGTAATTTGTACATCTCCAGATATTTCTTTTGCTAGTTCTGATTTAGTTTTAAATTGTGAATAGTCAACAACTAATGAAACATTAGGAAGTGATCATTTATTAATCTCAATTAAAATAAAACAATCTCACATTATTTTGGGATACGATAAAAAGAATATTAAAAAAGCTGATTGGGTTAAATACAAAACAGAATTAGAATATAAATGTAAATATGAATTTCAGTATTATACAAATGTTCAAGATAATTATGATCACTTTTTGTCAATAATTAATGAATCAGCAGATTTAAGCATTCCTAATATCAAACCTAATTTAGATCAGGCTTCAAAATTTAAACCTAAACCTTGGTGGAATGAAAACCTATCTAAAGCTGTTGCGGAAAGACGGCTCGCACTGAAATATCTGCGTAAAGATTGGACACCTGAAAACTATCATATTTTGAAAGATAAAACTACAATTGCTAGGAAACTTATACGAGAAGCAAGCAAAAAGGAAGTCATGGCAGAATTTTTGTGAGAGTGTTAATGCTGATACTTCCAGTTCCGAAATGTGGAGGAAACTCCGGTGGATGAAAGGATCTTACAGCAAGCAAGAACAGTTAAGCGATTATGAGGCCTCCTTGTTCTTAACGAAACTTACTCCAGATGGAGTTGGCTTGCCTCCTTGTCATATAAATCCTTCTCTTTCTACATCTTCTCCTGATTTCTTCACCATGTCGGAATTGTTATCGGTTTTAAAAAGAAAAGACACTTCGGCAGGACTAGACAATATTGTATACTCTATGATTTATAATCTGCCACACAATGCTAAAGTAATTTTGTTGTACATTTATAATTTAATTTACAAAACAAGCTCAATTCCACTACAATGGGGAAAAATAAAAATCATAGCTATTCCCAAAAATTTAGACCAATTTCTTTAATCAGTTGTATGTGTAAAATATTTCATAGCCTTATTGCTCGACGCCTTGAATTTTTTTTTGAAAGCAAAAAACTATTTAACGATTGTACGTTAGGTTTTCGCCGTAGTTATTCTTGTTCCGACAACTTAGCTCGATTCGTGACTGACGTGGAATTGGCTCTATCTAAAAAGAAATACACAATGTGCGGTTTTGCTGATGTCAGTGATGCTTATAATAATGTCTTAATTGATGCTGTGATTCAAGCTCTAGTTCAGTTTAACGTGGATCCTTATGTTTCTAGATATATTGCAGATTTTTTGAAAGAACGTTATTTAATTTATAAGCTTAGCAACGGTAGTGATTTGATAAGAGTATGTCGTCAGGGCTTAGCTCAAGAAGACCCCATGTCCCCAATTCTTTTTAACATTGTAACAATTAAAATTTGCAATAATCTCAATTTCAATATAAAAATTTCTCAATATGCAGACGATTTCTCTTTTTATTCCATTAACAAAGATATCAATATATGTGCTAGAGCGATACAAGACACTTTGGACAAATTCTCTTATCTTATAACTCAAATAGGTTTAGAAGTATCGCTTTCTAAAACTAAAGTATGCACCTTTCACGATCAAATTAGACAATTACGAGCTTGAGGTTGTTTACAGTATGAAGTTTTTGGGTGTTTGGATTGACAGTAGATTTAATTGGACTAGGCACATTAACGAAATTGCTCAAAAATGTATCCCATATATCAACATACTCAGCTGTGTAGGTAGATCGAACTACAGCGTACATCCTATTCATTTGCGCCAATTGTATATAAGTATAGTTAGGAGTAGACTAGACTATACATGCTTCTTATTTGGAAACGCGAGTGCTAAATTAGTACAAAGGCTAGATGTAGTCCAAAATCAGTGCCTTCGCATAGTCGGCGGCTTCATTCGCACCACTCCAGCCTACGTTATGCAGAGTGAGTTATGTATTCCTCCTCTTTTTTCGCGAAGAAAATATTTAAGTAACAAATACTTTCTAAAAATATCCTCAAGGTCAAATGGTTATTGTTTTAATTGCTTATCAGAATTCCATAATTCGATCTCTTCTGGTATGTCGTATTGGCGCGGTCACAGATTTCCTCTTCTTTATGAGAGTTATAATGACTATAAAGATCTTAGAATTACCAAGTTTGATATGTGGCCTACTTTTCAACTTCCTTTTCTAATCTCTTCCATTAACTTGCTTTCCGTAATATCGACTGAAATTGAAGGAATTAATAAACCCAAATTAATGTTGTCTGTATCTGAACTTAAATATCGCACTAATGAAATGTTACGGAAGCAGTACTCAGACTGTATCTTGATATTCACCGATGGATCCAAAACAAAAGAGTACAATGGCTGTTCTTTTTATGACAGTGAAGCTGGTGTAAAGGCCAGGTTCTGTGTAAACGATTCTCATATTCCCGTTATGGGTCTTGAGCTTTTGGCTATATTGGAGGCTCTTTTCTATGTCAAATCAACTGAATATAAAAGGATCGTTATTGTTACTGACTCAAAAAGCAGTTTACTACACCTTATTGCTTGTACTCGAGGAAAACTAGGAAGAAGTGAGGCTTACCTCATTATTAAATGTATCGAACGTTTGATACGTAATGGGATCGAAGTCCACCTTCAACGGGCCCCGTCCCATGTAGGGGTTGCTGGGAACGAAGTCGCTGATGATCTCGCCAGAGTTGCTCAAGCTGACGGAATTCCTCTCGATGTCAAACCTCAGACCACTGATTACGTAGCATTAATTAAAAAAGTTAGTTTTAATTTATGGAAATCTGAGTTTGCCTCTCAATCGACAAACAAAGGAATCTGGTATAGGACTTTGGTTGATGAACCTCCAAAGGTGCCCTGGTTTGCCTCAATTAGACTAAATCGAAGAGAAATAGTTTAGATTACGATCTGGCCACGTTCCATTGAACAAGTTTGGTTACTTAATGCGTAAAATTGAAAATCCTAACTGTATAGTTTGCTCAAAAGAAGAAGATCTGTTTCATTTGTTGATTGAATGTAAAATAAACGAATCTCTACGACAAGAACTTTTAAATGATACGCAATGTCATCGAAACGATCTATTTTTCATGTTTCATTCAACATTTGGTTCAAATTTTAAGTGTAAATATGGCAGTAGAATAATTAGTTTTTTTATTTATTCTTTATATTTAAGGAAAAATGTAATCTCGTGTCTTAATGTAGATGTAGAAAACCTGTAATGATACTTATTATTGTTCTTTAATATTTATAAGCCGGCTTAATCATAAGGTTTATGGCTTTAATAAAGATAAAAAAAAAAAAGTTGACTATATAAATAGCTGTTGAAGGGCTAGAACATGCGCCAAAAATCATCGAGGACATACGGTAAACCCTGACAGGGGTAGCAGGATCGTCACGATTGACAGAATCCTCAATAATGACTGAAGATATCTAGGACCCGGAAGCAATAAAGCATTGAGGGAAACACCATGTGACTCTGCGGCGGCATCATGGACAACGCGGAGCTTTCCTGGTTTGTTGGGATTCACCACACCAAAGTGTGGCAAATACCAGCATACCACATCTGTGGATGGCTCATTACATTCCTCAGCATAGCCTTTGCTGAGAGTATCATGAATATTTTGACGGTATCTCTGAGCATAGGCCTCATCTGCACATGTGCTGGATGCACGGCTAGGTTGTAGTTTATAGACAAAACTTTTGCCTTCTTTTTTGTATTGTCAAAATATATTATTATGATTTATGTCATTCTTTGGTCTTTTATTTTCAAAGTAAAATTTATTGAAAATTTTCAATAAATTTTACGTTGAAAATAAAAATGTTTTGTCTATACAAACTAGAACCTAGCCGTGCATCCAGCACATGTAGATTTATGTAAAATTAAATTTACACGCTTTTTCTTTAGCTAATTCATTGTTTTTTTTTACTTTCCTTGTATTCGTAATGAAAAGCATAGTGTTTACCTCGGGTTAAAGACTTATTTAGTCACTCGAACTATTGGTGCCCTCGCTACGCTCGGGCGCCAAACACCGTCTCGGGACTGAATAAGTTACTTTTACCCCAATGTACTATTACTTACAACTAATAAAAACCGACTTCAAAAACACCATGTAAAAAAAAATATATCAACATCACATTTTATATCGAATCTATAGAGAAATCCGAGCTATTTTGTGCGGCAATTCGTCATCTTGGCTGAGACAAGGGTCTACTACTACACACCACACCAGGGATTCTATTTTTGAATCATTCGCCAGGCGTAGAGTGCACGTCGAGCGTCGTTTGTGTTCGATTTCTGCCGCTTTTCGTTTTGTTTTCGATGAAAATCAAAAAAATATTGATTTTCGACATAACATTTTATTGATTTTTATTGCATACGAATCAAAAATCAAATGAAATCGAGGTCACAACAGACGCTCGACAAGCGTTCGATGCCAACGAATGATTCAAAAATACTATTTTTAATCATTCATTATATTTTTAAAATAGGGCCCCGGAAACTAAACAGCAATCCAAGCCGATGAAAGTCGATAGCTCAACGTAAAAAAAACAAAGCCGATGACACCTGCCCGAAAGGACATGACCAGCATATTTTGGGATGTAAAAGAATATTGCTGCAAAAGGCAGAACAATTACAGGAGGTCAGTTAAACAGATTGCTAAAATTTACGGAAAGAGGCCTCTGGGTGAATATTAGAAATCAGTTTCAATCAAACAGAATTATCAAATCTATACAATGGCCGATTGCCGATAAGTTACAAAATAACCCACCTGGTTTAGAGAAGAAACAATCATTTTTCCATGACTACACGTCTGTACACAATGATGTGTTGGCGGTTGGTTGGAAAACAGCTGGATTTGGGGTACGATTTGCTCGTCCAGAGTCTCCTGATATGACGTTTTCAGGTACCCATCTGTAAAGAAATATGTTTCTGTAAAGCGTGTTGCACGCATCTAATATAGAAATTGAGATGACAATAATTGATTAATATATTCGCCTCGCCACCTCCGGGCAGAAAAGATGCAAATTAAGATGTTGGAGAAATGCTAGACCTAACATTTCTCTAACGTAATGTAGAAAATTAACATCAATTTTCAACTGATAATCGCACTATTTCAGCAATGTCATGACAAGAACTTTACACTTCTTTTCTTTATCTTTTGTCGACCGCAGTCTCCCTCGTAAAGCCCTTTTCCGCCAGAGCCACTTTGAACGAAGCTATTATATTACTGTCGGTTCTTTATTTTTTCCTCGGTCACCGCCCTATGCCCGTACTCGCTGCATATTTATTAATTTACAAGTTATTGCAATAGCCGATAGCATCAAGATTTTGTATTGCAAAGAGCATTCCGCAGTCTGTCTGACATCCCAGGGCCTCCTTATGTTTCCATAAGCAGGCCTTCCGTGTCATCACCGTTCCCTTCATAAAAAATGGAATTTCTGTTTCCTGATTATACAGAATGTAACTGAACACCCTAATAACATTTGAGGGTATGTATCCATCAGAAGTAGAGATTCTGTAGGAAAAATATTAGGGCTAACAAATTTACTTTTTTTCCCATACAAACTAAATAAATTATTTTTTGGTATTAAGTGCCGACAACCCTACGTAAGCGTACGAGGAATACTACGCTTACGTCATACAGACTAAATTAATTATTTTTTGGTATTAAGTGCCGACAGCCAGCGATTTAAGTCTCTGCCGACAGCCCTACGTACTCGTAAGCGTACGAGGAATACTACGCTCACGTCTGTCACGTGTCATTTTGTGTTTAACCCTTAACTGGTATCGGGGGTCAAAATACACCCCAGTGCAACATATTTTTAACATAAATTTGCAGTTTTATAACCTACACTCCGGCGCATCGAGCTAATTTCATTACGTCGCGGGGTGCGACTGGCGACGGACGTTGGTCGTTCTAATATTACGGGAACAGAGATACGTTAAAAAATCACCCCCGACACCAAGACATTTTGGTTGTCATTTTTTTATTATTTCATTAATCTCATATAATGTTCCTATATTTGTTATAATGATTACTTATATAAGAAAATAGTACAAAGAGTTATTTATCCATAATTGTTAGATTTTTACAGAACTTAAGTCTACTGAACTCGACTCTTAAAAATATTGTTAAAAAATGAGAGGTTATGAAAGGTTTAAAAATAAGTTCCTTTTTGTGTTTAAAAGTGTAATAAAAGTTGTTTGATACATAGATTAATAGTTGTTTAATTAAATAAAATAATAATTAACAAAAAAAATTACTATTCATATTTTAATAACTTAATTCATCACAGGGGTCACATTTCACCCCCGATACAAACTAAGTTGCCCTTTTTGGCGAATCCAGTTAAGGGTTAAATTTCTTTTGTGTTAAGAGCTGATTATGGTTGTCACTTGAAAGTTTTATTTTTTAGTTTAAAATTAAATAACTCTGAAAGTATTGGGATTCCAGGTCTCAGAGAAGGACCGAAGGTCCATTTAGTATCAAACTTATATGCCCCTTAAATGTTATTGGGATGTTCAGTTACACCCGGTAGAAAGCAAGCAAAACTAATAAAGCAGTCAAACTTCAACCAGCAATTCAATTAAAATACTTATTATGACTTTGCTTGTGCTACAACAATCACAGCTTCATCATCACAGCGCCTATAATTATGTCCTCATGGAGGTGCTCGAACCTACCATACATTTTAATTTGGTGATTAGGCCTTAGTCAACCACGCTGACCCAGTGCGGATTGGTCGACTTCACATACACCTTTGAATTTCTTAGCAGATGTGTGGAGGTATCGAGGTGGAGGAAGGTCGGATAAATGTACATATGAAATTCGAAAAACGAAAAAACACATTGGTATATAGCAGGATCGAACCCCAGACCTCCCGATCAGAAGGCCAGTGCCGAGTCCACAGCGCCACAGACGCTTCCGTTTGAGTACAGCCTATTATTACATTTTATAATATATTGGTGTGGCCTGTACTAAATCTAATGTCTGTTTGAAGCCAGAAGAAGTAATTAATTATGGTCGCCACCACATAAGTAAGTAGGTACTTTCAGTCTGTAGCGTTACAGTTTTGTTTTCGGAAAAGCGAGAAAGATACTCAGTTACACAAAGAAATTGGTGTAATCTTCTTAATGTATCTATTAATGTACAAGTAAAAACGTTTGTGAACGTTTTGTTGAGCTTTCTGTTCACCTAAAGAAAATATAATCCGTAGGCAAGAGAGTATTTAAATAAACACATTTAAATAATTTTCCGATTTGTATTTACATTTGTGTTGTTTTTACGACACTTATTTATTTTTGTAAAAATTCAGTTGGCGTTTCGGTATAGAGCCGGTCATTTGAGCGAAATGAATTTGTATACCTTCCCAAAAAAACTTGCGTCTACTGGTTTCGGAACAACTTGTTGTTTCAATAGTATCAAATGGATGGAAGCAGAAAAGTCCCGTGTAATGTTAACAAAAATACGTAAAACTTCCATTTATTGCCATACTTTTTATTAACTACGTATTTACAAATATCACCATAATAGGTACTCCGATGATGAACTAACCACTACTTAACAACAACATCATTATTATCGTCGTTATCACTTCAACCCATAAACGTCACACTGTTGAGCACGGTTCTTTTGTTGAGCAAGGCACCCTAGATGCCTATAGGCAAGGGGCGACCAATAATACCCGACGCCCACACCAGCCCCTAGGCGGATCTTTATCTCTTATCGACCATCCACATTTCAGTCATGAGATGCCCACTGCTGGACAAAGGCCTCCCCCAGGGATCTCCAAACCAATTAGTCTTGCGCCTCCCGCATCCAGCGTCTTCCCACGACCTTCACCAGATCGTCAGTCTTTTTTTAAATCTTTATTTATTTAGGGATTTTTATCTCGAAGATATAACAATCCATCGTATCTAATTCTAATCAATTAACACAACAAGTTATAAACAGCAGAAAAAAATATTTTTTACACTCGAAAATTTGCCAAACCACATAAATTATGTGATATTTTCGAGGCAGGTGTATGTAAAATTGTCTGAATAATTCCTACGTCCAACAAATTTATGTTATATTTTCTCATAATAATTCTCTCTGTCGTTGATTTAAGTTACATTCCATGAGTATTATGTTGGATATCATCAAATTTTCCACATACAGCACAATTGGGTGAAACTTCTTTTCATAAGGTATACGAATTTCTTTGATGGAAAGTGACCAGATCTTATTCTAAATAACAATTTTATTTTGTGTCTACTTAAATTTGAATCTAACAGCCAAGGTGTGCGGAGTGGTTCACTTTGGTTTTGTACCATATGCCTTTTATCTTCGAACGCTCATCAAAATATTCACTCCAATTACGATAGCAAATATCTTCGGTCTACCTTGTGGAGGGCCAACCAACGCTGCGTCTCCCGGCACGCGGCCGCCACTCTAGGACATTTCCGTAACAACGGACGCGTCCGAGCTATGTGTCTTGCCCATTTAAGATTTGCAATTCTTTGGGCTATGTCGGTGACTCTAGTTCTACTACGGATCTCATTATTTCTTATGCGATCGCGTAGAGAAACCCCGAGCATTAGACCACTCCAGTGACCTTGAGCCTTCTCATGTGACCCATTGTAAGCGGCCACGTCTTCTTTCTGGAGGTGCGCTAACATGAATTTAAAATTTGCAGGATATGCTACAAAACAAGAAAAAGGAAATATCTTCCTAAGTAATCCGCGAAAATTTATTTTCATAATTTAATATTTTTTTTTATTTAATAATTTATTGTACGCTAAGAATATATGTAGAAATATTACTAAGTGAAGATAGTACAAAAGGTGAGCTTATTTCACATAGAAATCTCTTCCAACTCATCCGCAATGGGAGAAGTGCATAGATATATAAGATGTCCGCGTACAATATAATAAAAAAAAACTAGTAATGAAATAAACTGCATACATACCTAAATATTGTAATGTATAAATAATATATATTCTTGGTGTTATATATATAGAACATATATATGTATATGTTCTATATATATAACACCAAGAATAAAATAGCTTCTTATGGATAACCAGGATAAACGGATTTAAATTTGTGACAGATAGTGCTCCCTCAAACGCCTTCTGAACGAAATCAGTGTTTGCACATCTCGCACTAAAGACGGTAATGAGTTCCACAGTCTAACAGCGTGAACAGTGAAAGAGTATTTCAGAAAATTCGTCTGAAAAGGCTGACAGTTAAACTTTAGGAGTGTGCGTAAATGAGGTCTACAGAGCGTATGAGGGGAACGAGCATACTCAAAGCGCTCACGAAGATAAGGTGGATATGTAGGGTTGTGTATGATATTAAAAAGAAAAAAGAGAATACGAGAGTTTCTACGAAGTCGGATAGGAAGCCACTTGAGTTGTGTACGAAATTTGGAGATATGATCATACTTACGCAACCCAAAAATAAAACGAATACAGAGGTTTTAGTCTTTCAAGCTTATCTAATAGTTCCTCTGTAATATCCAAATAACAAGCATCAGCGTAATCCAAAATTGGAAGAATTAACGTCTCTGCCAGAGATATTCTTGTCGGAACTGGTAGATAGTACTGCAGTGACTTAAGAGTGTGAAAAGAATGAAACACTTTCCGACTAACCTCATTCACTTGATCCCTCCAGCTCAGATGTTTATCAAATATCACGCCAAGATTTTTAGCCGAATCAACAAAAGGAATTTCAGTTCCGTCCATATTACCAGGAGGCAACGAATCTAAGTCAAGTTGGTTTATCATGTACCTACTGCCAATTATCAATGCTTTAGACCTTAAGGGACCAGCAATCCATAATCCTTAGCCCATTCCGATACACCTCTTAGATCCTGGTTAATCGCTAGGATGTTGTTAACGGCTTCAACGGCAGTAAAGTGACGATATAGCTGCAAATCATCTGCATAGAGATGATAGTGAGATGAAATCACCTTAGTAACTGTGTTGATGAAACAGGAGAAGAGAAGCGGTGAAATGATTCCCCCCTGTGGGACACCAGCTGACAGCTTACACCAGTCAGAGAGTTCGTCATTAATTTTGATGCATTGGGATCGGTCACGGAAGTAGGAATCGAACCAGCTAACGGCTTCGGGTGATAAGTTGAGCGAACAGAGAATACCAAGGAGAATATCGAAACCAACCGAGTTAAAAGCGTTACTGAAATATAAAAGCAATAGCAAAGTCAGGGACTTATTCTCCATGGCCAACCTGATGTCATCGGTTACTTTTACCAATGCAGTGACGGTACTGTGACCAGGACGAAAACCAGATTGGAAGGGGCCAAGTAGATTATTAGAGGACAAATAAGATGATAGTTGTTTGTGGGAGAGGTGCTCGAGGACTTTAGAAAGGAAAGGTAAGATAGATATTGGGCGGTATTGAGAGACTGATGTGGGGTTAGATGTTTTGGGTAAGGGTATAACATGAGCTAATTTCCAAGCAGAAGGGAAAACATTGCTTGAAGAAGAAAAATTAAATATGTGTGTGAGAGTGTGTATTTTATAATATAAATTAGTTGGGGTGTCTGAGGTTTTCGCTTATTATTAACACCTTGATAGAATACGTTGCTGCCGAACTTACATTCGACCGAAGTTCGGTTGAACGCAAAATCGCGACGTATTTTCGGCAAGTATGTTGCTGATTAAGCGCGCGCCAGCACACACGACCGACAATCGGCGACCGATTTTTTGACTGATTGTTGTGCGGTAACATTAAACATTTACGAACGTTCCAGTTTTAACCTATAATCGTGTCGGTCGGGATGCACCGATATTTTTTGTCCAACTTTTTGTAGTTCATGTGCGTTCAAAAAATCAGTCGTGTGCGTTCGCGCTAATGTGAACTAGCGCGCGCACTTAGTTTTAAACACTTACGACCGATTGCACCAAATTTTCGTTTTACGATTTCGTAAAAGTAACAATATAATATACACCATAAACTAGTTTCAATTGTAGGTTTATTTTATCCTTTACGTTTAAAAAGGTTAAATGTACGGCGCGAATCATATATATTTAAAAGTGAAACGACCCATTTTTAGGTATTAAGTTTTTACTTTTTACGAAATCGTATAACGTAAAACTTGGTGCAACCGGCTGCTACAGTGTTACTACAAAAAGTTTTTAAACGCTGTCTAAAGTTAAACACTGTTGAAACATGATGCTATGCGATTCACTATCTCACTGGGGTATGAAATATATTTGTGTCTGGGTATCTAGAGCCTGACCATCGAAAATGAATGAGGTCTAATTCGTTTTTCCTATCATGATGTTGCAAACTCTATTTTTCCAAAGATTCCAAATAGAGTTTTCATTATTTGATTTATAAAAATTATATTATTTCAATAATTAAGTACCTAGTTGCTTTGAAAACACTGCACTGTCATTCGCGGGCTAGAGAGTTCATACGACTCTATCGTTTAAATTCGAGACACGTTAATATAAGTAAATACATATTTAATGTTAACTTTTAAGTATTTATTGATTAATTATTATTTATTGATTTCACGAAATACTTAATTTATAATTCAGGACAAAGTCCTTTTTGTTTATTCAGTTCGACGGCTTGAATTGACCTGTAATTCCAAGAAACGTTTGAGAACACTCTTCTCATAGCTACGTTTGTTGAATATTTGTACAAATCTTATAAAATGTAAATGTGTTTACGTTTTATCTCAGTAAGACAAATTGAATTAACATTTTTGTGATCAGAGTGGTATGGTAATTAAGTTCACGATATTTATTCAAAGTTAGGCAACTCAGAAGCGAAGTATCTTAGTATCGTTATAATTTCCTTTGGGACAAATGGGGAATTTTGAAAAGGCCTCTGCAAAGCTGGGATTTACAATGGCAAATTGAACGTAACTCTGTTAGAAACAGTCCACATGCGAGATGCCGTTTTAATTGTGTTTACCGGAACTCTGTTAGCAAACATTGAGCCGCTTAATTCGAGGATAATACACTCTGATTAATTCTTGTGTCGATATTTTTTAAATAGGGCTACAGTGCCACTAAGTTCATAACTTCATTCGAGATTTTATAACTCATTGGCAAACGGCTATTCTATGAATTTGATAATTCTGTTTGTCTACAATCTACAACCCACCAATAAATACAGCCGATGAACACAGTTCCGTTTTTAGGCTTCCGTAGTAAACAAGGAACCCTTATAGCGGTTTTACTCAGAGACTATTAGTACTAGAAAGCTGTAATTTGGTATGGGTATGTATATTAATCATGCCAAAAAAGTGGTAGAAAAAATATTGGAAAAAAAATCTAGCACCCATACAAGTAAAGTGGGAGTAATATTTTTTTTTTCTCGACTAACCCATCGTGTTGGGTATTGTTGAAGAGGTCTTTAAAAAATAATGTAAGGTTTAGAACACCATTTTTTGATTTAGGGATCCGTTTCTGAAATATTTGGTTTTAAAGTGCAAATTTATGTTAGAGGTAAGTGTGCCCCCCCCCCCCCCCTCCCTTTTATCTGCTAAACGGTTATATGGACACGTATAAAAAATTACAACAGTAGTATATATAACGAAGTTTAAAAGAAAACTATCAGAGTTGAGTACTAACTACAGACTAAAAAGTTATAGACGACCAACTTATAAAATGTACTCGGAAAAGTAAAATATCATTGAAAATTAGTACTGAATATAAAACGAACCACATGAAGTTAAGAAAATGTAAAATCATTGCAGCTTTAATAATAATAATAATGCCTGATTTAATAGCAACGTGTTGTGAGGTGTGAGTGTGAACTCAAAGTTGGCATTTGCAACTACGGAACCCTACACTGCGCGTGGCCCGACACGCACTTGGCCGGTTTTTTCTTTATCAAGTTATCAAATTCGAGTACGATTGCTGATGTATCGACGACGATTACATATCCAACTAATAAGCAATAAAAAATATCTTACCTTTTTTTTACCACGGTAATGCGATTGCGCACCTTCCGAGCCCCTTGGGTAAGAGCAAAGGTAAAGGTAAAAGGTATGGGACTACACGGCATTAGACCGCAACTACCCGCTAAACCCCTCGGGAACACCACTTCGGCCATAGAAAGGCGACTACTTGCATGCGCAGGGCGCTGGGCACGCGTAAGTCGCTTGATCTGGCCCGTAATGCTAGGAAAAATACGGGCCTCCCTCTCCACCAGAGACATGGGACCAGCTAGTGTCCCCTAGCTGCTTCCATAATCATAGGGGTCGTGTGCAATGCAGGCGACACAGTACCCAACCGTGTCGCCCGCCGACCCCCACTAGGACGGCGGATTTAGGGCATTGTAAGCCCTCCGTCGCCGACCTTCCCTCCGACGTCTCATCGCACTAGCGAGGGGATCGAGCTCACGCTCTCGCTCGTGACGCTCCTTCGCTTACATCACTTCTTTGCAGAAGTGGGAAGCGGCATCCCAGACTGAAAAAAAAATATCTTCCCTTTTTCAACCACCAAGTAGAGGTGCTTACTTTAACGTGTATCGGTTTGATGGGTACCTAAAACATGCAGTGAGTTACTACGGTATACTGTGATTTTTCTCATTTTTTTTCTTTCTCATCACAAATTTTTGATGGCTCATGCGCCGAATAATTAAGCACGTAGCCTACATACTTAATAGTCGCTAATCCCTACTAATGTTAAAAGATTCTGTCTATTACTTCTTCACGCCAGAACGGCTGAATTGATTTTGATGATTTTTGTATAGTCATAGTTGGAATCTTGAGAAAAGACATGCTGATTTCTTATCCCAGAAAAAATATAATTTACCAATAAAAGCTTACCACGCGGGCGATGCCACTAGTGAGTTAATCCTAACATAAATATGAATGTTTGTGAGGATGAGTAGATTCTTTTACGCTGAAATTCTGTACACCGATAGATTATAACCTAAAATATCACATAGGATACCTTTCATCCGGGTTAAACCTATGGGATTCACTTGTTTGCGGTAAAACAAATCTTACGCGGATTATTATTAGTCCTTAGGCCACGCGTACTATGTCGCGGGCAACAACTAGTATTTTAATATATTATTATGACAGATGCTATTGTTCATACTTAATCCCTTACAAATCTGCTCAATTTATTGCGTACACTTTGTGTATCTACAAGTTTAGCTTCAACAAGTATAAAACATAAACTCGACCACTAGAAGTTCTCAACCAACAAGTTTCATGCAAGTCTCGAATACCTACAACAAGTTTTATACGTGAGTGAGTACAAAAAATGAAAACATTGAATAAATTTGTAAATAAAATACTTATGTTATGCCTTGGTAAAAACTTAAGGTTACGGGAATCGCATGTTCTTGGGTAGGGTAGACCGGAGGCAAAAGTAGCAATATTTTTGTAAGACGTGATTACAGAAAACTGTTATCTCGAAAATCTGTTACTGTACTATGATAATAAATTTATCTGGCTATCAAGTGGTTATTTAGGCTGTGATATATTTTATTACCCTCGAGATATATTAGGTTAATTAAGAAAAAGTAGAGTGTTACAAATGTCCCCTACCCCAGGTGAAAAAAAACACTATTTCAAAAAAATAAAACTCAGTAAAGTAATTAAAAATAAGAAAATGTTTTAATGTCACAAGTTTCCTTATTTTTTTCTCGAGTCTGCGAGATAGTAAAATAATCAAATAATATAAATGCAAAAAGACAGTAATTTTAAATAGCTACCCTTACTAAAATTTTAAACAATGTTTATTTCAGACCCATAGCAATATAGTGCCTTATTTAAACAACAATAATGAGTTTATTCTAAATAGAGTTGATTTAAATGCAAGATTTGGTACTTACAATTACAATAGCCTCTGATACATCTGACCCTGCGTTACTATTGCCCCAGATATAAATGTAGATTACGATTATATAGAGAGTTTGCAAAAAAAGGTGCTGGCCTATCTAGAATATGAAATTGTAGCTGACCTACATACGTATGAATAGCTTAAAAGAAATTCATTATTTCAAAATTTTGATGTTGATTGATATTGTCAATAAATTCATTATTAAAAATCTATTGAACGTACTTCGTATTTTACTTACAAAAAATAGTTAATTTTACGATTGTATTATTGGCTTATGCCAATATTTTCGTGACCCCGATATTAGCAAATTAATAATTTGTGAAAATTGTGTATGTTGATAAGTTAAGAGTCGAAAATAGTGCAAAATGTCAACCGAACATTCAGGTGATTCGCAAAACGAACCAATGCTAAATTTTGAAAAAATATCAATAAAATTACCACCCTTTTGGCCAGAAAAACCAGAAATATGGTTCTATCAAGTGAAAGCGCAATTTAACATAAATAACATTCGGTCAGAGGAAACGAAATTTAACTATTTAATTGCACAACTGGAGCCAAAGTACATAGAAAATATTTGGGATATTATTACAAGCACGACCGGCAATAGATACACTTCAACCAAAGAAAGACTTCTTAATATTTTCAAAGAAAGTGAAGAAAAACAAATCAAACGCTTATTGACTGGACTTGAACTTGGTGATGCTAAACCCAGCCAACTGCTACGACAAATGCAGAGTTTAGGAAGTACCGATTTATCAAGTAAGCTATTACGAACATTGTGGTTAGAAAAATTACCAAATTCAATTAAAAATATTCTGATTGTCAGTGAAGAAGGTTTGGACAAATTGGCTGTCATGGCTGACAAAATGGTAGAAATGACACCTCATGCTGATTTCTGTAATACAGCTATAGATTCGGTACCTTCAACTAGTTGTGAAAATTCAATTTTAAACAAACTTCTCTTAAAAATTGAATCTCTGGAAACACAGATAGAGAGTATGAACATAACTAGACAGTCACGATCATCATCACGTAATACATATAGCAGTCAAAATCGTAGTAAATCTCGTCGAGGGTACAATCCAAATGGCAAATTTTGCTATTTCCATTTCAAATATGGTAAGCGTTGTCTTGAAGGCAAATGTAAATCTCCATGCAGCTGGAAAAACCAGGGAAACCCCAGTGCGCACCAGGATTAGCGGTAGATTCAGCTGCAGATGTTCTACGTTACCGCAAATCACGCTTATTCCTTAAGGACCAAATCACAGGAATGCAATTTCTGATAGACAGCGGGGCAGATATTTCCTTAATACCAGCAACACGAAATGACAGAGTTGATGATTCCTTTCAATTATTCACTGCAAACAACACCCGAATACCAACATTTGGAATAAAAATAATTACCATAGATCTTGGATTGCGACGTCAATTTCAATGGCCGTTTATTACTGCAAAAATTTAGAGAGGCATTCTTGGAGCTGATTTCCTTAATCATTTTAATCTAATGATAGATTTACATAATAGAAGACTAATTGATAACAATACTAAACTACAAATCCAAGGAGAAATTACCTAAATATATAGAACCGAAATAGTCAGTACAATTAATCACTCGAATCCATTTATAAATCTTCTACTTGTGTATCCAGAAATAACGAAACCCAATTTATTACCATGTACAGTTAAACATAATATCAAACATTACATAGAAACGAAAGGTGAACCAGTTTATGCAAAACCAAGACCTAAATACCGAAAAGCTGAAAATTGCAAAAGAGGAATTTCAATTCATGCTCAACCATGGAATAATTCAACCATCTAAATCAGAATGGGCAAGTCCACTGCATATGGTTAGCAAAAAAGACAGAACGTCGAGACCATGTGGCGATTATCGACAGCTGAATGACAAAACCATACCAGATCGCCACCCTTTGCCTAGAATCGAAGACTTTCAACACATACTGAAAGGTACCAATATTTTTTCAAAAATTGATTTATTGAAAGCCTATTTTCAAGTACCGATGGCAGACGAACATAAACATAAAACAGCGATCGCTACCCCTTTTGGTTTGTATGAATTTAACGTAATGAGTTTTGGTCTTCGAAATGCACCTTCAACATTTCAAAGATTTATACATGAAGTAGTTAGAGGGCTCGATTTTGTTTTTCCTTATATCGATGACATTTTGGTTGCATCTATAGACGCTATCTGTCATGAAATGCACCTGAAATCACTATTTGAAAGATTTAACAAGTATGGTCTAAGAATAAATGTATCTAAATCAGTCATTGGTGTTAAAAAAATTGAATCTTTAGGCTATTTGATAACAGAAAGTGGCATTAAAACCCTACCAGAGAAGGAAAATGCCATTGTTAACTACAAATTACCAAACACGTTAAAAGAACTTCGCACTTCCCTAGGACTGATTAATTTCTATAAACGTCATCTTAAAGACGCAGCTCAGTCTCAAGCAATATTACACGATTTATTAAAAGAAGCCAAGAAAAATGATAAGCGAAAAGTACCGTGGAGTCAAGATGCAATAGAAATTTTCAACTAATGCAAACAAGATTTATCAAATGCAGCACTTCTTACCTTTCCTGATTCCGATGCACCTTTAGCTCTGTTTACAGATGCCTCAAATATAGCTATTGGATCAGTTCTACAGCAGAATGTTGTTCGGTCCTGGAAACATATTGCATTCTATCCAAAAAAAAATTAACGACGCACAGAAAGCATACAGTGCATACGACAAAGAACTGCTAATTATTTATCTATCTATTAAAAACTTCAAACGTTATTTAGAAGGAAGAGATTTCACAATATACTCGTACACTGATCATAAACCATTAATTTATGCATTCAAGCAAAAAAATTAAAAAGCCTCTTTGCGACAACTTCGCCATTTACAATATATTTCTCAATGTACAACTAATATAGAACACATAAAAGGATCGGAAAATATTGTCGCAGATACACTGTCTAGATTAGAACGAATAGACGTCATTGATTATGATGCCATGGCACAAATTGATGACGAAGAACTTAATGAACTCATGAAAAATACGAACTTAAAATTTATAAATCAAGAACTAGATTCAGGCCAAGATTTATGGTGTGATATTTCTACTTCAAATATTAGACCCTACATACCCCCAAAATTTCGAAATAGTATGATACAAAGAATACACAATATGGCTCACCCTGGAGTAAAAGCAACGATTAAACAAATGACCACTAGATTTATCTGGAAAGGAATTAGAAATGAAACTAGAAAATATACAAAAACGTGCGTAAAATGCCAAAAAAATAAGGTCATAAGACATACAAGATCAGATCTCCAAAAATTCGAAACACCAGACGAGCGATTCGAAATTATTCATACTTATAGATTTAATTGGCCCACTACCACCATCAAATGGAAAATCATATTGTTTGACATGCATTGATAGATATACCAACTGGATGGAAGTAATACCAATACTAAACATTAATGCAGAGACAGTGGCTATAGCATTTTACAATCATTGGATAACATGATTCGGTGTACCAAAATCTGTTATATCTGATAGAGGTACGCAGTTTAAATCATCATTATTTTCAAATCTAGCTAAGCTTTGTGTAATAAAGTTGCAAAGCACAACATCATATCACCCACAAGCTAATGGAAAAATAGAACGCCTTCACAGGACTATTAAAGCTGCAATTAAATCTCATAACACTCGTCAGTGGTCGGATATATTGCCAACGATATTATTAGCAATACGAGCTGCAATTCGAGATGATGGAACGTATTCCATATCACAGATGGTTTATGGAAAAACAATCAAATTACTAGGTGAATTTTTTGGCAATTTAGAATATAATATGAATACAGACACCTTTACTAGTAATTTAATGAAACAATTTGAAGATATAAAACCTGTAAGAGTCCGATTTAAACATTCTAAAAATACATTTGTACACAAAGTCTTAAAAAATTACAGTCACGTTTTCATAAGAATCGATAGAGTTAAGAAACCATTAGAATCACCATATGAAGGACCATACGAAGTCATAAAAAGGAATGACAAGTACTTTACCTTGAAAATCAAATCCAAAGAAGAAAACGTCTCTATAGACAGACTTAAACCTGCCTTTCTTCTATAAGAAGGCACGTTTCTAAAAAGGGGAGTAATGTAGCTGACCTACATACGTATGAATAGTTTGAAAGAAATTCATTATTTCAAAATTTTGATGTTGATTGACATTGTCAATAAATTCATTATTAAAAATCTATTGAACGTACTTCGTATTTTACTTACAAAAAAGAGTTAATTTTATATTGGCTTATGCCAATAAAATACGTAAAATTATTGATAAACGTAAAAGTAACAGAAATGATATTCATAAAACATTCTTGCGGCAGCACGAACTGAGCGCCCTTTACATATGTATTTCCTCATAAGGTTGTTCGTATAAAAAGCGGTCTTTAGTTCCACGGTCGGATTTTCGCGGTCTATTTCTGGGCATCTTAAAAGAAAAAAAATGGTTTTAGGTAATTCCTTTTTAGTAATAACGACATTTTTAAAATAACAGATTACACCGAATTTAAGACTGTTTTGTGTTTAGCCGTGATCGACAAAATATATCTACAGGTAGACAAACAGTTTTATTCTTAGTACTCGTATTTAGTCAATTTTGTTTTTAACGTTTTTATTTCAGTATTTAAATCACCAAAAAAATTGCAGTGGCCCTTGAGTCAATTGCAACACAGGGACATTATTAACGTTACAACTGCCCCCTAAAATTTTGTAACAATCGCTCCGGTAAGACGTTCATTTATATTCCAAAATACATTAAAACACACATATACAGGGTATAAGTAGCGGTGTCCCTTTTCTTTTGCGTGACCTAATTTGAAAATCACTGAAATTTTCTCCCGGTAAATTTATAAATTTTCCGATATTTTTTTTCTAAATTTTGTGGTGTAATATATCTAAGTTAACGTTAAAAGAAAGGGGTTAAAAGAAAAGGGACACCTTCACTTATAGCCGGTATTTCGCAGTGAAAATAATCTTTGATCTGTAGAGAACTACTTAACAACATAGAAATTAATATATTGCTCAAATATCAATTATTGGACACATTGAAAATGTAAAATAGCAAATGAACGATTTGCGAACCGTCGCGTCGCTTGGGTGACTGGCATGGGTTAACCGCGACTCAACGTGTTAGTACATTATACTCACACGCAAACGTAAACGCATTCGTTGTACGAACGGTGTTCAAGTTATATTTAATGTTTTAATTGACCACTGTTACTTTTGCCCCCGCTCCACCCTTCTATTAAGCAACTGTAGGTCTGTATCCATTTACCGTCTGGTGCTTGCCAACATTGTGGCATAAAAAAACACGCATGATTGTGATGTTCGATTAAAAAGTCACCATCGACTAGTAAATCTTCAATTAGCACCTATCGGAGGCAATTTAATTACTTCACACTTTTAATTTTCATAATATTTAACTACAATTTTGAAATTATTTTGTGTTTTTACAATTTCTAATTCTAATCCAATCCAACTTATTAATATAATAAATATACAACGTATCAATTTAATTGCGCAAAATGTATAAACTTATAATAAAAAAACACGTTGCATCTAAGAATTAAATGTTTCGTAACTCTTAAAAATATTGCCAAGTCATGCAATAAGGTGCGACGAACCGTATACGTATCTTGCCTTTATATGCATATAAAGCTATGTATATTGAAGCCTATAAAATAGACATAAATTTTGCTGTATTTTATGGCATTAAGCGTAAAATCTTGAAGAACTTCATAAAATTTGCATTTTTAAGGTTTTCGATTTGATTTAACTGAATGGCGTAAAGTCATTAATTCAAAGTTTGTTTCATGGTATTTCCTCACGTAATATTCGGTTTTAGTTTGCAAAAATACTTTTGTAAATGACAATTTTATTGCGACATATTTGTTCTCGCGTGAGGAGTTAAACCATCCATTATTTATTTTATACAAATAAAATTGTATGTATATTTCCAGTCACAAGTAGATAATTATATTTGTGACATCCTTTTTGGTTTTTAAAAACAGACACACTTACCGAATTCGATTTTTTATTCACCTCCACTGTCACTTCGCATATTTTTCTATCACAATATAAAATGCACTCGCTACTTCAGATACGTTCAAAAGAGCTTTTACACAATTTCCCCCAGCGTACCCTTTTCTCCCGGCACTTCACCTTTTTGCTCCTTAACACCTCTCTTCACCTTTTTCATAATCAAAGTAACCCAAGTACCGGCATTTATTGACAAGGTTTTTTAAAGAAAATCGATTGTGAGTTTATTTAGTGGGACACAATTAGGATTCTATTTGACTTTACCTCTGCGGCTAATTCACATATCGTTGAAAATGGTAAATAAATTTAAAATTATTCATGCAGTCGTGGATGGGAGGGTGATAATATTATTTATTATTGCAATAATATTCTCTTAGAATAAATAACTGTTCTTTTATTAGGCTTATTTGATTTTTAGGGTTCCGTAGCCAAATGGCAAAAAACGGAATCCTTATAGATTCGTCATGTCTGTCTGTCTGTTTGTCCGTATGTCACAGCCACTTTTCTCCGAAACTATAAGAACTACACTGTTGAAACTTGGTAAAATTCAAAAATCATATTAAGGTTTCTAATATCATTTTTTTCTAAACTGAATAGTTTGCGCGAGAGACACGTCCAAAGTGGTAAAATAAGAGATTGATAAAACTAAAAAAAAATATGATGTTCATTACCATGCAAACTTTCACCGAAAATTGGTTTGAACGAGATCTAGTAAGTAGTTTTTCGTCATAAATCCTACGGAACCCTTAATGGGCGAGTCCGACTCGCGCTTGGCCGATTTTTTGATACTTTACTAGACAAGAGTGGCACTATGGAGCTTCGTCTTATAAGCGAATAATACATAAGTAGGCGTATTAGTATAATTTTTATGTTAATCTGTATTTTTAAATATAATGAAAACCTAATTGAAAATTCTAAATTAATAATTTTACGTTCATATTTAGAAGAATTCTTTACGCTAAAGCACAGAATTGACAATAGTACTACGGCTAAAGTTTTAAGAGTAGGTAATATACAGGGCCGTCTTATCCACCTATTAGAGGCCCTGGGCACATTAGGATAATGGGCCCCCTGTGACCATATTATAGCACTATTTAACCGACTTCAAAAAAGGAGGAGGTTATCAATTAGACCCGTACTATTATTGTTTTTTTTGTGTGTTTGTTATGCAATTACGCCGCCAATTGTTGACCGATTTTTTAACTGACTTTAAAAAAATATTATACAAAAAAATAAAAACCGACTTCAAAAACACTGAAAAGTTAAAAATAATATAAGAATAGGTACAGACAACATCACACTTCTATATTGAAGTCGGTGCCAAACGATGATCTCCTAGAAAGTCTTAAAATTTGGCACCGACTTCAATATAGAAGTGTGATGTTGTCTGTACCTATTCTTATATTATATTTAACTTTTCAGTGTTTTTGAAGACGGTTTTTATTTTTTGTAAAATATTTTTTATTTTTAACTTTTTAGTGAGTGAAATCTTTTTAGTGAAAGAAACACTAATTTAATACCAGCTGGTATTAAATTAGCGTTTCCCTCGATTTTCATGGGATCCCATCATCATATCCTGACTTTGGTGACCATGGAGTATATACCCTTGTAGTATACTCTATCGAATACAAAAAGAATTTTGAAAATCGGTCCACAACTGGCGGCGTAATCGCGTAACATACACACAAAAAAAAACATACGCATCGAATTGAAAACCTCCTCCTTTTTTGAAGTCGGTTAAAAAGGAGGAGCTTTGCTAAATTCGATGCGTATTTTTTTTCTGTGTATGTTACGCGTTTACTCTGCCAATGTGGATCGATTTCCAAAATTCTTTTTGTATTCGATATAGTATACTCCTAGGGTGGCCCTAGGGTCACCAAAGTCAGGATCAAATGATGGGATCCCATGAAAATCGAGGGAAACTCTTAAAATTTATAGGTACGTCGACCGTGTTTCATGTTTTTTCCGAAGTTATTCACGTATTTGCGTCTGGTAGTTATGAACCGAGCTGATGGTGCAAGGATCCTTAACTTTTAGACTTGACCTGACCTGACCTCACCTTCGGTGAGCTGGTATTAAATTCAGGTCCAAGGTCAGGTCAGGAAGGTGAGGTGATATTAAATTCACTAAAAAAATAAAAATATAAAATATTTTACAAAAAATAAAAACCGACTTCAAAACACGGAAAAGTTGAAAATAATGTAAGAATAGGTACAGACAACATCACCCTTCTACATATATTGAAGTCGGTGCCAAATTTTAAGACTTTCTAGGAGATCATTGTTTGGCACAGACTTTCACTTGATTTTCATAGGATCCCATGATCAGATCCTGACTTTGGTAACCTTGGGACCACTCCAGGAGTATACTCTATCAAATACAAAAATAATTTTAAAAATCGGTCCATAATTGGCGGAGTAATCGCGTAAAATACACACAAAACACGTTGGACACACCTGAAAATTTAAGGGTTTCTCTCGATTTTTATAAGATTCCATCATCAGATCCTAACTTTGGTGACCTTGGGACTACCCTTAGAGTATACTTTATCGAATACAAAAAGAATTTCGAAAATCGGTCCACAATTGGTGGCGTAACCGCGTAACATACACACAAAAAGAACATACGCATCGAATTGAGAACCTCCTTCTCTTTTGAAATCGGTTAAAAACTAATCGCACTTGGAAATTTACGAAAAATTCGAAAACAAATATCTCTGAAACCGTGATATTTTCAATAAGGTCAAAATTTGTGGTAAGGGAGGCCATGATAAAGTCGATCTATAGTTACAGGTTTATCCATTGTTTTAGGGACAGCCTGTATAGTATGTATAATATGAAAATAGAGGAGCTATCGGTTATCGCTTGGTAATCGAGTAGGGACTAGGGGGCCCCAGTCCATCGCGAGGCCCTGGGCACGTGCCCAGTGTGCCCAGTGTGTTAGAAGGGCCTGAGAATACATCCTCCTATCTTAATATAAAGAATATTGTTATCCCATGGTAGAGCACTGTGACTAAGGCTTTTTAGCTTCTACGAGTAATATAATATAATAATCATAGCAAAAATATTGCTTCAAAAGTAAGTAAAAAAGAATCTTGCAAGCGTCCTCCAAACAAATACCATTTTAAATAAAGAAAATTATTTCAAAACTTTATTAGAACCCCGGAGCAAAGGTTGCTGAGAAATGTAAATTTTGGTAACGAAATTCTTAAATGAAACATAAACACTAATGTCGTAACGAGAACGAGATCTTGTCTGGATCAGTTATTTAAATTTGCAAAGAGAAAATAGGTTCAGTACTGGTACACAAAACAAAATGTCACTGTACTTATACGTACACTATCTTCTTGCGTCTAATAATCACAATATTTGCCATCGTGCATGCATTTAGTTATCCATCACGCACGTGATTGATTCAAGAAATTTTAAGATGATATAAATAAATAAAATTTGTAAAAATATTTCATTTGTTTTATGTGTTATATTGTAATTGTTTGCAAAATAAATACACGCCTGTCTGCATGTTTCACGCATGATTGCTTCCTTGCTTACTGCAGGCTCGCTTGCAAGTTGTATGATGATTGCTTGCATGCTGCAAGTGTAAACAAAATTTTACAAGAGCTTGCTTTGAACTTGCTTTTTGTTTTTTTTTTTTCTTTTTTATTTGTTTTACTTATGGGTTGAGTGATTCGCGAATGAAAGGGAGATGGAGCTCAAATGCGATTTGATTACATTCTTGCTCCATCTCCCAGAGTGTAAAATCAGAAAGTAGGGTGTTAGGTTTGTGTGCGCTAGGTGGTACGATGCAAAGAAGTGTTGTTAGGAAGGATGGAAGGAAAAAGGAAGTAGATATGGTTTGTAACGATGGAGCTGAAGGAGGCAGTACAATCGCAGCCACTGCTGGGGGGCTGCTGGAAGCGCCGTAAACCGCAGCGCTGCCGCCGTTGACTCTGGCGTTGGAGACCTCGATGGACGACGCCGTCACCGTCGCTGTCACTGTTGGAGGCGCTGATGGGCGCAGTGCTGTCGCTGCCGAAGGCGGCACTACTGGGGACAATGATGCCGCAGGCACTGCTGCTGTCACTACCACTGTTAGATGCGCCGATGGGTTCGCTGCAGAGCACAATTGTGGTAGGATGATGAATACGATTGTTGACGATGATGAATATGACTGTGTGGGTATTTGTTTCCATGTGTATTTTTTGTGTAGTGATTGTATTCAGGTGTGTGTGTGTGTGTGTGTGTGTGTGTATGCATGTGTGTTTAAGTTTGTGTATAAAAAGTTCAGCCGGTCATGGGTTAGGTAAGGGTGTTCGTTTGACGCCCGTCGCGCTGGGTAGCGTCGTATCCAAGATGCTGACCAGCGCGACCGCGTGGGAGGCTGCCGCCTCCTTCTGCGAAGACGTGATCTCGCAGGAGGCAGCGGAGCGGGCGCGGGAGGAGGACCCTCAATCCGTCCCGCTCCGCTGAAGGCGGTTGGATAGGAGGAGGCGCGCCTTCTTGGGCGCGCCCCAACTACCCTAAGCAGCCAGGGAGGAATCTGGGAGACATTACGTTTTCCTTCCTGGTCGCCCGTCTGTGGGGTCGCACCGTGGTAACCTGCTGATCTCCCTTGGCACTAGTCCCAGCTAGTTGTGTCGGTATCATAACAAACCGCTGGGCTTGTCTTCAGGAGGTGCGTTCGAGGAATGGCTAGTCCGATCCCGAGCGTGCTTCCACTGGGGGCGGAGAAGTTACTGGAGGGTGGTTTAGCCGGGTATGGAGTTTTTACCCGAGTCCAACGGCATATCCTAGGGGGCGGCCTTGTCAGCTTTTCAGACCCTTGTAGAATCGTAAAGAGATTCCGCCGCTCTAAAATAGGGTGATGGTTTGAATTAGCCACGGTTTAAAGGAGGAGAAGGTCCTACAAGCAGGCGGTCTTGTTAACTTAGCCTCTTCGTAGCGTAATAGATTATACCGCATTATAATTAAAGGTTGTCTACCTTGGTATAGAATTAGTAGATAGATTTATTTTAATTAAATGTCAATTAAAAGTTTGTCTTTTATCAATATGGGTAAATATGTGTGGAAACTAAATTATTTAGCAACTTCGGCATAGCGTTGAGAAAGATTTCAAAGTAAATTTAGAGTTTGATGAAATTAACAAACGACAGGTCCGTGACGGAAATATTAAAAATGTGTAAACTGTATTTTCGCTGTAATAAAAATTTTGAAAACAAAAATTGGCAAAGCAATTTCGGCAAAGTGAAATTCGTACAAAATAAGTTAGATATTTTTATAGGTAACCGAATAGAAGGGAAATTAGGAAGACCATAGCCTTACATTTTCCTTACTGTATTATGCACTAATTTATAATACGAGGGGCATTCAATTATTACTTAGCCTCGCCGTCCGATGGCGCTGTTGTTACAAAAGAGTTTTACTGTCGTGCAGTAAATACTTTTTGAAGTCTACTAAGAAGTTTTCAATCTTTTCCCTTCATTTGTTTTGTTTGACAGCCTTTGGAAGCGAGCGTGTCGGTCGGTTTTATGGAAAAAGAACAATATCGTTCAGTTCAGTCAAAAATTGGTTCAACGAGTTTGCTCGTGGCCGTACGTCGGTTTTTGATGAGCCACGCCCAGCAGGCCTATTCTGTAACTTCGGTTGCTAACTAATACTGTCATTTTTGAAAGGAACTTAACTTCCATTGCTGCTATCATGAACGCTGCCGTAACACATAAGATCACTAAACCAGTAATGTATATAAAGTGTCTTTCAAAAATGACAGTTCTAGTTACCAACCGTAGTTAGCGAATAGGCCTGCCGGTGCACCGAAAACGGCTACTACGGAGGAAAACGTAAAAAAAATCCACGATCTCGTGTTGGCAGACCGGCGATTGAAGATTCGCGAGATAGCTGAGACTGTAGGCATCGCAGAAGGGACAGTGCATCATATTCTGCACGAAGAACTGGGTATGAAAAAGTTATCGGCGCGATGGGTGCCGCGTTTGCTCACACCAGACAACAAGCGCAACCGTGAGACCACATCGGCGACATGTTTGGCGCTGTTTCAACGCAATCCGGCGGAGTTCTTGCGTCGTTTTGTGACCGTCGACGAAACATGGGTTCACTGGTACACACCAGAGACCAAGGAACAGTCGAAACAGTGGACTTTACCCGGCGAACGTGCTCCAAAGAAGGCGAAAACTGTTCAATTGGCAGGAAAGGTGATGGCCAGTGTTTTTGGGACTCACAAGGTGTGATCTACATCGATTACCTCGAGAAAAAATCACGGGGCTCTACTATTCCGACTTATTGGACCGATTCCGAATTGAAAAAAAAACTGCCCCATTTGGCAAAGAAAAAAGTGCTGTTCCACCACAACAACGCGCCGGCTCACACCTCCGCCGTTCGTCATGGCCAAATTGGTCGAATTGCGCTACGAATTGCTGCCCCATCCACCGTATTCTCCAGATTTGGCTCCCTGTGACTTCTTCGTGTTCCCAAATCTGAAAAAGTCACTCGCCGGCAAAAGATTTGGGTCGAATGATAAGGTCATCGCCGCCACAGAGACCTATTTTGAAGGCCTCGGGAAATCGTATTTTTTGGACGGGTTAAAAAAGTTGAAGCATCGCTGGGCCAAGTGTATTGAATTGAAAGGAGACTATGTTGAAAAATAAATCTCTACTTTCTTAAAATTTTCGTTTTTCTTTTGTAGGCTAAATATTTATTGAATCGCCCTCGTATATGTAATCATCAATTTTGATACGAGTTATAAAACTGAATAAATACCCACATACTCGTATAGGACGTCTGTCTTCCAACTCCTTCAAACATCAATGCTGATAAAATAAGATCTAACGTGCATATTATATAGCGTTACTGTCCTCGAAGTTTGGTCGTTAAGGAATGGTAATATTACCTGAACGAATTACATTCACGATAAGAGCAACGACACTCTCGATTAAGTTGAATCGGCTGTCGAGAACGTGATGCCGTTACCTAAGGCTTATTTCGAGGTATCAGTACAAAAGTATAAAGTCGTACTTTAAAAGCAGGAAGGAAAACTTTTAAAGAAATTAATTTGTGTCGATGTCATTGAAACTTGATTTTGAGAGAAACATTAAATACCACACAAAATGATCTGATAAAAATATAGTTACATAAAACCGTTTTGATTTCTCGTAACTCTTGAAACATTGTACCTGCTCAGTTTGATAAAAATCTTGATAATTTGCTAACGCCAAACTACTACATACTGTGCAAGCATTTCAAATCAAGATTATTTTTCATATTTCTGGAAGTCAGATTTTATTTTTGTTCTTAATTTCCTTTGTATAAGTACTCGTAACACATAAAAGTGTGCCTACACGCGCCTGCTGCGATCTCAAGTACATTTTCTGATATCCGCTACCCGCAGTTCCAGATAATCCCCCCACCACATCGAATAACAGTGAATAACTTAATTAATTAACTTCGAGTACGAGTAATTGAGGTCTCATTTCATCGAATATTTAATTATGTAGGGATTTTGGAATAGTTTAATGCTAATTATTTGTTAACAATCACAATGGTAGTTTTAGTTGATTTGATGAATGCTTAGAGAAGAATGACAGTTTTGAGAGTGAATGAATGAGTGTTTACTTTACATTGAATGAAAGGATTAGATGAATGATTGACGAAGGACCGAATTCTCAGTCGGTCGAACATTATTTTGATCGAAAGGTTAACAGGTTGAACATTCAATTTAAAATAATCATTCAATCGAACATAGTCACTTGAATGTCCAGCAGGCCTATTCTCTAACTACCTTAGCTAACTACGGTTGGTAACTCGATCTGTCATTTTTGAAAAAACTTTATACCCATTATTATTTTAGTGATGTTATTGTGTTACGGCGGCGTTCATGATAGCATAGATAGCATGATAGCATCGGTCCGCATTCATGTGTTAAAGTAAATAGATACAGAAAACTGGCTGCATCTTGGCTGCCTACATCGGGCGAAAACAGGCCTACACAAAGATTACGAGTACATAAGCGCTCGCGCACAGTGATTACGGGATGTTCGGAGCAGTGTTGCCGTAAGGAAAATCTAGTTTGTGACTACACATAAAAAAAGAGTGGCCAGTTTTGTAAATTACTTTTGTTGGCTAAAATAGATTATTTTTTGTCTAAAACCATACAAAATCCGCTAGATCTGGCAACACTGGTTCGGAGTAAACGATTCAATGCTGTTTGTGGGTTACCTATTGAAACGCATAACGTTTTTCGTCATAAACTAAAAATGCATAATGTTAATGGAGATACTAATAATATGATATTAAAATTACAGTATAAAAAATCAAGAAATTATGCAAATAGATTGAGAAAACAAAAAATACATACTATAGAACCGAGATCTACAAAAATTTAAAGGACCCGAAACGGATATGGCAAACTCTAAATAGACTCACAGGACGTATTAAATCTACAATAGATAGTGTCATACTTAATTCTTTCGAAAGTACAACTGTAACACCAACTAAAATCGCAAATAACTTTGCAAGTGAATTCGATAAGAGTATTAAGAGCATTTCATCAATTTGCAATTCAAATTTATTAGATAAAACAACATACAGAAGAATGGCCGATGTTTCATTGCAGTTTCATAAAGCGGACGCATACATAAGTTAATCAAAAATATGAATTGCTGAAAAGCACCAGGCATAGATATGATCTGAGCTATGGATATCAAATATTTAAGTAAAAATATCAACGATATTATTGCCAAATTGATTAACTCCAGTATCGCCACTGGTAAGTATCCTGAAGATCTAAAACTGGCATTGTAAGACCCATATATAAAAATGATTTCCATCAGGATTACTGTAATTATCGTCCTATTACAATACTTCCTCACTCTTGACAAAATTATAGAAAAATAGATATGTAAACAAATATATACATTTTGTGAAGAAAATAAGATCATCACCGATAAACAATACGGCTTTCAGCCTAACAGAAACACATCGCAATTACTATCAACTTTTACTAATAATATAAACAGGCATCTTAACAATAAAAAACATGTTCTAGTTATCTTCATAGATTTTACCAAAGCATTTGTGCTAACGCTTAGGCATGATGTGCTAATATAAAGCCTCTCTGACTGTGGAATCAGGGGCCCTCTGCTGGAGTGGTGCAAAGACTATCTTTCTAATAGATCTTATTGTAACGGGGTGAGGTGCGGCGACGCAGTGGTGCAGTGGTTAGGGAAGTAGGGCCGTTAATAAATAAAGCACCAGAATTATGCCACTGAATATATTATTCCATCGTTACAAATATTAGAATAAAAAGGCACTGCATAAGTGCCTAAGTTAACAAGGAAGACTTTATATTTTGATTTCTATTATAATTATTGGGATATTTATGATAAATATATTAATATTAGTAATTTTTCGTGGTAATTTTGCACTCACGACTTTTGGCGCTTTTTAATCAATGGTTTATTGAGTGACGGGAGAGACGAATTAAATTATGTCAAAGACATAAGATTTAAAATGCAGTCAGGTTAGGCGGGAATGCAACGAGTTGCTATATGTAAAGTATACCACCTCGTTACATTATTATGTCAAGGTCGGTAATAAGTAGTATTAGTGATAAGGTAAACGTCTCTGTAGCACAGGGATCGGTACTCGGACCACTGCACTATCTTACGTACGTAAATAACTTAACAAAATTATTAAATTAACGGAAATATTCCTCTTTGCCGATGATACATGCCTCATGGCTGCCGATAACGATTTTTGCAATGCTTTGGAAAGTCTACAAAACGAATTTACTATCTTGAGTAAATGGGCTCATGATGTTGGTCTGGTTGAGGACCAGACCAAAACACAACTAAAACAAAAGTAATGTAAAACAGGCAACAAAAACTTCCTTACCTTAGCTCATAATCATGCTTGTCTTCATAAGTCGAAATTAACTTCAACTTGCAACTGCCCATCTATAGAGCAAGTAGACACATACAGGTGTCACTATAGATAGTCGTTTGAACTGGAAGGCTCACATAGACAAGGTTTGTGATAAACTTCGAGCATTACTGGCAAAGTTTACATTACTAAAAAACAAAGTTCCTTATTCAATTCGCCTACTATTATACAAGTCATTGGGAGAATCCATAATATCATACGGACTGAGCAGTTATGGCCGCACTTTCAAATCCCATATAGACCAAATATACAGTGTGGAAAAAAAGACCGTGGTTGGAAGAAAAGTACCCTTAATAATGATGATGGCAATTTTTTCTGAAAAGAAACATTCCTTTATTTTCAAAAATAATTAAAACAGCATTTAAAGATTTTTGAAAATCACATGCTTGAGCCGGGAATCGAACCGGTGAATTATGAAAAATAAACATAATTATATTTTATGATACTAACCAAAAGAGTCATTCATAAGGATCAATTTCTTTTAAACAAAATAGTATCTTAAATTAAAGAAAGACCAAGAATTTTTTTTGTAAAGCTTATTATCTAAAGTAAATAGTTCACCTTACTTATGAATTGCTCAAAATGAGTCTCAAAATGAGTCTCACTAATTAGTCCAATCAACGGGGCATTTGTAACCCGAAAAATTCTTCTGCCTCTGAAATTTGGCATGTGGTGAAGATACCTAATACAGATGACAGATGTACAATAATCCAACAAAATTTATAATGGGAAGTTAGGTATTTTTACCTAAACATGAAAAACGCTTATAGCTCTCTGTGAATATTTCCTCAGTTCGATTTTTTTTTTTGTATACGTACGTATGTACTAGTTAGAACAAGTATGTAAAGTAATCCAACATTTTTTCGATTTGAGTGATGCACTAAATTGAACTTTTAACATTTTGCGCAATAACTCCTATTGAAAAATTGCTCTGCTAATTTTTATTTTTTAATATGGTCTTATTTCCTTAAATGAATAGGTTTGTTAAGTAATCCAATAAATTTTCCTTTTTAAACATTTTTTTTTTTATTTTTGCTTAATAACTTGATGTGAAAAATTACTCCGTCCATTTTTATACCTTTATAGGTTATATGATTTAATATTAAAACAGAATTATCAATAATCCAACAAATTTTCCAACGTTCACATATTTTTTAAAACATGTTCGTTATTAAATAGTCAATTATTACTGGCGCGACCCGCAAGTGCAGCATTGCCGGGCGATAGTGAGTATGCGGGCCGTGCTTCGCCTAGGCACGCATCACAGATTAATACAATAATAATTACTTAATAGGATAATATTTCATTAGACTCAAAAATCTTGGCGACAATTAATTAGTAATGTTTTTAACATAGGATATATGTATTACCTAACCAACATTTGGTTTTACTTTTGTAGCCACAACATATGGATGATAAATTAGACATTACATTGGACGATAAAAATAGTCAAGCCGCGCGCAAATACCGACTATTTTTTTTATGCTTTTCAAAAGAATTTATCTAGCAGAGCATTCTTTTTGTCGTGCCGGTTCGAAATTCATATAAAACTTAAGTAACTTACCTCTTTAGCAACCATGTAAGGGCTTTAAATAAATTTTCACTTCTCGTGCTCGCAAAGCTTGTCTTTATGTCGTTTATAGGCTGCATACAATGGCTTTCATGTTCTAGAGCATAAAGTAAAATTTTCTTTTAGACGAAGATTCTTAGGCCCAACAGCCAACAACGCTCAGCCTAAAACTTTACAGAATAACTTGCGATAATTTATTTATTTGCTTTAATTTATTTGTCTTGTGTTGTCTACCTCAAAAGTTATGAAACCAGATAAAAATAGTAACCGGTTATTATTAAAACGCATCGAAATATTTTTATTACTTGGCAGAATTTTTCAATATTGTGTTACATATTTTTCGTATATATTTTGAAGTAATTGTTTGATTTTCTTGCAATCAAAGTGAAAAGCAGAGTGTAAAACACTGGCATAAACAAGTCATTGTACTCCTCAACTAACTATCCACCCTCGCCTCGTCTCGGGCTACAGTGCCTCATTTTATGCCCTTGTTGTACAATCTACTATTGTTCCATTTTCAAATTATATTCTAGCACGCTAGATAAAAAATTTCTGCTGCTGCTTGGTCTTTTTTTACGAGGAAAATGCTTTTACGTACCTCCAAGCCCTTGGGTAGGGGCAAGGGTACGTGGGACTCCACGGTAGAGTGCCGCATATACCCACTAAACCCTTCGGGAACATCTATCCGGCCATTTCAGAGCGGCTGCGAGCAGGCGCATAGCGCTGCGCTCGCGTGAGCCAGCTCGGCCTGTAGACTATCCTCTCTGCATGAGAGCAGCTTGTGTCCCAGAGCTGCTCCTACCGTCACAGGGATCGAGTGCAATACAGGCAACACGGCGCCCAACTGCGTTGCCCGCCGCCCCCACTAAGGTGGCGGAATCAGGGCGTTGTAGCCACTTCTTCGCCACCCTAACCTTCTCGCACTGGCGAGGGGGTCCGCCTCACGAGCTCTCTCGTGGCGCTCCTTCGTCTCCAACTCCATGACCATTTCACAAAAGGGAGAAACAGCATCCCAGGCCGCCCGCTCGGTGAGCATAGCTCTAACCACAGCGGGCAATGAGAGGTCAATAACAATTACGGACATAAGATCACCGCGCTGAGAAGTTCATGCAGGACAATGCACAAGAGTGTGTAGCGCGGTGTCTTCGACCGCACCGCAATGGTGACAACGTGGGTCATCTTCCCTCCTGGAAACCTTGTGAAGGTACCTGCTAAAGCAGCCAGGCGCCGACAGTACCTGCACAAGGTGGAAGGTGAGGGTGTCGAATCTCCTTGTAACCCAGTCACGGAGGACAGGATGGAGAACCGCGTGGATCCACTGACCGTATTCTGCTCTTTCGAGCCTTGAAGGCCACGAGGACCCAAGAACTGAATTCATGGCCTCTTCACGCCAACTTTTCACCTCTCTCTCAGTCGGGCGACTCTTTTATTATAGTATACTGCCGTTAGTACATGTGCCTCCAAATCCCATGGTGGTATCGATGCCAAGGCGCAGGCGGACTCCGTTGAAATAGTCCGGTAACCCCGGATAGCTCTCGTCACAAGACAGCACTACCTTTGGTGTTGGGTAACAACCTCCCCAGGGCCATAGCTGTGGATACCAATTTTGGAGCCAGTCGAGAAAAATGTTCTCTAAAGGTCCTGTCCAGCACTAAACCCAGATACTTCAAGTGTGGAGTAATATCCACCCGTGTCCCATTGATCATGAGATAGGTCCTTTGCGAGGCCCATGGACGACTAGGCCTCCGTTTTATCGAAAGCCCTAATCTTTCAATTCTTGAGACGACTTGTTCCACGCCCGCTGTAGCTAGTAGGAAAGCCTCTCAATAATTGAGAGGCTTCCCAAACTATAATTCTTTCCACGAACTGTAACAAGGGTATCATCGGCGTAACACACTACCTCCAGTCCGCGGGGTAAGTTCCGTCTTAGTACATAACTATACCCGATGTTCAACAGAAGAGGGCCAAGGGCCGATCTCTATGGAACATCGAGCATCATAGACTTTCGAACAACATGTCCGTTGCTGTCAGTGTAAAGGACGATTCGATCTCTAAAATAATCAGCAATAACGTGCTGCAGGTATAGGGGAACCTCGTGGTAAATTCAAATCTATCACTCCCCCTACCTCCGCTATGGACAGGGGGCTACTAGATCGGGTGTTGGGGACTCTGTTCCCCGATCCCGGTCCGTTCCAGCCCCCTAGAATGGTCCCCCCGGATACTCCTCCGGTGGAGGTGGCTGCCGCCATTCCTCCCGTGTCGAACGTAGAATTCGACACGGTGAGGGACCGGTTACGGCGCAAAAAGAAGGCGCCGGGACCGGACGGTGTCCCAAGCAGGGTTCTGGCCCTCGCCCTGGGACACCTCGAGGAGCGGTTCCGAGCGGTGCTTGACCTATGCATCGCTTCGGGCCGCTTCCCCAGTCGGTGGAAAGTAGGCAGGCTCTGCCTGATAAGGAAGGAGAGCCGCCCCGCGGATTCCCCGACTGGGTATCGGCCGGTGGTGCTGCTCGATGAAGCCGGGAAGTTTTTCGAGAAGATTCTCGCTTCCTGCATCATCGAGCACCTAGAGGACCGGGGGCCCAACTTGGCTAACAACCAGTTCGGCTTCCGCACCGGCCGGTCCACGATGGACGCAGTGGCCCTCCTCAAGGGGTGGACTGAGGGGGCCACAGCTCGTGGGGAGACTGTCGTTGCGGTGTCTCTTGACATCCGCAACGCCTTCAACAGCCTTCCCCATGAGTGCATAAAGGAGGCACTCCGTTTCCACCGGGTACCTCCGTACCTCCGCGCCCTCGTGGAGAGCTACCTTGAAGGCAGGTCAGTTCTCTACGAGGGGCCGGACGGTCGCGTCCATACGTGGGCAATGGCGGCAGGTGTACCCCAGGGATCCGTACTAGGTCCTCTACTATGGAACCTGGGGTACAATTGGGTCCTGCGAGGCGGCCTCCTGCCACGAACGGAGGTCGTCTGCTTTGCCGACGACACGCTCGTCGCGGCAAGAGCTAAAACGGGGGAGGAGGCGGCCCACCTTGCGTCGGTCTGCACCTCTTTAGTAGTCCGACGCATCCGCCTCCTGGGCTTGGCCGTGGCCCTTGATAAAACGAGGGCCATGAGTTTCCACGCCCCCCGTCGCAGGATCCCACCGGGGCTCCAAGTCCGAGTGGAGGGGGTCCGTATACCGGTCGAGGCGCACCTCAAGTACCTCGGCCTTGTTCTGGACCCCCGATGGAGTTTCGAGGAGCACTTCAAGCTCCTCACTCCACGGCTGTGTGCCGCCGCAGCCGCACTCGGACGGGTCCTCCCTAATGTAGGAGGGCCAGGATCGGCGTGCCGTCGACTGTATCACGGGGTGATACGGTCGATGGCACTCTACGGAGCCCCGGTGTGGGCGGAGTGCCTCTCCCCCCGAACGGTGGCCCTCTTGCAACGTCCGCAGAGGGTCATAGCAACCCGGGCCGTGCGAGCTTATCGCACGGTCAGCCACGGCGCGGCCTGCGTTCTTGCGGGCCAAACGCCGTGGGATGTCGATGCACGCGTCCATGCGGAGGTGTATCGACATCGGGTTTCTGTCAGAGAACGGGGGGGACGATCCGCTCCTGAAGAAGTGGAGTGGGTTCGTACCCAGGCGCAGAGGGAGGCTCTGCGTCGATGGGGTGAGGCGCTCGCCTTCCCAGCTGCCGGCCACCGGACGATAGAAGCGATACGTCCGGTGTTGGAGGAGTGGGTAGGGCGCCGGCAGGGCAGTCTCTCGTTCCGCATGGTGCAGGTACTGACCGGACATGGTTGTTTTGGCCACTACCTGCACCGGGTCGCTCGTCGGGAGGAAACGCCGCAGTGTCATCACTGCGACGCTCCCGACGACACTGCCGAGCACACCCTGTTGGTGTGCCCGGCCTGGCGACGCCAGCGCAGCGAACTCATCGCTGCGCTGGGTGACGGAAACCTCTCGCTGACGACGGAAACCTCTCGTGGCCATGCTCCGCGGCGAGGCGGAAGGGGGGGCTGTCACCTCCTTCTGCGAGGACGTCATCTTGCAGAAGGAGGCCGCGGAGAGGGAGCGGGAGAATGATCCTCAAGCCGCTCCCATCCGCCGCAGACGGACAGGCAGGCGAAGGCGGGCATTCGCACAAGCGATGCCCGCCTAATGACCCTGCCGTGGAGGCCTGCGTGCACGGTTGGCCCCGTGCACGTCGCCGTAAGGCCCTCCGTCTGGGGATTTCCCTAGTGTTCTCGGGCAATCCCCCCTTGGCGATAGCCCGACCAGTTAGGTCGGGCTAGCCCGGGCGCGTCGGTAGTTGCTTTCCATCGTTCTTGAAGGGTCTTCAACGTGTCTTCGAATTCCCATCTTTCGTGCATTGACTCGATGTTTATATTAGAAGTAGTTCTGGCGAAGGCCTTAAAGTTACTCATCTGTTTCTTCAACATCTCATCCAGCTTACTGTTACCCCCTGAACTTTTTTCAGGGATAAGTATTTCCGGCACACTTGCTGACTGGTCGAAAACATCTTGTTCCGTTTTGGATGATGGTTGAAGGTCACTTGTTCGAGTAGCAACAGGTTTCGTGTTCGCAGGGTCTTGGGACGTTGATGGCCGGGGACTGAGGCTCCGAACCGATTTTTGTATGAAATCTTTCGACTCCAAATATTTTTCTTTAATTTGACCATAAAAATCTTGAGTGAAATACTCATCGTCGGCTGACAAACACTCTTTGAGCTTATTATGATTTAGCTCAAATTCACTCCAATATTTTTCTAGGGTATCCAGACGCCTTTTCACCATGTCAGGTGTCCTACGTGCTGGCCCATCTTTTTTATAGTTAATTAAAAGCTTCTTGATTTCCTCAGACAATAAGGATTGCTGATAATATAAATCATTGACATCCATGATTGATTTGTCAATAAAAACTTGATGTTACTTGACTTGCTAGTTACTTGATAAAAACAATCTTGTAAAAATTTCTTCTAACTTGAATAGATGAAAAAATACGGTACCTTTCTTGTTTTCTTGTCTTCTTGTCTTGTTATATAAAATTCGTGCGCGCACTTGCTGATGACGTGGAAATTGTATTTCACAACAAAAATCCACAACTGATACTTGAAACTCGATTTTCAAAAAAACTTGCTGGTTGTTGATAGTTCAGCGTTAAATGTGAATCTAAGTGCTATGTGCGCCTTCTCAATCCTTTCGGTGAGACCCGCTTGTGGGAGGCCGAGGGACCGATTCGCTAACACTCAAAAACACAAAACACACCAAACCACTGCTCGAAGGACCACTATGTTCGTGCCTTGTCCTTGTTGCACAAACACATTGATATATTTGAGTAACTTGATGAATGAGAATACCTTGATGATTCCAAAATACGTTTATTTGGCAATGTGCGCTGCAATACCGTACAATGCGATATGTGAGTCCCAGGATAGATTACAGTCAAGCATAATACCTAAATACATATCAGACGATTTGAAGGGAATAATACTATTATTATATAATATGCGAGGAGTTACTAAACAGTCATAATGAGCAAAAGCCATTACTGAACTTTTCTCGACATTTATTTCGAGACCGAGACGATTTTTGAAATAGCTACCCAAAGTAAGCAGACAGTTATTCATTGCTTGCTCTCCTTGTGAAACATCTTCACAGGCCAGATATAAAACAAGATCATCAGCATAACGCGCTTTGTATCAAAATATGAGTTTTATGAGTACTTGGAAGAGAAACGCAATTTTATAAACATTTATACTGATGGTTCTAAAACTAAACATCGCACCAGCTTTGCTTTTTATGATGCTTGTAAAAAATTGGGTAAAGTTTTTGCATGTGATACTCATTTTTCTATTTTTTCTGCAGAACTGTTAGGTTTGATTTATGCTGTTAAAAATATTTTGGATAACTATGTGGGATTACAATACCGTAATTTTATAGTACTTTGTGATTCTATGTCTGTACTTCAAGCCTTGCAGCAAAAGTGTATTAGTAGTAACCATAATTATTTGCTATACGAATTGAGGCATCTTATATATAATTTAAATGTAAATAGTATGTGCATCGAGTTTTGATGGGTGCCTGGACATTCGGGCATTTTCGGTAATGAACTTGTAGACAAACTTGCGCGATCGGCTTCAAATATCACTACTATTGATGACTACAAAGTACCACAAAGCGATTTAATAACATGTCTGAAAAGTGATATGATTAAGCGCTGGTCAACAACATTAAATGAAAATCGTCAAGTAAAAGGAAAATGGCACGCCGAAATTGTCCCAATGCCAAGTACCAAGGCATGGTTCGATGTAACTACTTATTTGGGTAGAAATTATATTACTTGTTTTTGTAGATTAAGGCTAGGTCACTGTAAATTTCCTTCACATTTTTTTCGTCTTAGGTTAAGTAACGATTCTAAATGTAAATACTGTTTTCAAGAAAATTGTGATCTACAACATCTTTTCTTTAATTGTACATATTTTAACATACAACGTCTGCTTTTTATTTCTTCTTGTATAGATATATTAAAATCAAATAATATGCCTCAAAATTTGCAAATGTTATTAAAAAATATTAAATTGTACGATATGATATATAAATTTTATACTGATTGCTTTGGTCCATTATTATAGTTTGTTTAGTTAAATGTTCTACTTATGTCTATATATTTTTAAAAGTTTCTTGTGTATAATGTTTGTTTTTCGGTAATGTTATATTTAAGTAACTTTGAAGTGTACATATGTTAGATATATTTTATCTATTTTATGTATTGCTTAAGCTGATGGCCTTGTTGCCAATGCTTTAATAAAATAAAAAAAAAGTATCTATCTGAGTGAGCCGCGTTCAGAGCCTTTGGGTGTAGTTGTCCCTTAGACAATAGAAACCAATAGACATGAAATACCTACGAAAAAAGCGTGCCAGCATTTGGGTTGGTGCTCTAAGATGGCGGAAAAAAACTAGGGACGCCGCATCCAAGATTCCACACTTTTTATGTTTTTCTTTATAGAATTCATTAAAAAAATCAATAAAAAACGTATAACCGTAAAATGCACTCACAAATAATGCTCACCGACTGATATTTTAGCACAACAACAAACACGGTGCTTTGTAATGGCGGACTGAACTGGACGCAAATTTATTTGAGACATATAATAACATTGCGAATCCATTGGGTTTAGTTAATCTGAGAGTTGTCCGGTTGTTTTTTAACTCGCTCAGAGGCGCGTTCAGAGCCTACACTCGAGTGCACTCCGAGTCTCAGACTATAGAAAAAAAGAGGACTCGGCATAACGAACGTAGTTATAGGAATGTGATGTATTTCGACGGCATAGTTTCTGACATATTGGCATCTCTTTTTAACTTATGAGGATAATCATAAGTAAAAAAGGACAACAGTAGTTTTATCATTACCAAAAAGGGCAACATTATCTTGGCGACGTCACAGAATACCTCACTGCGGTCGGTCGCCATGTTTTGTCACAGTACTCACAATGAACAACAAGTACATCAGTTGTCATCGCGACTTGTTTGTTTCAGTGTTTTAAAGAAAATTTTGTTATTAGGCGAAAATTGTGCTTGTTTAAAGTGTTGAACTTGCATAATACTGCATTTATTATGGGTAAGTGCAGTATGTTAGGCTGCCGCATGAGCAAGCAAGCCGCCATCTTTGTGCCAGATTCACATTTAGGTATGCACGTTTTTTTCGTAGGTATTTCATGTCTATTCTTTTTTCCTTAGTTTGAGCTCCGAGTGCACTCTGACAGCAACCGACCCGTTCAGAGCCTCGGGGTAAAAAACGCTCTGACAGGCGGTTATACTGAAATACTCTTACGTGATTGGATGATATTGGCGGCCATATTCTATAATGTCATCTACTAGAAGGAGAGAGAAATAAAGAGAACGCGGCTCTAGGCGCGTTCAGCGCCTCCTGGGTGTAGTTGTCCGGCTGTTTTTTAACTCGCTCAAAGGCGTTGAACGGATTGCAGCAACCAAATCTTTTATCTCCGTCTTTCACATGATTTTTTATTTCTCTCTCTTTCTAGTAAATGACATTATAGAATATAGCCGCCAATATCGTCCAATCACGTAAGAGTATTTCAGTCATAAACGTCAAAGCGTTTTACAACCATCAAATTCGATGGTTGTTCGGTTGTAACTCGCGCCGACACCTAAAGGTCTTGAACGGGCCGGTTGTTTCACCCGGTTGTCACGCTCGAAGGCATTGAACGGGGTTAGAGCGAAAAGTTGTACTTCGCGCGAAGGCTCTGAACGCGCCTCAGAGGTGTTGAACGGATTGCAGCAACCAAATCTTTTATCTTCCTCTTTCACATGATTTTTTATTTCTCTCTCCTTCTAGTAGATGGCATTATAGAATATGGCCGCCAATGTCATCCAATCACGTAAGAGTATTTCAGTATAACCGCCTGTCAGAGCGTTTTTTACCCCGAGGCTCTGAATGGGTCGGTTGCTGTCAGAGTGCCCTCGGTGTGCACTCGAGCGTAGGTTCTGAGCTGCGTTCAGAATCTACGCTCGAGTGCACTCCGAGTGCACTCTGACAGCAACCGACCCGTTCAGAGCCTCGGGGTAAAAAACGCTCTGACAGGCGGTTAGTACACTCTGTGCCCGTTCAGAAGCTTCGAGTGATGCAACCAAACAACCAACTTGAGCGTAGGGTGAAAACACTCTGACAGCTTTTATGTCAAAGTCGATGTCAAAAATACGCTAATTACTTATTATTTTATTAAATAACACTACTTTGAACTCTTTTAAGCCTAATACAAGGGAATTATAGAGATTTTTATGTGTTGTAATTATTTTTAAGCAGAAAAATGGATATTGACTGTTAATTTCATAGTAAGGTTTAGTATATTTTAACCTTTGCTTGATCTTGATCGGCAAACTACAACTAAAAAAAAAGATAGCAACCAAGCCGTTCTGAACCTCGGAGCGAGTGTGAAAAACACTCTCGGTTGCATTACTCTGACCCTCGGAACCACAGAACATTACTACTCTCACCTCGGAACAGGGCTTGAAACCGGTTCAACATTAACCGGTATTATAAGGGTTAAACCGGTTTTATAATATAGTTCCGTTCCGGAGTGGAACCAAATAGGAGCGATACTTGGAACCTAAATAAACCGGTTTATAGTGAGATCGGTCGCGACTTGTTGTAACTCATTGAAGTACCCACTGTGTGCGTCGCTCGCAAACGCAGTTGCAGTAGGAAGAGTATGGTTGATCATTGCGCACGTTCCATGAACATGGGTCGGAAACGTAAACATTACCACAGATAACATAATACTAGTACAGATGCCCAATCCCATAGTAGAAATCCGTGCACGCCTAAGGAAACTATCTCGGGTAACTAAAAAGTTACCATAGCTTTCTCGCTTGGCGGCAGCACTGGACACTGCTTTTTTGTTCCTAAAACCAAAGAGAGCACAGCAATGCTTTGGTTCGAAAATCGACGTTTTATTGCGTAGTTATATAGCATGTCAATAGATGGCAGTATTTTTACAAGCAATTAAAGCAAGGGATTCTCACAGAAACCGGAAATACTCGGAAACAGCATCTTAACTGTCACAACAACTTACCTACATGATATAATTTTTGTAATTTGTTAGACTTTAGCATTAATTTGTCTACTTATTTAAATAAATTCAACTAAGAGAAAACCGTCGCTAATTAACTCAACGTAGAAAACTATTAGAGAGCGACAAGATTTTAGAATTGAACCAACCACATACCTACCCAATACAAGAAATGTTCTAATGGACAAGAAGACATTTTATTCTTTGAGAATTCCAATGATTCATGAAGCTGTAATTTTAGTGAATGTACTTAGGTATAGTAAAACAAATAAAACTATTAAAGTCAATTTGAGTAAGTACCTACTTTCATTGCATTTTCACCGACCATACAATACAATAATTTAACTTAGAATTTGTCTAAAGAATAATACCTACATAATTTCTTGAATGAATCTTCATTTTTAACCGACTTCAAAAAAGGAGGAGGTTATCAATTTTGTTGTGTTTTTTTTATATTTGTTACCTCATAACTCCGTTATTTTTAAACTGATTTCCAATTTTTTTTGTATTCGATAGAGTATAGGTACTGCAAGGGTGGTCCCATGGTCACCAAAGTCAGGATCTGATGATGGGATCCCATAGAAAATCGAGGAAAACACTAATTTACTTTCTTCTTTCACTAAAAAGATTTCATTCACTAAAAAGTTAAAAATAAAAAATATTTTACAAAAAATAGAAACCGACTTCAAAAACACTGAAACTTAAAAATAATATAATAGGTACAGACAACATCACACTTCTATATTGAAGTCGGTGACAAATTTTAACACTTTTTAGGAGATCATCGTTTGGCGCCGACTTCAATATAGGAGTGTGATGTTGTCTGTACCTATTCTTATATTATTTTTAAGTTTTCAGTGTTTTTTGTTCAATTAGTTCTCGTCATTTTACTCAATTCGTCAATTTAAATTTTTGCCAACTATCTTTCTTTGCTATTGCCGATACTATAAGTAATACAATAATTAAGAATTTAGCTAAAGAATTGTTAATTTATTGAATATAGTCTTAATTTTGTTTAATTAGTTGTCATTTTATTAAATTCGCCAATTTGAATTCTTACCCACTATCAATATTCAGCCAAAATAGATCTGTACAGGTCGCAATGGCCCACTGGGGGTCGCTCATTCATTGGTCGCCCCTTGCCCCCTTAAAATAACAAATAGATTACCTACTATCAATATTTCATTTATTTCTACAGAATGGAAATTAAACATTTTTGACGAATGGAATGTACCCGTTTTTTTTCTCGGGGGGAAATGCGTTTAACCGCACCGTACCCGCCGTTGGCTAGATGGTGAGCGTGTGTAGGGCCATAAGAATAACTAATAATACGAGTATTCTTATGGTAGGGCTCTCCCGGCAGAATGCCAGGCCTACCCACTAAAAACCCTCCGGTGTTCTCCCTGAAAGGGAGTGTACCCGAAATTTTATTATAACTAAACATTTTTCATTTTCAAAAAATAGTAAAGCTGTATTTAAAGTTTTCGATACTTACATAAACCGGGAATTGAACTCGTTAAATTCTGACATTTACTTAAGTAGGTACTATTATACTATTTTTAGCACCAATCGACAGGGATCTTTTCCAATACTTAATTTTGTAGGTATATAAAATTAAAGAAAAAGAGTAGAAAGTGACTACATACCTAGCTAAGTAATTGAAATAATGATGTGATAGGCGATACGACCGATACGACCTTCAAACTTTCAAAAAAAGAGCGTATCCCACCTCAACTGTAACTCCTCTGGGGTTGCGGGTGTCCCTGGGCGACGGTAATTACTTACCATCAGGTGATACGTCTGCTCGCTTGCCCCCTATACCATAAAAAAAAAGGCCATACAAAATATTTGTCCCGTACGGGAATCGAACTCGCGCCCCGTTGCGCAGAAGGCGATCACTCGACCTCTGCGCTAACCGTGCATTACGAAAGTAATTGCTATTACGACCGACATTCAAAAGCCTTAATCGTCATGCGTGGATGGTTCGTCGGAGTCCAAATTCAAAATTGCAGCAGTCGTAGGTATATTGTGTAGGTGTCTAATTCGAATTGTCCGTTTTCAAAGCCAGTAGGCCTATTCGCTAACTATATCCATTACTAATTCAGTGATTTTATGTGTTACGGTGGCGTTCATGGTGCAGTAATGGATGTTAAGTTTCTTTAAAAAATGACAGTTCTAGTTAGCAACCGAAGTTAGAGAAAAGGCCTGGGTCGTCGATAAAACACCAGAAAATAGCAAGCACAAATTCACCTCGAAACTCACAGTCGTAATGTTTTTAAACAATTAGTTCAAAAGATAACAATATAATCAAAACAAATATTTAACATTTATTTACTTAATAAAAAAATAATAATTCATCATATTCGTTCTTACCTAATGTATATTTTCTTCTAAATTATTTAACGACAAACGAAAATTTGATAACATTGAGATGTTAGAATATGTACCTAATCTGCGATTTAGACATAAAAATGCCAAACACATTTGGAAAACAAAACGCAAACACTCAGTTCAAGCCAGTTCAAGCTCACTTCTGTTTATCAGTATCTGAAATACTGCCATCTGTAGTCATACTTTTAAATTTCAAAGTTATTGACGTCTGGACGAGATATTAACAATAGCTCACGATAGATGGCAGTTCAAAACAAAAAAGCACAACAAAGCAGACTCATTTTGCAATTTATCAATTTTACTTAAAAAATTAACAAAGGACAATGCCAGAAAATGTATGGAGCTATGCCCCACTTGTAAATATGCACGCCCACAATTGATACTTATACTCACGTATGCGTCATTGTAATGGCTTTTTATATATATAAAAGATAGTTTTAAACACCGTGCGAATATAAAGATATTAGACTTAAAAAATAAGCGCCTGCTATTTTTGATCAGCAAAGTTGCGAAAAGACCATTTGCATTGAATTCTAAAAATATGTATTATTTTCTATAAAATAATATTTTTTGACGGATATAAGTCATTAATTACAATTACAATACTTCTACCGTATTCGTGTATTTGTCAGCTATGGTTAACACCTTTTATTTAACCGTGAAAACGCCAATCTTCTTAATATCGTTAGTGCAAGAAACAATAAAAAATGCAACTGAATAATATTGTTCCATTTTGAGGATATCTACAATTATAAAGCTAGGTAAAAAATACCCATAGCCTAGAGAAAATGCAAGTTTCAACACAATTATAGGCTAAGGCTTAGACAAATTATTAGAATAGGACTCAAACTTTTGCACAGCTAACATTGAAGTGTTTGCTTAGGTGTCATACAAAGGAGCGGCAGCTCTCAGGGTGTATTCAACACTGCTGGGAGTCTACTACTACTCGAAATGTTGACTTGCAAGTTGCGTTTAATCAATCAATGCAGTAAGAAAGCTAGAGAGTCAATAAAACAGATTTATTGTGTAATATCATTACAGTTGTGGCTTTTTTGCTGTAGCTGACAGACAGCTTATAACGAATTGCAGCCTGCCTGTGTCTGGCCAGTCTAGATTCTGGTCTTTAAATAGGGTGTATAATAAAATTCGAATGTTTATATTTATAATCATTTATTGTTTCTTCATGTATTATTATTGAATTATTTATGAAGCGCAATTGAAATAGTCTTGTCTAAATAATATTTTGTATTTTGTAACCTCTTTTAAACATGCTATTTACTACTTCAACTACCCATCTTGGGAATGTTACGCAGCTGGTTTTATTGGCTTGCAATGTTGTCAATTTATATTCTTCATTATTCACAGTTTCAGGTTCGATGACTTTATAGCTGTGTGCTTCCATTTCTGGTACCACAAAATGTCCTATCAAGAATAAAAACATCGCCATTCCTAAAAAAATATGTCACTTGATTGTTAAACAATTTCATCATTTTCCGTGCATCAATATTCACTGCCTTATATAGTACTGACACATTTAAGATGTACCGATCACAACACACAATTAAAAATTCTCAATAGATTTTCATATTTGTGTGTGCTGTAGGTTAATCGACGCACTGCATTGTTGCATCCTCGGCATATTAACATGCTTACAGTGAGGAAGGCTATAATGCTTCCAGTTACACCAAATATTTCAGAAGTATTCAATTAGTGGCTGATGTAGTGGAGGTGGGGTTGGCACTTCTTGAGTAAGATCACCACCAGTCTCATTCTCCATAAAACCTCCTACTCTGCTTACATTCCTTTCCAGATGCTGATTAGCTCTTCCCCAACAATTATAGCAAGCAATAGGTGGATGAAATATTACCTGAAAAAAATAGTATGATATTAATGATAATTACTTACATAATATATTTAACAAAAAGTTAAAAGAGTATGTTCAAAATAATTTTTATAATACACACCTCATTTTTCACACCCATGACAAAACTATATGTAATACCTCTTCACCGGTACCTAATTCTGTGTTGCTTAACAGTGTACCTTCCTCTTAAAAGAGAGTGCTTACATCCAATGCATACCTACTCGATGACCGAGAGATTCATTGTTTCCATCATCTGACAACCGTCTTAGGATCTTGTAGCACTGAAACCATTGAACTGCATTTGGTCAGAGCTGAAAATAAATAATATTTCTATAAAATGATTTTATATGTTCACATGTTGTGAAGAGAGAATGAAGTAAAACAAACTTCATCTAATGAATAGCTATTTATGGAATGAGTGAGTACAATCATTTACCTTTAGCTACGTTGCGCATCTCTGTTCAAATCTGATACGAAACGTTTTCGTTGAAGTGATACACAAACTACAGTTTATGCACCGCGACATTTTCGACATTAGTAATTTACTTTAAAAAATACGATGAATTAGAATCGCACGCACACAGAAAAAAACACAAAACAAACCAAACAACAACAAGCTAAGGCAACAAAACGGAAATGTCTAATTGTCTATGTTGCTTTTTATTTTAATCCCCTGTTTTACAGCTCCGTCATCATGACTTTTAAGCCATGTTAAAAGAAACTATTCGACAAATACACTGATTACATTTTAAGTCAACGATCCTCCATTTCCAGTGTTGATTTTGACTTGATCCAAGTCTAAGAATAGAATAATGATATGTTATTAATAGTGAAGTTACTATAGTACTTATGACCAAAATGCGTGAAGCAATTGTACACAGAACTAGCTCCTATTCTAGACCTATAGGCTTAGACAAAAGCCTCACGCTCATTTTTCCACAGTCGTTCCGCAGAAAAAATGTACGGAGATGACATTAGCTGCGGAAAACAGAGCGTGAGGCTATCACATTCTAATGTCATTTCCATACATTTTCTCTTCGGAACAACTACGAAAAAATAATCGTGTGGCTTTTGTCTAGGCCCATTGTAAACTATTAAAAAGTTAGTTTATTAGTAGTTCTGTTTATTATCTTGCTTATTAGCACTCACTTGAAAAAGTAGCCTCGTTTTATGGACATTAAATACACTCGGTCTTATTTCAAAACTTAGTTTTGATTTAAGCCTGATGATCTTTCACTTTTGTTAATAAGATTAGATATGGATATGGTTATAAGGCGGAATGGCTTTTACGCTCCGGAGTGGCTATTCGGACCCGATAGAAACGTAATAAAAAATAACTTATAGGATAAAATCTAAAACTGTAGGTTGGACAGACCACACATAGCCGTGAGAGCGAAGCGAGCGGAGCATGATAATGCATGTTTCATGCTCCACGCGCAAAAATCAATTATTACGTAAAATCCATCATCACGTCGCCATCATTCCTCGCCCGGAACGCATACCGCCTATCTCATAGCGATCACTCGTTATCGCTTTCTTGACATTAGAACAATAATTCTAATGTCACCTGTGACATTAGAACTATTGTTCTAATGTCACGAAAGCGATAGCGAGTTATTGTTTTGAGATAGGCGGTCCCTATAGAATGCGATTACTATTCGGACCCGATAGTGAATTGTTATCGAAAATAACTTATAAGATCAAACTGAAAAAAGTAGGTTAGATTAGATATTGTGACCATACGCAGTGGAGCGAGCGAAGCGAGCGGAGCATGAAACTGGATGAACACTGCATGTTTTCATGTTCCGGGTCCGAATAGCAATCGACTTTTATTAGGACCCGGGTCCGAATAGACACAACCTTTACGTCTATGGCTGGGCCCGGCGCAAAAAGCTAATGCCCAAAGCCGTGAAAAAACAACATTCAAAATGGCTTCGAAATCATTGTTTCCTTTGATGAAATGCATTTTATTTTGAGTTTTGCTCTCGCACGCTTAATTGATTATTGAATGCCTCCAAAATTATTATTTTTATTTAAGTATTTATTTACATTTTGTCGTAACTCTGGGACCAGTGGGGCAAATTCTGGCATTCTCCTTTGTTTTGAAAATAATAATTTCTTTTTAAAACATATACCGCCTTACAAATAAAAACTTATACCGAGGATAATCCTCGGAATAATTTATTCTGTGTTTTGTCTTGTTTTAGCACATGTCAGATGTAATATGTCAAAATAAGACAAAACACGATATAACTATTCCGAGGTTATTCCTAGGAATAAGTTTTTTATTTGTAAGGCCGCTAGTGGTTAGTTACAGCTTAATGTCAACAGAATGCGTAAGAATAAGTTATGGCATTCTAGTATGGTACATGCCGCGACATCTATTGATTTTATTTAGAACTAATTATAATTTGTTCCTATCGGGAGCCCATGACATTACGAACTTCGTTTCCCTGAACGAAAAATATAACCGGTTAGTAAAAAATACCCATATTTTTAAAAACCGGTTCAAAAACCGGTTTTGAGGAACGTAACCTTTATCAAAAAGTTCCATAGGTAAATTCGTCGTACCGGTTCAAAAAACATACCGGTTTCCAAGCCCTGCCTCGGAACGCAACTCTGAACGCGCCTCTGCACTTAGTCTGTGGTGTTTTCTATTGAGTTCTAGAGAATTTGAGGCACAATTTCATAATTTTGTGAATTTTTATTAGATTTATTTGCAATCTTTCATAATTTTGTGAATTTTTATTAGATTGATTTGCAATCTAAGTAAATAGGTACCAAGTTTATTGCTAGATCAGAGTCGACCAATACTCAAAGAAACTGACAATCTTATAGATATCTATTTACACGGTGTAACTTGTGCCGGCAGATTTTCAAGATGACCTGTCCTTTTAACGAAACTCAGCTATCAGATTTAAAAACATTTATAGAGCTTTGCCGATCCTTACCTCAAGTACTTAATCACCCGAAATTGTCATTCTTCAAAGACTATCTTATTTCGATGGGCGCCACTATTCCGGAACCCTCACCAACAGCAAACTTCAAACCTGCCGGAGATTCGTATGTACTTTTTTACGAAATTGATAGCACAAAGTTTTCCTTATCTCACTACCAATACTTGACTTTAAATTCCTAATAAATGGTCAACTAATTACTTCCAAAACATATAATACAGCATAAAGTAAACACTGAGTGTTGATCGGGAGAACCGGGGCTCAATTCCTCATGGAGACAGAAGTTTCTGTGCTCGGTTTGGTTGGTGGTAGGACTTCTGAGACTGACTGGGTAGGTAGCTATACTACCGCCTTACCTAAGTTTGTCGCCTTAATAACAATGTTAAAGGGTTGTTGCTTTCTGACAATTAGAGGTAAGATAGCAAGTTCCTCAGTTGTTGAGGAGTCCAGGTGAAGCTCTCTTCCACCTAATCTTCACTTCCCATTAGGTGAGATGAAGGCCAAGAGCTTCCCTGTCATATGTGAAAAAAATACTCCTATAATATGTTATTCTTTGTAGATAATGAAAACCTCCCTTAGTAATTAAGCTTCTTTACATTAAAACCTGTACACTGATTAACTATAAAGTAATGTTATTTTGAATTTTTACTTGTTTTATTTTTCATTTCATAAAGTTTATATAGTCCATTTGCTTAGATAGTGTCAGTACACCCGCACATAATTGTGGTCATTGTAATAAAATTCGAATATAAATAATACACATAACTAAGGTAGCAAAAATAATTTTAATAAAAATTGGAGTAGGTACACATAAGCAGAGTAAAACTAGACACTATTCTTCATCACTTGTAGAATCACAGTCATTACCACCTGTATTTATCATTACCACATTCCGAATCTATCTAAAATAAAATATCGATTTTTTGATGTAGATGGCCCCATTTTTAATATTGATTTTTGGTATCCCCACCATTTTTGAAGTGTCTATGATAGGTGCAGACACATTAATTTCAACACAATACCGATGAATAATTATTAGAAATTGTTTACAAGTTTACCAAAAGCCCTGTCTTTTTTTATTGTTGGTTCACATTAGTTTTATCTTGGGGCATTTCACTGTCCTTCCAAGTACGAAAAAACATTTTCGGTATACGTAACAGAGTCAACAAACACAACCTGGCACTTTGATGAAAATTGCCATATTCACTAGCGGGTGTGCGCCCCACGCGGCATCTTTTGTTATCGTTTTATAAAAGCCGCCAAGTGCCAAGGCGGCGCAGTACAAAGGCGACCGTATCTAAGGGAATGGACTTTACATTGTATTTAAAGTTTAGCTGCATATCTCGAAAATCAGTTATACTCACACAATAGTTATCACAGAGCAAATTTTCTTTAAAACTGCCTATAGACTTGAAGCAATCTTGGTCTAGCTGTACAGCTTGTGGCTGCCCAAGGCTGCCTTAATAGAACAATTTTGACATATAAAAGAAAATAAGCCACATTGGTGGACTAAATAATTTTATGAAAATAGAAGTTGCTATTGAATACCCCCTTACATTTGACAACACTATTGATGCCAGGCGTGTTTAGTGTGACTTATAGAACAGGGGTACAGGGGCACCCTAGTCATTTTTTCTATTTCTTTTCATTAGTTTTGTTGTTATTCCTTTTTTGGAATTTTGCTTTTTAGCTCAGATATCACGGTCGCGCGGCACCCTTGATCTCTACATGGCACCCCAGGGTGCCGGCACCCACTTTGGGAACCTCTGTTATAGAATGTAGCATGTTATAATGGAAATATTTTACCTGAGACTGGATTTCGACCTACACTCGGCGTCAAAAAAATCGCACCTTTTAAAAATCTTGTTCAAAAATTCCTAAACCTTATTTAGAGGATAGTGTTGGGTATCATTAGAATGGTAACAAAAAGGAGTATCAAAAAACAATTAAATTTAAACTTCTGTTTAATTATAATGATACAAAAAACATTAAAATGAAAAAAATAATAAAAATCCTTAATTAAGTCCTAAATAACAATTGATGATTTACAAAAAAAAATGTACAAAAAGTGTCTTAAAATTAACTTAAAATCTAGTGTTACCCCCCCTTGCCCTGATGACGGCTTCCATGCGGTCCCTCATGGACCTTACCAACTTCAGGAGCTCTTCTTGAGGGACAAGATCCCATTCCTCAATTACTGCGTCTTGGAGTTCTTGTAGAGTCGAAGGAGCTCTATCGGATTCAGATCCGGGCTTCTCGCTGGCCACTGCATCACAGAAATTTGGGACCTCTGCTCACGATGGCTGCAGTGTGAGTGCCACAGTGTGAGCGCGAGCGTTGTCGTACATTAATGTGAACCCCTCGCCAAAAAATTCGGCAAAGGGGACCACATGCACTTCCAGGATCTCTGTGACATAGTGGCGAGCAGTCAGCGACCCTTGTCCGCGAGCACCTCCCGTCCGGGAGACGCAGACAAGGTCGGTTTTGCCGGCAGCCGACATACCACCCCAGAACATGCAGGATCCGCCTCCATATTCCACCGTCTCCTGGATGCAGGCTTGGGCGAAACGTTCACCCTGCCTCCGGTATAGCCTTCTCTGTCGGTCATTGCAGAAAAGTCACACTCGCGTCTCGTCTGAGAAGAGAACAGCTCCCCACTATTCAAGGATCCAATCGACGTGGTCCCGAGCAAACTATAAGCGGGCTCGCCAGTGCGCTGCAGTCAATTTTGAACCTGTAGCAGCTCTGTGGGCTGCTATCTTCTTCTCCTTCAGTCTTCTTCTAATCGTAGAGACGCTCACGGTGCGTCTGCGAGCTGCCTGGAGCTGCTGTTGCAACTGAAGCGTTTGAGAAGCGATTTCTCAAAGAGTATGACACAACGAACCGGTCGTCTCTTTCCGAAGTGCAGCGACGTCTACCGGACCCATGTCTCTGGATATAGCCACCGGTCTCTAAAACGTAAACGGCTCAGATTCAGTTGCCGGGTGACATCACACTGCCGCATCCCTGATTGCAGTAGTGCAACCACTTGAGCGGCCTCATCAGCTGTGGTATCCATCTTCCTCTCAGGGGTCGAAACTGGTCAGTAAAATCAGTAAAAGTCAGTTTTTTTGAGCATGGTCAGTAAATGTCAGTTTTTTGAGAAAATGGTCAGTTTTTTCAGTTTTTTGAGATCAACACATATTGCCCCATAAATTTTTTTGGAACCTTATTAATATTTTACTGATACAATTTTGTCTGTCTGTGTGTACCTGTGTCGTTCCTATATCCGTCTACCTTCTTCAGTCTAGATTTTGCTTAAGTAATATCTCATAGTATATTGTGTCAACAAAAACCAAATTTTAGTCATTTCTCATTTTCTTAGCGGGGCCCAGTGATGGTTTGGGGGCAACAAACAACTGATGCTCTATTATGATGTCTTGTGGCAGCTTAATATTGTAGCATCATTATTTCGAGGAAAAATAGTCAAATCCTACTATGTTTTATCGAAATAAACACATATTAATAATAAAAAAAACTGTTAATTATTTGTAAACTTTTTAACAATAAAAAGGTGGTGATGGTTGGCTATGGGGATGATGGAGGCTAATAATTGTAAAAGTATTTTTTCAATTCCACATGAATCTTTTATTTTAAGAGGATTGCGAAGCTGTAAATTTTCATACAAAAAGCGATAACGCGTTTCTCCCTCTTTAAATAGTCCAATTTTCATAATTTTTGGAAATGTTGTAGATATAATGAAGATCTAGGTTTGTACGTTTCGATTTTGAAAGTATGTTGCTCAGAATATAAATTATTAGCATCTAAATATCCATATTTTAGACTTAAAAACTACCTCGAGCATTTTTATATTTTTTGACTAAATTATACTGAATTACAAAAAAGGAATAAGGTATACTGAATCTAATGAGATCAAAAGTGTCTAATTTCGTAAAGGTTTAGGGGGGTAAAACAGTTATCGCCCTAAACAATATTTCAATAAGAAATGTAGGCACTTGCCTCGGACTTTCAACTCTAAGCGGTGTGCAACAAACTGCATTTTTGCAAGTGCATACTCGAGCCATGAATTGGCTCTTCACAGTCCTCTTAAGTTAGTTCAGATGGTCAGTAAAAGTCAGTTTTTTTAGATTTCTGGTCAGTAAAATCAGTATTTTTGAACACTGAACCTGTTTCGAGCCCTGTCCTCTTCAACGGTTGAATAGCGAATGACCCACATTGACCCCGTGTTGACCCTTTTATACCCACAAAGGAAGCGCAACTAACGACTCGAAAGTGATTTTCTTAGAGGTGCGTTTTTTTTGACCCCGAGTGTATGTACATACTATGATGACATAACCAATTACGCCACTAAGGACTCATGTGTTAATTTATTTCTTTTTCAATTTCTTTAAGTCACACATATAAATTTATATATCTGTTTAGCAATACTGCTGGAGAGACACCAATGTCATCAGAAGAAGAGTCAGAGCCTGAATCAGATGTTGAGCTGAACATGGAAGGTAAATAAATAAATTATAAACAAAGTTAGTTCTCCTCCGGAAAAGGGAATGTGCCAACTCCTAGCACCAGAGGGAGACTGTACCAGGGTCATGTGCATGGGTACCTCCGTCTTATATTTCTGCTGCAAAGCAGCAGTGCTTGCACTGCTATGTTCCGGTTTGAAGGGTAAGATATGGCATTGAAATTACTGGGTACCGTGACTTTACATCTTAAGTCACAAGTTGGCAACGTACACTGTGGTTCTTGTGGGGGTTGCAGTTTTGCTGAGAATCCCACAGGAACCACATGTATTAAAGGTGACTGTTACCACTTACCATCAGGTGGGCAGTTTGCTTGTTTGCCAACTTAATTGCAATAAAAAAAAACTCCCACCACATTGTATAATTTGGCTTGGTCTGGAACCATAGCATCTTCTGTTGATCAGCAAGATGCACTGCGAGCTGGTGAGACTGATGTAGGTCACTTAAGCTGTTAATGGAAACCCATTTAAACTGGATTCAGATATGTATCATTTGCCTGAGCCCATCTTGAGCCCATGATGTCCCATATAGCTGAGGCGTATTGTGATCACCTTAAAGCCAGACTCAGATATATATTATATGCTACATTAATATAAATTCATGATTCAGAGATAGTGAGATTGGGTTGGGCTAATAATACATAACTTTTTTTATTCGGGAGAGGCGAAAATGCATTTACGCATTCCTCGTTGTCGAGCCAAACCACGAGGATATGTGGGACTCCCCAGACCTTGCACGGTTCAGGCCTACCCACTAAAAACCCCTGCAGCTCCTCCGTCGGTCACAAGACAAGGGGAAGGCGACAACAGCCAGGCCTTATTCCCGCTGACCCCCTGCCTGTGACATATCTGTTGCCGGACTCCCCTCCTGGCTCTACACCCCGAAACTGTTTTTTTATTGTGGTTGTCTTCCACGCGGCCCGACGCTCAGTGCGCCGGGCCCCCGGCCCGCTCAGTGCAGGTAACGGGTTGCCCGACGGCAGATCCCACTGGATCCACCGCCGCGCGGGTGAGCCGAAGCTCGGGGAAATCCCCAACGGGCGTGAAGCGCCCCGGCGAGAAACTCGCCTCGACCCTCTACCACGAGAGGTAGCCGCCGGAATCAGCTTCCAGTGAGAGCCACACCTCTTCTTTACATAAGAAGAGGGGACTTTGCCCTTCCCCGCATGAAGCGAGTGGCCACACGAAGTGTCTGCCGGGTTGCCCAGGGTGCACCACAAGGAGGTTGTCTGACATCGCACCCCAAATAATACATAACTGACTTTACACCTCCATAACCCTTTTTATCATATCATGCTGTCATTATTATTGTTGAATAAGATTAATCATTCAACAGTTTTGTTTTATGTTTGCTAAACTTTAACCCCAGATGTCCCTAGACATGAAAAGTTTACAAGTTACAAAATCAGACAACTACTGAATGAATGTCTCACAGACAACTACTGTCACAGTAAATTTTTGTGTTATATGTATTTAATTAATATGTATGTTCAATGAGTTAAATCTTTGGTACTAAAAAATAATAATAATTAAATCAGCATTTATGATTAAATATTCAAAATAATAGGAATTATCACATGTACGTAAAACCTTACGCCCATGCCTTTGCTCGCGTGGATAACTTATTTTGACTGCTGATTACTTCCTCCTGTTCTCTCAGATATAAGTACTAAATTTTCATTGTCAAATAATCGACTGGTTACATTTTCAAACTTATGAATCCAAAAATGACTGATTTCTCAAATACATTTTTATCTGTCTTATCACCACCACCAGTGTAATGGGGTCCACAATAATAATATAATAATAAAGCCATTTATTTCCATATCCTGTTTTGTACATAAGTAATTGATTTAGTTAAGTTGATAAGTTTATCATTATTCTATGTTGGTATTATTCATTTGTATTGTTTTTATGTAGTGATATGGCCCCGTTTCGGGTAAAGGCCTACTCCAATCTGATCCATTGTTCCTGATCCTGAGCTATGTCAATCCATTTCCCAGCAACAGTGACTATATCATCAACCCATAGTTTCCTAGGTTAACCAACCTGGCCATTTTGTTGCCCTCAGTGTCCACCTGTTATCCTTATATCTTGCTTTATGGCCCGCACACTTCCATTTCGATTCTAGGGCATGTTGGAAATCATCTTTCACTTAGCTTTACTTCTGATGTCTTCGCTTTTTACTTTGTGTATTTTTCGAATCTTCATTACACTTCTTTCTATTGCACGTTGGCATCATATAATTTAGTTTTATTGGTAACTAGTGGGCTTGGCAGACGTTGTCCTGCCCGATTCCACCACCTACCGGGTCCAACTTTACATTTAATCCTTTCTTGGGTCTATTCAAACACACACAGAAAATTTCGTAAGAAATTGTCGAGCCGTTTTTGAATTTTAGTGGCACTAACACAGCGTTTCATTTTTATATATAAGAAGATGACCCATGTCTGACTGCCATATGTAAGACATGGTAGTAAGGATGTATCCAGTACTATTTTCTTTGAATTGTAATTTCCTTTTAAAATCCTTTTATGTGCCCAAAATTTCTTCCACATTATTTTTATTTGTCTATTCACTTCTTCATTGCTGTACATATTTAATAATACTCTCTTTCCAAGGTATATATTCTAACACATAATCTATCTGCTGTTTTGCTAGTGTTCATATTAAATCCAACCTTTTTGCTCTCTTCATCCAGGAGTTGTATAATTTCTTGAAGATTATTAGACGCTGCAGCAAAAAGTAGAACATCGTCTGCAAACGTTAGATAGCCCTTTTTCTGCTTGAAGATCTACAGACCTTTGTTGTTCCAGTTGATTTTTTGAAATACCATTTCTAATATGAAGAGGTCTGGAAATAGTGGGTCTCCCTGTCTAACCCCCTTCCCTAGTTTAGTTTCCTTGCGTCTACATTCCAGTTTTACTCAGCTTACACATTTGGAATATTTTTTTTAAAGATATTGATATATTCCTTCTGTACATTGCAAACTTCCAAAGTCTTCCAGATTGAATTGTGTGTTATACTATCAAACGCTTTAGAACACTCCACAAATGCCACATATAAAGTTCTGTTAAATTCCTTGTATTTTTCTATAAGTAATTTGTTCAATTGTGTGTAGGTGGTCAATTGTGGAAAATCCCAAAAGAAATCCTGCTTGTTTTATAGATTGACTGATAGCTATTTTGGTTATAATTCTGCTCAGTAACACACAACCGAACAGTTTGTAGGTATATGCTTGACAATAAACTGATTGGTCTATAGTTATCAATGTTTAGTGGCTGACCACGTTTTAAGTTCATGATAATTACTACTACATTATTCTATCTTTCCGAATAATCAATGCTTAGTTACAAACTGCCATATTAACAAATATAATGTTTTGCCTATACAAGCCAATCCCTATTATCACCAAATAAACATTTAGTTGGAGCGTCGGTGGCGCTGTAGACTTGGCACTGGCATGCCAATCGGGAGGTCCGGGGTTCTAGACCGCCATGCAGGGTTCGCTGATTAAAATCAAATTGATTTAAATCAAAATTAATATTTTTACCCGAAGCAAATACAATACTCATGTTTAACTTTAATGTCACATATTTTTATCCAATAAAAAATAACTAGTAACATAGTAACTAATGGTATAGGTATACAAAGACAAATAGACAAAAAATTAAATTTGTAGCATGAAAATACAATCACAGACAGTAGTCTAGTCTAGTATTAATTATTTTAATTCTAATATTACAATTCTAACAAATAAAATAGAAATAGAACAGGTCTTCCATCATGTCGACACGGTTAGCG